>JAQSUU010000293.1:18504323-19206146 GCA_038087645.1 Saccharum hybrid cultivar R570
AAAGCTATTAATCTTTGGAAATGCATAGTAAATCACATATAGCTCCAAAAATTATGGTTCTAGTTTTGTTAGTCTTCATGTGTGGTGTACTTTGTATGAAAAATATATTCCATTCACGTTCTGTAGAAAAATGTTGATGTTTAGTTCAAGTGCCTTATTGGTTGATTTTTGTTATTTTTGCTAGAGAGCAAAATATGTATAAAACATGCATGTGATAATTTTTATACAGTGTTTGTTTACTGTGTAGAACATGGGAAAAATACTAAATCTGTTGTTTGACACTTTTCATAGTACAAAGTATTTTCATGTGCATTTTTGTCCTGTCATTTGTCTTTTTGTGTAGGCTGTTTACTTATTCAATTGCAATGAAATTTCTGTGATAGCCTAGTTGTTACATGCTGAAGCTTCTGTAATTTCTCAGATTTTTTTGTGCTGTCCAAATAGATGTTGCTGTTAAAACCTAGTATTAATTAGGGTTTAATTAAACCTTGCTTTATGCATAAATAGTTAATTTGTTTATCTTTGGTGTATCTTTGAAGCGTCAAACCTTGCTGGTATGATTAGATGAGTGGTTGTTGTACTTTATGTTATGATGATGTGTCGTTTTTCCCTACTAGAGAGGAGATCTTGACCTATTCCGTCAAATGTGACTTTAAATTGTTCATTCACATAATCATGTCATCACGATCATCATATTCCATTTCACCTGCTGCACCTCTTGCATAAGCACTTACACATGTGCATCATAACAGGATCGCAGGAAGAGCAGGTAGCGATAGAGCTGGACGTGGTTGAGGAGTTCCAACCCGAGGAGCCCGCACAGGAAGTGCAGGCCGAGGAGGACGCCGGTGAAGAGCTACAGGAGTGCCCTGACCACCGTCCTAGCTCTTTCGAGAGAGGCAAGCCCCAGAGCATTTCTCCCTCGGTTTGCAAATATTTAATTATATTTTACTTAAATTGATGCATTAAGTTTAGGAGTTGTTTGCAACCGTTGTTGCATTTTACCTTGTCTACCCTTTTTATACCATATCCTTGTTACCCTGGTATTTGCAGTCGAGTAAATGCTTAGCTTGCTTAGACCGGTAGAAGTTGGGTGATCTCCTGTCACCTGCGAGCTATAGGGGGTTACCTGGATCTTGTTTGGCTAAATGTGTCATCATGGGATATAACTAAGTGTTAATGCGAAGTTGAGACCAGACAGAAACTTACAGGGTTTTGGACTGTAGTGATTTCCGTCTGTGTCGATTAAGGACCGACCGTTGTTGGGCCTCGGGTCATGTTGAACGCATGCCTCACATTTAGCTGGCCGAATAACGTATCTTTCGACCGTGAAACTGGGAGATTATTTGGGCCGAGTGGATTGCCCATAGCGCACTATACCGGAGAAGGTGTGGTAGGACACGGGGGTGTGATAATAAGACCGAAAGGCAGTCGGTCGGCCCCCGGGTACATATGGTTCCTGGCAAACTCGAGACTTTACCTGGATAGTTGACTCGGTGATCAATATCTCACTTTATGCGGGTGAGTGAGATTTTTATGAGGAATAAATTAACAGCTAATTAATAATCGATTCGAATCGACATCGTTCACTGGATAGTGAGCACTTGACTTGAGTTACAACATCGTAGTAATGTTGATGGAACACTTGGATGGTTATAATGGATATGATATTATCTAAATGCTAATGATCACTGGTTATTATTAATTGCTTAATCATATGCTTGCTCTAGTATAGGTGTAAATGTAAGGTTCATAATGATTAACTTGATATGATGTTTCTGGGAAAAGGTTCTTGAAATGCTAAACATGCCTTTTGCAAATGAGTCAGCTACACCACTTTAAGGCCCTTCATAATCCTTCGTGTCACTTTATTTTTGGTTATATCGGGTAAGTCTAGCTGAGTACCTTCTCGTACTCAGGGTTTTGTTCTCACTTGTTGCAGGTGGTCAATTGTATTACGGCTATTGCATCAACTGCCTTTACCCAGCTATGGGAGATGCATAGACCATTGGCGTGGTCAACTCTCGTACTCAACTCAATGCTTTTGTGGACGTGATTTGTACCTGGCACTATATTTCGAACTAAGTGAGAGTGTGTGATGGATTTAAATTATTTGCTTTCGCTACGGTATATTTGAACTCGGTTTTATAATAACTATGTTTAAACTCTAATGTATCCGTGATGCGAACTTTTTATGTAATATGTGATGGTGACCGCTAAACTTATTACGTTCTTGGCTTGTGTGCGAGTTGGTTTGAAATCCTTCATGATTTCACAGACTACCGAGTTATACGGGCTTAAGTTTGCTAAATTGTCTGCTCCGGCGGGTGATTTTCTTACTTAATTTCGTATAATTGGTCGGTTCTGTTATAGAGCACTCGCCTAGTACTCTTGGAAACCTTCAGGAAACTCTTCACTGGAATCACCGTCTGGTACCTATCCGAGATTTTTTTTGTTGGTGACAATGACAAGCGTAAGCTCACCATGCTCAACAAGTATAATTTGAGGTTATGGAAGGCTCAAAAAGGCTCGAGTCGGCTGTACTGCAATAAGCATTTTTAGTTAGTCATATTTTATTTATTAAACCTGAGTTACTAGGTTATGCTTAAAGCCCCCACGTGAATATAATTAATTATCATCATTAGGATTAATCATATCCCAAACCATTCATAGAACCATCTATCTCGAAAAGGATTCAGGTCGCTCGTGACCGTGAGCACGGCTGATATATCAGTGTTACACTCTGCAAAGGTTGTACACTTTCACCATGAGTCGTGTTACCCATATGTCTGAGGTGATCAACCTCTTGACTCACTTCCAAGGTAAGTCGGTAGGGTTCACTACAAGGCCTTTTCAAAGACCCCTCTAACAAGTTAGTGGCCGCGAGGTTTCAGCAGCTAGGCGAATGGAGGCCCCCTTCAAGATTGGCATACCTTGACCGTAGCCCAGTACACATCTTGACAGGCAAGGAAGCCATTCTGCAACCTAGGCCCCCCTCTTGCACCTTTCGGTAACCACTAACAAGCTAGAAAAATCTAGTTACTTAGCCAAGACCAGAGCCATGTAGTTCTCATGGTTGTATTGTAAATCCTAGGTAGCCGCTTTAAGATTCAGTCCTTACGGAGGGTAGACTAGAGCGCCCATAAAGGCCCAATGCTCTAGCCCCCTTCTGTCCATATTGTTCAAAAGCATCGTTTTAACCATTGATTTCATAAGTCATTAATCAAAATTAACATTGTAATATTTGGTGATCGCAAACTAAGCAAAACTACCCATATGCATAAACCCAGGGTAAACAAGGAATATAGGATATCAAAAGTACTAGTAAAGTCCTTAGGGGTTCATCATATTAGACACATGCATTGAAGGTGATTATAAGATTATTAGGTAGCAAGGGAACTCATGTTACACTTGCCTCCAATTGTTCGCTCCAACTTTTCCTTCCAAACCATCATTCCAAACCATCATCGCATATCTTCTTCTATCGATAGCAACAACTGGCTCAAGCACCTAAAAATAACCCTAAAAACAATACACCAATCGTTACAAAAACGATTCTAACACGAAGACATGATTCTACGAGCGCGAGCGCAAACGAGCTTTTGAAGTTTTAGGGGTTAAATAATAAAATTGACATTTTAAATAAACTAAACATTTTTAGAACAATAAATTTAAGCCACAAAAAGGAATTATGCTGAGATATCAAGGGCTAGCAACAAGGGTGACAACGAGATGTAGAATAATAAAAGGAATGTGAGTTAGATTACTAAAGGGATATTTATATAGGAATATTGGAATTGTATTTATGAAGGAAAAAAGAATATACACATATATGACAACAACATGATGAAATATCGACATGAGCAAGATATATGCAGAACGTGAACTTTTCATCAGCGATTGGTTTAGATTTACTGAAAGGATGTATATCGAATAACATGACTGGGATTTCTTTTTGAAGTGAAAGAGAACAAGGTGCAGACAACAATAATACATGTTGTAAGCCGACATCGTCAAGGGGTTATACCATGCAACACATATCATGTAGATGTGCGTACAGGTTGCATATGCTTGCATGTGAGTTGCGTCAGCATGCATGAGTTAGGCATAGAAATTGATAATCTAATTGGGGATTTTGGCATGGGAAGAAGCTATCAAATAAATTATGCATGCCAACAGGTTGGCGCACACAGCAAAATGAAAAGATTCTGATGCAGATAACCTTCTCACATTGGGTCGCCAAACACCAGAGAAGCGAGGCAAATAAAATGGTTGTAACACGACGATCTTGTTGCCGATGGAAACGAGTGCTTCAGACGCACTGCTGATGATCCATGTATAGTGCACTACGCAGGATGATCTCATGAACATATTCATATTCAAAAGGAAAAGGATCAGTATGCTGCTGCGATAGGAGATGGTTGGGATATATTAGAGAAAACCTGGCCTCACCTGATTAGCAGCAAGCAGTCAGGTGAACGGTCACTCGATAGAACTCAGATGGACAGCAGCGGCGTAGGTCTTCACTGGAACTAAAAAATGATGATGCACTTGCCAATTGATAGAAGTTAGATGGTGCGATGGAGGCTCTTGGGAGCATTAGCGTGAGATTGAGAAGCAATAGGGCACTTGTATTTATAAGGTGCGGCAAGGGGAGCCGAGAGGTCGATTAGGCGGTGGAATTGAAGGCCATCTCCACTGGAGCTTCAGAGTCATGACACAAAAGAAACGGCATTTGGCCGGTTACTGCTTGATGCAAAATAATTGAATGAAGGAAGAAAGTGGACAATCAATTTTGTCCTGCGGTGGCCGTTGGTGCTTCTTGCATGCATGCATGTGGATTTCGCGTGCAAAGGAGTAAGGCCAAAAGGAAAGGAAGGAAATTGTGTGGGAAATATTAATGGCAAGATGAAACGTCCAAAGTGATCACGTGATGAGATGATATATATATATATATATATATATATATATATATATATATATATATATATATATATATATATATATAATAAAGAATATTCTAGAAAACAAGGTTTAAGGACTTGACTGAGATAAATTTTTTTTATTTAAAACAAAACTTATATTTTATTTTGGAAATAGAATAAAACCTTTCCGTAGCTTAACCAGGACTTTTAATAAATCATTTTCACACTATAAAATTAATGCTCTCAGCATGAATGCAACAAACATAATAAATTAAATTCCAAAATTATAGAAAATCACATTGTCCATGGTTTAGATTATAAATAACATATTAAATCTTGGAAAATTTTAGAAAATTCATGAAATTATTTATTTTATTTAGTGTTTTCTATTCACAACCCAAAATAGAAATTTTGGGGTGTTACACTATCTCATCTTGATCTTACTTGTTGCGAAAGACCTATTTGGTTTCAATCACATTGTGTCCCTTAGGCCTCTTAACTAACTCCCATACTTGATTTCTCTTGAAGTTGTTTAGCTCTTCATGCATTGCATTGACCCAATCAACATCCTTCAAAGCTTTATCTACCTTCTTAGGTTCAATGGATAACACAAATGAGAAGTGTTCACAAAATGATTATAATCTAGATCTTGTTTGTACACCTCTTGAGATATCACCAATTATGGAATCCAAAGGATTATCTCTTGTAACATTGGTAGGTTGGAGCACTTGCACTTGATTGCTTGCATTTGGTTAGTCATTTGGTTGAGATGATGTACTAGCCACTTGTTGATCTTGCACTTGAGATGATAAACTAGCTTGACTTGTGTCAACTTGCTCAATCTTGTGCCTTTCTTCAATATGTAGTATTTGCATCTAAACACCTGAAAGTATGCAATATTTGGCTTTCTTCCATTTAAGATCTCATATGGGGTCTTTGTAACGCCCCAGAGTCCAAACGGCTCAGATCCACTCTGCACGCTGAATGAACCACACCTACCACCATCCCACTTACGCTTTCGTCCTCGCTTCGCGTAAAAGGATTAACCCGGGGATGGTGAGATGGACTCTAGAAGCCTTATATGTTGGTCTATCCCACTCTAAACAACCAAGGTGGGACTAAACTCTTCACAATATCTCATAACATTCACATGGGCCACTATGAGCCAAATTCCAAATTGGGCCGGGTGTGACATACACCCCCCCTCAAAGAACCCGACGTCCTCGTCGGGCCCAACATACCCACAATCAGGCAAACGATAACCAGGAACGTTCCCTCTTAGCACACGCGACCGTGCGCCCAGTGCTGGCACATGTGCCACGCCATGCACTCCGCAGAGCCTACACGCGCAATGAACCACATGTCCAGCCCTTGGCCCGCACGCGCCCGTGGCCGCGAAGGTCGGCTCCGATACCATTTGTAACGCCCCAGAGTCCAAACGGCTCAGATCCACTCTACACGCTGAATGAACCACACCTACCACCATCCCACTTACGCTTTCGTCCTCGCTTCGCGTAAAAGGATTAACCCGGGGATGGTGAGATGGACTCTAGAAGCCTTATATGTTGGTCTATCCCACTCTAAACAACCAAGGTGGGACTAAACTCTTCACAATATCTCATAACATTCACATGGGCCACTATGAGCCAAATTCCAAATTGGGCCGGGTGTGACAGTCTTTTCCAACATAGGATGACAATAGAGGCGGTTGGGATGACAATAGAGGCGGTTGCTATAGTAGCAAGCCGTGTTGATTGCTTCACCCCAAAATGCATGACTAATATTGTACTCACTTAGCATTGATCTTGCCATGTCAATCAAAGTTCTATTCTTCCTCTTAACAAGGTCATTTGATTGTAGAGTGTACTTGGCTATGAATTAATGGCTAATACCAAACTCATCACATAGATCATCAACTCTTGTGTTCTTGAATTCACTTTCATTGTCACTTCTTACTTTATTGATTGTTGTTTCAAACTCATTGTGAATTCTCTTGACAAATGTCTTGAAGGTTGCAAATGCATCACTTTTGTCAGCTAGAAAGAACACACATGTATATCTTGAGAAATCATCCACTATCACAAATTCATACTTGTTGCCACCAATACTTGTATATGTAGTTGGCCCAAACAAATTCATATGTAACAACTCAAATGGCTTAGATGTGCTCATCATGCTCTTCTTAGGATGAGTGTTGCCAACTTGCTTTCTAGCTTGACATGCACTACATAGCTTATCCTTCTCAAATGTGACATCCTTCAAGCCTCTAACTAGATCATGATTTATCAATCTATTCAATTGCTTCATTCCAACATGACCAAGCCTTCTATGCCATAACTAACCCTTACTAGATTTTGTGATCAAACATGTTGACAATTGAGCTTCTCTAGCATTGAAATCAACCAAGTATTGATTCTCATATCTAAAGCCTTTGAATATCAAATTAGAGCTATATACACTTATGATCTCTACGTCATCAACCCCAAATATGCACTTGAAATCAAGATCACAAAGTTGAGCTACCGACAATAGGTTAAAGTTCAAGCTCTCTACTAGTAGCACATTGGATATGCTCAAGTCATTGGATATTGCAATCTTACCAAGCCCCTTGACCTTGCCTTTACCATTGTTACCAAATGTGATATTATCAACCCCACTACTATCATTTTCATTGATTGAATTGCACATTCTTAGATCACCGGTCATGTGTTGTGTGCACCCACTATCAAGCACACAATGTCTTCCTCTAGCTTTATAATTAACCTACAAAAGAAGATCAATTCTTTTTAGATACTCAAACTTACTTGGGTCCTTAAAGGTTAGTCACTAAGGTCTTTGGCACCCAAATGGCTTTCTTCTTTGAGCCCACAACTGGTGTACCAATGAACTTAGCCTTCACACTATTATCACCCTTAGTATGTAAATAACAAGAATCAAACTTGATTGATGATACATTATCATTCTTGTTCTTGTTCTTACAATATTGCTCTATGTGTCCAACTTACTTGCATCTATTACAAAACCGATCATTGCCCTTCACAAAGCTAGCTTTGGGAGTAGCAAAGGTCACTTTCTTAGGGGTATAGCCTAATCCCTCTTTATTAAGGGAAAACCTTTGGCTACCCAAGCAATTTAGCAAGCGGGCCTCACCGCCATAGGCCTTGCCTAGGGCATGAGTGAGTTCATCCACTTCTCTCTTAAGAGTCTCATTCTCAACCATTAGTGAGGCATCACAAGTGAAGCCATCACTAGTAGTAGAGGTAGGAGTGGTAGTGGTGATGGAAGATGAGCTACAAGAAGGGTTAGTGGGAGCAATAACAATGGGTTCATAAAAAATTCATCAATCAAGTCACATGTTATGCCCACATCACATATTACCCTTTCCTTATCTTGTTAAAAAAAGTAAGGAGTGAGCCTTTTCAAGCTTGGTGTGAGCTTTGCCAAGCTTCTCATGGGCTTCTACTTGCCCTCATGAGTAGCATTGAGCTCATCAAAGGATTACTCAGGAGCACTAAGCTTCTTTTACAATTCTTTATACTTCTTGTTCTTCTTGTTAATTATTGAGTTGGCTTGTTCTAGCATGCTCATTAGTTGTTCATTAGAGAATTCATCATTATCACTATCATTTTTACTTTCACTATCATCACTTTCACTGTCATCATATTTTACCTTGGAGCCCTTGGCCATGAAGCATGATGAAGTGTCAAATAGTGAAGGCTTGTTGTTGATAGCAATGCTTACTAGAGCCTTCTTCTTGGATGCCTTGTCACCATCACTTGAATCATCATCGGTGGAGATATCACTATCCCATGTGACAACATAGAATCCACTCTTCTTCTTCTTTAAGGTCATCTTCTTCTCCTTCTTTTCTTTCTTGTTCTTCTTCTCCTCATTGCCCTCATTGTCACTGTTGTATGGACAATACACCACAATATGATCGGGACTCTTGCACTTGTAACACAATCTTGCATATTTCTTGTTCTTGAAGTGATCTCTTCTCTTTCTTGTATGATAGCCCTTATTCTTCATCATTTGCCAAACTTACGCACAAAGAGAGCTAGAGCTTCATCATCACTATCAACATTGGAGCACTCTTCATTACTCGAATCTTCCTTCTTTGCTTTGCGTTGCTCTTGTTTCTGGAGGATGAAGTGTTGGCTTTGAATGCCACACTTTTCTTCTTCTTGTCTTTCTCCTTCACAACCTCATCATCATCATCATTGTATTGATCTTCGGTCATGACATCTCCAAGAACCTCATTGGGAGATACATCCTTCAATCCACCTCTAAAGATGATAGTTCTCAATGTCTTGAATTTCTTAGGCAAACACATCAAGAACTTATGAGATAAGTCCTCATCCTTCACCTTCTCACCCAAACTCTTGAGATCATTGATGATAATTTAGAGCATATAGAACATCTCTGGAATGAACTCATCATCCTTCATCTTGAAGTTAGATAGCTTGTCTTTGAGCATGTAGAGCTTGACACTTTTTACCATTGAAGTGCCCTCATATGTTTCCTCTAATCTCACCCAAACTTTACTTGCCTTCTCAAGATCTTTGATTTGCTCAAACACCTTTGAATCAACGCCATTGTATATAGTGTTGAGTGCCATGGTATTGCATTGTTTGTTGATCTTGTCATTGTCGATGAGATTGGTAGGGTCAAGAATCATAAACTCATTCTCTACCACATCCCACACCTTGTCATTGATTGAACCAAGGTACATTTTTATATTTCTCTTCCAATAGTCAAATGATGTGCCATTAAAGAACGGTGGTTTGCTCCCAACATGGTTGAACATAATTTGAGCCATCTTTTGTGCACCGAGGTTGTTAAGCTTTGATTAAACGGTAACCACGGCTCCGATACCACTTGAAAGGTCCTAATTGGCTAGAGGGGGGTGAATAGCCTAATTTAAAAACTACAAACCACTAGGCAAACTTGTCAGATAACTAATTGGCTATAAAGCTCTTTGCACTAGCTCTAACAAGTGTTGCAAGCTTCCAATCCTAACAATTCTAGTTGCTCTAATCTCTAAGACAAACAATGGCTAACTCACTAAGAGCTCTCAAAGCTAACTACACTAAGGAGCTCAACTAGGTGAGAAGCTAAATTAGCAAAGGAAAGACAAGCTCTCAAAACTAGTTACACTAAAGAGCTTATAACAACTAGTTTGTGAGAATGTAAATGAGTGAGCAAGATTATTATACAGCCGTGTAGAAGAGATGAACCAATCAATCTTCAACATAATATGAATACCAGGGGAAATCCAATGGCAAGAGACCACTAATTTTTCTCAAGAGGTTCACATGCTCGCCAGTACGCTAGTCCCCATTGTGTCGACCAACACTTGGTGGTTCGGTGGCTAAGAGGTGTTGCATGAACCTCGTCCACATGTTGGACACTGCAAGAATCGACCCACAAGTGAGGTAACTCAATGATACGAGCAATTTACTAGTGCTATCTTGCGGCGCTTCGCTGGGGAAGGTGCAATACCCCTCACAAGATCACCGGAGCCGGCCACGAACAATCACCAACACGTGCCGGACCTCCACTGCTGCTCCAAGCCATCTAGGTGGCAGCAACCACCAAGAGTAATAAGAAATCCACAGCCACAACGATCCCCAAGTGCCACTAGACGCAATCACTCAAGCAAATGCACTTGAAATCACTCAATCTCACTTTGAATTTGCAATCAAGTAAGAGAGATGATTTGGAGGGAGTTTGCTTAGCTCACAAGAATGTCAAAAGTCTAGGAGAGATGCCTTGGAGCTGACCCCATCTATTTATAGAGCTCCCTAACGAAATAGAGTCGTTGCTCTGCTCGCGGGTTGACTCGAGGCACCCTAGCTTCTAGTCACCCTGAGTTTGGTCGCACTGATGGCTGCCACGTGTCCTCATTCAAACCTCAGCCACCAGATTGCAACGGCCACTTAGCCAAACACCTGTGGAGTTAGTGATGATCAGACGCACCTGAAGAAATGACCGAACGCGGCCACCTTAGGGTCCGGTCGAGTCCAGTAAGGAAACAGAGGCAATTTTCATTGATCGGACGTGTCAGGTCACGAGTGACCGAACACGCCCAGGAGTCCGGTCAGCACCTCACGTCATGCCTATGCGAACCCTGTCAAGGTCAGCGTACGTCAGCCGCAACCTAACGCGGTGTTGGTATTTATTAACGCTCAGAAAAGATCCGCAAGCGCACGAATACCGCTGTACCTTTCACTCGGAGGTTTTAAATATCGTATCCACAGGAAAACATGTGAGTGCAACTAAGTCTATGCTTAACCCATAAGAAGCATCAAGGACAGAGATGATAGGGACAGAGAAGATCACTAAGGTCTTCTAGTTCTAACCCTCGCAAGCTATGTCTAGTATTGTTCAACTGAGGACATTACTTAAGAAAGACACCAGCAGAGGATGCTTTCCTTAGCAACCAGGTCCTACTTGTCCTACAAATGGGAGGTGGACCATAGAAGATTCAACGAGGTAAAGTCACCCTCGCGAGCTACCACTGATCCGGAAAGTAGGGTACATCTACGAGTAACCTGAGTCTAAGCGCCACGCTTACACTAGAATTATACCTTAAACTATGGCCGTAGGTTAAAGCACTCAAAAGAGACTCGCAAACCTAAAGAACAATATAAATAATGTTACTTACTTGAGTTAGAAGTTGATTACCAGAGAAATCTTAGAAGCAAGCTCCAAAGGAACTTGATCCCGCAGGTACAAGCCTTAGAGGGAGCACCGACAGGCCGGCACTTCCTCCAAACTCTTCCCTCACACTCTATCCCCCTATATCTAAAAGACTAGTCAAATCTCTGGAGGACTACATGACTAATCTTCTCTTGATGGCTATCTCTGAGAGGTTGATCCTTTCATGGGACCCCTCTCAATTGATCCTTACTGGAAAATATGAATTAGGGTTTCAGGGATGCCTTTGCCTCAGGGGTACTGTTGACACCTCTAATGCCACCTAAGCTAGGTTGTCATCCCCAGCATGACACCAAAGGTGCTGGTACTAAAATATGCAAATGCTCCTCTGAAATAAATATGAAATCCGCAAGCGCACAGATAATACCGATGTAGCATTTTAACCGGGAGTAATCCAGGTATCGTTATTTATATTTTTACCACTGGGAAGGGATGCTAAGGATAATGAGCAATGAGCATCACTGCATGTGCTAATGGAGAGCATAACCATTTCTTTATCTATCTTCTCATACAGGGTAAGTGTCACAAGATAAATAATATATGAATAATAATAAAGGATAACTGGTAAGCACATTGTCACACCCCAAAATTTCTAATTTTGGGTTGTGCTTGGAAAACACTAAATAAAATAAATGATTTCAATATTTGAATAAATTTATTAGATAAGTTAAGTTGTTGCTAATTTAAATATAGAAAATTGTGGTTTTAAACTTTTTCATATTAATTTGATAATATGGTGTTTGTGTGATGCTTGTCTTTGGCGTTGGTGAGTGCTTTTATTTTTAAATTACCATAGGACGACGTTTGCTTCTCACCGGAAAACTTTTTGGTATTTTCTGGATTTAAAATTTCAATTTCCGTGAGCTTAATCTTTTTCCTTGATATCTTCATCAATCTTTTCATGAGCTCCAAATACTTTATTTGGGTTCGTCTCATTCTAAAATATCTCTGAGAATTTTCCCTAAATTTTTGAAGCCTTCGAGGTATTTTTCGTGGCTTAAAATTCAATTCTGGACTTTTCTAGAATTATTTTATCCATGAAATTAATTAATTCCGAAAATAATAAAATATCTCAGATTTCCTCATGCCCAAAGGCCCATGTCTTTATTTACTAATGGGCTTTAATAATTAATTAGGCCTATTAGTAAAGGTGGATGGTGCAACGTCAATTAGCACCATATCGCTAGTTGACATGGAGGTGGAGAGTTTTCCTCCCTATATATACGTACCTATCCCTTGGGTAAAAGCACACCAAAACTACTGTAGAGGAGCCCCTAGTTTGGGAAATCTCTCGTGTAGTAAATTATATTTTTCTCCTCCTTCTTTCGCCGCCGTCTACCTGTTCGTCGTCATCCGTCGGACGCCGCCGCGCAGAATTCCGAGCGACGTGCGATCGACGAAGTGTCAGCCTGCCGACGACTCTAGTCGGTGAAGCCGCATATCCACCCGCCGCCTAGCGTGGCTACGAGCAAAGGAGAGTCCTGACTAATTATGATCGGGATCTATCAGATCAAGGAGTCAAGGATCTGCTAGGCTGCTACCTGACTGCCGGCCACAGAGGTGAGCCTCTACTCTTTTCTTTTCTTCTTTTCACATTGAGGGGATATTTCTTTTAAGTTGATATCTAATAAAAATAATATAATCAAGACACTCATGTCTCTTAGAAAGTATCACCTTAAAAAAAGGCCAGACGAGTAGTATCATAAGTCGCTTGCACAGTAAACAATTCTTTTCTATTTATATTATACTTTAATTCCAGAAACTTCATTGTTTATATCTGCACACCGCGGAGCCCTATATTAGACGTGATCTGCAGAGTCCATATACGTGTATATGCTCCTCCATCCTTTGAACCTATAACCTCAACACAAAAAAAAACATTTTAACTCCGTTTCACTCCATTCAAGTTGCGTTAGGTTCGCGTCATCGTGCTCTACGCAGTAGTATTAATACTTTTCGTGCCACATGTTTTTCTATATATAGTTGAATATTAAATTAGTTAATTAATATATGCACCTGATTTTATAATTACCAGCAATATAAAATTATAATTCCGTTTTGGTTGCTTTGTGGTCATGGCGATGTAAGCGATATGTTAGCAACGCTGTTTTTCATGTCCCGTGTTTATGAATATAATAAATTTGATTAATGTTTAGTTTATTAAGTGCTCTCTTTAATTAATTAAAAAGCAATTTAGGTTTAACTTGATTAATATTAACTGATTCTTGGTTATAATTTGTTTAGTTTAAATATAAAACATGAGATGGTTCGGTTAGTGCTTGTATATGTGTCAGGTTATATAATTCATAAATATTTAATTAGAATAACTAATGCTTGTGTCATGCTGTTTTAAATTTAAAAGCAACGTAGGGTTAACTCGTTGCGTTGCGATCGTGCCTATGTAAACTTCATGTTAGTAGCAACGTTCTGCATGTCTCACACCTCTAAAATTTTATGGGTTAAATATTAAATTAATTAATGCTTATGCAACCATATTTATACTTAACAGTAATATAGGGTTTATCTCTGTTCTTTTATAATATAGATGTTAACTTGATTAACACCAACATTAGTGGGTATTGATTAATTTTAACTTGTTTAGTTAAACATGAAGCATGTAGTTAATTTAACTAATGTCTATCTATTGTCTTTTCAAATTAAAAGTAGCTTTGGTTTATAAATTTTAGTCTTTTATAAATAATCAAATGCTATTATGACTAATAAGAACTTAAGTGTTTCTTAAATATAACTTGTTTAGTTTATGTAAGAAACATATAATGATTTGATTAGTTGTAATTTGCCTAGTTTAAACATGATTCATATAAAGTCAGATTAAGTGCAATTTGATTAGTATTTATTTAATGCCTTGTTGAATTAAAAGTAATTTAGGCTTTATATCGGTCTTTCATAAACTATTTATAACATGAATAATATCAACCACAATGCCTTCTCAATCATGAGACTTACTTAGATCAACCTTTGAAACATATATTGGTCGTTTAGTCATCCACACATGTTCTATGTTTTCTAAATTATAAATAAAAGCAACTTAGGTTATGCTTCGGTCTTTTGTAATAAATGTTAATGTGATTAACATCAACCTTAATGTGTTTTCATCAATTATGATTAGTTTAGTTAAACAGAAAACATATAGTTGTTTTGATTAGTGTTTAATTTATGCCTTTTTGAATTAAAAGCAATATAAGTTTATACTTTGATCTTTAGTAATGAAATCTTAACTTTATTAGTACTAACTTGAATGATTCTTAATTATAATTTGCTTAGTTAAATACAAAGCATATAATGATTCGATTAGCTGATCTTGCATATTCTAAACCATAAGTGCTGAAAGGGATTAAATGATATGTAATTATTTCTAAATATAATTATTTCTGAATAAACGATGAATAAGGTTAACTTCATCTTTTATAATTCAATGTAAATTGGTTAATTCAACTTAGGATAGTTCTCTAAAATGCCCATTACCTTGACAGCAGTAGCAAGTGTTTATGCACGTATCCCTTTTCATATTGCGAATTTTAAGTTGAACTTGCTTAATCCCTACGGCAATATTTATAAAATAAGATTGGTCTTAATTCAGCTTGGAATTAAAATATAATTTAAGTAATCTGAGTTAATAACTATCACGTGGTTTTTATTCAATTAAGATAATTAAGCGTGTAATTGTTTCTTTTATAATATAAACTCTCGGTAGTCGTTTCTTTTCCATCGTAGTTTCGTTATCGGCGTTTCTTATGTTCTCGTGACCGTAGCCGGTAGTTCTCTTTTAGTACGTTGTTTTCTTTTGTGTGGTGTATTGTTCTTAGTTGTTCCTATTTGTTTGCTTGTATGCCTGTTAGTGTGCTGGGTTGTTATGATCTACGAGTAGAAGAAAGACTATCTGTGAGCTTCGAAGATCCGAAGATGAAGACCAGAAGCTGAGTGCCAGAAGTTGCAAATGAAAGATTAAGTTGAGGTTTTTCAGAGCAAGTTGCTTTGGGCATAAAGCAAGTTTTAAGGCAAGTATAGCATGGGATTATCCTTGTTGTCCTATTCATATTAAGCAAATAATATCATTATGCATATGTTTCCTTGTTAAGGATGACTTAGTGTTGATCTTATTCCTTGATACCTATTATACTGCATGGATTAGTATTGCTAGTGCTCAACATGAACTATGATCATGTAATTTGACTAATGGAATATGCAATAAACATTAAAAGATGACTTTTTATTACTGTTTAAGGGTACTAGAGCATGGGGTTACTTTGGTGCTCTTGTTACTCTCCATAAGGACTCATCTGTAAGCGAAAATCCGGGATTTACAGTACAACTGTGAGGGCTAAAATGGCTCTGGCTTTAGTCAAGTATGAGGACCTTTTCTAGCTTGTTAGAGGTATTCCTTTATGGCGTAAGAATGGCTTGACGAATCGGGTATAGTGCGGCCTCTGTCCTCATGTGTATAGGCTGCGTGTTATTGTGCCATCAGGAAGGGGGGCTCTACATCTGTTTGCCGAGTGAAATCTAATGGCCCTAACTTGTTAGACGAACCTTTGAAAGACTTCATAGTGAACCCTGCCGACCTTCCTTGGTAGTGGGTCAAGAGGCTGATCACCTCGGGCGAAAGGGTAAATCACGACTCACAGTGAAAGTGTACAACCTCTGCAGAGTGTAAAACTGTTATAACAGCCGTGCTCACGGTCACGAGTGGCCTTGGACCCTTACAGAATTGATGATCACTAATGACTATAAATGTGTTTTTGCTATTCATTATTCATCTTTACATTGATCATATGTTTATTGCGGGAATTAATGCAAGCCTGATGCTACTCATATGATAAAACTATGATAATTAAAAGCTAAATGCAGTAAACCAGTGTCTATCCTTTTGAGCCTCATGAACCCCGTGTTATATTTGTTGAGTTCGACATGGACTCACTCTTGCTATTTCCACCACACTCCAGTGTGTTGAAAGGTGCTGCTTAGAAGAAGGATGAAAGTGTAGTGAAGTTTTCAGAAGTCTTTTCAGAAGTGTTTGGCATATGGAACCCCCAGTCAGCCGTCCCTGTGATGTTGGAGCCTGAAGAAAAGATTAGTGACCGTTCCGCGACACTCTGATAGTTGTAAGTGTTAATATAGTATGTTTTCCGCTTTATATAAACATTGTTTTGATACTTTTTCATTCTGACATATGTGTGGACTTCCTGGGCACACATGATTAGCCTGGTTTTGTTCTTTAGAAAACCGGGTGTGACAGAGTGGTATCAGAGCGGTGTTGACTGTAGGACGTATGCCAAGTAGCACTGGACGTATTCTAAAACTTATTTTACTATAAAACTATTTTCTCATCCCTTGACTCATTGATTTTGACTATTTCCTATTCCTTGTCCTGTTGTATCCCTTCCTTGATAGCTTCCTTTGAGCTATTATTTCTTACTCCCTTGTTTTTTTATTTGTGTTGTTGTTACCAAAAGGTTTCTGATCTTACCTTGTTCAAAAGTTCGATGGTCTTTCATCATCTCCAATGTGCCATTAGGATGACCACCATTGTTGAAGAAGCACGTGTAGTACCGATGATGTGATTGGTGCATTGTTTTGCCTGATGTGTGCTTGTATTGTTTGAAGTAATGCCTGTATGTTGTCTTTGTTCTTGTGTTCCAAAGGAGGCCCGAAATCATCTTGAGAATTAGCTCAATCTATGTTAAGTGGGGTAGTGTCATCTTCTATCCTACTTAATTTTTCATTCGATCCTAATTCTTATCATTTTCTCTTACACCGTTCCTATCTACCCTTAGTTGTCATGCTATCTTCTTTATCTCATCTTAATGGAGGATAAACACATAAAGGACACATCAATAGTAGCAAGCCTTCAAGAAAGAGATGTGTTCAGAGACATCGCCAGGTGGAACAAGATCTTTGTTAAGTGGGGTAGCGTCCGCCACCATCATCAATCTCAAGTCACGAGACAAGAAGATCCAGAGACCAATCGCTATCATAATATCATCTTTTACTAGTCCTTGCCTCTTAACTAGTCTCACCTTCTTGCCATCAATCTTTACTTTTCTTATCAACATTTGACAACTTTTGACACTTATCCTTACGTCTTATAAATCCTAATTCAAGGACCTACAAAGACTTGAAGATCAATTTATCCTTCTTGCTGGTCTCCCTGAATGGTAAAATGGAAGACTAGTCTTTACCTTTCTTCAACTAATGCTAGTCTGTCACTTTTTCGTGATGTCTCATAAATTTTGAATCGAGGAGTTGTGAGTACCATAAGATCTATCTTTATCTTTTGCTAATCTCCACTCTTGTTTTTACACCTTATAAAGTGAAGACTCGATGATCAACCTTGATATATCTTTTCAATCTTCTTTGATCTTCCTTTTCACCTATGTTGACATTCAATCCTTTGACCCTCGGTCATTAGCTCGAATCAATCTTAACGATCAATCCAATGTTCTTTTGTTATCCTTTGATAATCCTTGACGCTTATATCCGAACTTGTCAAAAAGTCTCGAAACAACCTTATTGGTCTGTTTTATCTTTCTCCCTAGTCTCTCCGAATCTCGGGACGAGATTCCTGTTAAGTGGGGTAGAATTGTCACACCCCAAAATTTCTAATTTTGGGTTGTGCTTGGAAAACACTAAATAAAATAAATGATTTCAATATTTGAATAAATTTATTAGATAAGTTAAGTTGTTGCTAATTTAAATATAGAAAATTGTGGTTTTAAACTTTTTCATATTAATTTGATAATATGGTGTTTGTGTGATGCTTGTCTTTGGCGTTGGTGAGTGCTTTTATTTTTAAATTACCATAGGACGACGTTTGCTTCTCACCGGAAAACTTTTTGGTATTTTCTGGATTTAAAATTTCAATTTCCGTGAGCTTAATCTTTTTCCTTGATATCTTCATCAATCTTTTCATGAGCTCCAAATACTTTATTTGGGTTCGTCTCATTCTAAAATATCTCTGAGAATTTTCCCTAAATTTTTGGAGCCTTCGAGGTATTTTTCGTGGCTTAAAATTCAATTCTGGACTTTTCTAGAATTATTTTATCCATAAAATTAATTAATTCCGAAAATAATAAAATATCTCAGATTTCCTCATGCCCAAAGGCCCATGTCTTTATTTACTAATGGGCTTTAATAATTAATTAGGCCTATTAGTAAAGGTGGATGGTGCAACGTCAATT
The DNA here is from genome assembly GCA_038087645.1 of Saccharum hybrid cultivar R570. NCBI lineage: Eukaryota > Viridiplantae > Streptophyta > Magnoliopsida > Poales > Poaceae > Saccharum > Saccharum hybrid cultivar. The sequence continues at coordinate 18,523,168 of JAQSUU010000293.1, forward strand.
AGCACCATATCGCTAGTTGACATGGAGGTGGAGAGTTTTCCTCCCTATATATACGTACCTATCCCTTGGGTAAAAGCACACCAAAACTACCGTAGAGGAGCCCCCTAGTTTGGGAAATCTCTCGTGTAGTAAATTATATTTTTCTCCTCCTTCTTTCGCCGCCGTCTACCTGTTCGTCGTCATCCGTCGGACGCCGCCGCGCAGAATTCCGAGCGACGTGCGATCGACGGAGTGTCAGCCTGCCGACGACTCTAGTCGGTGAAGCCGCATATCCACCCGCCGCCTAGCGTGGCTACGAGCTGTCACACCCATTTTTAAGGACAAAAATAGGATGTATAAAAGACTCATGTGCGCCCTAGGAACCAGTCGCACACATAAGTTGACAAATTACAAAGTATCATCACAGTGCTTATTACATAACGAATAAGTATTTAAGACATAGTCTTGAACAATAGATAATAATAACTAATAATAATTCTTCAGCGGAAACTCCACACAGGGACACGGTTGACTGGTTGACACCAAGACTAGTACTCATTCCGATAATCTTCCTCTATATCTTCATCTGTTATGGTGGAAATAGCAAGAGTGAGTTCATGTCGAACTCCACAAATATAACACAGGGTTCATGAGGCTCAAAAGGCTAGACACTGTTTAACTGCATTTAGCTTTTAATCATATATTAGCAATTGAGTAGCATCAAGATAAACCACTTCCCATTAAAGAACCAATGATCAATTGTAATAAGGATAATGAATAGCATTAACATGAGCATAATAATAATCAGCAATAATTAAGCATGATATAACAGTTATGATCAACTATTCCATAAGAATCCCCAAGGCCGCTCGTATCCGTGAGCACGGCTAGTATACCAGTTTTTAACTCTGCGCAGAGGTGTACACTTTCACTGTAAGTCATGATTTCCAAATGAGTGGGGAGATCAAGCCCAAACACCCGAGAACCATATAAAGCCACTCAAAAGTTCGTCTAACAAGTTAGGGCCATTAGATTTCACTCGGCAGGCAGATGTAGAACCCCCCTTCCCTGTGGCACAACAACCGCAGCCTATACACACTAGGCCAGGGGCTCGGACTACACCCAACAAGGCAAGCCATTCTTACGCCATTTAAGGTAACCTCTAACAAGCTAGAAAAGGTCTCTTGAACAACTAAAGCCAGAGCCATATAGCCCTCACAGCTGTACTGTATATCCCGGTTATCACTTACAGATAAGTCCTTATGGAGAGAAACCAGAGCATCAAAATAATACACAAGCTCTAGCCCCCTTTTAACAACAATGAAATCATCTTAATAGTTGATTGCTTAATCCATTAATCTAATTACAAGATCATTGTTCTTAGTTTAAGCACTAGCAGTAGCTACCCATATGCATTCCCAAGGTTGTCAAGGAATCAAGATAACAATCACTAAGTTATAATCTCTAAGGTTGTCAAGGTAAGCACATGCATATGTATGATAATTCAATGTATAGGTAACAAGGATAGTCCTGTGTTATACTTGCCTTGATCAAAGCTCTCCAAGTGATACTGCTGACTTGGCTCAAAGTAATACTCCGAATCGTCCAAATACTGCTCACCTTCTATATTCGATCATCAATCAACAACACACATGCATCCAATCAAACATACACGAAGCAAACAAAGAGATATAATTAGAACAGTACACCAACAATAGCAAAACAGTAATAAAAGCTTATAAAACTCTTCTACACGTTTCTACGATCACACAGACGCAAAGATCACCAAATTCGGAGTTAAAACGTGAAAGTTATGAATTTTCTAAGATTTCCTATAGATAAATAAATACTTAATTATAAACTCGAAAAATAAATTATTAAAACTAACTGTACAACTACACTAACATGTAGAGCTCGCAAATACGAACCTAACGCAACTTGAACGGATCAAATCGGAGTTAAAACGAAGATTTTATGACCAAAACAAACCTAGTGGCAAAACTGTAAATACCTGAAAACGTATTTTTGACTTATCCGGAAAAGAATACGCTTTCAAAACGCGAAAACGTATTTTCAGCAATACGCTATGGACGGCGGGTTTATTATCAAAAAGCTGAGGGTCTCTTTATGAATTTTACCCGCGAAGGGGTATCTTCTAATCTCAGCCCTTCATCTCGAATCCAACGGTTCGTGTTCATCATCGAGTCTACAGTGAAAATTCCGGCCATCCCTGTCAAGTCCGGCCGGCGGCTCCTCCATGGCCGGCGACTCCTCCATGGCCGGAGGTGGCGAATCTCCCCACTGAGACCACCAATCAAGCCCGCGTTTGGTCCAAACGATAGAGAAACTCCGTGCGAATTCATCTAGGCATTTAGAACTAGCTACGTTCGACCATACGTGACGCGCGGCTACAAAGGAGCGGCGGCGCCATTGCCGGCCGACGGTGAACTTCAAAAGCTCGCTTCTAAGCACCTCCAACCAAAAGAAAAGCACGGGGAGGAAGAGAAGAAGATGGAGAACTCACCAAAAACGAAGAACACGGCCTCAAATTCACCCGCAAGCCCCGACGACGTATACCCGCAACTCCCTAGGGTTTCGGCCTTCTACTCTCAATTTCACGTGATGAAGCTCGAGTTTTAGATGGAAAACGGAACATAGGGGGTCACGGCTTCTCTCTTATAGCACCAAAACACCGAATTCGGGTAGGAAATCCCGATTTATGCGGTGGAGATACGGTGGTGACGGTGTTCGTGTCTGACTCGGTTACGGTGGAAGGAAGGAGACGACTGACACGCGGGGTCCACTCGTCAGCGGTACAGGGAGGGAGAGGGCGCGCGTCTGCCGCGGCTCGGGCTGGCTCAGGCCGCTCGTCTGCTGGGCCAAGATGCTGAGTTGGGCTCCGGCGGTGCTGGCCGTCGGGCCTGGCTTCCAGGTAAGTATTCTTTTTTTTTTATTTTCCTTTTTCTTTTATTTCTTTTCTTTTCTAATTTTCCAAACACATTTTCAAATCAAATTTTCCTAAACCAAATCAATTCAAATAAAACCAATATAACCACACCACAAAATAAAATAAATGCAACAGCATGAATGCATCACCAAATTAGTTTTTTAAATTTTTAATTTCTCATTAATTGTTATCTAAATTATTTAAAATTTATTAACTCTAAAATTTAGGTGTTACAAATTCTACCCCCCTTAAAAGAATCTCGTCCTCGAGATTGAACTGCTTACTCAAATAACTGCGGATATGATTTTCTCAATTCATCCTCTCTTTCCCAAGTTGCCTCTGCCTCTGAATATCGATTCCACTGCACTTTGCACATCTTAATAATCCGACTTCGAGTAACTCTCTCAGCAGTTTCTAAAATCTTGATCGGAAACTCTTCATATGTAAGATCTTCCTTAACAGTCAACTCTTCTAAAGGTATCTGCTCCTCAGGCACACGCAAACACTTCTTAAGTTGTGAAACATGGAACACATCATGTACTCCAGATAAATTCTCAGGCAACTCTAATTGATAAGCAACTTCCCCACGTCTAGTAATAACTTTAAATGGTCCAACATACCTTGGTGCTAGTTTACCTTTCATGTTAAACCTCTTCACACTTCTCATAGGTGACACCTTCAAATAGACATAATCACCTACCTCAAAAACTAAATCTCTTCTTCTATTGTCAGCATAACTCTTCTGACGAGACTGTGCTACTCTCAAATTCTCACGAATCACCCGCACTTGATCTTCTGCGTTTCTAAGAACATCTGTACCAAACACCTGAGATTCACCCGTCTGATCCCAAAACAATGGAGTTCTACATTTACGTCCATACAAAGCTTCAAACGGTGCCATCTTAAGACTCTGTTGATAACTGTTATTGTAAGAAAATTCTGCATAAGGCAAACTCTTATCCCAACTAGTTCCATATTGCAATGCACAAGCTCTCAACATATCCTCTAATACCTGGTTGGTCCTTTCAGTCTGTCCATCTGTCTGTGGATGATATGCTGTACTAAAATTCAATTTTGTTCCCAAATTCAAATATTCAAATTCAGCACATAACTCACTAGTCATAGACAACGTCCGTATCTCATTGGCATAACTTTTCCTACTAAGAGCATCAGCTACTACATTAGCCTTACCAGGATGATAGTGTATCTCAATATCATAATCCTTAATCAACTCTAACCATCTGCGTTGCCTCAAATTCAGATCTGACTGAGTGAAAATATACTTCAAACTCTTATGATCAGTGTATATATCACTTTTATGTCCAATCAAATAATGTCTCCAAATCTTTAAAGCATGAACTACAGCTGCTAATTCCAAATCATGAGTAGGATAATTCAACTCATGCTTTCTCAACTGCCTAGATGCATAGGCCACAACTCTGCCTTCTTGCATAAGAACACATCCCAAACCTTGGCGAGAAGCATCACAATAAATAGAAAACTTCTTACTCAAATCTGGCAAAACTAAAACAGGCGCTGTAGTCAACCTCTTCTTCAATTCCTCAAAACTAGCTTGACATTTATCTGACCACACAAACTTGGCATTCTTCTCTAATAGAGATGTCATAGGTTTAGCAAGTTTAGAAAACCCTTCAATGAATCTTCTGTAATATCCAGCTAATCCCAAGAAACTACGAATCTCGCTAACATCAATAGGTGGTTTCCAATTTAATACATCCTTTACTTTACCTGGATCCACTGATATCCCTCCATTAGAAACAATATGACCAAGGAAAGAAACTTCCTTCAACCAAAACTCACATTTACTTCGCTTCGCATACAACTTATGCTCTCTAAGTTTCTGCAATACCAACCTCAAATGTTTAGCATGCTCTACCTCTGTCTTGGAAAATACCAGTATATCATCAATAAACACTACCACAAACTTATCCAAATATTCCATGAACACCTTATTCATCATGTACATAAAGTATGCAGGTGCATTGGTCAATCCAAATGACATAACAGTATACTCATACAATCCATACCTTGTAGTAAAAGCTGTCTTAGGAATATCAGAAACACGAATCTTCAACTGATGATATCCAGAACGTAAATCAATCTTAGAGAACACACAAGCACCTCTCAACTGATCAAACAAGTCATCAATCCTGGGCAAAGGATACTTATTCTTGATAGTTACCTCATTTAATGATCGGTAATCAACACACATCCTCTGACCGCCATCTTTCTTATCAACAAAAATAACTGGTGCTCCCCAAGGTGATGAACTAGGTCGAATAAAACCTTTATCTTGTAATTCTTTAATTTGTTTCTTAAGTTCTTCTAATTCATCTACTCCCATCCTATATGGTCGTTTGGCTATAGGTGCAGTTCCAGGAAGTAATTCAATAAGAAATTCAATGTCTCGGTCAGGTGGCATACCTGGCAATTCATCAGGGAAAACATCCGGAAATTCCTCAATCACTGAATTCTCCTTAATAGTATCTTCAATCTGATTCACCACAGCGGTTGGTTGCTTCTGTACTGCTACATCCACATTGATTTTATCTCCATTAGGTGCATTCACAACTACTACTTTCTGCTGACACTGAATCTCCACCTGATTTTGCTTCATCCAGTCCATACCCAATATCACATCAATACCAGATGTCCTCAACACTATAGGAGTTATCTTAAACTCTACCCCCCTTAATACCATACTAATTGGAAGACAACGATTACTGGTTTGCATGGTACCTCCAGGTGAATTTACTAAGAGAGATTCTTTCATAGCTAACATGGGTATACTATGCATTTTAACAAAAATGTTGGATATGAATGTATGAGATGCTCCAGAGTCAAAAAGAACAGTTGCGGGAGTGGAATGTACATTGAACGTACCAATCATAACTTCTGGTGCATCATGAACTGTATCAGAAGACACGTGATTCACCCTTCCAGTACCAGATTGCTTCAGGTTGCTCTTCTGGCTCTGAGGAGTCTGCTGATTCTGCTTCTCAGGACAATGATAAGACATATGCCCCTCTTTACCACAGGCAAAACATCTAGTAGGAGTGCTGGGAGCACTATTCTTCATGGGGGTAACATTAGAATTTCCAGTGCGAGGAGTCTGTTGTCCAGTCTGCTGATATTGTTGACGCTGTGGATATGATGAACGCTGTTGTGACTGATTACTTTGCCAATTCTGGGACCACCTCTGATTCGGATTGCGATTCCATTGACTAACCGGTCCCTGAAACTTCTGATGAAAACCATGCTGAGAATTAGTGCGCTGACGGTTGTTACTTCCTGAGCTTTGTACTTTCATCTTCCGCTTCATGTCCATCTCTCTGCGCTCATTATCAAGCACAATAGCTTTATTTACCAACTCTTGAAAACTAGCATAGTTATTCCCCTTCAACTGCAATCGAAGATCATAATAAATTCCCTTCAAGAAGAGACGTTGTCTGTCCGCATCTTCTCTCACTTCATTAGGAGCATAGCGAGCCAACTGGGTAAATCTATCATGATATTCACTAACGCTCATCTGTCCCATCCTAAGGTTTCTGAATTCTTCCTGCTTCAGCTCAATTATACCTTCAGGAATATGACGAGCTCGAAAATCTCTAACAAACTCATTCCAAGTGATAGGAGGAGCATTGTCAGGGCGTGCAGCTTGATACGACTCCCACCAAGTCTGAGCTGTCCCCTGTAACTGACCAGATGCATATAACACCTTCTCCATATCATTGCATTGGGCTATATTCAGCTGTTTTTCCACTGCCCTCACCCAATCATCTGCCTCTAAAGGATCAGCAGCATGGGAAAACACTGGAGGGCGTCCCTTTAAAAATTCCCCACGCTTATCCCTCACTTGCACAGGCGGTGGTCCTCCTGCAGCGGAATTGTTCTGCATGTGCTGCATAAACATCTGCATCATCTGGTTCTGAGTTTGCATAAGTTCCTCCATAGTAATGGGTAAGTTAGCACCACCACGACCTCTGCCACGACCTCTGCCTGACATCTGTTTCCAAAAACACCGAAATTGAAATTCAGTACGATCCGAGATGATGTATTCAATAGATAAGCAAAATCTGATTTTTCTGGGCAAACTCCAATTTCAGCAACTCAGTAAAACTGTCATATCTCGAGCTACAGACGTCCAATTCAGATGATCTTTACATGGTTGGAAAGCTAACAAAATTATCTACAACTTTTATTCACAACACTTTTTCTGATTCTGACAATAAATTGGCCAAAAACTGAACTTAACCGAAACTGTTTCAGAATTCCAGACTGTGCAGTAACTCCAACTTGAAACAGGTATATCTCTTAGCTCATAATAGATATTAAAGTGATTCTTGTGAGGTTGGAAAGATATAGAAGTCTAATTATTCCCAGTAAAATTTCTTAAATTTCTCATGAACGGATTTTAAGTTATTTCTAAAACATCCCAGACTGATCCAAAAATCAGCAAAGGACAGAACTAAATTAACCTCATATTCAACTAATATATTTTGATCAAACTTAATATTCTTAACCATGGAACTTGTAGGCATGTCTACAAAACTCCAGCACACATTACAAAGATCCAAATCACACATTATCATAATAACAATCCATCAATCACACCATTGTTCACACCACAAACTGACTCTTAAAACAATCCAAACTTAAAATTAACTCGCAACTACTATCGTTCCTATTACATAGGGATTTTTTTCCTATTGCCTAATTAAGCTTCTCATAAATCTTGGGACGACCTAACTCCGCTCTTAATTGGTCAATCTCCTTATAAGCTTGCTCCTTAAGTTCTTTTTCCTTCAGCAACTCATCCTTCAAATCCACCTCATGGAGAGCCAATTCACGAGCTAATCCCACCGTAGCTTGTAAAGTCAAGGAGGAATCATCTGCAGGCGGCACGGTCCAAATACCCTTGTCATGTAAGAAACAAGGAAAATGCCGGAGTGCACCCTTTAACGTCTTGTCCGAGCGTAGACCATGGTAGTAAACAAATGCATTGAAAGCGACATCCTCCATGCTTATCTCCACAGTTGCCCGGCTTACTCTGGTAATGAACTTTGACTCCACCTTAGGCTCCTTAGTGGTAGGATCCCTTTTCTTAACCCATAACTCAGTTTCCCAATAGGAATCCATCCAGGGATGACTAAACTCTGCACTACGATACTCCAACGTAGCTTCCCAATCGTAGTAGTAGTTGTCCAATGTTCTTGTCAACATGTCATGGAAGAAAGCATCAGCTTTAGGAACCATGATATGAAACTTCGTAGTCCATCCCATAACTACATTCTCCATTGGTGTATCACCAACTCTTGATTCAGCATCAGATAGCTCTTGATCACCATCTTCATACGGCTCCTGAGGTTTGAAACGGGCAACGTACTGTGCAGCTGACAAACGGGGATGAGGAGGCATCTATAAAATTTAGACATAGATTAGATAGAATCAATGTATTTTCACAATAGAATAAAGTGGAGGAAGCATAAAACTTTAGTAATTAACAAGGTGAAAAGAGGAAGCATGAATTAAATGGAGTATGGATGCTATTAACGACCATTCTAACTAGGCTTGCGTCCTACAGTCAACACGGCTCTGATACCAATCTGTCACACCCATTTTTAAGGACAAAAATAGGATGTATAAAAGACTCATGTGCGCCCCAGGAACCAGTCGCACACATAAGTTGACAAATTACAAAGTATCATCACAGTGCTTATTACATAACGAATAAGTATTTAAGACATAGTCTTGAACAATAGATAATAATAACTAATAATAATTCTTCAGCGGAAACTCCACACAGGGACACGGTTGACTGGTTGACACCAAGACTAGTACTCATTCCGATAATCTTCCTCTATATCTTCATCTGTTATGGTGGAAATAGCAAGAGTGAGTTCATGTCGAACTCCACAAATATAACACAGGGTTCATGAGGCTCAAAAGGCTAGACACTGTTTAACTGCATTTAGCTTTTAATCATATATTAGCAATTGAGTAGCATCAAGATAAACCACTTCCCATTAAAGAACCAATGATCAATTGTAATAAGGATAATGAATAGCATTAACATGAGCATAATAATAATCAGCAATAATTAAGCATGATATAACAGTTATGATCAACTATTCCATAAGAATCCCCAAGGCCGCTCGTATCCGTGAGCACGGCTAGTATACCAGTTTTTAACTCTGCGCAGAGGTGTACACTTTCACTGTAAGTCATGATTTCCAAATGAGTGGGGAGATCAAGCCCAAACACCCGAGAACCATATAAAGCCACTCAAAAGTTCGTCTAACAAGTTAGGGCCATTAGATTTCACTCGGCAGGCAGATGTAGAACCCCCCTTCCCTGTGGCACAACAACCGCAGCCTATACACACTAGGCCAGGGGCTCGGACTACACCCAACAAGGCAAGCCATTCTTACGCCATTTAAGGTAACCTCTAACAAGCTAGAAAAGGTCTCTTGAACAACTAAAGCCAGAGCCATATAGCCCTCACAGCTGTACTGTATATCCCGGTTATCACTTACAGATAAGTCCTTATGGAGAGAAACCAGAGCATCAAAATAATACACAAGCTCTAGCCCCCTTTTAACAACAATGAAATCATCTTAATAGTTGATTGCTTAATCCATTAATCTAATTACAAGATCATTGTTCTTAGTTTAAGCACTAGCAGTAGCTACCCATATGCATTCCCAAGGTTGTCAAGGAATCAAGATAACAATCACTAAGTTATAATCTCTAAGGTTGTCAAGGTAAGCACATGCATATGTATGATAATTCAATGTATAGGTAACAAGGATAGTCCTATGTTATACTTGCCTTGATCAAAGCTCTCCAAGTGATACTGCTGACTTGGCTCAAAGTAATACTCCGAATCGTCCAAATACTGCTCACCTTCTATATTCGATCATCAATCAACAACACATATGCATCCAATCAAACATACACGAAGCAAACAAAGAGATATAATTAGAACAGTACACCAACAATAGCAAAACAGTAATAAAAGCTTATAAAACTCTTCTACACGTTTCTACGATCACACAGACGCAAAGATCACCAAATTCGGAGTTAAAACGTGAAAGTTATGAATTTTCTAAGATTTCCTATAGATAAATAAATACTTAATTATAAACTCGAAAAATAAATTATTAAAACTAACTGTACAACTACACTAACATGTAGAGCTCGCAAATACGAACCTAACGCAACTTGAACGGATCAAATCGGAGTTAAAACGAAGATTTTATGACCAAAACAAACCTAGTGGCAAAACTGTAAATACCTGAAAACGTATTTTTGACTTATCCGGAAAAGAATACGCTTTCAAAACGCGAAAACGTATTTTCAGCAATACGCTATGGACGGCGGGTTTATTATCAAAAAGCTGAGGGTCTCTTTATGAATTTTACCCGCGAAGGGGTATCTTCTAATCTCAGCCCTTCATCTCGAATCCAACGGTTCGTGTTCATCATCGAGTCTACAGTGAAAATTCCGGCCATCCCTGTCAAGTCCGGCCGGCGGCTCCTCCATGACCGGCGACTCCTCCATGGCCGGAGGTGGCGAATCTCCCCACTGAGACCACCAATCAAGCCCGCGTTTGGTCCAAACGATAGAGAAACTCCGTGCGAATTCATCTAGGCATTTAGAACTAGCTACGTTCGACCATACGTGACGCGCGGCTACAAAGGAGCGGCGGCGCCATTGCCGGCCGACGGTGAACTTCAAAAGCTCGCTTCTAAGCACCTCCAACCAAAAGAAAAGCACGGGGAGGAAGAGAAGAAGATGGAGAACTCACCAAAAACGAAGAACACGGCCTCAAATTCACCCGCAAGCCCCGACGACGTATACCCGCAACTCCCTAGGGTTTCGGCCTTCTACTCTCAATTTCACGTGATGAAGCTCGAGTTTTAGATGGAAAACGGAACATAGGGGGTCACGGCTTCTCTCTTATAGCACCAAAACACCGAATTCGGGTAGGAAATCCCGATTTATGCGGTGGAGATACGGTGGTGACGGTGTTCGTGTCTGACTCGGTTACGGTGGAAGGAAGGAGACGACTGACACGCGGGGTCCACTCGTCAGCGGTACAGGGAGGGAGAGGGCGCGCGTCTGCCGCGGCTCGGGCTGGCTCAGGCCGCTCGTCTGCTGGGCCAAGATGCTGAGTTGGGCTCCGGCGGTGCTGGCCGTCGGGCCTGGCTTCCAGGTAAGTATTCTTTTTTTTTTATTTTCCTTTTTCTTTTATTTCTTTTCTTTTCTAATTTTCCAAACACATTTTCAAATCAAATTTTCCTAAACCAAATCAATTCAAATAAAACCAATATAACCACACCACAAAATAAAATAAATGCAACAGCATGAATGCATCACCAAATTAGTTTTTTAAAATTTTAATTTCTCATTAATTGTTATCTAAATTATTTAAAATTTATTAACTCTAAAATTTAGGTGTTACACGAGCAAAGGAGAGTCCTGACTAATTATGATCGGGATCTATCAGATCAAGGAGTCAAGGATCTGCTAGGCTGCTACCTGACTGCCGGCCACAGAGGTGAGCCTCTACTCTTTTATTTTCTTCTTTTCACATTGAGGGGATATTTCTTTTAAGTTGATATCTAATAAAAATAATATAATCAAGACACTCATGTCTCTTAGAAAGTATCACCTTAAAAAAAAGGCCAGACGAGTAGTATCATAAGTCGCTTGCACAGTAAACAATTCTTTTCTATTTATATTATACTTTAATTCCAGAAACTTCATTGTTTATATCTGCACACCGCGGAGCCCTATATTAGACGTGATCTGCAGAGTCCATATACGTGTATATGCTCCTCCATCCTTTGAACCTATAACCTCAACACAAAAAAAAACATTTTAACTCTGTTTCACTCCATTCAAGTTGCGTTAGGTTCGCGTCATCGTGCTCTACGCAGTAGTATTAATACTTTTCGTGCCACATGTTTTTCTATATATAGTTGAATATTAAATTAGTTAATTAATATATGCACCTGATTTTATAATTACCAGCAATATAAAATTATAATTCCGTTTTGGTTGCTTTGTGGTCATGGCGATGTAAGCGATATGTTAGCAACGCTGTTTTTCATGTCCCGTGTTTATGAATATAATAAATTTGATTAATGTTTAGTTTATTAAGTGCTCTCTTTAATTAATTAAAAAGCAATTTAGGTTTAACTTGATTAATATTAACTGATTCTTGGTTATAATTTGTTTAGTTTAAATATAAAACATGAGATGGTTCGGTTAGTGCTTGTATATGTGTCAGGTTATATAATTCATAAATATTTAATTAGAATAACTAATGCTTGTGTCATGCTGTTTTAAATTTAAAAGCAACGTAGGGTTAACTCGTTGCGTTGCGATCGTGCCTATGTAAACTTCATGTTAGTAGCAACGTTCTGCATGTCTCACACCTCTAAAATTTTATGGGTTAAATATTAAATTAATTAATGCTTATGCAACCATATTTATACTTAACAGTAATATAGGGTTTATCTCTGTTCTTTTATAATATAGATGTTAACTTGATTAACACCAACATTAGTGGGTATTGATTAATTTTAACTTGTTTAGTTAAACATGAAGCATGTAGTTAATTTAACTAATGTCTATCTATTGTCTTTTCAAATTAAAAGTAGCTTTGGTTTATAAATTTTAGTCTTTTATAAATAATCAAATGCTATTATGACTAATAAGAACTTAAGTGTTTCTTAAATATAACTTGTTTAGTTTATGTAAGAAACATATAATGATTTGATTAGTTGTAATTTGCCTAGTTTAAACATGATTCATATAAAGTCAGATTAAGTGCAATTTGATTAGTATTTATTTAATGCCTTGTTGAATTAAAAGTAATTTAGGCTTTATATCGGTCTTTCATAAACTATTTATAACATGAATAATATCAACCACAATGCCTTCTCAATCATGAGACTTACTTAGATCAACCTTTGAAACATATATTGGTCGTTTAGTCATCCACACATGTTCTATGTTTTCTAAATTATAAATAAAAGCAACTTAGGTTATGCTTCGGTCTTTTGTAATAAATGTTAATGTGATTAACATCAACCTTAATGTGTTTTCATCAATTATGATTAGTTTAGTTAAACAGAAAACATATAGTTGTTTTGATTAGTGTTTAATTTATGCCTTTTTGAATTAAAAGCAATATAAGTTTATACTTTGATCTTTAGTAATGAAATCTTAACTTTATTAGTACTAACTTGAATGATTCTTAATTATAATTTGCTTAGTTAAATACAAAGCATATAATGATTCGATTAGCTGATCTTGCATATTCTAAACCATAAGTGCTGAAAGGGATTAAATGATATGAAATTATTTCTAAATATAATTATTTCTGAATAAACGATGAATAAGGTTAACTTCATCTTTTATAATTCAATGTAAATTGGTTAATTCAACTTAGGATAGTTCTCTAAAATGCTCATTACTGTCACACCCATTTTTAAGGACAAAAATAGGATGTATAAAAGACTCATGTGCGCCCCAGGAAACAGTCGCACACATAAGTTGACAAATTACAAAGTATCATCACAGTGCTTATTACATAACGAATAAGTATTTAAGACATAGTCTTGAACGATAGGTAATAATAACTAATAGTAAATCTTCAGCGGAAACTCCACACAGGGACACGGTTGACTGGTTGACACCAAGACTAGTACTCATTCCGATAATCTTCCTCTATATCTTCATCTGTTATAGTGGAAATAGCAAGGGTGAGTCCATGTCGAACTCAACAAATATAACACAGGGTTCATGTGGCTCAACAAGGCTAGACACTGTTTAACTGCATTTAGCTTTTAATCATATATTTGCAATTGAGTAGCATCAAGATAAACCACTTCCCATTAAAGAACCAATGATCAATTGTAATAAGGATAATGAATAGCATTAACATGAGCATAATAATAATCAACAATAATTAAGCATGATATAGCAGTTATGATCAACTATTCCATAAGAATCCCCAAGGCCGCTCGTATCCGTGAGCACGGCTAGTATACCAGTTTTTAACTCTGCGCAGAGGTGTACACTTTCACTGTAAGTCATGATTTCCAAATGAGTGGGGAGATCAAGCCCAAACACCCGAGAACCATATAAAGCCACTCAAAAGTTCGTCTAACAAGTTAGGGCCATTAGATTTCACTCGGCAGGCAGATGTAGAACCCCCCTTCCCTGTGGCACAACAACCGCAGCCTATACACACTAGGCCAGGGGCTCGCACTACACCCAACATGGCAAGCCATTCTTACGCCATTTAAGGTAACCTCTAACAAGCTAGAAAAGGTCTCTTGAACAACTAAAGCCAGAGCCATATAGCCCTCACAGCTGTACTGTATATCCCGGTTATCACTTACAGATAAGTCCTTATGGAGAGAAACCAGAGCATCAAAGTAATACACATGCTCTAGCCCCCTTTTAACAACAATGAAATCATCTTAATAGTTGATTGCTTAATCCATTAATCAAATTACAAGATCATTGTTCTTAGTTTAAGCACTAGCAGTAGCTACCCATATGCATTCCCAAGGTTGACAAGGAATCAAGATAACAATCACTAAGTTATAATCTCTAAGGTTGTCAAGGTAAGCACATGCATATGTATGACAATTCAATGTATAGGTAACAAGGATAGTCCTGTGTTATACTTGCCTTGATCAAAGCTCTCCAAGTGATACTGCTGACTTGGCTCAAAGTAATACTCCGAATCGTCCAAATACTGCTCACCTTCTATATTCGATCATCAATCAACAACACACATGCATCCAATCAAACATACACGAAGCAAACAAAGAGATATAATTAGAACAGTACACCAACAGTAACAAAACAGTAATAAAAGCTTATAAAACTCTTCTACACGTTTCTACGATCACACAGACGCAAAGATCACCAAATTCGGAGTTAAAACGTGAAAGTTATGAATTTTCTAAGATTTCCTATAGATAAATAAATACTTAATTATAACCTCGAAAAATAAATTATCAAAACTAACTGTACAACTACACTAACATGTAGAGCTCGCAAATACGAACCTAACGCAATTTGAACGGATCAAATCGGAGTTAAAACGAAGATTTTATGACCAAAACAATTCTAGTGGCAAAACTGTAAATACCTGAAAACGTATTTTTGACTTATCCGGGAGAAAATACGCTTTCAAAACACGAAAACGGATTCAGGATATTGCGCTAAGGACTGCGGGTTCTATTATGAAGAAATCCAGGGGCTCTTTAATAAATCTACCCCGCGAAGGGGTATCTTCTAATCTCGTGCGTCCATCTGAGAACGGACGGCTGCCCTTCACCCCAAGAGAGAGAGAAAGAAAACCGGCCATCTACATCAACTCCGGCCGGTGGCCACCATGGCCGACGCCATGAGCTCGCTGGAGCTCCTTAGAAACACGTTTTCCGGTGGCTCATACCTCAAAAAAATATAGCGGGAAGAAGAGAAGAACCTCGCGGCTCACCTAAGACCTCAACCCGAGCCAAAGACCCGACAATGGCAACAACCGACGAACCCACAACCGGTGAGAATTTCCTATAAGTCCGGCGTAGCTTAGCGAAGCACAGGAGCACACAAAAACAAGAAAGAAACGCTAGACATCATCATTACCTCGTCGAGAACCTCGGCAACAAAGTGCGAAAAGTGGAGGCGCGGCATGCAAACACCCCACCGTGGCGGCTCTATCCCCTTGCGGCGAGATGCGGCAGTGCTAGCTAGGGCTTAAGGCTTAGGGCATCTACTAGAGGAAAAACAAATACCCGCCAAGGTCCTCTACTTCTTATAGCGGGCTCGGCTCGCGGCAACAATCGGGATCAATTCCCACAATCCCAACCGAAGATCCACAAGAGACCGACTCGGCTACGTGAGAAGGAAGAAGGGACTAACACCCGGGACCCACTCGTCAGTGGCCGAAAGAGGATGAAGCGCGCGGGCTTGGTTTTGGGCCGGCCCACCGATGCAGAAGAGAGCGCCGCATCAGCCCACTGCCGCGGCCCAGCGCGGGAGAAAAGGCTCGGCCCCGTCGGCCCAGCAGCGAAAACCGAAAGCAGGCCGGCTCGGGTGGCTTCCATGCCGCTGGCTACACAAGTAAGTTCTTCTCTTTTGTTTTTTTTTCTTTTCTAATTTTCCAAACACATTTTCAAATCAAATTTTCCTAAACCAATCAAATAAAACAAATATATCCACACCACAAAATAAAATAAATGCAACAGCATGAATGCAACACCAAATAATTTTTTTTTAAATTTTTAATTTCTCATTAATTGTTATCTAAATTATTTAAAATTTATTAACTCTAAAATTTGGGTGTTACAATTACCTTGACAGCAGTAGCAAGTGTTTATGCACGTATCCCTTTTCATATTGTGAATTTTAAGTTGAACTTGCTTAATCCCTACGGCAATATTTATAAAATAAGATTGGTCTTAATTCAGCTTGGAATTAAAATATAATTTAAGTAATCCGAGTTAATAACTATCACGTGGTTTTTATTCAATTAAGATAATTAAGCGTGTAATTGTTTCTTTTATAATATAAACTCTCGGTAGTCGTTTCTTTTCCATCGTAGTTTCGTTATCGGCGTTTCTTATGTTCTCGTGACCGTAGCCGGTAGTTCTCTTTTAGTACGTTGTTTTCTTTTGTGTGGTGTATTGTTCTTAGTTGTTCCTATTTGTTTGCTTGTATGCCTGTTAGTGTGCTGGGTTGTTATGATCTACGAGTAGAAGAAAGACTATCTGTGAGCTTCGAAGATCCGAAGATGAAGACCAGAAGCTGAGTGCCAGAAGTTGCAAATGAAAGATTAAGTTGAGGTTTTTCAGAGCAAGTTGCTTTGGGCATAAAGCAAGTTTTAAGGCAAGTATAGCATGGGATTATCCTTGTTGTCCTATTCATATTAAGCAAATAATATCATTATGCATATGTTTCCTTGTTAAGGATGACTTAGTGTTGATCTTATTCCTTGATACCTATTATACTGCATGGATTAGTATTGCTAGTGCTCAACATGAACTATGATCATGTAATTTGACTAATGGAATATGCAATAAACATTAAAAGATGACTTTTTATTACTATTTAAGGGTACTAGAGCATGGGGTTACTTTGGTGCTCTTGTTACTCTCCATAAGGACTCATCTGTAAGCGAAAATCCGGGATTTACAGTACAACTGTGAGGGCTAAAATGGCTCTGGCTTTAGTCAAGTATGAGGACCTTTTCTAGCTTGTTAGAGGTATTCCTTTATGGCGTAAGAATGGCTTGACGAATCGGGTATAGTGCGGCCTCTGTCCTCATGTGTATAGGCTGCGTGTTATTGTGCCATCAGGAAGGGGGGCTCTACATCTGTTTGCCGAGTGAAATCTAATGGCCCTAACTTGTTAGACGAACCTTTGAAAGACTTCATAGTGAACCCTGCCGACCTTCCTTGGTAGTGGGTCAAGAGGCTGATCACCTCGGGCGAAAGGGTAAATCACGACTCACAGTGAAAGTGTACAACCTCTGCAGAGTGTAAAACTGTTATAACAGCCGTGCTCACGGTCACGAGTGGCCTTGGACCCTTACAGAATTGATGATCACTAATGACTATAAATGTGTTTTTGCTATTCATTATTCATCTTTACATTGATCATATGTTTATTGCGGGAATTAATGCAAGCCTGATGCTACTCATATGATAAAACTATGATAATTAAAAGCTAAATGCAGTAAACCAGTGTCTATCCTTTTGAGCCTCATGAACCCCGTGTTATATTTGTTGAGTTCGACATGGACTCACTCTTGCTATTTCCACCACACTCCAGTGTGTTGAAAGGTGCTGCTTAGAAGAAGGATGAAAGTGTAGTGAAGTTTTCAGAAGTCTTTTCAGAAGTGTTTGGCATATGGAACCCCCAGTCAGCCGTCCCTGTGATGTTGGAGCCTGAAGAAAAGATTAGTGACCGTTCCGCGACACTCTGATAGTTGTAAGTGTTAATATAGTATGTTTTCCGCTTTATATAAACATTGTTTTGATACTTTTTCATTCTGACATATGTGTGGACTTCCTGGGCACACATATGATTAGCCTGGTTTTGTTCTTTAGAAAACCGGGTGTGACACACATAGCCGCATATAATGATAAACATCTCAATAGATTACTCTAGATATATAGCACTAGCATGGATTAGGACCAACTATCAGGATAATCCTAAGTTATTCTAACTATAAAGTCAAAGCATACGATGATTAGTGCAATTACACTTGGCAATCATAGCAAGAAAAGGTTATATCTACGCATAGTGATATTACTAAGGAAGATATAGAACATAGTCGTCTCTTCCCTGTAATAGTTGTGCTCTGCCTGCCCTATACTCGGGAGGTGGACTACAAAGGACTCAACAGGACTGTCACTCCCGTGATCTACCACACGATCCGGAATATAGGGTGCAATTGCAGGTAAATATGGTATAGGCACCACGCCTACACAATGTTTACCACTCACCCATGATATCAATGAGCAAGCGCTATACGATCCTATACTTGAATATAAGTCTGATCGAACTATGCTAAGCATATAATCAAAGTAGACTAAGAACAATATAATTGAGAACATAATCAAATAGAGCAAAGTCATATCCAGTATGATAGAATAGACTAAAGTCATATTCATACAAATGATGAACTAGATGAATAATATAAGAACAAATACAAAAGTAGGAGAGAATTACCAAGTGTTCTCTTGACAGATCCGGAAATCAAGCAATGCTTGGCTCCTTCTAGTTCTAATCCTATATAGCTATGCTAAACTAGAGATCTAATTGAGATGGTGGCTCTAGGGCTTCTCTGAATGGAATGAGATGAATGAATTTGCTAGATTAGGGTTTCTCCTAGGGCCAGGGGCCTTGCTTATATTGCCCTCTAGGAAGCACGGCAGCCCTTGGATCAAACCGACCTTGATGAACGATTATTATTAATCCTCAAAGGCGGTGGAGGCATGATCCACAAGGTTGGCCCTGATTGGCCACCTAGGTGGGCGGCCGCCCCTGTTGCCTAGCCTCTGGGCCCTCCCCTCCGGGGGAATATCTTCTCGAGTCTTCTAGAGTATTCTTTTTCATAGTATGGTCGGTTTCCCTCTATGTAAATCTTACATGTGGACCTCCTTTGGTTCTTTCCTGATAACCCCCTGTAGAAATAGATATTCACCAAAACTAGTGGAATTCTGCCAGTGTAACCCCTATATCTAGATAGTATTTATATTTAGATAATTTCTCATGCTATGTTGACGGTTAAAAATGATACTTATCTACCGTCAATAAACTCCCCCAAGCTTACCTTTTGCTCGTTCCTGAGCAAAGATAGACTCAGTGATGGATTAGGAGTTGCTACAATACTTTCACACCTTACAGGTACACATGCGTTCAAACAAGAACTCTCCTCCGGATTAGAATGAGCTATTCTGATGAAAAACTTACTCATATTACCTTCCACCATGGGGCTTGTAGCCGTCACTTGGGTCTTGAGTAGTTGAAAGACAGAACGGTCAAGTCAAGCGCCATGTTTCAAGCTCTTTGATCAACTATTATTCTGAAGTTTTGCAAGATTTTCAAAATAAAACTCAGAGATTCCTATGTATGACCCTTCTAAGTCTCTCCTTTGTAGTATTTCTAGATCCTCTCCAAGGCATTTATGGTGTATGCCATTTTCTCTCCTCTCAAAATATGTGGTATTTTTGGTAGCATAGTAACATTATGCCTTCTCTCTCTTACCCTACTTCTAAAAGGCTTATGTGGAGCTCATAGGTGGGGAGACAGCGAAACATATATTGCATAATCAAAACTATGGATCCAAAGGAACGAGTCATAAAGTCAAATCAAGATATGCATGTGTCTTGGGCTATATGGTAGATAGTGGTAAATGGTAAATGGAGTAGAAGTGGTTATAAGGGGTAAAGGGATGATGATGGTGAATACTTAGCTCCTTTGGGAAATTTTCTCATATACCTCTCTTAGAAAACTTGAAGAATTTGAGAAAAACTTGGGCTTGCTAAATCTCTTTTTTTATTTTGAGTGGAACATTTGTCCTCTTTCTCTTTCTTTTTTCTTTTTTCTTTTTTTCTTCTTTTTTTTCTTAATAGAATACCCAAGCTTCTTTTGGAACACAATAACAAGAGGTAGCATAACTATATATTTAGAGCTTTATTGGCTAGCAAGGGATAAAATGGATGATAGAAATATTTTTGCAGTTCACTTCCAATGTAAGAGTAGAACTATTTTCTAGGTGGATCTGAATGAGATATATGTGGATTCGTACTTCCAGGGTAGAAGCAGAATATATGGATGGATGTATATGGATGGATATGGATATGTACTTCCAGGGTAGAAGCAGCATGTATAGGTAGAGTGTATAGGTGGATCTCGATTTTAACCGCATGACCAGTTCCTAAGGATCGACACAGCCTGACTATACTTAAAGCTCACAAATAGTAAATATAAATGTAAGGCTTCCTAATCTATAAGCATGTATATGGTTGTGGTAGGAATTTAAACTCTCGTCATACGGGAACTCATCATGTAGCAAGTTAATTTTCAAAAGATAAACTCTCCAGAACTCTAGTATCTCTAGGAACATGATAGACAGCAGCTCAAAACCTTCCCATATCATATCCGTCAACTACCTAGACTTAGATCAAGTATTTATTACCCACAAGTTCAGGTTTAGAGCAAATCTTAAATCAAAACCATTGTATCCAAAAACTCGGGAGAGTTCAAGACTGAAAACTAGGTACTTGAAAGGAATTACGGTAGAGCAACTATTCATCATTTCCATATAAGAGTTTATTCTAGGGGTTCACTTAGCATGATGAAGCTTAGCATACTCTTCTATATTTATTTATCAAACTTAAAGAATATACAGAAAACATATATATGTATAAGAAAACATTTATTTGGGTTTCTATAGGTTATGCATCTTTTTATTTTATTTCATATATCAAAGCAAAAATAAATAGGTAGGTAAGAAAATACTTAGTTGGATACATGGGAGATGCTCTCCCTCAAGTTGAATGTTGACATAGTCTTGCTTGATGAAACTGGCAGACAGTGAAGGTGTACTTCTCCTTATCGGAGTGCTTATGATGATGATTGTTGAGACAGCGCTCCGACAGGGAACAGATTGTCCTTTTTATCTGTTTGCTTTTCTTGATCCTTCAAATTCTATGAAGCTCAAATAGACAACAAAGCTTGTGGAACTTGATTAAGTGTTAGTGATAAACCTCTAAGCCTTGAGCATCTAGAACCTCTTAACAGATGTATCTTTCTAGCAGGATCTCTTGTACCATATTTTTATGTTTTTATATTTTTATACAATGCAAGGAATAAAATGATGAATGCTTCTTTATTTTATTTTTATGCCACCACAACAAGTAGACTTATGGGTTTTATGCCACAAATTTATTTGCATGGGGCTTAGCAATTTTATAATGCAATGTGAGACATATTTATTTTCTTTTCTATGTAGAAATAAAGTGTAACTAAACATGTAATGAAGGAAAGTAAATATGATGCGGAAAATGCAAAACTAAAGAGAGAAATATTGATAACTACCAAGTTACCTCTTGGCGCGGCGTTCAGTGATTTGGGTCCGCCGAACAGAACCTCTTATTCGCTCTAATCATTTCGGGGTACCTCGAATGGTTTGAGTGGTGCTTCTAATTGTGCTGAGTCTGACATTAAATTAACCTTTACTTTCAATACCTGTTTTATTGGTGAGGTTGACTTTGAGGAAAGAGTTGGTTGCACTATCTTCACTTCTTTATTCTCCACAGTGACTGGTTCACTTTCTGTTGATGGTACAGCCTCCTCCTCAAGATAAATCTTTTCTTCAAGATATCGATCTTCGTATCTTGATACTTCTCCTTGATAGTCAGTTCATCCATCCTTAGGGATCTGATTCTTCTAGGTGCGGTTGCGATGCCTTCTTCTGGTTTTGTTCTTCTTGGGTTCTTTATCAACTATATAATTATTATTGAAATAACAGCGTACCTTCTCTGAGGGAAATTGGAAATGTACTTCTCCTGTTGCAAGGTAGATAATTGCCTTGGTGGTGCTTAGGAATGGTCTCCCTAGGATGATCGGTGGATCGTACTCA
Source organism: Saccharum hybrid cultivar R570 (assembly GCA_038087645.1). Classification (NCBI taxonomy): domain Eukaryota; kingdom Viridiplantae; phylum Streptophyta; class Magnoliopsida; order Poales; family Poaceae; genus Saccharum; species Saccharum hybrid cultivar. The sequence continues at coordinate 18,545,301 of JAQSUU010000293.1, forward strand.
TCTTCTCTCATGTCGATGACTAAGAAGTCAGTCAGGATGAAGTGGTCATCAATTTGCACAGGGACGTTCTTCACTATTCCATCCACGAAGTGAAATGATTGGTCTATCATCTGCAGCTGCGCATAGGTTGGGTCTAAAGGCATAGTACCATATAGATATTCATAAGTTACCTTGGCCATTATGTTGACGCCCGATCTAGTGTCACAGATAGCTTTCTGAAAGGAGCTTCTGTTGATTGTGCATTCAATGATTGGGACACCTGGGTCGTCTCTCTTGAGCAGATATGGGGACTTGAGCTGATGATCATGCTCTCTGTGGACTGCAGTGATCACTCTCACTGACTCCATCTGTTGTGGCTTCCTATTCTTGTTCTTGTTCCTCTGATTGTTCTTCTTCTTTGGCTCATAGGGATGTTGGGGGTGTGCAGGGAACTGCAACACTTTGTCCTTGAAGAAGGTCTCTCTCTTGCCTTTGATGTTGAAACAGATTTTGGCAGTGTAGCTCCAGCGGTGTTCAAGAACGGTCATCCTAATATGATGGGTGACTTCTCATCACCACCTGTCTCTATTACCACAAAGTCTGCAGGAACATACGAGCTGCCCACTCGTACACATATGTCTTCTAGAATTCCCTTGGTGTAGCAAAGTGACTGGTTTGCAAGCTGCAAGCACATGGTTGTGTACAATAAAGAATAATTAAACATTTTGTCATAGATTACCTTAGGCTTGATGTTGACGCTTGCACCGAAGTCACAGATAGCTTCATTGAAGTTCACGCTTCCAATGGAGATCGGGATGACAGGCCTTCCTAGATCACCTTTCTTAATCGGCAGAGTCTCGTCGTTCCATCCTTTGGAGATAGGGTCACTCCAATGACTTCCTACATTAAATATGTCTACAAGATTTGCAGTTTCTAGATCTTTCGGTTGTCCCGAAATTTTACCTTGGTTAGCAAGAACAATATTGGCAAGCTGTTGCAACTGAAACTGTAGCATCTTATTGAAACTGAGCTGATTCTTAATGGCAGTGAAAAATTATCCATTCTATTATTAATTATTTCTAGAGTTTTATCATTGGATGCTAATTTCTTAGACAGGCTATCCATTAACTTTCCTTGATTAAGCACTAACTCTCTCAGAGGGGGTTGATTGAAAGAATTATTACCTTGATAATTACCTGAGTAGTTACCTGAGTAGTTAGGCCTCTGCTGCTGATTCTAGCCTTGATTTGTTTGAGGACGGTAATAGTTGTTATTGTTATTGAGGTAGTTCACATCCTCTTGTAGCTCTGGGCAATTGCTTCCTGAATGCCCAGTGTCTCCACACTCTTCACAAGTCATGTGGGAATCATGAATGTGCATGACTTCCTTCTTCTCTTTGGCTCTCTCATAGAGCTTCTTCATGAGTTGGTCCATCTTGGCAGACAACATGTCTACCTCCTTCAACTGGTGCATACCTCCACCTCTCTTGCGGGTTTGAGTTCTTTCTTCGTTCCAACCTTGGTTGGACGCCATCTTCTCCATAAGAGTTGTGGCTTGATTGATTGTAAGTGATAAGAATGCTCCTCCAGCGGCAGCATCCATAGTCTCATGGGTGCTATTAGTAAGCCCATGATAGAAGGTCTACGTAAGTAGCCAATTCTCCATTCCATGATGAGGACATTCTAGGATGTAGTCTTGAAAGCGCTCCCATGCTTCTAGGACTGGCTCATCATGTTGCTGCTAAAAACTTAATATCTTCCCACGAAGAGCATTTGTCTTGCCCATGGGAAAGAACTTCGCTAGAAAATTGGTGGAACAGAGTGCCCACGTAGTATTCTTTTCCTTATTCGCATAGAACCACTGCTTCGCTCTCCCCAAGAGTGAGAATGGAAAGAGGCGAAGTAGTATGGCATCTCTGGGGACATCCTTGATGGTGAAAGTGCTGCAGATCTCTAGGAAGTGTTGGAGATGAGCACTAGCATCTTCATGTGCCTTCCCACAAAACTGGCTAGCTTGCACCATGTTGATCAACACCGGCTTTAGCTCAAAGTTTTGCTCAATCTCCGCCGCAGGTCCAGTCCGAATGTTAGCTGTAGTTGGAGCTGAGAACTCGCGGAGTGACTTGTTTGCCATAGCGTCAAACTCTAGTGTTAAGTTCCTAACTATACTTGGTTTGCCTTCTGAATCAGAGAGTGGAGCTTCGAGCTGAGATGATGATGTTTCTACTTGAACTCTCTTTAGCTTGGCTCTTGTTCTTCTGAATAGTAATTCTAGATTATCGATGAAGTTATCTGGATAGCCAAACCTGCTCATACATTACCCTGTATATAATATATAAAATAGACAAAAGACAAGGGTAAGGCTATATGAGAAGAGAAGGATGATGGTTTCTCGATCACATTAGTGGATGCAAGTGATGGCTCATTATCCTTTAGATAGCAATTCAACCTTCCCCGGCAACGGCGCCAAAAATGCTTGTTGACACCTCTAATGCCACCTAAGCTAGTTGTCATCCCTAGCATGACACCAAAGGTGCTGGTACTAAAATATGCAAATGCTCCTCTGAAATAAATATAAAATCCGCAAGCGCACAGATAATACCGATATAGCATTTTAACCGGGAGTAATCCAGATATCGTTATTTATATTTTTACCACTGGGAAGGGATGCTAAGGATAATGAGCAATGAGCATCACTGCATGTGCTAATGGAGAGCATAACCATGTCTTTATCTATCTTCTCATACAAGGTAAGTGTCACAAGATAAATAATATATGAATAATAATAAAGGATAACTAGTAAGCACATAGCCGCATATAATGATAAACATCTCAATAGATTACTCTAGATATATAGCACTAGCATGGATTAGGACCAACTATCGGGATAATCCTAAGTTATTCTAACTATAAAGTCAAAGCATACGATGATTAGTGCAATTACACTTGGCAATCATAGCAAGAAAAGGTTATATCTACGCATAGTGATATTACTAAGGAAGATATAGAACATAGTGGTCTCTTCCCTGTAATAGTTGTGCTCTGCCTGCCCTATACTCGGGAGGTGGACTACAAAGGACTCAACAGGACTGTCACTCCCGTGATCTACCACACGATCCGGAATATAGGGTGCAATCGCAGGTAAATACGGTATAGGCACCACGCCTACACAATGTTTACCACTCACCCATGATATCAATGAGCAAGCGCTATACGATCCTATACTTGAATATAAGTCTGATCAAACTATGCCAAGCATATAATCAAAGTAGACTAAGAACAATATAATTGAGAACATAATCAAATTGAGCAAAGTCATATCTAGTATGATAGAATAGACTAAAGTCATATTCATACAAATGATGAACTAGATGAATAATATAAGAACAAATACAAAAGTAGGAGAGAATTACCAAGTATTCTCTTGACAGATGACACTCGCTTGGCAAGCATCTCCCATCCTAGCACTTGCTTAGTCCTTCCATCTTCGGGATAGGTCCACCAAACACCATCTTCAGGTTTGGCTTCAACATCTCATCCTTCACGTGGTGCATCTAGCATACCTAGATGAGATGCAAGATGCATGTGTATGAATATGATGAATGGTAACACAAGATGCATCACATAATCATTCAAGTAAACACACGATTAAGACATAGACACCAAAAGCTATTTAACTAACATCACATAACCAATTAAAGAGGGCAAACACATCAAGCATAACACAAGTTTAACAAGATCACAAGTATCTTAACTTGACCATCATCAAGGGCATAAGCCACACTTAGCAACACATGGAGTAATTCTCTCCTACTTGAATCAAGCACATTGAGTTCACTTCTCAACCTACAAAAGGTAGCTTCATCCAAAGGTTTAGTGAAGATATCCGCCAATTGATTTTCACTTCTTACACCTTCTAGTGATATATCATTTTTAGCAACATGATCCCTTAGAAAGTGATGACGGATATCAATGTGCTTGGTGCATGAGTGTTGTATCGGATTATTGGCAATTTTAACAGCACTTTCATTATCACATAAAAGTGGCACCTTATCAAGAACAATACCATAGTCTAGAAGTGTTTGCTTCATATATAAGATTTGTGCACAACAAGCCCCCGCGGCATTGTATTCTGCCTCGGCGGTGGACAAAGCCACACTATTTTACTTTTTAGATGACCATGATACTAAAGACCTCCTAAGCAAGTGGCACCCTCCGGATGTGCTTTTTCTATCAATTTTGCAACCGGCATAATCCGAGTCGGAATAGCCAACTAGTTGGAATCTAGCTCCTTTGGGATACCAAAGACCAATGCTTGGGGTGTGCTTAAGATATCCTAGGATTCTTTTTACGGCACTGAAGTGAGGTTCTTTAGGGCAAGCTTGAAAGCGAGCACACATGCACACAATGAACATGATGTCGGGCCTAGATGCGGTAAGATATAACAAGCTACCAATCATAGAACGGTAGAGAGTTTGATCAACCGGTTTACCTCCCTCATCTAGGTTGAGATGTCCGTTTGATGGCATTGGGTCTTGATTGGCTTACAATCATCCATCTTGAACCGCTTGAGAAGATCCTTGGTATACTTCTCTTAAGAGATGAAGATCCCTTCTCTCATTTGCTTGACTTGAAAGCCAAGGAAGAATGTAAGTTCACTAATCATAGACATCTCAAACTCCTTCGACATCAATTCACCAAATTCCTTGCAATAATCTTCATTTGTTAAGCCGAAGATAATATCATCAACATAGACTTGACAAATGAAGATCTCTCCATTAAGCTTCTTGGTGAATAGTGTGGTGTCGACCTTCCTAATAGTGAAGCCATTCTCAATGAGGAAGTCCCGAATGCGCTCATACCACGCTCTAGGTGCTTGCTTGAGTCCATATAGCGCCTTGGACAACCTATAAACATGATTAGGATATCTAGGGTCTTCAAACCCGGGAGGTTGATCAACATAGACTAGTTCAATTATGAAGCCATTTAAAAAAGCACTTTTAACATCCATTTGATATAATCTCATTTCATGATGCGATGTATATGCAAGAAGGATATGGATGGCTTCAAGTCTTGCAATGGGTGCAAAGGTCTCTCCAAAATCAAGGCCTTCGACTTGAGAGAACCCCTTTACAACTAGTCTTGCCTTGTTCCTCATAACTATGCCTTGGTCATCTTGCTTGTTGCAGAACACCCACTTGGTTCCAATGACCCTTGCACCGTTTGGACGCTCCTCAAGTGTCCAAACTTGATTGCTGGTGAAGTTGTTCAATTCTTCGTGCATTACATTCACCCAATCCGGATCTTGAAGAGCTTCATCTACATTCTTAGGTTCAAGACAAGAGACAAAAGAGTGATGTTCAATAAAAGAAGCAAGCTTTTGAGATCAAGTCATTACACCCTTTGTAGGACTCCCTATGATGAGATCTTGTGGATGCGCTTAAAGTAGGGGTGAGTGTCTTCTATCAACCACTTGAGGAGGAGGTTGGGGAGCATCAATATCCTGAGCTTGTGCCTTGGCTTGTTCATGAGAAACATGAGTGTCTTCATTTTCGACTCTCTCATTTTTGTCATCATCTTGAGGCACACATGATGAAGATGGTGGATTGATCACTTGAGTATCATCTTCATCATCTTTAGGCTTGATGTCTCCCACCGGCATGTTCTTTATTGCCTCCCTCAATGGTTCATCACCTACATCATCACAATTCTCAATTGCTCCTTGGGAGACGTTAGATTCATCAAATTCCACATCATATGTTTCTTCAACCAAACCGGTGGCATGGTTAAATACTCTATATGCTTTGGAATTTGATGAGTAGCCAACAAGAAAGCCAATATCACAACGTCTTTGGAACTTCCCTAGGTGTTGCCACTTCTTGTAGATATAGCATTTGCAACCAAACACTTGGAAGAATGAGACGTCCGGCTTCTTCCCATTTAGCAACTCATAGGGGGTCTTGCCAAGAAACTTTTGTAGGAAGAGGCGATTTGATGCATAGCATGCGGTGTTAATTGCCTTGGCCCATAATTTTTTTGGTGTGTTGTACTCATCTAGCATTGTTCTTGCAAGAGTGATCAAAGTTCGGTTCTTTCTCTCAACTACACCATTTTGTTGAGGAGTGTAGGTTGATGAAACCTCATGCTTGATTCCAATCTCATCACAATAAGCTTCAATGTTTGTGTTGTCAAATTCTTTGTCATTGTCACTTCTTATCTTCTTGATCTTGACTTTAAATTCATTTTGAGCTCTATTAGCAAACTTTTTGAAACAAGTGGCCACTTCGGATTTGTCATGAAGAAAGAATGTCTAAGTGTATCTTGAGTAGTCATCAACAATCACAAGACAATAAAGATTTCCACCCAAACTCTTGTATGTTGTTGGGCCAAACAAATTCATGTGAAGAAGCTCTAGCACTCTTGATGTTGACACGTAAGCTTTTGTTGGATGAGTATTTGTAACTTGTTTACTGGCTTGGCATGCACTACAAGGTTTGTCCTTCTAAAACTTGACATCTTTCAAACCTCTCACCAACTCTTTCTTCAATAACTTGTTGAGTGTGTTCATTCCAACATGAGCATGCCTCCTATGCCAAAGCCACCCAAGTGAAGTCTTGGTGAACAAGCATGTCATCAAATTTGCATCTTCGGAGGTGAAATCAACAAGATAGAGATTGTTATATCTAAAGCCTTTGAATATCACTTGCTTGTCATCCATCTTTGATACAACCACTTTATTTGGAGTGAATAAGCATTGGTGGCCAAAGATCATAGGATTGACCAACGGATAGCAAGTTGAAGCTCAACGAGGCAACATATAGCACATTTGTGAGTGAGTGGTCATTTGAAATAGCAATCTTTCCCAAACCCTTGACTTTGCCCTTTGAGTTGTCCCCAAATGTGATCTTCTCATGACATTCTTCATTTTCTTCTAGTGAGGCGAACATACGAGAATCACCGATCATATGTTGAGTGCAACCACTATCAATAACCCAATGTGATCCACCAGTCTTGTAGTTCACCTACACACATAAGAGATTATGCTTGTTGCTTAGGGACCTATATTTGAGTAGGGCCCTTGACTTTCTCAACTAGTGACTTAGCAACCTAAATTTTCTTAGGCCTATTCTTGTTTGGGGGACCTAAGAACATGAATTTCATCTTTCCACTAGAATCCTTTCTTAGCATGTAGTGAGAATTGAAGGCAAAGGGTCTAGCATGCTTGGGCAAGGGTTGTGGTGGTGGAGTTTGACATTCATGTGCAAAGTGACCTTCTTGTCCACACTCAAAGCATCTCTTTGGCTTGGGCTTTAATTTGTGTTGTTGTTGTTGTTGGCTTTGGCCTTCTTCTCTTGATTTGCCAAGTAACCAATACCACTTCTATCCATCTTCATGACGATGTTCATGAGTAGCTCACTTTGCAAGTATTGACCTCTTGTAAACTTGCTCAATCTGGTCTTGAGATGCTCTTTCTCTTGCTTTAGTTTCTTGTTCTCCTCAATGAGTGACTCATTTGATGTTTGCTTTTCAAGAGCCATCAACCCTTCTAGCTTCTTGTTCTCATCTCTAAGCATTTTATTTTCACTCTTGAGCTTGACATAATCATCATAATTTTCGGACTCAACCACTTTCTTGCCTTTGCCACTAGAACCTTGCTCAATGCTCTCAACAATCAAGTCATCACATGATGTGGCTATATCAATCTTAACAACTTGGTTAGTAGCATCATGTGTCTCAAGAGAAAGCTCATTAGCAACAATAAGACTATCATAGTTGACTTTCAATGAAGTATAGTCATCTTTTAGCAAGTTGTACCTAGTGTTGAGCTCATCATGCTTTTTCTCAAGTTTATCATATTCATCTCTAAGCTCTTTGTTGGAAGTTTTGAGCTCCTTGAGAGTATAAGTCACAATTTCATTTTGATCTCTAAGCTCATCACTAGTCTTTTGTGCAATCTCAAGCTTAGATGAAAGTGATTCATTTTCATTTTGAAGCTCATTATTTTCATTTCTAGTCTTTCTTATGACCTTAGAGTATTTGTTGAGCAATTTTGCAAATTCATCATAAGAAGGTGCATCAAATTCATCATCAATATCACTATCATCATCGTCACTTTCGTTATTTTGTACCTTTCGTTCATCCTTGGCCATGAGGCATAGGTGAGTAGTGGATGATGACGGTGACGATGGCGGTGAAGGTGGCGGTGAAGATGTTGATGAAGACAATGATGACCCAATCACAAATGCGGCGACCTTCTCTTTCTCATTGTCGCTCTCATCACCGGAGGACTCACATGATGACTCAATATCGGTGAGCCAATCACCAACAATGTAAACTTTGCCTCCCTTCTTCTTTTTGTGATATTCTTTCTTCTTGCCATCCTTCTTCTTGTATGGCTTGTTCTTCTTCTTTTCATCTTTCTCATCACTAGATTCATCTTTCTTGCCCTTGTTCTTGTTCTTGTATTTGTCTTTTGGAGGCTTAGGACGTTGATGAGCTAGATGACCAAGTTCACCACAATTATAGCAATCCATTTCGGATATGGGTTTTCTTTTGCTACTTGTGAAGAACTTCTTCTTCTTGCCATCAAACTTGATGCCACTCTTGTTAAGCTTCTTTAGTATCTTGGTGGTCTTTTTCACCATGAGAGCAAGTGATGCATCATCTATGTCACTCTCACTTGAGCTTTCATTCACAATCATGGCTTGACTCTTCATCTTTTTCTTGTCATGGCTAGCTTTGAAGGCCAAGTCCTTCTTCTTGGAATATGATGAACCCTCTTCTAGAGTGATGTGCATGTACATCTCATGAGCATTGATCTTTCCCAATACTTGTGTCGGTGTTGCGGTGGAGAGATCGCTTTGGTGAAGCACGGTGACAATATGGCCATACTTCTCAACGGGAAGAACACTCAAGATCCTCCTTGCAACATCCGATGGACTCATTTGAGTGAGCCCAAGAGCATTGAGATCCTCTACAAGAACATTCAAGTGAGTGTACATGTCATTAGCACTTTCTTTAGAAAGCATCTCAAATGAATTAATCTTCTTTAAAGCAATATGGTAGCGTTCCTCACACTCACTCTTAGTTCCCTCATGGAGAGCACAAAGGTTTTCCCACAATTCATGAGTGTTTTTTTGCATTACACACACGATTGAAGATATCCTTACTAAGGCCCCGGTAGAGTGTATTTTTTGCCTTTGCATTCCACCGGTCGTACTTCTCCTCGTCACCAACGGGGTTAGCAGGATCCTTGACTTCCGGAAGCCCTTCGGTGGCGGCTCTAAGACACCCGACGTCTATGGCTTTGAGGTACGCCTCCATGTGGATTTTTCAATATGGAAAATCATCTCCCTCAAAAATGGGAGGTGGTCTTCCCCATTAGACATCTTTGCTCTAGGCGGTTAAGCCTAATTTAGGAGCAACTTGGCTCTGATACCAATTGAAAGGATCAAGATACCCAAGAGGGGGGGTGAATTGGAATTTTCTAAAATTTATTGCAAGAATTAAATCCTACTAAGCCATAATTCACCCCTAGTGCCTACAAGTATTCCTAGTGATTCTACCGATAAAAGTTTTGCACCCTAAGTTCCAATTCTAGTCTAGCATGGTAATTATAGGAATGTAAACCAAGCAATAAAAGTAATGCGAGAAAGTAAATTGCTTAATGTAAAGGGTTAGGAACACGGCGATATTTTCCCAAGGTATCGGAGAGTCGCCACTCCCCACTAGTCCTCATTGGAGCACCCGCGCAAGGGTGTAGCTCCCCCTTGATCCGCGCGAGGATCAAGTGCTCTCTACAGGCTGATTCTTTGACACTCCGTCGTGGTGAATCGCCCACAACCGCTCACAAGATGAGTTGGGTCATCCACAAGCTCCGTCGGATGATCACCAATCTCCCAATCACCACCAAGCCATCTAGGTGATGGCGATCACCAAGAGTAACAAGCAAGAACTCTCACTTGACCACAACAAGCCTAATGAGAAGGTGGATGCACACTTGCTACTCCCTAGTCACTAATGAGGGTTCTTAATCTTTGATTCTCAAATCTTAATCCTCACTAGAGCTCTTGCATTCCTTTGCACATGAAAGGTGTTTCTCAGCTGAACAAATGAGCAAGAGACCTCAAATGGAGGGGTAGGGAATGTATTTATACTCCCTACAGTCAATCCCAACCGTTAAGTGCCAACTCAGCATTTTTCGTACTGACCGGACGTGCCGGTCGATGTGACCGGACGCGTCCAGTTGGTGGCAACGGTCGATTTGAAAATCAAGGGCGCTGAGTGACCGAACATGTAGACGAGTCCGATCAGGGGTGACCGGACGCGTCCAGTCGCTCAAAACCCTCTCTGGAACCTTTCTGTACTTTGACCGGACTCGGCCACAGTGGCGTCCGGTCAAACAGGCTTAGCGTCCGGTTACTGACCCTAGCTCTCCTAACTGTAGGCCGCACCACCTGCGCGTCCGGTCAGGCAAGCCACAACATCCGGTCGGTGATGTTGCTTCTGCTTCTGTCCACTGTACTGACCGGACGTGTCTGGTCAAGACAAAGACCACGTCCGATCAAAGAGAAATGGCTTAAATTACTCCGGATCACGACGCAACTTGAACCAAAATTCTTCCAAATGATCTTTGGGCTTTACCTGAGCTACCTAGTGCTAAGTTTGACAAGTGTGCCCCACACCTAAACAAATAGACTCACCTAGGTCAAGCTACCCGCTCATGCCCCCCTTTATAGTACGGCCAAAGGAAAAAAAACAAAGTCCTAAACTACTCTAAATGCCTCTCCAACACCAAACAGCACTTAGAACTAGTTTGTCCTTAACCTTGTGGTTAATCCTTTAAAAACTAAAACGATTTCCATCAATAGGGGCATGAAAACCATAGTGCCCAAACAATCACCATTACCATGACCTGACTTACCAAAGTTTCTACAAAACACACGTTAGTCATAGTAATGTTGCGTTGTCATCAATTATCGAAACCCACTCTAGGGGCCTAGATGCTTTCAAAAGAAAATAAGAAAGATTACACATAGGCTTGTAGCCATGAATCTATTTGGGGTTGATATTTTCTTTTTGCTCTTAGAATAACTAGAGCAAACTCAACCTCGAAGATGGATTTGCAACACTGGATCAAAGCCGAAATGTTTCTAAATATGGCATCGTTCCTAATTGTCTAGATGGACCAACACATGGTGATCTCTATTTCCATGAAGAAGGGTAACCTGATTTGATCTCTGAAGCTTGTAAAGACTTGTAAAAGATCAGAGTGTGCCGGCGGGAGTAGACTCAAAGTGTTCCAAGATGCTATGGCAAAAGGGCAATCAACCAGCAAATGAAGTAATGTTTCTTCAGTGCCATTTGCACAGTGGATGTAGCTGTAATATGGGAGAAACATATTCCTGCATTGAAGCAAATCACGAGTACTTAGGCAATCTTTCAACACCAACCAAAAGAAGAATTTCCTTTTGTTCTGGCATGAGGAATTCCAAAGCCACTGATAGGCCCTATGAATTGAACTATGACCGATGAGCAGTCGATAAGCTTTGCTTGACAAAAAAATTAGGGAGCCCAAGTGTAAGACCACTGGTCTAGACATTGATATATATCCATGCTGAAAACCAGATGCTCAATGTTGACGGTAGATAACCATCAATTTTAACCGTCAACTATGTATGGAAATGGGCATAATTCAATACCAACCATAGAGATAGGGTTTATACTGACAGAATTCCACGAGTTTTGGTAAATCTGTATTTCGTAGGGATTAAATAGGAAAAGAGCAAGGCTAGACCCACATGTCGGTCTAAAATCGATATTTTACCGTGGCACTAACTTAAGAAGAATCTAAAAGACACGAGAAGACACGTCAGACAAGGCAGGACCCACCTGGCAGGGACCACGGGCGGCCACCCGTGGGCCAGGGCGGCCGACCTGTGGGGTCCCCTATCAGCCTCTATCTCGTATGTCGGTTCCTCCATCGCCTTAGGTTTTGTATCTACGCCATTGTTTCAAGTCGGTTTGATTCGAGGGTTGCGGTGCATCCTATGGGGCTATATAAGCAGACCCCCTCTCCCCTGATTAGATAATCCTCATCCTGGGTAGAAACTCTGAAGCTACATCTACAATCAAGAAGCCCTAGATAGGATCAAGAGCTAAGCAATCAAGAGAGATTAGTCTTGTAGTCTTCAAGATTAGGACTAGTCTTTAGATATAGTGAGATAGAGTGGAGGGAAGAGTTTGGAGAAGTCGTCGGTCTGTCGGTGTCTGCTCTACGCCTTGTACCTGCGAGATCAAGTTCCTCTGCGGGAGCTTGCTTCTGAGATTCTCTGGTATTTTAACTTCTAATTCTAGTAAGTACTTGTTATATATATTCTTCCGGTTTGCAACTCTTTTGAGTATTTTAATTCTTGTAGCTCTTGAATTGAAGTAGTATTTTTAGTGTAAGTGAGGTGCTTAGACTAGGATACTCATGGATGCACCCTACTAGCCGAACCGGTGGCAGATCACAAGGTGAAAGTCCTATGTTTGGTGTTGGTAATTAGTGACAATGCCTAAGTACTAATCCTATGCCTAAGTTGTATGTAGCAGATAAGGATTAGTACATTCCAAGGTTGGTGGCAAGATGGACATGGTGATCATGATAGCCACACTTGGATTTGGACGCAACCCTACGAGATCTTGGCAAAGGTATATGCATAAGGGTTGTGTTTTAGTAACCAAGACACCTAGTGGGTGTGGTTACATTATAGGATAGATAGCCATACTATAAAGAGGGGAATGACGCGGCTATTGAACTCCCAAGTGCCTCTAGGTGTGCATTTCATAATCATATGCATTTGGATAGAACTAATATCGCCTCAAAAAATGATTGTGAAAATGCTAACACACTCACACATGACGAGATCACTTGGTGGTGTTAGCACGTTTGCGAAGGCGGTGGAGTTTGAGCGGTAGAGAGGGTTTGGGGTCCTCTCTCCCTCCCGCTGAGCTTGCGAGGCAGGATTCAGGCGTTTTTGAGGAGTTGAAACGACTATTTTCCACTACGCCGGAAGTCCAGAAAAGAAACGGAGGCGAACAGAGGTCACAGAGGTGACCGGACGCTGAACCGGACGCGGTCTTTGCATGACCAGACGCGTTCGGTCAGCGTTCAGTGTCTGCGCGTATTTCAGTTTGATGATCGGACGCGAAGCGCATCCGGTCACAGTCGATCGGACACGTCCGGTCATTCAGGGAGCTTACTGGACTCAAACCGGACGCTGGCACTGTGGCGTCCGGTCAGTTTTACAGCGCGTCCGGTCATTGTGTTGTTGTGCGCTGCTCAGGCATGACCAGCGCGTCCGGTCAGTCATGGGACCAGCGCGTCCGGTCGTTTGCATCGCGTCCGGTCTGCGTGTCAAGCGCGTCCGGTCGTTGCTTCGCAGTTAGTCGTTGTGCGATCAGCGCGTTTGGTCAGTTGGACCAGCGCGTCCGGTCAGTGCTTCATGACTTAGCCGTTGTGCGATCGGCGCGTCCGGTCAGTTGGACCAGCGCGTCCAGTCAGCACGATTTTGGCTGTTTAAGTTTCTAACGGCTCTTTTCGAAGGGGTACGTCTATAAATACTCGTTGGCCGGCTCAAGGCTCCATCTCTCTCGAACATTTGACATACTTGTGAGCACTTTGAGCTAAGAAACTCCCCTCCCACTCTTCTCTCTTGCTTCTTTGCATATTCGAAGTGAGATTGAGTGATCCAAGTGCATTTGCATTGTGAGATTGCATCTAGTTGGCACTTGGTGGTTGATTTGCTGCGGGATTCTTGTTTCTCTTGGTGGTTGCCGCCACCTAGATGGCTTGGAGCAGCTTGGAGGCGTTGGCAAGAGTTGGTGACTGTTCTTGGCCACCTCCGGTGATTGTGAGGGGTTTGTGCCTACCTCGGCGAAGCGCCAAAGGCAACGTTAGTAAATTGCTCGTGTCATTTGCAACCTTTTGCCATTTGGTAGGTTCTTGTGGCGCCTTTTTGAGAGGCTCGGTGTGTGACCGATTAGCCACCGAACCACATGGTGAAGAGGGACACAACGGGGACTAGCGTGCCGGCAAGCACGTGAACCTCGGGATAAATCTTCGTTTCATCACTTTCATATTGTGATTGATTGATCCTGGTATTCGGTTATCTTGGTATTCTTTGTTGATCATATTGGTTGGCTCAATACTTCGCCCCTCAGTGAAACTCTCCTAACTCAACGCCGCATTACCTTCTTAGTTATCTTTGCTAGCTAGTTAGCTTTGCTAGAGTAACTCCTTTGTGTAGCTTGCTAGTTGTAGTTGTAGTTACCTTCTTGGTTTGACTTGTCCGGTTGAGTGCAATTACTAGAATTGTGAATTGGTTAGGTGGCTTGCAAACACCCCGTAGGCTAAGCAAAACTCGCATCTCGCTATTTGTTATATTGATAAACTTGTTTAGCTTGTCTTTGTAGAAAATTTTAAAAGGCTATTCACCTCCCCTCTAGCCATCAAGACCTTTCAAGTGGTATCGGAGCTGTGGTCACCGTTTGCAAGGCTTAACAACCTCGGTGTAAGATGGCTCAAGTTGTGTTCAACCATGTCGGGGGCAAGCCTCCATTCTTTGATGGTGTCACATCTTTTGATCATTGGAAAAGAAAGATGAAGCAATATCTTGGCTCTATTCATGAGAACGTTTGGAAGGTGACACACCATGATTATGCTATCATTGATCCCGACAACCTCACCAACAATGATCGCATCAACAACCAATGCAACACTATGGCTCTCAACACTCTCTATAATGGGATTGATGCAAAGGTCTTTGAGCAAATCAAGGATCTTGAGATGGCAAGTGAAGTGTGGACAAGATTAGAGGAAACATATGAGGGCACTTCAACGGTAAAGAGTGCCAAGCTCTATATGCTCAAGGATAAATTTGCAAGCTTCAAGATGAAGGATGATGAGTCCATACCGGAGATGTTCTATAGGCTATAAGTTATTATCAATGATCTCAAAAGCCTAGGAGAAGATGTCAAGGACAAGGACTTCTCACATAAGTTCTTGATGAACTTACCTAAGAAGTTTGCTATCTTGAGGAAGATGATCCAAAGAGAGTTTGGACAAGGTGACTCCAAACCAAGTGCTTGGAGATGTCATGACCGATGCTCAATATGATAATGATGAAGATGAAGATGAGAAGAAGGAGATCAAGGTCAAGCAAGAGAAGCCCATTGCATTCAAGGCTTCATCCTCTAAGGGCAAGAGCAAGGTGGAGAGCGATGATGATGATCCATTCGATGATGATACCATGGCCCTCCTAGTGCACAAGATGGGGAGGTTCATGAAGAAGAAAGGATATGGTGCAAGAAAGAGAAGGGACTTCATGAAGGCAAAGGAGGTGCTTTGCTATAATTGCAATAGCCCCGATCATATAGTGGCAAAGTGCCCCTATGAAGACAAAAGATATCATAATGGGGAGCTGAAGTTCTAGAAGAACAAGAAGGAGAAGAAAGAGAAGAAGAGCTTCACTTTCAACAAGAAGAAGAAGGGTGGTGACTATGTGGTCACTTGGGATAGTGATAACTCCGATAGTGATGATGATAGCTCTAGTGATGATGAGAGGACCACTCAGCGAGCCATTGCAAGCATCGCCCTCTCCAATAAGCCATCCATCTTTGACACTACATCGACATGCCTTATGGCCAAGCCTACCAAGGTAAAACATGATGATAGTGATGATGATTCTTGTGCTAGTGATGGTTGTAGGAGTGATGATGAGGAGGATGAGAACTACTCCAAGGATGATCTATTAGGCATAATAGATCAAATGAGCAAGGGCTACAAGAGGACAACCAAGAAATACAAAATCTTGGAACAAGAGCTCATTGCCAAGAGCAATGAAAATGATGCCTTGATGGAGGAGCTTGAAGCTCTTAAAAAGAGTAAGGAGTGCAAAGGAATTGAACAAGAGCTCAAAGCTCTTAGGAAATCCTTTGATGAGCTAGAGGCCTCTCGTGAGTGTCTAAAGAAAGACCACGAGGATCTTGAAATTGCTCACACTAGGCTTAAGGAAGCCCACTCCACTCTACTTGAGCTCATCAAGGAAAAAGGACCTCAAGTTGGAGAAGGTCATGAAGGAAGCTAAGGAGGAGCAAGTGATTGTCACTTGTGATATTGGACTAACATGTGATATTATTGATGATTCTTTATTTGTTGATTCTACTAATGCTTCATATAGCTCATCATCATCCGCCACAACCAACTCTATCTCTACTACTAGTGATTCATCACTTGTGGTTGAGAATGAGACTCTCAAGAGAGAGGTGGATGATCTCACCCGCGCATTAGGTAATGCCTATGGTAGGGATGTCCGCTTGCTAAAATGCTTGAGTAGCCAAAGGTTCTCTCTTAACAAAGAGGGTTTGGGCTATACTCCCAAGAAGGGCAAGGCGGCCTTTGCTACTCCAAAGTCTCGCTTTGTGAAGGGCAATGGTCGTTATTGCAATAGATGCAAGCAAGTTAGGCATCTAGAGATTAATTGCAACAAAATGAACAAGAACAAGAAAAATGCTAATGTACTTTACATTCCTTTTGATTCTTGTTATGTGCTTACCAAGGATGAGAAAGGTGTGCATACTAGGTTTGTTGGTACACCAATTATGGACCCAAAGAAGAAGGCCATTTGGGTACTCCCCACTTAGTGACTAACCTCCAAGGATCCAAACAAGTATGGGTATCTAAGAAACATTAATTTATTTTGTAGGTCAATTACAAGGCCGGAGGAAGGCATTGGGTGCTTGATAGTGGGTGCTCTCAACATATGACCGGTGATTCAAGAATGTTCAACTCTCTCAAAACAAATGATAGTGGCATTGATAGCATCATATTTGGTGACAATAGCAAGGGTGATGTAAAGGCTCTTGGAAGGATTGCAATCTCTAATGATCATAGCATTTCCAATGTGCTCTTAGTTGAAAAGTTGAACTTCAATCTTCTCTTGGTTGCTCAATTGTGTGATCTCGGTTTCAAGTGCATATTTGGTGTTGATGATGTGGAGATAGTTAGTGTTGATGGCTCTAACTTGATCTTCAAAGGCTTTAGATATGAGAATCTATACTTGGTTGATTTCAATGCTAGTGACACTCAACTTTCAACATGCTTGCTCACCAAATCAAGTATGGGTTGGTTATGGCACAGAAGACTTGGTCATGTTGGCATGAAGCAATTAAACAAATTAGTGAAGCATGACTTAGTTAGAGGCTTGAAGGATGTCACATTTGAGAAAGATAAGCTATGTAGTGCATGTCAAGCCGGAAAGCAAGTAGGCAACACTCATCCATTGAAAAGCATCATGAGTACTTCCAAGGCATTTGAGTTGTTGCACATGGATCTATTTGGGTCAACTACATACACAAGCATTGGTGGCAACAAGTATGGCTTTGTGATTATGGATGATTTCACTAGATATACATGGGTATTCTTTCTTGGGAACAAAAGTGGTGTATTTGACATATTCAAGAAGTTTATCAAGAGAGTGCAAAATGAGTTTGAAACCACAATCAAGAAAGTGAGAAGTGACAATGGAAGTGAGTTTAGAAATACAAGAGTTGATGAGCTTGGAATCAAACATCAATTCTCGGCTAAGTATACACCTCAATCAAATGGCCTAGTTGAGAGGAAAAATAGAACCTTAATTGATATCGCAACAAACTAGATCAAGATGGGATAGTAGTAACAAACAAAGCAAGACTAGTGGCTCAAGGTTACACACAAATAGAGGGTCTTGACTTTGGTGAAACTTATGCCCCAGTTGCAAGATTGGAAGCAATTAGGATCTTACTTGCCTATGCATGTGCTCACAATATCAAGCTATATCAAATGGATGTGAAGAGTGCATTTCTCAATGGGTACATTCAAGAGAAAGTGTATGTGGAGCAACCTCCCAGTTTTAAAGATGACAAGAAACCCAACCATGTATACAAATTAAGAAAGACTTTGTATGGATTGAAACAAGCACCTAGAGCATGGTATGAAAGATTGAGGGACTTCTTGATATCCAAAGGATTTGTCATGGGCAAAGTTGATACAACACTATTCACCAAGAAGATTGAGAAAGACTTGTTTGTGTTGCAAATATATGTTGATGATATCATATTTGGTTCAACCAATCAAGATTATTGTGATGAGTTTGAGAAAATAATGGCAAAGGAATTTGAAATGTCAATGATTGGTGAACTTAGTTTTTTTGGACTACAAATTAAACAAATGAAGGAAGGAACATTGGTAAGCCAAACCAAATACATAAAGGATATGCTAAAGAAGTTTGGTATGGAAGATGCAAAAGGAATCACTACTCTAATGAGCACTAGTGGAAGCTTGGATAGTGACAAGAGTGGCAACATGGTGGATCAAAAGCTATATAGATCAATGATTGGTAGTCTACTCTATGTGACGGCATCAAGGCCCGATGTGATGTTTAGTGTATGCATGTGTGCAAGATTTCAAGCCTCACCAAGAGAAAGTCATTTGAAGGCAACAAAGAGAATATTGAGGTATTTGAAGCATACACAAGATGTTGGATTATGGTATCCCAAAGGTGCAAGTTTTGAGCTAGTTGGATATTCGGATTCTGACTATGCCGGTGACAAAGTGAAGAGAAAGAGCACTTCTGGAACTTGTCAATTATTGGGAAGATCACTTGTCTCATGGTCATCCAAGAAGCAAAATAGTATTGCACTATCTACCGCCGAAGCCGAATACATCACCGCGGGTAGTTGTTGTGCACAAATCTTGTGGATGAAGGCAACATTGAAGGATTTTGGAATCAATTTCAAGAATGTGCCATTGCTATGTGACAATGAAAGTGCCGTGAAGCTAACCAACAATCCGGTTCAACATCAAAGAACAAAGCATATTGATGTTCGCCATCACTTTATTAGAAATCATCAACAAAAGGGTGACATTGCTATTGAGAGTGTGGGCACCGAAGATCAATTAGCCGATCTATTCACCAAGCCACTTGATGAAAAGAGATTTCACAAGCTAAAGAATGAGTTGAACATACTTGACTTCTCCAACATGAGTTGATGCACCCCATATATGACATGCCTCTCCTTCGAGCCCCAAGGTACAATTGGTTGACATGTCATACATTCTATGCTAAGGACTTGTTTAGTGCATCTAGTCATAATTTACATGTTCTAGGCTCATTCATGAAAATTAAATGAATTTGAAGTTTATATGGTGCCACTATTGTTTCCATGTCTTGTATGATCTAGTGGTAGCATATAACTTGTTTAAGTAGCTTGTGATCCTAAGTGTTTAATCTAGAAAACTTGCCTAAATATTTGCTTCAACATGGTGCA
The DNA here is from genome assembly GCA_038087645.1 of Saccharum hybrid cultivar R570. Classification (NCBI taxonomy): domain Eukaryota; kingdom Viridiplantae; phylum Streptophyta; class Magnoliopsida; order Poales; family Poaceae; genus Saccharum; species Saccharum hybrid cultivar. Next base: position 18,564,629 of record JAQSUU010000293.1, read on the forward strand.
TGATAACCCTTCTAGTGAGGTGTGAAGAAGCTAAGCATTTTATTTATGCAAGCAATCTAGGTTGAATCACAAACTTGATCCTCACCCCATATTTCAACATGATAATCTATCTAAAATTGGTCCCTTGTGGTCATTGGTGCCAAAGGGGGAGAAATTGTTGTTCACAAAGATAGAACTCAAAGGAGGAGAAGCACAAAGGGGGAGAAAAATGAGAAAAATGTTGTTCACAAAGATAATTTTGAGCACACAACAAGGGGAAGCAAGCTCTTAAACATGAATGTTGCATTTCCATGTGCACTTCATATGTATGATGCATAGTTATGCATTTCTTTTTCTCCGATACTTTGCTTGTGTGGTGACTTGCTAGTATAAATTCAATGATGTATTGAGGTACTAGCATGAATAGGAAGTAGTTAGATTTTTCTTGCTTCATGTTTTTTCTAAGTGGTACTAGAACCTTGCTTATAATGTTTATCTCACGAGGTTTCTAGTTATGTTTGTGCTTTTCCAAGTGAAATCTAACTACACAAGGTGCTAAGATGGTGTTTATCGCTACTCCGATGGTATCACGCTTCAAAGGTCTATAATCTTAAACACTTAGCACCTATTGGTAGTCAATGCTCCTAATCTTTCCTATCTAACATGTATGCTTCCAAAATCCAAACATATAGCATACATGTAGGGGGAGCCATTGCTATCAATTTGAATTCATGATCACATGTCCATGATTCTTACACATGGTAATATACTTGGACAATGTGACATGTTTCAATCAAAATTTTATCATAACATCTTTGTGAAAGGTTTGTCACCAATTACCAACAAGGGGGAGATTGAAAGTCCTATGTTTTGTGTTGGTAATTAGTGACAATGCCTAAGTACTAATCCTATGCCTAAGTTGTATGTAGCATATGAGGATTAGTACATTCCAAGGTTGGTGGCAAGATGGACATGGTGATCATGATAGCCACACTTGGATTTGGACGCAACCCTACGAGATCTTGGCAAAGGTATATGCATAAGGGTTGTGTTTTAGTAACCAAGACACCTAGTGGGTGTGGTTACATTATAGGATAGATAGCCGTACTATAAAGAGGGGAATGACGCGGCTATTGAACTCCCAAGTGCCTCTAGGTGTGCATTTCATAATCATATGCATTTGGATAGAACTAATATTGCCTCGAAAAATGATTGTGAAAATGCTAACACACTCACACATGACGAGATCACTTGGTGGTGTTAGCACGTTTGTGAAGGTGGTGGAGTTTGAGCGGTAGAGATGGTTTGGGGTCCTCTCTCCCTCCCGCCGAGCTTGCGAGGCCGGATTCAGGCGTTTTTGAGGAGTTGAAACGACTATTTTCCACTACGTCGGAAGTTCGGAAAAGAAACGGAGGCGAACAGAGGTCACAGAGGTGACCGGACGCTGAACCGAACACGGTCTTTGCATGACCGGACGCGTCCGGTCAGCGTTCAGCGTCTGCGCGTATTTTAGTTTGATGATCGGATGCGAAGCGCGTCTGGTCATAGTCGATCGGACGCGTCCGGTCATTCAGGGAGCTTACTGGACTCAAACCGGACGCTGGCACTGTGGCGTCCGGTCAGTTTTACAGCGTGTCCGGTCATTGTGTTGTTGTGCGTTGCTCAGGCATGATTAGCGCGTCCGGTCAGTCACGGGACCAGCGCGTCTGGTCGTTTGCAGCGCGTCCGGTCTGCGCGTCAAGAGCGTCCGGTCGTTGGGTCAGTTGGACCAGCGCGTCTGGTCAGTGCTTCGCGACTTAGCCGTTGTGCGACCGGCGCGTCCGGTCAGTTGGACCAGCGCGTCCGGTCAGCACGATTTTGGCTGTTTAAGTTTCTAACGGCTCTTTTCGAAGGGGTACGTCTATAAATACTCATTGGCCGGCTCAAGGCTCCATCTCTCTCGAACATTTGACATACTTGTGAGCACTTTGAGCTAAGCAACTACCCTCCCACTCTTCTCTCTTGCTTCTTTGCATATTCGAAGTGAGATTGAGTGATCCAAGTGCATTTGCATTGTGAGATTGCATCTAGTTGGCACTTGGTGGTTGATTTGCTGCGGGATTCTTGTTTCTCTTGGTGGTTGCCGCCACCTAGACGGCTTGGAGCAGCTTGGAGGCGTTGGCAAGAGTTGGTGATTGTTCTTGGCCACCTCCGGTGATTGTGAGGGGTTTGTGCCTACCTCGGCGAAGCGCCAAAGGCAACGTTAGTAAATTGCTCGTGTCATTTGCAACCTTTTGCCATTTGGTAGGTTCTTGTGGCGCCTTTTTGAGAGGCTTGGTGTGTGACCGATTAGCCACCGAACCACGTGGTGAAGAGGGACACAACGGGGACTAGCGTGCCGGCAAGCACGTGAACCTTGGGATAAATCTTCGTGTCATCACTTTCATATTGTGATTGATTGATCCCGGTATTCGGTTATCTAGGTATTCTTTGTTGATCATATTGGTTGGCTCAATACTTCGCCCCTCGGTGAAACTCTCCTAACTCAACGCCACATTACCTTCTTAGTTATCTTTACTAGCTAGTTAGCTTTGCTAGAGTAACTCCTTTTATGTAGCTTGCTAGTTGTAGTTGTAGTTACCTTCTCGGTTTGACTTGTGCGGTTGAGTGCAATTACTAGAATTGTGAATTGGTTAGGTGGCTTGCAAACACCCCGTAGGCTAAGCAAAACTCGCATCTCGCTATTTGTTATATTGATAAACTTGTTTAGCTTGTCTTTGTAGAAAATTTTAAAAGGCTATTCACCCCACCTCTAGCCATCAAGACCTTTGAAGTGGTATCGGAGCCGTGGTCACCGTTTGCAAGGCTTAACAACCTCAGTGTAAGATGGCTCAAGTTGTGTTCAACCATGTCAGGGGCAAGCCTCCATTCTTTGATGGTGTCACATCTTTTGATCATTGGAAAAGAAAGATGAAGCAATATCTTAGCTCTATTCATGAGAACATTTGGAAGGCGACACACCATGATTATGCTATCATTGATCCCGACAACCTCACCAACAATGATCGCATCAACAACCAATGCAACACTATGGCTCTCAACACTCTCTATAATGGGATTGATGCAAAGGTCTTTGAGCAAATCAAGGATCTTGAGATGGCAAGTGAAGTGTGGACAAGATTAGAGGAAACATATGAGGGCACTTCAACGGTAAAGAGTGCCAAGCTCAATATGCTCAAGGATAAATTTGCAAGCTTCAAGATGAAGGATGATGAGTCCATACCGGAGATGTTCTATAGGCTATAAGTTATTATCAATTATCTCAAAAGCCTAGGAGAAGATGTCAAGGACAAGGACTTCTCACATAAGTTCTTGATGAACTTACCTAAGAAGTTTGCTATCTTGAGGAAGATGATCCAAAGAGAGAGTTTGGACAAGGTGACTCCAAACCAAGTGCTTGGAGATGTCATGACCGATGCTCAATATGATAATGATGAAGATGAAGATGAGAAGAAGGAGATCAAGGTCAAGCAAGAGAAGCCCATTGCATTCAAGGCTTCATCCTCTAAGGGCAAGAGCAAGGTGGAGAGCGATGATGATGATCCATTCGATGATGAGACCATGGCCCTCCTAGTGCACAAGATGGAGAGGTTCATGAAGAAGAAAGGATATGGTGCAAGAAAGAGAAGGGACTTCATGAAGGCAAAGGAGGTGCTTTGCTATAATTGCAATAGCCCCGATCATATAGTGGCAAAGTGCCCCTATGAAGACAAAAGATATCATAATGGGGAGCTGAAGTTCTAGAAGAACAAGAAGGAGAAGAAAGAGAAGAAGAGCTTCACTTTCAACAAGAAGAAGAAGGGTGGTGGCTATGTGGTCACTTGGGATAGTGATAACTCCGATAGTGATGATGATAGCTCTAGTGATGATGAGAGGACCACTCGGCGAGCCATTGCAAGCATCGCCCTCTCCAATAAGCCATCCATCTTTGACACTACATCGACATGCCTTATGGCCAAGCCTACCAAGGTAAAACATGATGATAGTGATGATGATTCTTGTGCTAGTGATGGTTGTAGGAGTGATGATGAGGAGGATGAGAACTACTCCAAGGATGATCTATTAGGCATAATAGATCAAATGAGCAAGGGCTACAAGAGGACAACCAAGAAATACAAAATCTTGGAACAAGAGCTCATTGCCAAGAGCAATGAAAATGATGCCTTGATGGAGGAGCTTGAAGCTCTTAAAAAGAGTAAGGAGTGCAAAGAAATTGAACAAGAGCTCAAAGCTCTTAGGAAATCCTTTGATGAGCTAGAGGCCTCTCGTGAGTGTCTAAAGAAAGACCACGAGGATCTTGAAATTGCTCACACTAGGCTTAAGGAAGCCCACTCCACTCTACTTGAGCTCATCAAGGAAAAAGGACCTCAAGTTGGAGAAGGTCATGAAGGAAGCTAAGGAGGAGCAAGTGATTGTCACTTGTGATATTGGACTAACATGTGATATTATTGATGATTCTTTATTTGTTGATTCTACTAATGCTTCATATAGCTCATCATCATCCGCCACAACCAACTCTATCTCTACTACTAGTGATTCATCACTTGTGGTTGAGAATGAGACTCTCAAGAGAGAGGTGGATGATCTCACCCGCGCATTAGGTAATGCCTATGGTAGGGATGTCCGCTTGCTAAAATGCTTGAGTAGCCAAAGGTTCTCTCTTAACAAAGAGGGTTTGGGCTATACTCCCAAGAAGGGCAAGGCGGCCTTTGCTACTCCAAAGTCTCGCTTTGTGAAGGGCAATGGTCGTTATTGCAATAGATGCAAGCAAGTTAGGCATCTAGAGATCAATTGCAACAAAATGAACAAGAACAAGAAAAATGCTAATGTACCTTACATTCCTTTTGATTCTTGTTATGTGCTTACCAAGGATGAGAAAGGTGTGCATACTAGGTTTGTTGGTACACCAATTATGGGCCCAAAGAAGAAGGCCATTTGGGTACTCCCCACTTAGTGACTAACCTCCAAGGACCCAAATAAGTATGGGTATCTAAGAAACATTAATTTATTTTGTAGGTCAATTACAAGGCCGGAGGAAGGCATTGGGTGCTTGATAGTGGGTGCTCTCAACATATGACCGGTGATTCAAGAATGTTCAACTCTCTCAAAACAAATGATAGTGGCATTGATAGCATCACATTTGGTGACAATAGCAAGGGTGATGTAAAGGCTCTTGGAAGGATTGCAATCTCTAATGATCATAGCATTTCCAATGTGCTCTTAGTTGAAAAGTTGAACTTCAATCTTCTCTCGGTTGCTCAATTGTGTGATCTCGGTTTCAAGTGCATATTTGGTGTTGATGATGTGGAGATAGTTAGTGTTGATGGCTCTAACTTGATCTTCAAAGGCTTTAGATATGAGAATCTATACTTGGTTGATTTCAATGCTAGTGACACTCAACTTTCAACATGCTTGCTCACCAAATCAAGTATGGGTTGGTTATGGCATAGAAGACTTGGTCATGTTGGCATGAAGCAATTAAACAAATTAGTGAAGCATGACTTAGTTAGAGGCTTGAAGGATGTCACATTTGAGAAAGATAAGCTATGTAGTGCATGTCAAGCCGGAAAGCAAGTAGGCAACACTCATCCATTGAAAAGCATCATGAGTACTTCCAAGGCATTTGAGTTGTTGCACATGGATCTATTTGGGCCAACTACATACACAAGCATTGGTGGCAACAAGTATGGCTTTGTGATTATGGATGATTTCACTAGATATACATGGGTATTCTTTCTTGGGGACAAAAGTGATGTATTTAACATATTCAAGAAGTTTATCAAGAGAGTGCAAAATGAGTTTGAAACCACAATCAAGAAAGTGAGAAGTGACAATGGAAGTGAGTTTAGAAATACAAGAGTTAATGAGCTATGTGATGAACATCAATTCTCGGCCAAGTATACACCTCAATCAAATGGCCTAGTTGGGAGGAAAAATAGAACCTTAATTGATGTGGCAAGATCAATGTTGAATGAGTATAATGTGAGTCATTCATTTTGGGCCGAAGCAATCAACACGGCTTGTTTCTATAGCAACCGCCTCTATTGCCACAAGTTTCTAGAGAAGACACCATATGAGATCTTAAATGGAAGAAAGCCTAACATTGCATACTTTCGGGTATTTGGTTGCAAATGCTACATCTTGAAGAAGGGTACTAGATTAAGCAAGTTTGAAAAGAAATGTGATGAAGGCTTCCTACTTGGTTACTCAACTACTAGCAAAGCTTATAGAGTTTAGAATTTGGCTAGTGGACAACTTGAAGAAGTACATGATGTTGAGTTTGATGAAACAAATGGCTCTCAAAATGAAGAAGAAAACTTAGATGATGTGGGAGGAACTCAATTGAGTAATGCTATAAAGGAAATGGACATTGGTGATGTTAGGCCAAAGCAAGTGATTGATGTGGATGATAACAAAGATCAAGTGCTCCAAACTCCAATTACACAAGCTAGTGGTTCTCTAATGCAAAATCAAGCTTGTACATCATCTCAAGTGCAACAAGATCAACAAGTGGCTAGTCATCATCTCCAACTCATGTTCAACATCAACATCCAAGCAATCAAGTCCAAGTGCTTCAACCAACTAACATTGCAAGAGACCATCCATTAGATTCCATCATTGGTGACATACAAAGGGGAGTTTAAACTAGATCAAGATTGGCATCATTTTGTGCTCACTCTTCTTTTGTGTCAATGGAAGAACCCAAGGACATTGATAAAGCATTGAGAGATCCGGATTGGGTAAATGCAATGCATGAAGAGCTCAACAACTTCAAGAGAAATGAAGTATGAGAATTAGTTGAGAGGCCTAAGGATCACAATGTCATTGGAACAAGATGGGTCTTTCGCAACAAACTAGATCAAGATGGGATAGTAGTAACAAACAAAGCAAGACTAGTGGCTCAAGGTTACACACAAATAGAGGGTCTTGACTTTGGTGAAACTTATGCCCCAGTTGCAAGATTGGAAGCAATTAGGATCTTACTTGCCTATGCATGTGCTCACAATATCAAGCTATATCAAATGGATGTGAAGAGTGCATTTCTCAATGGGTACATTCAAGAGAAAGTGTATGTGGAGCAACCTCCCGGTTTTGAAGATGACAAGAAACCCAACCATGTATATAAATTAAGAAAGGCTTTGTATGGATTGAAACAAGCACCTAGAGCATAGTATGAAAGATTGAGGGACTTCTTGATATCTAAAGGATTTGTCATGGGCAAAGTTGATACAACACTATTCACCAAGAAGATTGAGAAAGACTTGTTTGTGTTGCAAATATATGTTGATGATATCATATTCGGTTCAACCAATCAAGATTATTGTGATGAGTTTGAGAAAATGATGGCAAAGGAATTTGAAATGTCAATGATTGGTGAACTTAGTTTTTTTTTTACTACAAATTAAACAAATGAAGGAAGGAACATTGGTAAGCCAAACCAAATACATAAAGGATATGCTAAAGAAGTTTGGTATGGAAGATGCAGAAGGAATCACTACTCTAATGAGCACTAGTGGAAGCTTGGATAGTGACAAGAGTGGCAACATGGTGGATCAAAAGCTATATAGATCAATGATTGGTAGTCTACTCTATGTGACGGCATCAAGGCCCGATGTGATGTTTAGTGTATGCATGTGTGCAAGATTTCAAGCCTCACCAAGAGAAAGTCATTTGAAGGCAACAAAGAGAATATTGAGGTATTTGAAGCATACACAAGATGTTGGATTATGGTATCCCAAAGGTGCAAGTTTTGAGCTAGTTGGATATTCGGATTCCGACTATGCCGGTGACAAAGTGAAGAGAAAGAGCACTTCCGGGACTTATCAATTATTGGGAAGATCACTTGTCTCATGGTCATCCAAGAAGCAAAATAGTATTGCACTATCTACCGCCGAAGCCGAATACATCGCCGCGGGTAGTTGTTGTGCACAAATCTTGTGGATGAAGGCAACATTGAAGGATTTTGGAATCAATTTCAAGAATGTGCCATTGCTATGTGACAATGAAAGTGCCATGAAGCTAACCAACAATCCGGTTCAACATCAAAGAACAAAGCATATTGATGTTCGTCATCACTTTATTAGAAATCATCAACAAAAAGGTGACATTGCTATTGAGAGTGTGGGCACCGAAGATCAATTAGCCGATCTATTCACCAAGCCACTTGATGAAAAGAGATTTCACAAGCTAAAGAATGAGTTGAACATACTTGACTTCTCCAACATGAGTTGATGCACCCCATATATAACATGCCTCTCCTTCGAGCCCCAAGGTACAATTGGTTGACATGTCATACATTCTATGCTAAGGACTTGTTTAGTGCATCTAGTCATAATTTACATGTTCTAGGCTCATTCATGAAAATTAAATGAATTTGAAGTTTATATGGTGCCACTATTGTTTCCATGTCTTGTATGATCTAGTGGTAGCATATAACTTGTTTAAGTAGCTTGTGATCCTAAGTGTTTAATCTAGAAAACTTGCCTAAATATTTGCTTCAACATGGTGCATGATAACCCTTCTAGTGAGGTGTGAAGAAGCTAAGCATTTTATTTATGCAAGCAATCTAGGTTGAATCACAAACTTGATCCTCACCCCATATTTCAACATGATAATCTATCTAAAATTGGTCCCTTGTGGTCATTGGTGCCAAAGGGGGAGAAATTGTTGTTCACAAAGATAGAACTCAAAGGAGGAGAAGCACAAAGGGGAGAAAAATGAGAAAAATGTTGTTCACAAAGATAATTTTGAGCACACAACAAGGGGAAGCAAGCTCTTAAACATGAATGTTGCATTTCCATGTGCACTTCATATGTATGATGCATAGTTATGCATTTCTTTTTCTCCGATACTTTGCTTGTGTGGTGACTTGCTAGTATAAATTCAATGATGTATTGAGGTACTAGCATGAATAGGAAGTAGTTAGATTTTTCTTGCTTCATGTTTTTTCTAAGTGGTACTAGAACCTTGCTTATAATGTTTATCTCACGAGGTTTCTAGTTATGTTTGTGCTTTTCCAAGTGAAATCTAACTACACAAGGTGCTAAGATGGTGTTTATCGCTACTCCGATGGTATCACGCTTCAAAGGTCTATAATCTTAAACACTTAGCACCTATTGGTAGTCAATGCTCCTAATCTTTCCTATCTAACATGTATGCTTCCAAAATCCAAACATATAGCATACATGTAGGGGGAGCCATTGCTATCAATTTGAATTCATGATCACATGTCCATGATTTTTACACATGGTAATATACTTGGACAATGTGACATGGTTTCAATCAAAATTTTATCATAACATCTTTGTGAAAGGTTTGTCACCAATTACCAATAAGGGGGAGATTGAAAGTCCTATGTTTGGTGTTGGTAATTAGTGACAATGCCTAAGTACTAATCCTATGCCTAAGTTGTATGTAGCATATGAGGATTAGTACATTCCAAGGTTGGTGGCAAGATGGACATGGTGATCATGATAGCCACACTTGGATTTGGACGCAACCCTACGAGATCTTGGCAAAGGTATATGCATAAGGGTTGTGTTTTAGTAACCAAGACACCTAGTGGGTGTGGTTACATTATAGGATAGATAGCCGTACTATAAAGAGGAGAATGACGCGGCTATTGAACTCCCAAGCGCCTCTAGGTGTGCATTTCATAATCATATGGATTTGGATAGAACTAATATTGCCTCGAAAAATGATTGTGAAAATGCTAACACACTCACACATGACGAGATCACTTGGTGGTGTTAGCACGTTTGCGAAGGCGGTGGAGTTTGAGCGGTAGAGAGGGTTTGGGGTCCTCACTCCCTCCCGCCGAGTTTGCGAGGCAGGATTCCAGTGTTTTTGACGAGTTGAAACGACTATTTTCCACTATGTCGGAAGTCTGAAAAAGAAACGGAGGCGAACGGAGGTCACAGAGGTGACCGGACGTTGAACCGGACGCGGTCTTTGCATGACCGGACGCGTCCGGTCAGCGTTCAGCGTCTACGCGTATTTCAGTTTGATGATCGGACGTGAAGCGCGTCCGATCATAGTCGATCGGACGCGTCCGGTCGTTCAGGGAGCTTACTGGACTCAAACCGGATGCTGACATTGTGGCGTCCGGTCAGTTTTACAGCGCGTCCGGTCATTGTGTTGTTGTGCGTTGCTCAGGCATGACCAGCGCGTCCGGTCAGTCACGGGACCAGCACGTCCGGTCATTTGCAGCGCGTCTAGTCTGCGCGTCAAGAGCGTCCGGTCGTTGGGTCAGTTGGACCAGCGCGTCCGGTCAGTGCTTCGCGACTTAGCCGTTGTGCGACCGGCGCGTCCGGTCAGTTGGACCAGCACGTCCGGTCAGCACGATTTTGGCTGTTTAAGTTTCTAACGGCTCTTTTCAAAGGGGTACGTCTATAAATACTCGTTGGCCGGCTCAAGGCTCCATCTCTCTCGAACATTTGACATACTTGTGAGCACTTTGAGCTAAGCAACTCCCCTCCCACTCTTCTCTCTTGCTTCTTTGCATATTCGAAGTGAGATTGAGTGATCCAAGTGCATTTGCATTGTGAGATTGCATCTATTTGGCACTTGGTGGTTGATTTGCTGCGGGATTCTTGTTTCTCTTGGTGGTTGCCGCCACCTAGATGGCTTGGAGCAGCTTGGAGGCGTTGGCAAGAGTTGGTGATTGTTCTTAGCCACCTCCGGTGATTGTGAGGGGTTTGTGCCTACCTCGGCGAAGCGCCAAAGGCAACGTTAGTAAATTGCTCGTGTCATTTGCAACCTTTTGTCATTTGGTAGGTTCTTGTGGCGCCTTTTTGAGAGGCTCGGTGTGTGACCGATTAGCCACCGAACCACGTGGTGAAGAGGGACACAACGGGGACTAGCGTGCCGACAAGCACGTGAACCTCGGGATAAATCTTCGTGTCATCACTTTCATATTATGATTGATTGATCCCGGTGTTCGGTTATCTTGGTATTCTTTGTTGATCATATTGGTTGGCTCAATACTTCGCCCCTCGGTGAAACTCTCCTAACTCAACGCCGCATTACCTTCTTAGTTATCTTTGCTAGCTAGTTAGCTTTGCTAGAGTAACTCCTTTGTGTAGCTTGCTAGTTGTAGTTGTAGTTACCTTCTCGGTTTGACTTGTGCGGTTGAGTGCAATTACTAGAATTGTGAATTGGTTAGGTGGCTTGCAAACACCCCGTAGGCTAAGCAAAACTCGCATCTCGCTATTTGTTATATTGATAAACTTGTTTAGCTTGTCTTTGTAGAAAATTTTAAAAGGCTATTCACCCCCCCTCTAGCCATCAAGACCTTTCACAAGGGTGACTTAAAAAGCCTTGTTGAGTCTGATATAGCCCACCTCCCGTTAGCTAGGCCAAGTAGGACCCGGTTGCTAAGTGGAAATCACTCTCTGCTAGTGTTTCTTCTTAGATAATGTCCCCAGCGGAATAGTATAACAACTCTTGCAAAGATTAGAACTAGGAGACCATAGTGATCTTCTCTATAGCCCTATCATCTCAGTCCTTATTGCTGCTCAGGGGTTAAGTTATAGGCTTAGTTTCTGACTCCATCCTCCCAGTGGTAAAATATAAATAATGATACTCGGTAATACTCCCGGGTGAAGTGCTACATCGGTATATTATCTGTGCGCTTGCAGATACTTTAGAATTCTTTTGTGCACCTGATTTATACCCCCACATACTTCTAATGTTATTGCATAGGATAAGTTAATCCATTCTAGTGATAACACTAAGAAGTGTCAACACTCAACTTCTTGAAACTGTTCATAGGCCACTTCTGAAAGTGGGAGGTGAAAGAGTGAATACAGAAGCTCTGTGCTGTGGACATTATGGGTAGAGATGAAGGCATTCTTAACAAAGGAGTATAATTTCGGGTAAACTTGACTCAGATTTTGGTTGTCCCAGAGATCCAGCCAAAAAAGACAAGATTTACCATCTTGGACATGTGGTGCAGCCATACCTTTGAAGGAGTCTAATTGTTTTAAGACATCTCTCCACCAGAAAGAACTTCTGAGATTACTGTTGGTCATTGGCAGTCTACCATCTGCATAAAACCTGCTCCAAACTAGTTTTACCCAAGGGATGTCCAAGCCATTAAAGAATTTATGTAAATGCTTGAGAAGCAGACATTCAATGTGGGTCTGCAGGTTAAGCACTCCAAGTCCCCCTTCTACCTTTGGAACACAAACCAGAGGCCAAGCAGCTTTAGGAGGTTTCCTAATATTGGCATCAGACCCACGCCATAGGCAATGTTTACGAGATTTATCAATTTGCTTAATGATAGTTTTAGGCAAAAGATAAGTGCTCATAGCAAATGTTGGGAGAGCTGAAAAGACTGCATTAGTAATTTCCAACCTGCCTGCCTGACTTAAGAAGGATGAAACATTTACTAATCTTCTCTCACATTTAGTGACCAGAGGCCAAAAGTCTGTAACTGTGAGTTTGGTGATACTCAAAGGTAGACCCAAATAAGTAAAGGGTAAAGTGCCTTTGGAGCAACCAAAAGTAGTAGCAAGAAGCTGAAATCTGTCATCTAAGATATTGACAGGTACCATAAAGGATTTGTCAAAGTTTACTTTGAGTCCAGTTGATTCCCCAAACTGTGGCAGCAGATTCTTCAGAAAGAGCAATTGAGAAATATCACCTTGCATGAAAATGAGTGTATCATCAACATATTGTAAGATGGGGAAGTCTTGATCATGCTGAAGGGGTATAGCAAGTTGTAGATCCCCATTGGCACAAACTGTATTGAGCAAGGTCTGCAAAAAATCAGCAGCTAATACAAAAAGAAGAGGTGATAAAGGATCACCCTGTCTGACACCTCTTCTGCATTGGAAAACTTTTCCAGGCACTCCATCGAGCAAGACAGCTAAGGTACTAGATTCAAAAATCATTTTCATCCAATTAATCCACTCGGGAGGGAAACCTTTACTTTCCATAATTTAGAGCATCAACTCGTGTTCCACCTTGTCAAAAGCATTTTTAAAATCTAGCTTTAGAATGACTATTTCCTTTCTGGACAAATGGCACATGCAAATATTTTCCTGTATGCGTCAATGCGTCATGAGAAACTGCCTCGCCGTCCAAACAAGAAACTTACTGCCGAAAAAAGATACCACTGTATCCTTGTGCAGGTGAAATGATATTACAGGTGAAAATCAGTACCTTCCAACACAGAGCCTTAGGCTGTGCTAGCTTTGGGGTGCTTTGGATAATAAATAGAGTTCTTTTGGATCGCCAAGCCAGTCAACACTCAACAGTAGCCGAAGATGCAACAGTAACGGCACTTGCTCTCCATGAGCTTGTTGCAGTGAAGTGATCCAATGAGCTTTGCTTTACTTTGATGCTCCTGTAGTGTATAGAAGCACAGACATTGCTCTCCATGAGCTTGTTGCAGTGAAGTGATCCAATGAGCTTTGCTTTACTTTGATGCTCCTGTAGTGTATAGAAGCACAGACATTTTTTCCCTTTCTAGGGGATGTTAAAGCACAGAGATGAGACACAAGAACGGATAAGCCTGTTTCACGAAACGGCGGCCCATTTAATTAGTTGGGTTACCTGTTGGCCCATCTAAATCTAGGCACGGATGCTCATTATGGATCGACCCAGTAGTACCCAGGAGGCTAGGGCTACTCCACAACGTTCCAATTCTTCAGCCCAGCGGCATTCTGCGAGTCAGTATCGACGTGACTCCCCAGCCCTCACATAAAAGAAAGCAACCATCCCCTTTCCTAATAACTTGGGATTTATTTGAATGGACTAAAGTTAATTATTAGTTATAGAGAAAAATTAACTAACCAAAATTTGTTTAGCCACTACTAAAAAAAAGGGCAAAGACACCCGTTCCAAATTAAAAGCCTCATCAGGACTTTAGAACCGATAATGTGTGCTCGACAAAGATGGTGAGGACTAGCACTGCTGATCCTACAACCAGCAGTGATAAGGTCTTTAAAAAAACAAAAAAGAAAAACAACATGGATCTAAGCCTGCTCGCTGCCGTCGTTACTCCAGCACCAGCTGAGCCACCGGCTGCCACTACCCCCACGCTCGAGCCACCTCTGCTCTAGCAAGGCTCTCGCCACCCCACGCCCGGGCTGTGGCCCCTCTAGCAAACCTCTTGCCACCCCACGCCCGAGCCGCCGCCTCTTGGTCCGTTTGGTCCTTACAACTCTCCTAGAAGCCATGTTGTAGCCTGGCCCAGTCACTTCCAGTAAATTCTCTAAATATGTGATGTCTTCGAGGCCTTTTTCTTGCTTGTGCCAGAAAAGCCTCACCATGTTGTGTTTTTACCAGAATTTGCAACATGCTAAAAAACATAACAAGTTGTATTACAAGATTAATGTTAACACCAAGTGGCATAAACTTTGTGATATAGAAGCATAGTGAAAGGGTGCATCTACTCCTATCACGAGCTTTGGTGAATTATTGGTAATACAAATAAAGGTCTAATAAGATAAAGGTATGACGAAAAGGAAGTCAACTTAGAAGTAATCATTTTATAGATTCTTTTGAATTTACTTGAAAAGCTATAATAAAGAGGGATCGGAATCTAACCACTTATTTGTATAATTTCTCAAAAGAAACGAACTGAAAAAAGGAGATATTGGCACTGTTTTGTTCACGTGTCTTTGCACATACACTATAATTAATATTCCCAAGAGTCTTTGCACTGTTTTGGTCACCGTCGAAATTTTCAGTCCATAACTGTTGCTCATTGTAGTGACTAGTTGAGAGGGGAAGTATTTATATACCCACACCCTCTCCCCTCGTTCACTCTTCACCCACCAATAGATCTAACTCATATCAAAACATTTAGAGCTCCTCATTTCCTCTCCAATCTCAATTAGTGCTTGGATTAGTTGACTTTTGAGATGGTTTGAGCGGTGGTGATCATGGACTTCATCTAATCTTTGAGCACTCTCATAGCTAAGTCTTGGGTTTTGATTTGTTACTCTTGGATTTCTCGGATCCTAGATGGCTAGGTGTTGCCCGTGAAACTCCTGACTCGTGTGGTGTAGTTCCATGAAGTTTGTATTACTCGATATTTCTAGTGGGTTTTGCCAAGCTTGATCTTCGTGGTCGCTTTGACAAGAAGGGACTTTAGAGAGACTCAAGACCTTTGTCATCTCCTCAAACAAGGAGGACATAGGCACGCCTTGGTGGTGTGGCCAAATCTCATATTAAATCAGTGTTCTTGTGTTTGTGCTTGTTCTTCACTTGTTCTTGCTCGATTTACGTGTTTGTGAAGTTGCAAGGGTGTTTCAATCTGCGGAATATGCTTATCACACCCCCTCTACACTTGTGGTGACCCTAGATCTAAGTTTCATTGGTCAAATTTGTAGATCGGTTGATTTCTGTCTCTCTCAAGACTAGAAATTAGGGTCCATGCCCCGATCAAGGTCAAAAATTCCAAACTGGGCATAGATTCTTTTAGTGACTTGGAAGAGAGAGACGTGGAAATTGTGGAGATATAGCTTGGACTCAAAATCCAAGACTAAATCGTGCTCACATATTGGATCTACTCTCGTAGACATGATATAGAACAAATAATTGTCTTGAGTGACCTAGGAAACAATAATACAATTCAATATATTGTATAAGTTGGTTTTACACATGTATTTAATGCTATCATAGTGAAATTAGATAGTATTATATATCAAGGGCCGGGCTAGGGGGCCTTATCGGGGTTAGCTGACCCCCTAAAAAATTTGGCAAACCTTTATGTACTGTTAGCTAGTGTATTTAGGTGAAGATTAGTGGAGCATGACCCCCAATGGCTTTGTTGTCTGGCTTCGCCTCTGTTAGATATAACATCATGATCGGACCTCTGATTGTTAAAATGTATAGCAGAGCTTCTACCTTGGTTTTGGAATTTCTTTTAAAAATCTATTCATTTTATCACCCTTAAGAAACCATTAGGTTATTAGAGAAAACAATAGAAAAGACCAAAGGCATGGACATCACACCTTGTTGTTTTATATACACGCATAAGGAGCAATCACAGCCTAAACTTCATTGGCTGACATATGAACTGATTATTATTTCATATCCTCATAGAAATTAAATCTAGGAACAATCATCACACTAATTAGTAAGGCTATACCAACCAAGAAAGACAAATGAAGTGACGGAAACTAAACCCTACCATCATTCACAGGATGGTAGCTAGGACGACCTGCTCTTGATGAACTCGAGGCAGTCGGCGATGGCCTCTGCGTAGGAGCTCTGGTCCCTCTCGGGTAGCCGGGCGCGGCGACACGGGCACGGCGCAGGCCCTGATGGCGCTCTCGGCACCGACCACCTGCACGCGGCCCTGCCTCCGGGGCGGCACCTGAGTTCCTCGACGCTCCGGAGGAGCAGTCCGACGATGCCGGAGAAGCGCAGGCGTACCCGGAGCAGCAGGCGCAGCCGGACGCCGCCATGGCGCACTCGCAGCCCCCAGCGGCCACGCCACATTCCCAGCTTCCGGCCGTGGCAGCTCGCCTGCTGGCGGATCATGGATTGCCGTTTCTGCACAGCGCTGGTGATCAGATGGAGCAGTGCACGCGTTTGCTTGAAGGCGATCGAACTATGCTTATATACAGTGGCACGGCCATGGGTATCTGCAGTGTTAGGTCAGGAGAGTAGGTGACCAGGTGCAGGTGGTAGGCCAGGGTGTGATGCCGGACGTACACACAGCAGATGGACCAACGCACGTAATCACCGTTTTCAGAAAAATGTCGCCATGCATATGGAGCTATGTACACTCAGTATATAGCGATGTACGGTGACTCACTTCAACGATACAAGAAAAATTTGAAGACTATTCAGCACGGTTTATTTAGAAAAGATGGATCAATGCCACGTTATTCATCTGGTACCTTGGTGTTGGAATAATGACCTTTTCCCTTCTAACCGCAAAGTTGATCTATGGATGTGTTTGGTTGCAGTCTCAACTCTCAAGGTGTTTGTTAGTTGTACGTGCCAACAGGTTAACAAAGCAGGCTGAACAGCAAAAGTGAGATCAAGATCGAAGATCTAGTACTACTCATTAGCAACCAGCAACCAAACTTTCAAGTCCACAACCAACAACAAAATGAATGAAATCGCCAAGCAATGCAAGTTGCCAACATGCAAGCTGGCACTTGCTGAATTTAGGCATGAGATATGTACGTATGCACGGGGTATAGCATAGACATTTCGCCATGGAAAAACATACGTACGGTTCTCCACCAGCCGCGAGTGTGAGGACAAGGTTCATCACAAGGCACAGATCGGTCGTACAGGAGCTTTGGCCGCGAGCTAGCTCGACAGGTAGGGCGGCACGGCGCGCGGCAGTTCGCGCGACGGCGACGCCGCATCGGCCGGTAGCTAGTAGAGCCCTGCGCGCCGAACGCCGATCCGGCTAATTTCCCCCGGGAACGGACGCCCGGCAAGAGAGACACGCCGCCGGACAAGCGCAGGTGCCCACGGCCGGCCCCCTGCCGCGCACAATGCATGCATTTTGCCCCCTGTGTCGATGCATGGCTGCGTGCGGCGGTGCGGCGGCAAGAGTACAGTCTGCGAGTGTTGGGAGCAAACACGACGAGCTCTCGCCATCGCGTCGGTGCACGCTGCCGCCGCGGCAGCGACACCGTACCGGACCTGCGCGACGCATCCGCGCGCGAGACGTTTCCATGCACGGCCCCACGGTGAACTTGCCCCGTTGTCCCGGTTCCCAGGTCGTCGCCGGTCGATTCATCATCGAATCGGAGACGAGACGGTGCACCAGTTCGCACGAGTAACTTCAAAAAACAAGTTAGTAGTGAGTTACAGTGTATTAAGCGTAATAAAAACGATAATTCACTTGAAATTATCAGCTCAGCTTATTATAATATTTTTCTCTCATAACAAATCAGCGAAGACCGGCTCTTGGGCGAACCAAACAGACGTGGAATATTCGGTGGCAAGTCATGTCAAACATAGTAGAAGAAAAACGTGCCATCGTTTTGTCATTTTCTGCCACCATAGGGCACGGAGCATAGTGCATATGTCTAGCACTAGCGTGCGAAAGTGACCGGAGGATGCCGATTTCAGCTGGTCATAGCTAAATGAGTGATGGATGCCCTGCCCTGACATATATAATTCCTTCCTTTTGTATCAATTTACAATTCCATGTTTAATCGGAGGATGCTGACTTCGTTAGGATAAGACTTCTGACCATGTTTAATTTATTACCGTTTGATTTATATATAGTATGATTTAAAAATGGAATATTATATATTAGTAAAAAAAATGTTGATCAAAGGCTTGTTCCAGCAAAACAAAATTGATGAGTGTACCTCAATCCAACAATACCTCCACCGGTCATCTAAGTGATAACAATCACCAAGAGTAACAATTCTTCAATAATTCCTTAATAAAATCCAAGCAAGAACATCGGTAGCACTCAAGGCTAACTCTCAATATTCACTTCTCGGATTGGTGTAAGGACCAAATGACCCCAAGAGGGAGGTGGATTGGGGATCTAAAATTTTAACCACGACAAATCTTAGCCTATACAATTCTATCACACCCCATTTCCAGCACTTGTCTAAGGACAAAAAAGATTCGCAATAACATCAAGTCCTTATGGCCATCATACTAAACATGTCTTTAGCAAAGGGCACACTAAAATATAGTCCTTGGTTGCGAATGGAGCCAAGCACACAATATTATGCAATATAATCCTAATAACAAAGAATTAACTCATCTTTGTTTCCAAAGTTTGTAAAGGGGCGAGGGAAAAGCTTATATCTATGACTAATTACCAATATAAATGATATAAATTTTGATATTATAATTATATGCATAATCTAAATTATTTAAAAGTTATCGCTATGAGTAATGGCATTATATTAAATTTAATACTGCTAATGCTATATAAAGGTTAAGTTTAATTCATTTTAATATGGCTTGTCATATTGGTTTTATTATCATTTAGTGTATTTATATATTGATGAAATTGGTTTTATATATTTTGATAATTTAATAATAAATGTTTATATATATTGAAATATTTATTTATATTTAATTGTTGAAATATTTATTGTTATTTTTAATGCGTTGCCTTTTTCTACATGTGTTATATACTTATATACTCATATTTTAAATCCTTACATGTATAACGAGTTTGTTCTACGAAAACTTTCAATAAACCAAATATGTATTTGTTACCTTCAAGATCAAATAGATACCACATTTAATAATATTCGTTTCTGTATTTAATTTAAATTTAAAGGTGGTAAATACTGCTATCCGGATTTGATTTGCATGTATGGACCGTCCCAATCCATCCAAGATTCCGAGGCCTCCTCTTTTCGGCGCAGAGCGCTGAGCGCATGTGCTTGGACAGCAGCTCGGTGCTCCATAGCATCAATGACGTGATCCTAGACAGTGTTTAGTTCCTTTAAAATTTTAAAAATTTTACAAGATTCCTCATCACATCAAATCTTTGGACGCATGTATGGAGCATTAAATATAGGTAAAAAAATAACTAATTGCACAGTTTGTCTATAAATGTCAAGACGAATCTTTTAAGCCTAGTTAATCCATGATTGGATAAATTTTACCAAATAACAACGAAAAGTGCTACAGGAACTTTACACACACTTTACCATCATCTAAACACACCTTAAGCTAAGCTCATCCATTTGGCAGCCGCTAGATCTCTCAGGTAGGTGTAAGTAGGTAGGAATAACATAGGATGTCCTCCGAGGACTAAAAATCTGAATCGTCCTGTGGACTGTGGCGCACGTAGGCACTAGGCAGGATCGCAGTAGTGCTGATGATGTACGCCGCACGCACGTACCACTAGCGGATGTACAATATATTCCGCGGCGTGAAGAGCGGCAATCAACGGGAGGCGTATTATTTTTCTAACATTCAGCTAGGCTTGACGGCGTCTGCTTAGCATTCTCTCCACAAATCTCATAGCGGCGTGCGGTCACAGCAAAACAACACGTCTGTCTACGGGCTTGTATGTTAGGATTGACTAGTTGTTATATTTCAAAATAAAAAATAGTTATTTAAAGTTTAGTTAACTAAAATTTAGTTAGATGATGTTTAGATCTTAACTTTTTTAACACTTATTGACCCCATTATGTAGGTTTACTCAAGTAATGGATTAGTTATTGCAAATTGAGCGTAGCTTAATTAGCTAGTTAGTTTTTACGGTGGAATTTGTCCACGTTTAAGTTCTTAACTTGAGATCGGTGTTCATATTTTTCTGAATTTTCAGTGTTTTTCTTTCAAGTTCTTAACTTGACACGGGTGTTTGCATTTTTCTGAATTTATTCTAGGATTTTCGGCATTTTTCTTTTAGCGGTAGGCGACGTGCCCGTTAACAGATGATCATAGACATAGGGTGTGTATGAGTGTCTACGTCTGTATTGTGATTCTAGACTAATGTTTAACCCCTTCATTAATCTAAATGTGTGACCATAGCTCGGATGGTTTGGGTTCTTTGTGGCAAAGCATGTCCACCAGATTCAAATTCTTGACTTCATGTGGATGCTCACATTTTTCTAAATTTATTCTGATTTAACAATGTTGTTTTTTTTAACAAGACGTCCGTGACAACTTCATCAATCTTGAAATCTATCGGCTGAGTCGATGCGGGTGCTCGTATTTTGTTGTTATTTTAACAAGACGCATGTGGAAACTTCATCAATCTCGGAACCGTGGGCTGTATATGAGTGTCTACGTCAGTATTGTGATTAGACTACCGTTTAACCCTTTCATTAATCTAAGTGTGTGACGTAGCTCGGATGGTTTGGGTTTTTTTTGTGGTAAAACTTGTCCATCGGGTTTAAATTCTTGACTTAATATGTGTGCTCGTATTTTTGCTAAATTTATTGTAGGATTTAACAGGATGCCAGTGATAGCTTCATCAATCTCGAAATCTGTCGGCTGACTCAGTACAGGTGCTCGTATAGTAGTATATTTTAGGATGCATTCAACGTCTTCATCAACCTTGAGATTTTCTACTTAGTCTTTGTTTTTCGAATGTGCTCGTAGTGAAAGGATGTATGCTTATGTTCATAGGGATAAGTATGTGTATGTTTGAATATCTATGAGCATTTTGAAAAAAAACTGATTCTTAGTGCAAAGTGATCAGCCCATAGACTCCCAATCCTAATCCGTGGCGTGATATCCGCTAGCATTTCGCGGATGCGGAGGACCGACAGCCGGCACCGAGCCCACGAGGCCGAGGCCGAGGCCGTTGGTCGGGCTGCCCGCCGCCCCGAGAACGAGGCCGACTGGCCGAGCCTGCTGGGCTCAGCTGGTGGGCTGGCCCTGGCCCCCTCCAGGCGCGAGCGCCAGCCCGCGGCGCGGAGACAGCAGGCTCCCGGCCTGTGGGCGCGGCAGTCCTTTTTCCAATTCCCGTGCGCCGCGGCAGCCGTCCGTGCGGCGGGTGGCGGTACGGCGCCTCACCAGTCACCATGGCGTGGCGCGGTGTGCGCCTGTGAACCGCGGGGCGGGAGCGGGAGCGACACCAACGGACGACCGTTGGCTCTCGCATAAACAAGCCTGTTATTACCATCGTGAAGTGCACAAACACAAGGGAGCACAAAGCAGGCCGTAGTGTTCACTCAGTAAAGGTACCCTTTTTTTTATAAAAGGGGACAAAAGCCGCCGCCAACGATCTAAAACTATCCGCCGATTACTCTACTCGCATTAGGTTATAATACTAGCACATAACACGCGCCCCCGCTGTACGGGCTAATGAACAGTGCAAAAAACACCATCAAAGTATGTATGAGTAGTAGCAGCAAAGTGGATACTAACAGTAACGCTCTCCTCAGAACGTCCATAGCTCCAGGCACGCCTTCCCGAGCCTGCGGAGCCTAATATGCCTGCTCTCCCTCTCTTACACATACGCTTATATGCCGGCGAACCTCACAAATAAACAGGGGAGAAGAGAAAACTGCTCGACTGGATCTAGATGCGGCGCTAGCCCCTCTTCTCTCATTGTGCTGCTCTCTCCCATTCTGGTTGCTGCTCGCACGCGTGTACAGGGCCGGCCGAGCCTGGAGTTCCTCGGTCGCCGTTGCTCCCTTCCTTGGCCCTCCCGGGCCACACTCCTGGCTCCACCAATGCCGCCTTAGGCTCGTAGTTCCCCTGTGCATGCTCGTCGAGCAAATCTTGCCGTCGCCCCGTTTTTCCTACTCGTCGTGGCCACAGGACAGGAACCGTGGTGAGCCGTCCCTAGTGGCCCTCCGCCTAGCTAGACACGCTACCTCTGCCTCCACCTCACCTCCCTCCATCTCCTGCACGCGTTCGCCGGGGTGGATATCTACCGGCACATTGCCGCCGCTAGTGCCGCCTCCAGCATGCTGTTGGTATGCGCGATCGGCCCTACACTGAGCTCGCATTCGTCCAGGCAGCAAGTAGATGTTGTGCCTAAAAGCGAATGTTGCAAGCGTATGTTTCGAATGTTTCAGATGTTTCAGAGGTATATTGCAAGTAGATCATGATGTTTCATATGTTGCAATGGATGTACACGTATGTTGTAAGCGTCTGTTCGAAATGTTTCACCTGTTTTTCAAACTTATGTTGCAAGTGTGTTTATCTGGATGTTGCATATATGTTTCACACATATGTTGCAAGTGTTTTATTTAGATGTAGCATATGTTTTTCAATGGCTTTTTAAGTGTTTTTATATGTTTTTGCAAGTGTTTCAGACGCATGTTTCATCTGTCTTCAGACGTATGCTGTAAATGTTTCATCTGGATGTTTCAAAAATAGTTCAGGGGTTGCTGCTTGGACCTACCTATCGCAGCAGGTGTCCGTCCGGACGGGAAAGTAGAGGGGGCACGAGCGGTCTCCGTGAGGGGTCAGGAGGCGCGGGCAACATTTGAACGGACACGGCCCGCACGTGGGCGTGCGAAACGGAGTGTAGGTGCGGGCGGGCCGAACGCGTGCATCCGTCCAAACGTCTAGCTAGCACTGCCGGAATAGTAATGAACAACGTTAAATAGTGTTGAATAGAGAAATGAGTAGTATTAAACAGTACTAAATAGTGGTGTCCAGTAAAGGAAACATGGATGCATGAGGCCCTGGATGGCCTTCATTTTATTCCCGGTTGAGGGATTATTATTATATTAAACAATGCATGAGGCCCTGGATGGCCTTCGTTTTATTCCATTTAATGGCTATTATTGTCAATGATGAATAGTGCTGATCAAATATCTGGCTGGATGTTTTCTGATTTTTTAAGGACCTTTTAGGATTAATCATTCTTATAGCATGTCTTGTGACTAATAACGTAGAGGTATACTTAATCTAGTGGTGTGAGCGTGAAGTAGGAGGGTTTTTTTTTTTGCGAGAAGTGAAGTAGGAGATTTAAGCTGACATGTCAGAAACTACAAAACGAGTTTGCCTCTCAGGGCCACAGTGCAATCGCGTCATAATCAGCTCAGCTGCCCCCCTCTCCTGTGCACTTTACAGGGCCAGTGCTACGAGTAAGTAAAAGATGGTTAATTGGATAAACAATCTGGTCTGGAGTAGAGTTGCCGTTACAGCAAAGGTAAAAAGAAATGGGCACTGCGTGTATTACTTTCGCGGCCGCCACAAGTGCCATCCAAGACGATCGACGAAGTGCGTGGCTACGCTAATCCCACAGCAAACAGCGGTGGATACACATACACTGGGGAAGATGTTTTGTTCATTAGCTTGGCATGTGTTTGTTTGGAGCGTCGAATAAAGATGCAGAGCAGAAAGCAAGGCGGCTCGTTTTGTACTCCGGTTAGAATACTTCGAGGCCCGTGCAGGCGAACTTTTTTAGCCTTTTCTATTAAGTTCAAGCAAACCGAAATGGCTCTGGCAAGGCAAAGCTTGCCCAAACGAGTGAGGCGACACGAGCTTTGCGAAACAACGAAACGTGTGCGTATTGTTGAACTCATAGGCCTTGGCGGTTGAAAATGAGAGTGTGCCCCAGATGAATATTATTTGGTGTAAGATCTAGAACAGGGAAAATTACTTTGATAGTTTTCTTAGTAGATTGATCTACTTGTTTACTGAGTCGATTGGCGATTCTTACCAGGGATGCTCAATTTTTTATAGGCCTCACATAGTTATTCGGGCATAATTATCCATATGCAGTGATCAGGGGCAGAGAAAGGGGCGAGCAGGGGTACATGCCCCCCTATGAATGTGAATTTTCCATTGATTTTTTTTTAAATTCAAATAAAATTTGAAAACTTAATAGTACTGGCCCCTCCTAAAGTTCAAAAAATCAACTTCCTGACTCCCCCTGGCAGTGATTCTATCATCATTTCGTTCTCTGCGGTAGTGTTCGCCGTTCTTGAGTTATATAAGCTCTAGATCCACTTTGATGCTAAATGCATTAGGCAATTCATTGTCCACGTACTCTAGATCTATTGCGATGCTAAATGCATTTAGCATAATAGTGGACCTAAAACTTTTATAACTCAAGAACTGTAAACACTACCGCAGAGATATGAAATTATGATAGAATCTCTGGATAACTATGCTCGAATAACTATGCGAGCAGAGGACGAGGACATGGGTAACGGCTGGTCGAGGCATCCATGCCTTTCCGGAAAGCAACTGTGCCCGTCCGGATTGATGCTGCTTGCGTTCTTCAGGATACCGAGGAACCATGACCCTCAGCATCTAGATTGTATTATTGTAGACTTCATCACTTGACAAGATGTATACATACAGAGGATAAAATACAACATGTACAGTAAGTTATTTTAATTCCTCTTTTGCAAGAGGGAGGGGAAAACAGATCCAGCTCTGACAGAAAGATACCCCTTGAGGCACAGGGGCACACCCAATATTAGATCTACTATAATAATACTCCTATTATACCTCACATCTACAGGTATTATCCACGAAAGCAGCCATTCTACATGTTCTTTGTATCTCCAAGATCGGATACCCTATTTGTCATGCTCTCACTAGCTGAGCTTTCTTGGTTCCCATACCGCATCATGACGCTTTGGACGTCTTTGTCTGCATTTATTTATGAACTCTTGTTGCCATCTCGCCTACGATTGCTAGTGGCAGGGACGAGGAAAAGTGCAGTTAACGGCCACCCATTCCGTTCCTCCGGGATTCCAGTACAGGCTTTATTTTCCCACGCATCCAGTAGCTGAGCAGCAGTTTCAGGAAGCTGCTGCTTTCATACAACAACTGGTCTCATACACACTTGCCATCCAAACCGCAGTCGTCCTTCCCTTTGTATCTGCGCTGTGCATCCCTGTGTGTGGCTGCGTGTCTGTCATGGCTTCTTCTCCAGGCAGAACCATGTTCTTCCTCGGGCTATCACTGGTGCTACTAGGAGGCCTTCGCTGCTGTTCTTGTTCTCAGGTTTGTTTCGGTACAATCAGTACTCCACCAATTCCAATGCACGCCACTGCTTTGTTGGACCATCTCCAAGATACAGTAGTAAACTCTACTTCACTTCATGAGCTACCCCACTTCTTTCTTGAGGTCTTCCAGTGTTGTAACCCTTTCCAAATGGATGCCAACTTCAGGTGTATGTGGTTTACATGGGCAAAGGGCCGCAGGGCGACAGTGATCGTCGACATGACATCTTGAGGCTTCACCACCAGATGCTGACTGCTGTTCACGATGGAAGGTCCATAACAGATTCGTTTTCATTCCTTGGCTGTCCATACCCCTCTAGCTTCCAGTGCTGTTACATACAGTATCTTGAGTGGATGCTTCCTCTTCACAGCTCGGAGAAGGCGCGGGCATCACACGTCTACACTTACAGCAACGGTTTCCAAGGATTCGCGGCCAAACTGAACAAAAGGCAAGCCATGGAATTAGCCGGTAATTTCACAACACATGGTTTCTAGAGTATGTGTTGTTATATGTATGTAGCACACTGAACAAAAGGCAAGCCATGGAATGAGTCAAGCTGTGACGGCAGTGATGCCAAAAGGCTAATTCTGATGTGCATTTCTTCAGAAATGCCTGGTGTCGTCTCGGTGTTCCCAAACACAAAGCGGAGATTGTGCACCACCCATTCTTGGGATTTCATGGGCTTGTCCACCAATGCAGAGGGTGATGTCCCTGGATTGTCCACCAACAACCAGGAGAACGTCATTGTTGGATTCATTGACACAGGTGAGTAGAATTGCAATAGCATACTCAGTTCAAATTGTACTGACATTTTTCAGTTAGTGTGAATATTTGTTATGTTCTTTCCATCAATGATTCCAGTTGTATTCTAGCTTACAAACTGCCAAGACATGTCAGCGTTGCAACTGGCAGTATGCACCTTTTCCTTCCACATGATGTTTGTGTTGTCATGTTTAACTTAGGCATCAAATGATTGTTTGACCAAAAAGTTAGAAACGAAAAGGATGGCATCAGATTGATAGAAACCTGTCCATCAAAATCATGAAATTCCAGTTAACTGTTTACCTTCACAGGAATTTGGCCAGAATCCCCTAGTTTCAGTGATCATGGGATGCCTCCGGTTCCTAAAAGATGGAGAGGGCAATGCCAAAGCGGAGAGGCAAATTCACCATCAAATTTCACCTGTAACAGGTACATGCTTTAAAATTAATCCATAGTATCCAGTATTGATTTTATAAAGTCACCCATTTGCCCAAATCCAATAGGAAGATAATAGGAGGTAGATATTACCTCAATGGATACCAAACAGAAGAGAGTGGTTCAAGTAAAAATGCCATCAAGTTCATATCTCCAAGAGATAGCTCAGGGCATGGCAGCCATACTGCCTCAATAGCAGCTGGAAGATTTGTCAGAAACATGAACTACGAAGGTTTGGGCACTGGAGGAGGTCGGGGAGGAGCCCCCATGGCAAGGATTGCAGCCTATAAGGCCTGCTGGGATTCTGGCTGTTATGATGTTGACATTCTCGCAGCATTTGATGATGCCATCAGAGATGGCGTCGACATTATATCTGTGTCTCTAGGTCCAGACTATCCTCAGGGTGACTATCTCAGCGATGCCATATCCATCGGGTCATTCCATGCGACAAACAATGGAATACTGGTCGTTTCTTCAGCAGGAAATGCTGGGAGACAGGGCTCAGCAACTAACCTTGCGCCATGGATGCTCACAGTAGCTGCAGGAACAACTGATAGATTATTTTCTTCATATATCAGACTGACAAATGGTAGCTTCATAATGGTAATTTTCATTCTTAGCTGACACCTTCAGTCTTTATTACTTATGCAGTCTTAAGAATACTTCTGAACAATGTGCCTTTCATGAAGGGTGAAAGCTTGAGTACATACCACATGAAAACTTCTGTTAGAACTATTTCAGCTTCAGAAGTCAATGCAGGCTATTTCACCCCTTATCAATCCAGGTAAACAAACAACCATCTCGAAAGACAATCATGATTTCAATTATCAACCAACTGAATTTCTTGTGGATTTTCTGCTAGCTTGTGTCTGGATAGCTCTTTAAATAGGACCAAGGCCAAGGGAAAGATTCTTATTTGCCGCCGTAATGAAGGCTCCTCTGAATCACGTTTATCAACAAGTATGGTTGTAAAGGAAGCTGGTGCAGTTGGGATGATTCTCATTGATGAGATGGAGGATCATGTTGCTAATCATTTTGCTGTTCCTGGAGTCACTGTTGGGAAAGCCATGGGTGACAAAATTATTTCTTATATCAAAAGTACAAGGTTGTCTAAACTTACTATAGGAAGTGCATTTTATTGGCATGCCAATCTTTTATCTAAAGTTAATTCTACAGGCATGCCAGTACAATGATCATGCCAGCAAAGACGATCTTAGGGCTGCGAGATGCCCCACGGGTAGCAGCATTCTCTTCAAGAGGTCCAAGTTCATTGACACCTGAGATTCTGAAGGTAACCAGCACTAAACTGCTGGGAAAGACTAATATAGGTGATAAATTGATTGATATCCTCCTAAATTTCTTCTCCATGTGTGCATTTTTGTAGCCAGACATCGCTGCTCCTGGGCTGAACATCTTGGCAGCATGGTCTCCTGCTAAGAATGATATGCACTTCAACATTCTGTCTGGGACTTCCATGGCATGTCCACATGTTACAGGAATAGCAGCTCTTGTGAAAAGCGTATATCCATCATGGTCTCCTTCAGCCATCAAATCAGCAATCATGACAACAGGTATTAGTGGGTAACCTGGTCTCTGAAGATAAACTAGTATTGCAACCAATCTCATGAATCTTATTTGCAGCAACTGTACTGAACACTAAAAGGAAAACCATAGCAAGGGACCCTAATGGGAGAACTGCGGCAACGCCATTTGACTTTGGATCAGGTTTTATGGATCCCATCAAAGCTCTGAACCCAGGGATCATCTTTGACACACAACCTGAAGACTACAAGTCATTCTTATGTGCTATAACCCAGGATGATCACTCCTTGCATCTAATTACCGGAGACAACAGTAGCTGCACCCACAGAGCCTCCTCTTCTGCCACTGCTCTGAACTACCCATCAATCACCATTCCATATCTGAAGCAGAGCTATTCAGTCATGCGAACTATGACTAATGTGGGTAATCCAAGGAGCACTTACCATGCTGTGGTGTCAGCTCCGCGAGGCATCAGCGTGAGAGTGACACCAGAAGTTATAAATTTCGAGAACTACAGTGAAAAGAGGACGTTCACAGTTAGCTTACATGTGGATGTGCCTCCTCGAGGTTATGTCTTTGGCTCTTTATCTTGGCATGGAAATGGAACAGATGCTCGCCTGACGATGCCATTGGTAGTGAAAGTACAAATTTCTGACAAGGCCTGATTGAGTTTGATCCCCTGGAAAGATGCTTGAAAGAGGTTGCTAGAATGCTAGATTAGACTACGAATGAAGTGTAAAGTGGTAGAACTGAATAGATGAGAAGCTAACCAGTAACCACAATCAATTTGTTATAATATCATATTGGTATTTGATTTGTAAATGTCTTGGCTAGAATGCAACCATTCCCAGAACAGATTCATTTTCCCCTGATGATTGTTGTAAAATTATTTCGTGCCTAAATGCAAATCTTACGAATGCAGGAGTAGCTGGATTTAACGATCAGCTAACTAACGCCCCAGGCTTTTCATCCACCAGGATTCTGCTTTTTGTAAAGATCACGGATCCGAACAGATTCCCATGAGCTAATTCCCCCGTGTGGCAGTTGAATGGTCGTGAAATTAGGGGGAGAAATGAAGAGATGGCCAGAGCTCGGGTCTCACCTGTGACATGTCTCCTCGCTGCGTCGCAATGGCGCCGTCGTCCCCCTCCTCGCCACTCGCCCACGGCCCACTCCACCCACCCGAGTGTCCCTTTGCCGATGTGCCGACCGAGGGTCTCCCCTTTGTCGCCGATCCGCCTGTCTCGAGAGAGAGTTGTAGAGGCGGCCCGCGGCCATGCCCGGGGGACCTCCATGGTTGCCGCATTGGCGTTCTGTGTGTCTGGTTATCAGACTGAAACGACAGCGTGTGCTTTCCATTTATCAGGCTGCCGCGAGGCACCGAGAGAGTCCGAGGACCGCCCGATGGTGGCGGAGGCGGACGCGGGGGAGACGGGTGGCGGAGGTGCCGATGGACGCGGAGGTCGTAACAGGGAGAGTGAGAGTGGGAAGGAGAGGTGGAGTGTACCCTATGATGCGCGTGCGGCGGCGCGGGATTCACGGGGGAGGGGTTCTAACTTGGGGTTGGCGCGAAGATGGGGGGAGCTTGGTTGGTTGCGCAGTGGACCGCGGCGTAGAGGCGGAGGCGCATCGGACGGATGGACGCTGGAGGGCTCGGCTTCCTCGTCGCGGGCTCCCGGCGCGAGTTCGTCGTCCTCAACGTCGACGACTTCTCCAAGGTAAGCCGCCGGACGTCGAGCCAATTAACTTTTTCCCCCTTTTGGCTTCCTTCCAGCCTAAACGGATTGTAGGATGGTGCCAATTTTGAATATTAATTAATCCATTGCTTTTACAAGAAAAACGTAAACTAAGCTCGAGTCGCTTTGTGGATATTTTTATCTTCTTTGGTGATGTTAGATTTGGCGTACTATTTCCTGTTTGGAAGAAATGGAGAAGCATTGTACTATAGTTAGAGCAAACCCTCGGTGTGAAATAAATGGAACAGCAGGCTTGTTTCACTGCATATCATGTTGCTTTAATATCACTTTTGTTACTTGGGCATGTTAGTGTGTAGGCTCTTGCTTAGTTGCATATGGCTAACAAATCATATTTTGTTATCAAACTTTCCTTGGGC
Organism: Saccharum hybrid cultivar R570; assembly: GCA_038087645.1. Classification (NCBI taxonomy): domain Eukaryota; kingdom Viridiplantae; phylum Streptophyta; class Magnoliopsida; order Poales; family Poaceae; genus Saccharum; species Saccharum hybrid cultivar. Next base: position 18,594,840 of record JAQSUU010000293.1, read on the forward strand.
TCTCACTGTTACTTCTATTTGTGTTGGTGTCACATTGCAGCAAGGATCTTCACAGGGCTGTCCAGACTATATTTGTCAGATATGCGGAGATGACATTGACATACTCCAGGAAGAAAATGAGTATTTCGTCGCGTGTAATGATTGTGCTTTCCCTGTTTGCCGCACTTGTTATGAGTATGAGCGTCAGGAGGGCACACAAGCATGCCCTCGCTGCAAGACCCGGTACAAACGCCACAAAGGTATGGCTTTTGCTCCTTGAGCTTGTATCAGTTTTTCAGCTTTGTTATATCCAAAATGAGTGATTAAAGAGTATTTCATCTGTTAGGTAGTCCTCGAGTCCACGGGGATGAGGAAGAAGAAGGTTCTGATGACATTGAGAGTGAGTTTGCTTCCAGTATAGCTGGACGATCAAATATAGTGCATCCATACCGTGTCTCTGTCGCAGAAAGCTCCATCAACTCATGGGACATTGATAGTGTCAGTATCACGAACAGTGGAACAAGTGTCCATTTCTATGAAGAGGTAATGAACATTGAAATCCCAATCTATCTGCCACTCATTCTAGTAGTACTGGTGATAAGGTCACATGTTTGCTTTTGCAGCATGTTGGAACTCCAACAAATCATCATGCTCTTGTTGTTCACCCTAACACTGGAGAAATTATGCGATATAATCCCTGTAAGTTTCCCTTTCAAATAGTCTTACTTTAATTTTTCCTGTGCTACTGCATTGGTAGCTTACGATTTGGTTTTTCTGTTGTTTTAGTGCAAACGAGACCAATAAATCCCAATAGGGACCTAGCATTGTATGGCTATGGATCGGTTGCCTGGAAGAACAGAGTTGAGTGGAAAAGAAAACAACAGCATAAAATGCAAAAGGTCTCATCTGATGGTGAAGGATCTGATTTAAATGATTTTGACAGTGATCGCGATATTCCCAGGTGAGTGCATTATATTGTATCAGCAAATTTGAAAGAATGCCTTGTGCAATTGATTGTGCAAAAAATGTTGTGCTAGTTTTCTTAAGAAATTTTCTGCTTTGGACCTTGTAAGGGCATAATTTGCCTACCTGAAGTAAGCATAGTTATATCATGTCGCTATTGGTAGTCATCATGCTTTCACCTAGAGAAAATTTTAGAATTAAGCCATAAATCATTTTGGTGCCTTTTGCCAGACCTTCTGGAATCAATAGAAATATTGGCTTTTGAAATGTTTTGTTCTATCCTGCATCTTTTGGTTTGTATAAAGCAAGTACTTGCTTTCTCACTGACAAGTGTCTAATACATTCTAGGTGTGCTGAAAGCAAGCAGCAACTGTCAAGAAAATTACCTATTCCATCTAGCAAAATAAACCCTTACAGGATTGTAATCAGTTTGCGGCTAGCCATCCTTGCCTTATTTTTCCACTATCGGATTCTGAATCCTGTACATGATGCTCACTGGTTGTGGTTGACTTCAGTTATTTGTGAAATTTGGTTCGCTTTTTCTTGGATTTTAGACCAATTTCCCAAGTGGCACCCAATACAGAGAGAAACATACTTGGATCGATTATCATTAAGGTAAATTATCTACCTAAACTAAATATAGGCATAGAATCAGTTACATTTTTGTATAATTTGTGAAATTTTGCCCCCCATAGGTACGAGAAGGAAGGAAAAACACGAGAACTGGCTCCAATCGATGTATTTGTCAGTACAGTTGATCCAATGAAGGAACATCCTTTAATTATTGCAAACACAGTTTTGTCTATACTGGCTGTGGATTATCCTGTTGATAAAGTTTGCTGCTATGTGTCGGATGATGGTGCTGCAATGCTTACTTTTGAAGCACTTACAGAAACATGTCTATTTGCACGAAAATGGGTTCCCTTCTGTAAGAAGCACAAAATCGAGCCTCGGGCTCCTGAATGGTATTTTGCTCAGAAAATTGACTATCTAAGAGAAAAGGTTCACCCAGAGTTTGTTCGAGAACGACGTGCAATGAAGGTTAGTTCATATGACAGACTAGGGAAGTAAGACTATTTGGACTTCATTTAATAGGCTTTTTGTTTGTTCATGACTCACTAGACATTTGCTAAAATAAAACTGTACTTAACATCACGCATAGCATTCGTACGGCCTAGTAATGAGGGGGGGGTGTGGGGGGGGGATGAGATTTGCAAGAGTAAGAACATTAAATGATGCAATTTTACTTTCGCATTCTCTGTTCTTTTTTTTTATCGAAAACGCAGGAGAGCTGTGCTTCAGTATATTAAGAAGAAATAGGGGTAAGAACCCTTAGTACAACACACACCCACACACACTTGTCTTTATCTCATAAGATACATTTGCGCCGGTAAAGAAAGAAAAAGCGACCCTGCACCTACAACAAATCAACTAACAGCTTGGGTGGGGGCAGTCAAGTGGGATAGCCCACGAGCCCCTGCCATTGTCCACCGTCGACGCTCATCACCGGCCAACTTCAAGGTTTCAGCTATGTTAGGAATTGCTCCATCAAAGACAAGCATGCTTGCGTGCCTAAGTGCCTGGTTACAAGATTGTTTTTGCATTCTGATCTCAGCTTGGTTTAATACACATTATACTTGCTGATGTTTGTTTGCAACTAATTAGACTATTTTTAACCTGCATTTTGGTTTTCATACAGAGAGAATATGAAGAATTTAAGGTTCGTATAAACGCAGTAGTTGCTAATTCACGCAAAGTTCCCGAGGGAGGATGGTCCCTACCAGAAGGAGCTCCATGGCATGGAAATAATGTTCGAGACCATGCCGGGATGGTCCAGGTTGGGTGCTTTATTTGTCTCTAAAAGCCAGCTTTTTTTAATACTATGTTTACTTTTTTTTATTGCTTGATGCACTTTGTTATGCTTTTTCTTTGTCAAACTTTGTTGAGTCTTGAATTTCCATAGAAAAAGTAATATGCAAAATGTGATTCATGCTGTTTTGTTTTGTAATTTTGAATTGTTCTTCTTACATATCTTGTGATTTCACCAGGTCATCACTGGCCATGATTGTGTCCTGGATGATGCTGGAAATAAGCTGCCTTGGCTGGTCTATGTTTCACGAGAGAAAAGGCCTGGTTATGATCATCATAAAAAGGCTGGGGCCTTGAATGCATTGGTAATCTGTAGTGTTCTATCCATGTCGTTTCTTTAAGCAAGAGCAATCATATGAAGCTGTTACATCAGTCACTTCCTCCAAGTAACAATCTCCCTTTTTTATTTTAGCTGCGAACTTCAGCAATTCTGTCCAACGCACCTTTTGTCCTGAATGTGGATTGTGACCATTATATGAACAATAGCAAAGCACTACGGGAGGCAATGTGTTTTCTGATGGACCCAGTATTGGGAGAGAAGATTTGTTATGTTCAATTTCCTCAGAGATTTGATGGCATTGATCAACATGATAGATATTCAAACCACAATGTTGTGTTTTTTGATGTATGTGTGGCATGAATTGATTCTAATTGTGTTTTTTGATGTATGTGTGGCATGAATTGATTCTAACTTTATCTGAAAGACATAGAAGATAGTATTCTGAACAAGTTTCTGCATTATCTACTTTTCTGTACAGATTAACATGAAAGGTCTTGATGGGATCCAAGGACCAATATATGTTGGGACTGGTTGTGTTTTCAGAAGACATGCTTTGTATGGATATGATGCCCCAACTGCAACAAAACCTCCTAGCAAGACATGTAACTGCTGGCCAAAGTCATGCTGCTTGTGTTGTGGATCGAAAAGAAAATGTTCCAAAGCTAAGAAAAAGCAAGAACACCAGAAGAAAGTGAAATGCAGGGATGCATCCAAGCAAGTGCATGCTCTCGAAGTGGCTGGTGAGTTTGGTTCCGTTCCGTTGCTCCTATTCTTCATTTTATGTTCTCCAAAGTACTTATGGAGCCTGATCCTCATATCTCGAAATAAATAGGAAGAGAAACTGCACCCCCTGTGCCTCAAGAAAAGTTTGAGAAGAGATTTGGGCAGTCAGATGCATTTTTGGCTTCGACATTGCAAGATAATGGTGAAGGTTGTCGCTTTAACATGCTCAAAAACCTTGATGATTGCATCCATGTGCTAAGTTGCGGGTACGAGAATAAGACACAATGGGGGAAAGAGGTAACTTTGCCCCATCCTGTCTTTGTTTTTCCTTTTTCAATGTAGTTCCAGATCAGACTCTTGAAATTGTGTTTGTGCCCTAGAAATAAAAGAAAATCTGCAACGTAGCACCAAGAATGCTTTTAGCTAACTCGATGTAAATATCTAGGTTGGTTGGATTTATGGATCTGTCACTGAGGATATCCTCACGGGCTTCAAGATGCACTGCCATGGTTGGCGATCTGTTTACTGCATGCCCAAGAGACCAGCATTCAAGGGATCTGCTCCTATCAATCTAACTGATCGTCTCCATCAAGTTCTAAGATGGGCACTTGGCTCTGTGGAGATCTTTCTTAGCAAGCACTGCCCAATATGGTATGGGTATCGATGTGGTCTGAAACCATTGGAGAGATTGTCATATATCAACTCTGTCATCTATCCGTGGACATCAATTCCTCTGCTAATTTACTGTGCCCTGCCAGCATTTTGCCTGTTATCTGGGAAGTTTATGGTGCCTGAGGTGCTGCACGAAACAATAATATCGCTCTATGCTACTCTGCTTGTAGGATTTTGTTTATAGATTATAGATGATGATATCTATTTCTCCTTTCCTTTTACAGATGAATATCTATTCGAGCATATTGTTCATAGCTCTATTTGTCTCCATAGCAGCTACCAGCATCCTTGAGATGCAGTGGGGAGGAGTCGGAATCGAAGATTGGTGGAGAAATGAACAGTTTTGGGTTATTGGCGGTGTCTCCTCACACCTATTCGCACTGTGCCAAGGGCTTCTTAAGGTTCTTGGTGGTGTGAACACTAAGTTCAGGGTGACTATGAAGGGAGGCGACACGAATGAGTTCTCGGAGCTGTATGAGTTCAAGTGGACCTGGCTATTGGTCCCTCCGATGACATTGCTCTTGCTAAACGTTGTTGGAGTCATGGCCGGTGTATCCAAGGCAATAACGGATGGATACGAAGCCTGGGGTCCACTGCTTGGCAAGCTGTTCTTCTCCTTCTGGGTTATCCTCCATCTCCACCCGTTCCTCAAGGGCGTGATTGGCAAGCAGAACAGGGTGCCGACCATTGTTGTTGTATTGTCAGTGCTACTAGCATCCATATTCTCTCTTTTGTGGGTCCGTGTAAGTCCGTTCGCCACCAAGTTTGATGGCCCAGTTCTAGAGGTTTGTGGTTTGGAATGTGAATGAAGTAGGAGAAGATACAGTTTATTAGGAAATAGATTTATCATTTTCGTAGTGCTAGAGTAGTGAGAGGGTTCTATTATTTCATTACTTATTCAAATTGTTTTTATTCTTTGGTGATTGCTGATTAGCATAGGTTTTAGTGAAGCAATGTTTTAGGAAAATATGTGGTTATGAACAGGAGGAAAATAGAAAAGGGAGAAGATAGCGCTGCTGTTGTAGATATTGAGACAGGCACAATAGACTGACACTTGGTACATTTCCCCGAGTACATCCGTTCAGAGAAGTGTGCATTTCACTTGCACCGTTTCAAACTTTGAATGTGGCTGTGCTTCTTCAATCGAATTTTGGGGGTACTTGATAGCAATCTCAGTACACGAGAACAAAAGTTTCAGGTAAATGCAAACAAATGCTTCTCCCTTTGTAAGTGTCAGCTTAGCCGTCTCTAGTTTCTTTATTTATGTTGCTGTTATGGCCTTCTCTTGCCGGTTTGCTCCGACAACTGTTCTGTTTTCATGTGTTCCGATTTTGTATATTGTGTTAGATTGTCTCAATAACCGCGACCCAAAATACAAGACTCATTCGTCCTTTAGGTAGCGCTACAGGCAAAAGGTTCAATACCTATTTTTGGCCTTCTCCAACAACAAGACCCAAAAGACAACCTTTTCTGCAAATGGGTCTCCTGGAGAGAGGATACTCAGATTTAGGTTATGCCTCTCCTAACACCTAAAATGGGTTTTCCATTTAAGTACTCTGTTGGAGGTTATAGATATTGTGTTGGAGACCCATTTTGAGTTTGGGTTCCGCAATGGGTCTCCTATTGGAGACAGTCTTAGTCGAATTATACTTGGCAGCTCTCTTGTGTATTAATGTAAAAAATAAGTCAGACAATGCTCGCTAATTTGAGCATCCAATGGAACTCAGGATTTGTGTTCCAGGAAGGACTGGTACTCTGAATTCCCATGGTAATTGCTATTGATAAGGCCAGTTGTGCTCGATGGCGCGGCTGGCGGCTTTCCATCACTGACGAACGCCATGCCAAGCAAGCGCATGAACATCATAGTGTCACTATCAGGCTATCAGGCTCCGTGTTGTTTGCGGAGACGACTGACTTGGTGGAGTTTTGTATGTACCCGGTCTCTGCATCCCCTGCTAGTGCTAGCTGGAAGCGTCACCCATCGAACCCATTCCTCCCCTGCATCTTGTGATCTTGTCCGTGCGGCCATTGACACAAACTCATCACCTAACCAATTACCAACCCTTGCTGCGTGTACTAAGTACTATACTAACATAAAGGGGTGAACGAACACTGTTTCTTTTCCCCGTCCTGGGCCACTGGTGTGAGAGTGGAGGGGAGCAGGCGTGTGCAGTGTGCTGTGCAGTTATACCATGTTCGTTTATGCTGAAATTTGGCTTATGCTGATGCTTATGCTGAAATGTTATGAGAGGAAAACACCGTTCCATAGCTGAAATGTTGTGAGCAGATCTGAATTTAAGCGGCACTCAAGCTTCTCCGTACTCTGCACAGTGGTTAATCACAGCTAATAAGACTAGTAGATCACAGTTTGTGATCGGTTACTGAGTTCTTGTACTAAAAGATAATGGAAGTACAACTCGATCCGGTCCCTCATAACTTGCCGTCGTTCTAGTAGGCTTGCTGAAGCAGCAGTACAGCTACCATGTAATGTTCATTAGTGGCCGTTAATAAAATCATCTCAGTACTGCCACCGTCTTTGATTAGGTCTTAATTAGGTGCTTGGAGTCCTGTCCTGGCCTCCAAGAAGGTCGTCTAACTAGCTTTTTCTAAAGGGGAGTTGCCGTTCATAGATGTTGCTCTACTTTAGCTTTCCACGGTCGTCCTCCTCCCTCTGCTCTGCAAACTGATACCTTGCTCAACTCTCCCGTCCTGATTTGTGATTTGCTCAAGTCGTTAGCTCACTTGTATGTTGTATCCTGCCTGTAGCTCGGACGGGAATAATGTTTTTTTGGATTAGAGCGGGTAATTTGATGGAGCTGTGGGTGGTGACTAGTGATGGGCGATTACAAGTTTTCGTTGGTGCCAAACTGGAATGTGTAACTGACCACACATCACGCTCACGCCTAGGGCTGTACGTATCCCGGAGCAGCTGAGGCGTCTCATCAGAAGAGGCAGGACGCGCTGCATGTGAGCAAATGTGTACTCGTACCACGGGTGCTGGTGCACCATTACCTCCTTGATGATCAGCTTGTAAATACTGACTGGGTACCACTATAATTTGTTGCAGCTGTCCAAGCTAAGCTAGGACAGTTGTTGGCCAATCACATCCACCTCACCTTCATTAGTAGTAGTGTATATGTGCATGCAATCCTTGGAAGACTAACGCGTCTCGATTGAGCTGGATCAAACTTTGCCAAAGTAGATCATGGTCATGGCGCCAAAGCACGGGGCATTGCTTGACTTGATCGAGCAGCAACTCAATTTCTTACAGGCCTCAGATTAACGGATGGAGTCGACAGACGATTTTTACCAGCGATGCCCAATTTACAGGCCTCATATAGTTATTGGAAAAAGTCTAATTGGGGGTGGTCTAGTTTACCCCTCAACTATGAAACGGTCTAATTTACCCTCTGAACTTTGCAAAACCGGCCAAATCACCCCCTCGAGCGGTTTTGGACGGTGGTTTTGCTACAGTTACAACGGTTTGCTACAGTCACAGTGGTTTTGTCCAACAAAATTGATTTTTTTATTTTTATGATTTTTTTGTGATTTACTATGATTTTTCAAAGATTCAGACGAAATAAATAAAAAGAAAAGGACAAAACTACTGTTATTGTAGCAAAACCGTTGTTACTGTAGCAAAACCACCGTCCAAACCCGCTCAAGGGGGTGATTTGGCCGATTTTGCAAAGTTCAGGGGGTAAATTAGACCGTTTCATAGTTGAGGGGGTAAACTAGACCACCCCCAATAGTTGGGGGTCAATTAGACTTTTTCCTATAGTTATTCGAGCATAGTTATCCATATGCAGTGATCCTATCATAGTTCCGTGTCTCTGCGGTAATGTTCACAGTTCTAGAGTTATATAAGCCCTAGGTCCATTATGATGCTAAATGCATTAACAAGAGTAGTGTTCAGTGTTCATCACCTTCATGGTATATACTCACTGTATGGGGGCTAAGAGTAGATGGACAGTGGAGGAAGATAAAATCCACTGTCTACCTAGTCTTAGCCCTCGTACAGTGAGCCAAGCCTAAGGTGAAAGTCGATACAAAAGAGGGGATGCAAAAGAGGGAACTACAGTAGTATGTTAGTTAGAAAAAGTCACACATCCGTACCACGTCGTTGTCAAAATCAAAGAGGACCATGCAATGCACTCTCTTTCGTGGATAAATTAAAGTCACATTTTTATTTAACTCATGCACCAAAACGACTATCAAAGCGTAGCAAAGCAACTAAGGCCACGTTTAGATTGCAAAAAATTTCAAACCGATGAACAGTACCAATTTCGTCTTATTTGATAAATATTGTTCAATCATGGATCAAATAGGCTCAAAAGATTCATCTCGTGATTTCCAACTAAACTGTGTAATTAGTTATTTTTTTACCTACATTTAATACTCCATGCAAGCGGCTAAACATTGATGTGATGGAGAGAGAATGAAAAATTTGTAACTTTTGGGTGCATCTAAACGAGGGCTAAAGTGACCATGCATGTGCCTTCCGGACCCGGACGGCAATCTTTGGGGTTTGGTCAATGCATGCCCATGCCACTATGCCAGCCAGCCACGGTGATGAGAGTTTTACACCAAAAGGGAGCTCTCCGACGTTATACTTTGCCTGTTGCCGGTAAGGCGTCTACCCCGGCCGGCAGCAACAGACGTTGACGAGCCGATCGGAGGTACGGCCGTACGGGGCGACGCACGCACGCGATGGAGAAAGGATTGGTCACTACGCTCCGTCGGGCCATCGGCATCGCGCCGCACGCGCTCGTTCGGCCCCCGGCGGGGTGGCCGGGTGGGGTGGTGCTGGCTGGCGCGCACGGCTGGTTTCCACGTTTGGCCCGGCACCAGTTAGTCAGCACGCCACGCGTGGCCCGATTCGGGATGCGGGGGCATCTTTGCCTGTTGGTTGGCGTATGCCTGCCCTCCTGATCACTCCTCAAGGTTCAATGCCTTGTTTAGATTCTAGAATTCACCTTTAAATTTTACTATGCAAAAAGATGATTTCACATCATATCAAAATGTCGACACATATATAGAGTACTAAATGTAGATGAAATAAAAACCTAATTGCACAGTTTTGTTGTACTTTGTGAGACGAACATTTAGAGCCTAATTAATCAAGATTTGGACAATTATTACTATATAAAAACAAAATTGCTACATTGTGACGTGACATATACTATGCAAATTTTGGCTCCAATTTTGACATCTAAACAAGGGCCCAGTTTAGTTCCCAGAAAATTTTGCAAAATTTTTTAGATTCCCCGTCATATCGAATCTTTGGACACATGCATAAAGCATTAAATATAGATAAAAAATAAAACTAATTACACAGTTTAGATGAAATGGACGAGACGAATCTTTTAAGCCTAATTAAACCATAATTGAACAATATTTGCCAAATAACAACGAAACACGCTATAGTATTATTTTACCAAATTTTTCAGATCTAAACCGGCCAAGGCCGTGTCGCGCTCTGCCTCTCCGCGCACGTCGACCCTGACCGACAGGCCAGCGTGGCGTGCGAGTTGGGACTCCCCTCCCCTGCCTCACTCAATGCGTGCTGATGCTGTGGCCTCTGAGCGGAGCTGGTGGAAAATGTCGCGATGCGGCACAGTGGCGTCCGTTGCCAATTCGCGCGGCGCTAGCTCTCCATAATTAGCGGCGCTGTGGAGCCGAAAGCAGAGCGGTGGCTTGGCTTCATCGGCGACACATGGCGCTTCCCTGGATTTTTACCCTAAAGGCTCTTGTTAAGCAGGCAGGCTACGACGGGACACGGCACACATTAATGGTAATGGACGGCGTCGACATGCAATTCTTATGCTCAATTTCTTACGGGCCTCACGAACTTACGGCCTTTCTAAATTTCACTCTCTAAATCAACATTTAGAGAGTCATTTACATAAAAATTGCTTTCTATATCTTTTTATTCTCCAACAGTTTTTCTATATCTCATACGCACTCTAAAGAGCCATTCTCGTCTTCTATTTTTAGCTAGCGAAAAATTCGGAATAGAAGATGGCTATACTTGGATGACTATTTAGAAAAACTGTTGGAGAGTGGTTTTTTACCAAAACCTCTATTCCTAGCATTTAGGAAGAATATGGAAAGTCTCTTGGAGATGCTCTTATTCAACCATAGTTATCTATATATAATCATTCTATCATAGTTTTATGTCTCTGTGGTAGTGTTGCCGTTCTTGGTTATATAAGCTCTAGGTCCACGGTTATGCTAAATACATTAGCAAGAGTAGTGTTCACTGTTCAGCGCCTTTATGGTATATACTCAGTGTATGAGGGTTTAGAGTAGGTAGACAGTGGAGAAAGATGAAATGTTTGCTAATGCATTTAGCATATACCACGAAGGTGATGAATACACTACTCTTGCTAATGCATTTAGCATAACAGTAGACCTAGAACTTATATAACCCAAGAACGGCCAACACTACCGCAGAGACGTAAAACTACGATAAAATCATTACATATGAATATCTATACTCGAATAACTATGTGAGGTCTGTAAGCAGTGGTGGAAGCAAGGGGGCATATGCCCCCCCAAGGTTAGCGGTAGATTTTCACAGTTGGTGATTTGTGCTGGCGTAAGTTTTAGGTGACAGTGGCATGTTACTGATCGAGTTGTTTGCCATTAGGTGACATGTGATAGTGACATTAATCTCCCATATGTGGGGCCCCATTGTGCATAAAAGATTGTTTTTACCCAAGCTTAGAGAGAGAGCATGCTGGTGCAAGGGAGGTGACAAGGCGCGGCTCGCTGGGGGCCCGGCTGTAAGGTCTAAATAGGCTAGAGAGGGGGTGAATAGCCTAATTAAAACTTCTACAAGAATTACTTAACCACAAGTTGGTACGAAAGGTGGCGAAGCAAAATGCACTAGCTCTAACTAATTAAGCAAGCCACCTACACAAGTCTAGTACAAGACTATTCACTAAACACAACAACAACTACAAGCTAAATACAAGAAGTAATGCGAGAGAAGAGCTTCGAGTGATTATACCGCCGTGTAGAGATGAGAAGTACCAATCAATCAATCACACAAGAGAAATCCTCGGGAAGAGAATGACACAAGAATTTATCCCGAGGTTCACTTGCTTCCCGGTAAACTACTCCCCGTTGTGGCGATACACCCACTTATCGGTTCGCGAGCTAATCGACTATCAAGAGTCGAACCCTCGGCGGGCGCCGCACAACCGCACACAGGATGGGGATCCTCCAAGCCATGAGCTCCACTAGGTATCCAATTCGCTAACTCCCACGAGGAAGGATCAAGAACCTCTTACAACACTTGGTGAGGGCTCCAACAATCTCCAATTGCGAGCTCAATCACCTCCGCTGCTCCAAGCAGTCTACCGCGTCAGGAAACACGGAAGAGTAATAAGAAATCCGCAGCAACTCGAAGATCAAGTGCCTCTAGAATGTAACTTTCAAGTAATGCACTTGAATCTCACTCAATCTCACTCAAGATGTGCAACCAAACAAAGAGATGAGTGGAGGGGTTGTTCTCTAGCTCAAAGGATGTCTCAAGGTCTCAAATGCGCAAGTGATACCCTTAAACCCTGGCCAACTTCTATTTATAGCGAAGGGGTACGCAGCTAGCCGTTATAAGACATCGCAGTGAAAAACGTGATGACCGGACGCACTGGTCAGGGTGACCGGACGCGTCCGGTCACTATAGGACAAACAGTAACAGCGTGCGTCAGAGAGAGCCGTTGTCATGACCGGACGTGCTTCACCAAATGACCGGACGCGCTGCACCCGGCGTCCGGTTGGAGTCCAGAGAGCTCCCGCCGCGACCGGACGCGTCCGCTCGCAAGTGACCGGATGCGCCGTGCGTCCGATCAGCCCCTCGCCACGCTCTGCTCCTCTGGGTGCCCAACCGAACGCTCTGGTTCCGTGAGAGACCAGACGCGCCGGTTGCGCTCCTTTCCTCTGCGCCCAGGTGAACTGACTGGACGTGCTGGTCAAGCCAGACCAGCGTCCGGTCACGAACCCTAGGCGAGCTGCGCCTCTGCCCTCGACTAGAGCTGACCGGACGCGCAGGTCCACCCTAGACCACGTCCGGTCCAGCGTCTGGTCACTGTTTTTCAGTGAGAAACACACCGGACATACGCCTCCGTTTCTCCGCCTTCGGCTTAGTAGAAAATAGGCGTTTCACTTTCCCAAAAAGTGCCGAATCTCGCCTCGCAAGCTTGGCGGGAGTGAGAGAGGAACCCAAACCCCTCTCTACCACTCAAACTCCATCACCTTCGCAAATGTGCTAACACTACCAAGTGTATATCACCATGTGCGCATGTGTGTTAGCATTTTACAAACATTTTCAAAGGGTTATGTTAGCTCTCAACTAGATCCTAATGCATATGCTCAAGACATTGATCTAGTGGCACTTAATTCCCGAGCTAACTGTGATTGCCCCTCTTGATAGTCGGTGAAAGGATCAAGATGCCCAAGAGGGGGGGTGAATTGGGCTTTTCTAAAAATTAAATGCAAGAATTAAATCCTACAAGCCGGAATTCACCCCTAGTGTCTACTTGTGTTCCTAGAGAGTCTACCGATACAAAGTTTTGCACCCTAGTTTCCAATCCTAGTCTAGCATGGCAAATCTAGGAATGTAAAACAAGCAATGAAAGTAAATACGAGAATGTAAATGCTTGAATGTAAAGGGGCAAGGAACACGGCAATGTTTTTCCGAGGTATCAGAGATTCGCCACTTCCCACTAGTCCTCGTTGGAGCACCCGCGCAAGGGTGTAGCTCCCCTTGATCCGTGCAAGGATCAAGTGCTCTCTACGGGTTGATTCTTTGACACTCCGTCGCGGTGAATCACCCAAAACCGCTCACAAGATGAGTTGCGTCATCCACAAGCTCCGCCGGATGATCACCGAACTCCCAATCACCACCACGCCGTCTAGGTGATGGCGATCACCAAGAGTAACAAGCTAGAACTCTCACTTGACCACTACGAGCCCAAATGAGAAGGTGGATGCACACTTGCTACTCTCTAATCGCTAGTGAGGAACTCTCAAGCTTTGATTCTCAAATCTCTATCATCACTAGTGCTCTTGCACTCCCTTGCACTCCAAAGGTGTTTTTCAGCTGATCAAATGAGCAAGAGACCTCTAAAAGAGGTGGTGGGGATGTATTTATACACCCCATAGACAAAACGAACCGTTACCCGCTGACTCAGCAAAACACGAGCTGACCGGACGCGCCGGTTGAACTGACCGGACGCGCCGGTCGCTCGTAACGGTCGAAATCCGAAAATCAACTGAGTGACTGGACGCACCGGTCAGGGGCGACCGGACGCGTCCGATTGTGCAGGGAGCATACTGTACTCGCACCGGACGCGCGACCGCGTCCGATCGGTGATGACCGGACGCGTCCGGTCGTCTCTGGACCTTACTGGACTGTGACCGGACGCGCCGATCACACCTAGGTCGCGTCCGATCGGGTGTTTCCCTCAAGTGACACGTGTCGACTTCTGACCACCGTGTCCGGTCCTCGCGAGGACCGCATCCAGTCGTCAGAGCTGAAACCCTAGCCGCGGAACTATACTGACCGGACGCGTCCGGTCATGCCGAGGACCGCGTCCGGTCATGGGAAAACGACCCGAAACTCTCCGAAACGCGTCACAACTTGAACCAAGTTGCTTCCAACTGAACTTTGAGCTATTCTAGAGCTGCCTAGCGCCAAGTTTAACAAGTGTGCACCACACCTAAATGTAGGACTCGCCTAGGTCAAGCTACCCGCTCATGCCCCCCTTTATAGTACGGCCAAAAGAGAAAAACGAAGATCCTAACGATTATTCCAAATGTATCTCAACACCTCGACATCCGGAACTAACCGTCCTTAATCTTGACGTCACTCTTTTGAAAACCGAAACGATTTCCATCAAGGGGCATGAATACCATGGTGCCCAAAGCAGTTAAAACCTCCATGACCTAACTTACCAAAGTTTCTGCAAAACACACGTTAGTCATGGTAATAAAGCGTTGTCATCAATTGCCGAAACCAAACCTTGGGGCCTAGATGCTTTCAATCTCCCTCTTTTTGGTGATTGATGACAACACTAAGATATAAAAGATTTGAGTTGAGTTTTTCGAGCATGCATGGTTCACATAAGCAAAAAGCAATAAGCACAAGGGGTTAGGAATTGCTTATGTGCCCCAAGCCAAAAGAGTGTACTCATAAGATAAGACAAAGAACGTTAGTACACATACAGATATAGCTCATAAGAAATCGGAGTAAGGCACGGAAGCACAACCTTAGAGCTATAATTAAAAACGGTGACAAGTGTTAACACTGCGACTGGATAAAACATTAAGACTCAAGGTTTATCACACGACGATATGCCACACGAATGCAATGACTGAAAAGTAAACATGATGCATGAATATAGCACACAAGAAAAAATGAAAACCCTCTCTCAAAACTCCCCCTGAAACTACTCTCTCTCCCCCTTTGGCATCAAGCGCCAAAAAACTAATCTAAGGATCTGACGGGGGGACAGACGGAGTCGTGTCGGGTGCCGAGGTGCGCGGAGTAATCACGAAGTGTAGAGAATCTCCCTCGGAATCTGAGCTATCTGGCTGACCCTCTGAAGAAACACGTGGCTATGAAGCGGTCTGGGTCTGAGCGACAGGAACAGGTACTGACGTAGTAGCAATAAGAGGATCCGTCTGAGTGACCTGAGCCTGTAGCGAGCCAATAGCAGGAGGATCTGTCGAGGCAACTGACGAAGGAAAAGTCTCTGTAGTACCGGTCCCTGTCACTGGAGGAATAGCTGCCTCTGAAGCTGACAACCCTGAAGAAGTAGCAAAGGTAGTGTGCGAGGGCGTCGGCTGACCAGTCAACTCGCTGTAGGTAGCACTGTAATCACCGAAGGGTGTGCCTGTCAGGAGGTGAGGGCGAGGCTGGTCTGAAGGTGTAAACCCCGTGTGAATAGGCATGAAGCTCGGGGACTGGAATGACTGGAGAACCTGCTGTTGTGGAGATGTGAACTGGAAGCTCGGCTGTCCCTGACTCGATGGATCACTAGATTGTAAAGCAGAAGTCAGGACAGAAGCAGGCGGAGGAACCCCAACAGTGACTAGGTGGCGCAGGAGATCCAAGTACTGCTGCTGACTAGCTGCACTCTGTCGCTGAATCTCGTACTGCTGTCGCTGCATTTCAACCTGCTGCCTCTGGATCTCAAGCTGCTGACGCTGAAACTCATCCTGACGAGCCTGAATCTGTGCAAGTGCTGCAGCTGTGTCCTGAGCCTGTCGCTGTATCTGCTGTTGCTGCTGCTCTTGTGCCTGGGTCAACCTCTCAAGTATAGCCACCATGGCTGGGTCCGTGCGGGAGGCTGAACCAGAGCCACCGGCCTCGTGGTCGTGAGACCGAGGAGACCGGTACCTGGGGATGGGCTGGTAGTCCTCATCAGTGCTATCGGATGTCACATCCTCAGGAAGATCAGCAGGCTGAGCGTCAAGATCGGCAAGCTCTGCCTCTGCAAGCTCATCAACTGTGGCGTCCTGCTCAGCCGCTGTCTCAGGAACCTCAGGTCGCTCACGCTGTCCTGGCACTGGGGCCTGATCTCTAGTGACTGAAGCCCAAAGCTGACGGATATCATACTCAGGGAAAGCAGAAGTAGTATCTGATATCTCAGCTCGGATCTCTGCTGGTAGCTAAATGGATGATCTAATGATGAAGCAGATCCAGTGTGCATAGGGCAGCTGACGATTACCCTTGAAGCCCTCAGCTATGGTGTCCTCCATCTCACTAAGTATGAGATCCCAAATGTCAAACTGTGTCTGTGAGAGGAGGTGGTGAACAATCTATAGCTGCATCCGAGTCAGTCCCTCTCTGTAGCTAAGTCTGGGAAGTAGAGTGCGTCTGACTATAGCATCCAGAACTCTGGCAAGTGGTGTCAAACTGGCAGGCGTGCGACGAGACCCTTCGCCAAAAGGCTCACGGAAGCAGGGTCGAATCAAGTCTGTAGGTGGCACTGCCCCGCCGTGAGGGCGTCTCGGTGGAGGAGTCTGACCAAAACACAGCTGATGTATCTTCGTGTTGGAAGCTGGGAGTCTGAGAATCTCCTGCACTCTGGTGCTGTATAGACGGTGATCGCGGCCTCGGAATGCAAAGTGAATGAAATCATGGGTAGGATCAATCCATAGTGAAGCATAAAACTCTCTGACCCATGTGCCGCAGTATGCACCTGTCCGTCCAAGAAGATCTGACAAGCCTGGCAGAAAGGACAGGTGCGGACGTAGCTGTTCTCCCACAACCTCAACCAGTGACTCAAGTCGACAGATCCTCTGTGGTCGGAAAGCAATACCGCTGTCAACTAGAGCCCTGTAGAAATCCTCCTGAAGTGGGGTATAGAAGCCTTCTGAAGCTCTGTGATCCCTCACAGGTGGAAACCACCGACTGACCTCTACGAACCTCAACCCCTGCACCTGACGTGCTGTAGCACCCCTCAAGTCAAAGTGCTCGACCGAGGGTGAACCTCTAGCTCTGGAAGGAGGATGTGCTCCACGACGCTGGCCCTCTGGCCTAGGAGTCACCTGAGTACGTGCGCGTGTGGAGCGGCGACGTGGTGGAGACTGAGTTGGCTGCTCCTCTGTGTCCTCTATAGCCTCTAGAGCCTCCGTGGCCTCTGGAGGTGGATCAACTGACATACCCTCTGTAGCTCCAGTATCCTCAGTACCCTCAGTGGCCTCTGTGCCGAGCTGTCGACCTTCTAGATGAAAGCGACGCTCGCCTATGCGTATGCCACTGCTCCTGCCACCTCTCTCTGCCTGCTCTGCTGCATCTGCCACGGCCTGAGCAATCTCTGTCTCTGTAAGTGTCTTCTTCTTTCTGGCCATGATCTTGATACGCTTCCCACGTGCAACCTTAGACCGACGAGGAGGACTGTCGTCCCCGTCACCAGGAGCACCACCGGCGTTCTTGCAACGCACCATGCTGAAAAACTGACCGAAAACCTCTGAAAGATGGTGAACTGTCACTCGAGAGGCTTGGCCTCAATCCGTATCCGCAGGCTTGGCCTCGGATTCAGCAAACTGATCTCACCCTGACACACGAACAGACTCGCTGCAATGACGGAATAGAGAGATCTACTATAAGCACATATATAACTAAAAGGTACGAAACCCTAAAGATAGCAAGCATATGAGATACGATGTGAATTGAAACGTGAAGCTACCTCGGATCGACGAGACGACTGACAAGATGAGGTGACCTAGATCGCAAGATTCCCTGAAATCGCCGGACGAGCTCTGATTTGCCGAAACATGATGCAATTAGGATTAAAAAGAAAGAGTTACGGCAAACCCTAGCGAGGAGGTCAAGGTGACGCGAAACAACCTCGCGAAGAAGATGACGCGCGACAAAACCTCGACGACGAACGATCGAATGACGTTACGTGAACCCTAGGGTTAGGGTTAGGGCAACTCGACGAAGAATGATCAGAGGCGAGCGTGAGGCAGTCCACTGCCGGAGGTGATGCTGGCAAGCGGGAGCGCGGCTCACCGGCGGCAAGGGCGTGGCTCACCGGCGGCGGAGGTGCGAGCGGGCGGCGGTGGCGCGGCTGCTCGACTGGCGTGGGCAGGCGCGGGCAGGGACGGGCTGGCGCACGCGTGAGTGAGGGCCGGCGCGGGCAGGAGACTCGGCAGGGCTTGCCGGAGGCGAGGAAGACGGCAAAGGCGCGGTGGCTCCGGCGGATTTGGCGAGATAGGGCAGGCGGCGGCGGAAGAGGCTCGGGCGGATGAGAAAACACGGCCGAGGACGAACCGTTATAAGAAGGGGTTAGATCCGCTCGACGCGTGATGACCGGACGCGGTGGTCGTTATGACTGGACGCGGTGGTGCAGCGTCCGGTCACACTCCAGTAAGCTCCTGGAGTGACCGGACGCGTCCGGTGAGGACTGACCGGACGCGGTCAGAGTCCGGTCGAGGGGAGCTCGGGAATTCATCGCGAATGACCGGACGCGGTGGTGGTAACCGGGACCGGACGCGGTGGTCAACAGCGGCGCGTCCGGTGCAGCGTCCGGTCACTAGATCTAGAGTTGGTCTTCTGGATGACTGGACGCGCTGGTGGACACCGGGACCGGACGCGGTGGTGAAGCATCACTGCGTCCGGTGCAGCGTCCGGTCCAGCGTCCGGTCACTGTTCTTCGCCCTTCTTCGTTCCGAACTACGACGCGACTTCTCCCAATCAGGTTCCAATTCAAAAAGACACAAATAAACACCAATTGGAACACGATATGAGTGACCTCACTCAAACCCTCAAATTTTTCAAAATAGATTGCCTTAGGCTAGTATTATTTTTAAGAAAATAGGCAATAAACACCCGAGGAGCAACGTATGGCCATGCAATAGAGTTTTTGAACCTTTAGGAGCGTCAAAATGCTCTCTTTATCCATGGACGAACACAGAGGTTGCTCAAAGCGAAACCGAAAAGAAACGCCAAACAAACAACCATGCATATGCAATGCAATACAAGAAGGTAAAGCTAGGATGCTTGTCAAGTTTGATCCACGGTTAGGCTTCTTCACTCCTCCAAAGAAGGGTTATCGTAACCGTGTTAGCCAAGCCCTAAAAGCATTGCGATAAAATAAACATGGCATATTATACAATGCAATGCAAGGGACAACACACGCTCATTTTTTAAAGTTGCTAGAATCAAGCACATTGAGTTCACTTCTTAACCTACAAAAGGTTGCCTCATCCAAAGGTTTAGTGAAGATATCCGCTAATTGATTTTCACTTCTTACACCTTCTAGTGATATGTCATTTTTAGCAACGTGATCTCTTAGAAAGTGATGGTGGATATCAATGTGCTTGGTGCGAGAGTGTTGTACCGGATTGTTAGCAATTTTAACGGCACTTTCATTATCATATAAAAGTGGCACCTTTTCAAGAACAATTCCATAGTCTAGGAGGGTTTGTTTCATATATAAGATTTGTGCACAACAAGCCCCCGCGGCAATGTATTCCGCCTCGGCGGTGGACAAAGCCACACTATTTTGCTTTTTAGATGACCAAGATACTAAAGATCTTCTAAGCAAATGGCACCCTCCGGATGTGCTTTTTCTATCAATTTTGCAACCGGCATAGTCCGAATCGGAATAGCCAACTAGTTGGAATCTAGCTCCTTTGGGATACCAAAGACCAATACTTGGGGTGAGCTTAAGATATCTTAGGATTCTTTTTACGGCACTTAAGTGAGGTTCTTTAGGGCACGCTTGAAAGCGAGCACACATGCACACACTAAATATGATATCGGGCCTAGATGCGGTAAGGTACAACAAGCTACCAATCATAGAACGGTAGAGAGTTTGATCAACCGGTTTACCTCCCTCATCTAGGTCGAGATGTCCATTTGATGGCATTGGGGTCTTGATTGGTTTGCATTCTTCCATCTTGAATCTTTTGAGAAGATCCTTGGTATATTTTTCTTGAGAGATGAAAATCCCTTCTCTCATTTGCTTTACTTGAAATCCAAGGAAGAATGTGAGCTCACCAATCATTGACATCTCAAACTCCTTCGACATCAATTCACCAAATTCCTTGCAATAATCTTCATTTGTTGATCCGAAGATGATATCATCAACATATACTTGACAAATAAAGATCTCCCCATTAAACTTCTTGGTGAATAGTGTGGTGTCGACCTTCCCAATGGTGAAGCCCTTCTCAATGAGGAAGTCCCGGAGGCGCTCATACCACGCTCTAGGGGCTTGCTTGAGCCCATATAACGCCTTGGACAACCTATAAACATGATTAGCATATCTAGGGTCTTCAAACCCGGGAGGTTGATTAACATAGACTAGTTTATTTATAAAGCCATTTAAGAATGCACTTTTCACATCCATTTGATATAGTTTCATATCATGATGTGATGCATATGCAAGGAGGATACGAATGGCTTCAAGTCTTGCAACGGGTGCAAAGGTCTCTCCAAAATCAAGACCTTCAACTTGAGAGAACCCCTTTGCAACTAGTCTTGCCTTGTTCCTCACCACTATGCCTTGGTCATCTTGCTTGTTTCGGAACACCCACTTGGTTCCAATGACTCTTGCACCTTTAGGATGCTCTTCAAGTGTCCATACTTGATTGCGGGTGAAGTTGTTCAATTCTTCATACATTGCATTCACCCAATCCGGATCTTGAAGAGCTTCTTCTACATTCTTAGGTTCAACGCAAGAGACAAAAGAGTGATGTTCAACAAAAGAAGCTAGCTTTTGAGATCGAGTCATTACTTCCTTTGTAGGACTCCCTATGATAAGATCTTGTGGATGTGCTTGAAGTAGTGGTGAGTTTCTTCTATCAACCACTTGAGGAGGTGGATGGGGAGCATCAACATCTTGAGCTTGTACCTCGGCTTGTTCATGAGAGACATAAGTGTCTTCATTTTCAACTCTCTCATTCTTGTCATCATCTTGAGGCACACGTGATGAAGATGGTGGATCAACAATTTGTACATCGTCATCATCATCTTTTGGCTTGATGTCTCCCACCAGCATGTTCTTCATGGCCTCCCTCAAGGGTTCATCACCTACATCATCGCAATTCTCAATTGCTCCTTGGGAGCCGTTAGATTCATCAAATTCCACATCATATGTTTCTTCAACCAAACCGGTGGCATGGTTAAATACTCTATATGCTTTGGACTTTGATGAGTAACCAACAAGAAAACCAATATCACAACGTCTTTGAAACTTCCCTAGGTGTTGACGCTTCTTGTAGATGTAACATTTGCAACCAAACACCCGGAAGAAAGAGACGTCCGGCTTCTTCCCATTAAGCAACTCATAGGGGGTCTTGCCAAGAAACTTTTGTAGGAAGAGGCGATTTGAAGCATAGCATGCGGTGTTGATTGTCTCGGCCCACAACTTCTCCAGAGTGTTGTACTCATCTAGCATTGTTCTTGCAAGGGTGATCAAAGTTCAGTTCTTTCTCTCAACTACACCATTTTGTTGAGGAGTGTAGGTTGAAGAGACCTCATGCTTGATTCCAATTTCATCATAATAAGCTTCAATGTTGGTGTTGTCAAACTCTTTGCCATTGTCACTTCTAATCTTCTTTATCTTGACTTCAAATTCATTTTGAGCTCTCTTTGCAAACTTCTTGAAGCAATTTGCCACTTTGGATTTGTCATGAAGGAAGAAAGTCCATGTATACCTTGAGTAGTCATCCACTATCACAAGACAATAGAGATTACCACCCAAGCTCTTGTATGTTGTAGGCCCAAACAAATCCATGTGTAGAAGTTCTAGCACTCTTGAAGTTGACATGAAAGCTTTGGTTGGATGAGTGTTTGCAACTTGTTTGCCCGCTTGACATGCACTACAAGGTTTGTCCTTTTCAAACTTCACATCCTTCAATCCTCTCACTAGTTCTTTCTTCAATAGCTTGTTGAGAGTGTTCATTCCAACATGAGCAAGCCTCCTATGCCAAAGCCAACCAAGTGAGGTCTTGGTGAACAAACATGTCATCAAATTTGCATCTTCGGAGGTGAAGTCAACAAGATAAAGATTGTTGTATCTAAAGCCTTTGAATATCACTTGCTTGTCATCTATCTTTGAAACTTTCACTTCATTTGGTGTGAACAAGCATTGGAAACCAAGGTCACAAAGTTGCCCAACGGATAACAAGTTGAAACTCAATGAAGCAACATAGAGCACATTTGAGAGTGAGTGATCATGTGATATTGCAATCTTGCCTATACCCTTGACTTTGCTCTTTGAATTATCCCTAAATGTGATCTTCTCTTGACATATTCCATTCTCTTCAATGGTGGTGAACATACGAGGATCACCGGTCATATGTTGAGTGCAACCACTATCAATAACCCAATGAGATCCATCGGTCTTGTAGTTCACCTACACACAAGAGATCAAGCTTTTTGTTTAGGGACCCAAACTTGAGAGGGGCCCTTGACTTTCTCCACTAGTGACTTGGCAACCCATATTTTCTTTGGCCTATTCTTGTTTGGGGAACCCAAAAACATGACTTTCATCTTTCCATTTGAATCTTTTCTTAGCATATAATGAGCATTGAAGGCGAAAGGTCTAGCATGCTTGGGCAAGGGTTGTGGTGGTAGAGTTTTGCATTCATGAGCAAAGTGACCTTCTTGACCACACTCAACACATCTCTTTGGCTTGGGCTTTGACTTGATTTGTTATTGTTGAGCTTTTGCTTTCTTCTCTTGATTTGCCAAGTACCCAATACCACTTCTATCCATCTTCATTACGGTGTTCATGAGGAGCTCACTTTGCAAATGTTGGCCTCTTGTGAACTTGCTTAGGCCGGTCTTGAGATGCTCTTTTTCTTGCTTGAGCTTTTTGTTTTCTTCAATGAGTGACTCATTTGTTGGTTGCTTCTCAAGAGCCATCAAACCTTTTAGCTTCTTATTCTCATTTGCAAGCTTCTCATTCTCACACTTGATCTTGGCATAATCATCATAGTTGCTTGACTCAACCACACTCTTGCCTTTGCTACTAGAACCTTGCTCAATGCTTTCAATGATCAAATCATCACATGATGTAGCTATATCACACTTAACAACATAGTTAGTAGCATCATGTGTCTCAAGAGCAAGTTCATTAGCAACCACAAGACTATCATAGTCAATTTTTAATGTGGTGTATTTGTCCTTTAGAGAATTATGTCTAGTGATGAGCTCATCATGCTTCTTCTCAAGTTTATCATGTTGATCTTTAAGCTCTTTATAAGAGGTTTTGAGCTCCTTGAGAGTGGAAGACATCACTTCATTTTGAACTCTAAGCTCACCACTAGTCTTTTGAATATTTTCAAGCTTGGATGAGAGTGATTCATTTTCATTTTGAAGATCATCATTTTCATTTCTAGTCCTTCTTATGATTTTAGTGTATTTGTTTAGCAATTTTACAAGTTCATCATAAGAAGGTGCGTCATATTCATCATCACTATCACTATCATCATTATCATCACTATCATGGTTTTGTACCTTTCGTTCACCCTTGGCCATAAGGCATAGGTGAGTAGTGGACGATGATGGTGAAGGAGGCGGTGAAGGTGGTGATGAAGATATCGGTGAAGATGATGGCCCCATCACAAATGCGGCAACCTTCTCTTTCTCATCATCGCTCTCATCTTCGGAGGACTCACAAGATGATTCAATGTCGGTGAGCCAATCACCAACAATGTATGCCTTTCCTCCCTTCTTCTTCTTGTGGAACTCCTTCTTCTTGCCATCCTTCTTCTTATATGGCTTGTTCTTCTTCTTCTCTTCTTCTTCATCACTTGAATCATTTTTCTTGCCCTTGTTCTTGTTCTTGTACTTGTCTTTTGGTGGTCTAGGG
This sequence comes from Saccharum hybrid cultivar R570, assembly GCA_038087645.1. NCBI lineage: Eukaryota > Viridiplantae > Streptophyta > Magnoliopsida > Poales > Poaceae > Saccharum > Saccharum hybrid cultivar. The sequence continues at coordinate 18,618,672 of JAQSUU010000293.1, forward strand.
CATTGATGAGCTAGGTGGCCAAGTTCACCACAATTGTAGCAATCCATCTCCGAGATTGGCTTTCTCTTGCTACTTGTGAAGAATTTCTTCTTCTTGCCATCGAACTTGATGCCACTCTTGTTGAGCTTCTTTAGCATCTTGGTGGTCTTTCTCACCATGAGTGCAAGTGATTCATCATCAACATCACTTTCACTTGAGCTTTCTTGCACCATCATGGCTTGGCCCTTCTTCTTCTTCTTGTCATGACTAGCTTTGAAGGCCAAGTCTCTCTTCTTGGAAGATGATGAGCCCTCTTCCGGAGTGATATGCATGTACATCTCATGAGCATTGATTTTCCCTAATACTTGAGTTGGTGTTGCGGTGAAAAGATCACTTTAGTGAAGCACCGTGACAATGTGACCATACTTCTCAACGGGAAGCACACTCAAGATCTTCCTTGCAACATCCGATTGGCTTATTTTAGTGAGCCCAAGAGCATTGAGGTCCTCTACAAGAACATTCAAGCGAGTGTACATGTCATTAGCACTTTCTTTGGGAAGCATCTCAAAAGAATTAATTTTCTTTAAAGCTATGTGCTAGCGTTCCTCACGCTCACTCTTAGTTCTCTCATGGAGAGCACAAAGATTTTCCCACAATTTATGAGCGTTCTTTGCATTACGCACATGATTGAAGATATCTTTGCCTAAGCCCCGGTAGAGTGCATTTTTGGCCTTTACATTCCACCGGTCGTACTTCTCCTCGTCACCAATGGGGTTTGCAGGATCCTTGATAGCGGGAAGCCCTTGGGTTGCGGCTCTAAGACATCCAACATCTATGGCTTCGAGATACGCCTCCATGCGGATTTTCCAATATGGAAAATCATCCCCCTCAAAGGTGGGAGGTGGTCCTTCCCCGTTAGACATCTTGCTCTAGGCGGTAAAGCCTAAAAAAGGAGCAACACGGCTCCGATACCAATTGAAAGGATCAAGATTCCCAAGAGGGGGGGTGAATTGGGCTTTTCTAAAAATTAAATGCAAGAATTAAATCCTACAAGCCGGAATTCACCCCTAGTGTCTACTTGTGTTCCTAGAGAGTCTACCGATACAAAGTTTTGCACCCTAGTTTCCAATCCTAGTCTAGCATGGCAAATCTAGGAATGTAAAACAAGCAATGAAAGTAAATACGAGAATGTAAATGCTTGAATGTAAAGGGACAAGGAACACGGCAATGTTTTTCCGAGGTATCGGAGAGTCGCCACTCCCCACTAGTCCTCGTTGGAGCACCCGCGCAAGGGTGTAGCTCCCCCTTGATCCGCGCAAGGATCAAGTGCTCTCTACGGGTTGATTCTTCGACACTCCGTCGCGGTGAATCACCCAAAACCGCTCACAAGATGAGTTGCGTCATCCACAAGCTCCGCCGGATGATCACCGAACTCCCAATCACCACCACGCCGTCTAGGTGATGGCGATCACCAAGAGTAACAAGCTAGAACTCTCACTTGACCACTACGAGCCCAAATGAGAAGGTGGATGCATACTTGCTACTCTCTAATCGCTAGTGAGGAACTCTCAAGCTTTGATTCTCAAATCTCTATCCTCACTAGTGCTCTTGCACTCCCTTGCACTCCAAAGGTGTTTTTTAGCTGATCAAATGAGCAAGAGACCTCTAAAAGAGGTGGTGGGGATGTATTTATACACCCCACAGACAAAACGAACCGTTACCCGCTGACTCAGCAAAACACGGGCTGACCGGACGCGCCGGTTGAACTGACCGGACACGCCGGTCGCTCGTAACGGTCGAAATCCGAAAATCAACTGAGTGACCGGACGCACCGGTCAGGGGCGACCGGACGCGTCCGATCGTGCAGGGAGCATACTGTACTCGCACCGGACGCGCGACCGCGTCCGATCGGTGATGACCGGACGCGTCCGGTCGTCTCTGGACCTTACTGGACTGTGACCGGACGCGCCGATCACACCCAGGTCGCGTCCGATCGGGTGTTTCCCTCAAGTGACACGTGTCGACTTCTGACCACCGCGTCCGGTCCTCGCGAGGACCGTGTCCGGTCGTTAGAGCTGAAACCCTAGCCGCGGAACTGTACTGACCGGACGCGTCCGGTCATGCCGAGGACCGCGTCCGGTCATGGGAAAACGACCCGAAACTCTCCGAAACGCGTCACAACTTGAACCAAGTTGCTTCCAACTGAACTTTGAGCTATTCTAGAGCTGCCTAGCGCCAAGTTTAACAAGTGTGCACCACACCTAAATGTAGGACTCGCCTAGGTCAAGCTACCCGCTCATGCCCCCCTTTATAGTACGGCCAAAAGAGAAAAACGAAGATCCTAACGATTATTCCAAATGTATCTCAACACCTCGACATCCGGAACTAACCGTCCTTAATCTTGACGTCACTCTTTTGAAAACCGAAACGATTTCCATCAAGGGGCATGAATACCATGGTGCCCAAAGCAGTTAAAACCTCCATGACCTAACTTACCAAAGTTTCTGCAAAACACACGTTAGTCATGGTAATAAAGCGTTGTCATCAATTGCTGAAACCAAACCTCGGGGCCTAGATGCTTTCAGTCAGCTATGTATCCTAAACCCGGTCAATCACTTCTTTACTCATCTTAGACCGGCAAAAGTAAAACCTTATGGTTATACCTTTGCCTTGCGCTCTTAGATCCTTCTCCTCCACTTGATCATCATGTCCATCATTTTATGTGCATTTCTTCATGATCTTGCTCATCATTTTATGCACCAGATCATGTGGTCTTGTGGCCATCTCTCTATGCCATTTGCTCCTTCATCATGTGTGTTCCTTATGCCTAATTCAAACCCCTTGACATAATAACATTAGTAATTTGGTGTTATTAATTATCAAAATCAAACTTGGGCTTTCACCGGCCCGCCGGGGAGCGGCCACCGTAGACATCTTTCTCGAACCTGGCACCGTGCGCCGTCGTGGACCCGCCACTAGGTGCGAGCGTGGCCCTGCCAGGGGGCGAGCTCGGCCGCGGGCGAGTGCGAGAGTCGCCCTCGCGGTCTGCCGGGGGAGGCACAGAGAGGCGAGGGCCGGGTGGCGCCTCCACCAAGCTCGTTGCTGGGCACAGCCGTGAGGAAGGCGCAGCCGCCGAGTCTCGTAGCCGGTTGTGCGACGCGACTGCGTATGGACGCCATGGGAAAGAAGATGTGCGATGGAAAAAATCCTGTGACAAAAAATGGAAAAAAAGAAATAACGTGAAGCTGTTTTGCCGGACATTTTTTCCAAAACAATTTAGTTTTTTCGCCTAGAAAGTTGATTGCGAAGCTATTTTGAAAAAAGAAACAACTTTATTGGAGCTGTGCCAAATGAGACCTAAATAGTCTGGATTTTAAAGAGATTTCAATTCATAGATTTTTCAGAATTCTGAAATCTAATAAAATTATTATAATTCTTTTTTATTATGATTATAATCCAATCAAACGACCGTAGGACTTCTGGCAGCTTCCTTGGGTAAGGAGAACGCCGAGAAAACATTCCGCGGACCAAAGGGTCACCGGAGTACCCGACTCGAGACGCCGGGCGCCGATTCCGAGACGGCGACGGGGTCAGCCTGCCATCAATCAACGGGCCTGGGCCGAACTTTTGGGCGAGAAAAGCCAAAAGCCGCGGCTAAGGCACCGTTTGGATGCCAAAATTTTTGACAAAACGCTACTGTAACGTTTTCGTTGTTATTTAACAAATATTATCCAATCATGGTCTAATTAGGCTTAAAAGATTCGTCTCGTCCATTTCGTTTAAACTGTGTAATTAGTTTTATTTTTTATCTATATTTAATGCTTCATACATGTGTCTAAAGATTCGATGTGACAGAGAATCTGAAAAATTTTGCAAAATTTCTTGGAACTAAACAGCCCCTAATTAATCCACCACCCACCAATGGAAAACCTCGTGTAATCCCCACCGCACCTCACAGTGTCCCACAACAGACCCACACTCCCGCTCCGCTGCTCTCAGTCCCAGGCCCAGCCGACCAGCCCGGCGCGCGGTGGCAGCGCGCACACGGCGATGCGGAAGGACGCTGCCGCCGCCGGCATTGCGCCGGGTTCGGCGCCCGCGCTGCTCTGCTTCGACCTCAAGCCCTTCCTCGCCGCGCTCACCGTGCTCACGCTCCTCGCCGCCGCCTGGCAGCTCCGCCCTTACCACTCCCTCATCGCTTCCCCATTCTCCGCCGCGTGCCCGCAACCCACCGCCGGCGCCTCGCTCCCCCGCGCGCTCGCCGTCCACGCCAAGAAGGCCTCCCCTGTCTCCTCCTCCGCCACCAACTCCACCGCTTCCTCCTCGCCGCCGCCGCCCGGCCCCGAGCGGCGGGAGTTCCGCGCCGTGGGCAGCGCGGCGGCGCTGTTCGTGCAGATGGGCGCGTACCGCGGGGGGGCCTACACCTTCGCGGTCGTCGGGCTCGCGTCCAAGCCGACGCACGTCTACGGCAAGCCCTGGTTCCGCTGCGAGTGGGAGCCCAACGATGCGTCCTCCTCGCCGCCGATGCGCGCGGCCAAGACGTACCACATGCTCCCGGACTGGGGCTACGGCCGCGTCTACACCGTCGTCGTCGTCAACTGCACGTTCCCGCGCGTCCCCAACGCCGACAACGCCGGCGGCAGGCTCATCCTCTACGCGCACTACGGGCCGTCGCGGTCCCCCGCGTCCCGCCACGAGCGGATCGTCGCGCTGGAGGAAAGCCCCGGCGCCTACGACGAGGCCGCGTTCCGGGGGACGCCGCCGCACAGGTACGACTACCTCTACTGCGGCTCCTCGCTGTACGGCAACCTCAGCGCGGCGCGGGTGCGGGAGTGGATGGCGTACCACGCCCGCTTCTTCGGCGCCCGCTCCCACTTCGTGTTCCACGACGCCGGCGGCGTCAGCCCCGCCGTGCGCGCCGCGCTCGAGCCATGGGTGCGCGCCGGCCGCGCCACGCTGCAGGACGTGCGCGCGCAGGCCGAGTACGACGGATGGTACTACAACCAGTTCCTCGTCGTCAATGACTGCCTGCACCGGTACCGGCACGCGGCCAAGTGGACCTTCTTCTTCGATGTCGACGAGTACATCTTCCTGCCCGACGGCCGCACGCTCGAGGATGTGCTCGCCGAGCTTGAACCGTACACGCAGTTCACCATCGAACAGAACCCAATGTCGAGCAAGTTGTGCGTCGATAATCCGGAGGCCGATTATTCCAAGTAAGTGACTCTTTATTTCCCCCAAATCGATCTGAATTTGAATTGCCGAACTATTCCAAGTATGGAATTGCAATGGAGCTTCTTGTGTAGAGTAACACTGATTGACTAAAAGGCCCAATTGGTTGTGCGTTTGCTTCTAAAGCTGCTGCCTGGTTGCAATGCCACTCCCATAGAAGCAATATAGAAGCGGATTTATGCAATGCAGCTTCATTTTCCCTGTCTACTTTATGTTTTTCAGTTGTCCAGAGAATAGACAAGTCAAATTACATGATTAGGAGTCACCAATTCAGTAATCTGGTCACATTTCGATTAGCAATTGCTGCTTACAATGCAATGTTAGTTGCATGAGGCCGTTTTATTGCCCAATCAGGTGACGCAACTGATTCTTCTTACTTCAAACTTGTGCAGCCAATGGGGATTCGAGAAGCTGGTTTTCCGGGACTCGATCACTGGGGTGAGGAGAGACAGGAAGTACGCGATTCAGGCCAAGAATGCATACGCCACAGGTGTTCATATGTCCGAGAATGTCATTGGCAACACCACGCACAAGACGGAGCACCTCATCCGATACTACCACTACCACAACACCATCAACGTCCTCGGCGAGGTGTGCCGTGAGTTCGTCTCCATTCCGCCAAAGGGCGGCCTAACATGGTCCGAGAAGACACCCTGGTACTACGACGACAGCATGAAGCGCGTCGCCGATGCTGTGCGTGAGTTCGAGAGGGAGACCATCGGCGATGTGCGGCTATGACTGACCACAGAGATAAAAGAGCTGATCGATGTACGGGATGTATTGCTGTGAGCCATTCAGGAGGGGCTTGGCGACTGCATTTCTGTCTTCCGGATGTTATGAAGCAGACGTTACCTGTGATTTGGGGCTATCTGAGCTGACAGAGATGCAACGAAAGCGAAGCTGCAACCTCAAGGGAAGAATGGCAGATTGTGTGCAGTGATGGCCCTGTGATTCTGATATGCGGCGAAGGTGAGGGTTCTTGTAAACAGATAGTATGTCATCAGTGTAAATTGCATTGTTTTATTGCTCAAATATACTACACATTGTATTCTCTTCTCGAAGTTTCAGCAATGTAGAAACCATTCAGAACCGTGCTGCATCAATGTAGATATGATATGGCATTATTTTTAACTTGGTCATTTTGTTGGAGCCATAAGATGGAGAGCCTGAGGTGTCAGCTGTTTTTCTTTCTGGCCCCATTCTGGAAATAATCTGGAGTAGTAGAGGTCAAGATGGTTTTGGAATTCTTGGGGCCATAAAGGCTTGCTGCTAGGAGAGCCTAGAAATGCAGAGAGAAAAAGAAAAGTAGGGACCGGAGGGTGGGCACGGTGTCATGGACAAGGGTCGGCTTTTGCTGGTCCATTGCAAGAGGCCGTGGTATGGTATGCAGAAGTTTGTCTCCAGCTGCTGCTGCCGCCTTCCTTGTCATGGCATTCCTTGATATTCCTGCTCGTTGCCTGGTGGGCCAAATGCCCCATGCCACATTTGTTGGCGCGTTAAGGGTGACTAAAAGGGTCTCCATAAGATCAACTCAAACCACTGTTTCGGTTTGATGTCACGTCGTCATTTTCGGGGTGGATTATTAATTAGTTAGTGTCCTGTCAATCACTCGTAGATTTTTTTTCAGAGAAGTTGTTGAATTTCCCTCCGTTTCCTGTTCAGATTTAGGATCATTCGTTCTGTTGGAAGATTGGAGATTATTTAAGTACTGTCATCATTGTTCGAGGATGCAGAAGTTTATGCTCACAAGTCTCAACGAGCTGGTGAGAATGACACGTACTCCGTATATGGCAAGAGGCAATCCCCACAAACTGCCACAACTGTGTTTATTTTGCAGAACAGCCTAATACATCCAGCAAGTAGGGCAGTTGTATGCTTGCTGTAAACTCCCGTTTTAGATTTCTGAAGAGCAAAGTTTGGTTCCGGACTGGAAAACCAACTAAATCATGTTCTATATACACAATGTAATCCATCAGGAGATTCTTCTGTGCTAGACTGCTAGGTCTACATTTGTGGTACGCCCATAGTAAACTGTATGATTAAAGTAGGACGCCCACCCGGTGCGCTGGATTCGGTTCCAGGCAGGCTCCCAGGCTTCCAGCACACGAAGAGAAGAGACCTGTCTGTCGATCCATCCACATGCAAAAAAGGAGCGAAAAGGACCCGGCAAAGCCACGCGCAGGGCGCAGCCGAGGCGACAGGCAGCTTGTGGCCCGTGGGGATCCACGGGCGCCGGGGAGCCGTTGGGGACTCGCAGCGCGCCGGGAACTTGACAGGAAAACAGAGTTTTTACGCTTGCGTACGAGTGGTCAGGAGCACTCCAGACATTCAGAGAATCAGAATTAGTCAGAACAACTGTTTCAGAGGATTGAGGTCCCGGGACCCCGGAGCTGCACAGTTGCTGCTTGTCAGTCATCTGCATCTCGTTACAAAAGGCCATGACGTGGTGCTACAGTTGCTTCTTAACCTTGGCAACCTGGTTTCAGGGTTGGTACAAGGATGCATCTGACTGGACGAAATTGTTAGGAGCTGCCAGCAACAAATGCGTACTCCTAGGCAAGAAAGATCACGTGGAACCCGTATCTGCTCCCCTAGATCGGGGCTCTGTGATAAGGTTTTTATTTCAACTCCGACCGAGTTCTCGTATTGGTAGGGATTCATTCATTCACCTGAGACTTGCGCTGAATCTGAAGGACGCGGGAGCATCATCCAACTCGGGATGATGATGCATCGTTTGATGTTTCAGAGTTAGTGGTGTATTACGAATTTACGATGCACCTTGTCACCTTGTTCCCTCCAATTTGGGAATGAGTAGCGAGTAATACGGGAAGGGCCATGTGTAGTGTAGTGTAGCGATGATGTTCTGTCAGTCTGTAGGGGGAGAGCGACCGAGGGAGCCTTTAGCCTCCTGTACCTTTCTCTTTTCAGGGCACTGCCGTAGGTAGTAGTAGTAGTAGGTTGGTGAAAAAGCCATCCTTCCGGTTTCAGCCAAAGTCGGCTCAGGTGACGCGATCAACGCATCAATGATAAAGGATGCATAAAACTAGTCTTTCTTAGGTCTCTGGTAAGCAGGCGAGTTCACACGCATTTCCATTTTCTTTGCAGAAAACATGATACTTGATCACTAAGGAGAGATCGCTTGTTCAAACAGTTTGGACTATCGCTATCCGGGGCAGGCAGAATGTGTCCATGCACTATAGCCTAATTCAACCTGCTGAACCAATCAGGGCGCAGTACAAAACAGTCAGCTGTGACGCAATCACGCAGTGCTGTTGATAGTCCCGGCAGAAGAAAGTATCCGTCTTTTTACCAAGCTATAGAGTAATTCAAAGTGGGTCACTTCACTGCACGCGGCAGAGTGGGCCTTCTTCGATGTCGACGAGTACATCTTCCTGCCCGACGGCCGCACGCTCGAGGATGTACTCGCCGAGCTCGAACCGTACACGCAGTTCACCATCGAACAGAACCCAATGTCGAGCAAGTTGTGCGTCGATAAATCGATCTGAATTTGAATTGCCGAACGATTCCAAGTATGGAATTGCAAAATAGTAGCTTCTTGTGTAACACTGATAGGGCCCAATTGATTGTGCGTTTACTTTTAAAGCTGCTGCCTTCTTGCAATGCCACTCCTATAGAAGCAATATAGAAGCGGATTTATGCAAGAGAAATTTTACAATGGTCGGAAAAAGCATGAGCCATTCATTCGATAAGATCGGATGGTGTAAAAATAGGAACTATCAAAGTGAAAGTATCTAGATGTACTAAATAGATGAGGACAGTACCAAAATTAGAAATTAAGTGGGGCAAGGACCAAACTACGTGGGTCTGGTTTATATTTTTTATTTTTTATTATTTGTTTCGGTTATGGGTAAATAGTTGAAGCCCCAAACGGTTGTACGCGGCCTCGCCGACGGCCGCCGGCGCTGCCACCATCGCGGCGACCTCACAAAAGCGAGGAGCTGCTATAGCAACGGGCTCGTGTACCGGCCTCGGCGCCCTGATCCTCGGCGCAGTCTCCTGTTGCGCCGAGATCTCCTCGGCGGAGAATGGGACCACGGGCTCCTAGATGTCCTGGATGATGGTGTCGATGAACACCAACGTCGGGCTGTCGAGCATCGCCAAGGAAAGAGGTCCGGCTGGCTCTGCGCGGGCACGTTCCAGAGGCGGCGCTCCAGCAGGCGCAGGAACGTGTGTCCGACTGTCGTGTCCCTGAAGTTGCTGCCGAAGTGCCGATGATGGCGTGCACGGACGCGTCGGCCACGTACGCCGACACCATCTCGCTTAGGTTTACCGCCTCTGCTACTGCCCCGGCGAGACCGCCGCCGTCGCCGCCACGGAGCGGAGTAGCCAGTTGACCTCGTCCTCTCCCTACCTGAACGAGCGGACGTGGCGCGCGGTAAGCAGCTCCGTGGTGCAGATCCTGCAGAGCTGCCGTCGCCGAGCAGAGCCCTACCCGTGGGGTTAGCGGCAGTGACTAGGGCCTGGCGGCACCGGCGGCGACGACCTATCGCGTGTTCGGGACAACGGCGTCGGATGCCGAGCGGAAGGGCACAACCTCAGTTACCAATACACCCTTTATAATCTAAATTACATTATATAAATAATCTTCCTCAATTAATTAGTTTTAAGAAATAGAAAAAATGAAAGTACCTGGAGGTAAACAAGGTACTTTTTTCCAACCATTGTAGAAAGCCTCTTTATGCAATGCAGCTTCATTTTCCCTGTCTAGTTCATGTTTTCAGTTATCCAGAGAATAGAAAAGTCAAGTTACATGATTAGGGGTCACCAATTCAGTAATCTAGTCACATTTCGATTGGCGATTGCTGCTTACATTGTCCTTCATGCAATCCTAAGTTGCATGAGGCCGTTTTATTGCTCAAACAAGTGATGGAATTGATTCTTGTTCACCTCAACTTGTGCAGCCAACGGGGATTTGAGAAGCTGGTTTTCCGGAACTCGATCACTGGGGTGAGGAAAGACAGGAAGTACGCGATTCAGGCCAAGAACGCATACGCCACAGGTGTTCATATGTCCGAGAACGTCATTGGCAACACCACGCACAAGACAGAGCACCTCATCCGAAACTACCACTACCACAACACCATCAACGTCCTCGGCGAGGTGTGCCGTGAGTTCGTCTCCGTTCCGCCAAACGGCGGCCTAACATGGTCCGAGAAGACACCCTGGTACTACGACGACAGCATGAAGCGCGTCGCCGATGCCGTGCGTGAATTCGAGAGGGAGGCCATCGGCGATGTGCGGCTATGACTGTCCTGGCCACAGAGATAAAAGAGCTGATCTCCAAGTACAGTATGTATTGCTGTGAGCCATTCAGGAGGGGCTTGGCGACTGCATTTCTGTCTTCCGGATGTTATGCACGAAGCAGACGTTAACGATGGTTTGGGACTATCTGAGATGACAGAGATGCAACGAAAGCGAAGCTGCAACCTCAAGGGAAAAATGGCAGATTGTGTGCCAGTGATGGCCCTGTGATTCTGATATGAGGCGAAGGTGAGGGTTCTTTTGAACAGATAGCATGTCATCAGTGTAAATTCCATTGTTTTATTGCTCAAATATACACATTGTATTCTCTTCTCGAAGTTTCAGCAATGTAGAAACCATTCAGGGAACGAGCCTTAGCTCGATCGGTTCGCTCTTCCGTTGCGGAAGCACCGGTCACGAGTTTGAGCGCTGCTCAACTTGTGATTCCCACCAGGATTTTCTCCCTGTTTTAATTTTAGGTAGCCTCTCGTGTAGACGTGCCACAATGGTCAAGTGATGTGCCCGTCACGCTCGGAGTCTGGTGATCTTCGAGTACTTTTTAGCTGCGTTCGTGGTCTAGGTATAGTTATAGGTTTGTTTGTATACAGGGTGTGTGTGGTGGTGTGTGTCTGTATCTGAACAGATACTACAGCTGTACCTAGATGAGAGGACTCAAAAAAAATGTAGAAACCATTCAGAACCGTGCTGCATCAATGTAGATATGATTACAGAATTATATTTTTAACTTCGTCATTTTATTTGAACCATAAGATGGAGAGCCTAAGATAGTAAGATGTCAGCTTCTTTTTTTTTCTTTCTTTCTGGCGGCTCATTCTGGAATAATAATCTGGAGTAGTAGAGGTCAAGATGGTTTTGGATTTCTTGGGGCCATCAAGTCTTGCAGCTAGGAGAGCCTAGAAATGCAGAGAGAAAAAGAAAAGTAGGGACCGGAGGGTGGGCACGGTGCCATGGACTGTAGCGTTGTATGATTGGGCAAGGTTGGCTTTTGCTGGTCCATTGCAAGATGCCGTGGTATGCAGAAGTTGTCTCCAGCTGCTGCCTTCCTTGCCATGGCATTCCTTGTTGTTCCTGCAATCCTGCTCGTTGCCTGGTGCTGGTGGGCCAAATGCCCCCTGCCACATTTGTTGGGGGCGTTAAGGGTGACTATTAAGGGTCTCCATACGATCAACTCAAACCACTGTTTCGGGTTGATGTCACGTCGTCATTTTCAGGGTGGATTATTAATTAGTGTCCTATCAATCACTCGACCATTTTTCAGAGAAGTTGAATTTCCCTCCCTTTGCTGTTGAGATTTAGGATCATTCGTTCTGTTGGAAGAATTTTAGTTCTGTCGTCACAATTCGAGGATGCAGAAGTTTATGGTCACAAGTCGGAACCAGCTGGTGAGAATGACACGTAAGTCCATATATGGCAAGAGGCAATCCACACAATGACTGGCACAACTATTTTTATCTTGCAGAACAGCCTAATACATCATCCAGCAAGTAGGGACAGTTGCATTCTTGCGGTAAACTCCCGTGTTAGATTTCTGAAGAGCTAACATTTGTGGTTGATAATGCTCCAGTTTAGAATACTGAATTTCCGTAACGAAATAACTCTCAGTGTGCACGATGAATTTTAAAATTTTACTGGTCCTTTGATCTTGTTTATCAGTACTCATCCTAGATACATCTCTTGTTTTTGCTACATATCTAGATTTATATGTTATGTCTGAACACTTAATAAAAGCTATGTATTTAGAAAAATCAGAGCTACATACAATACAATTCGGAACGAAGGGAATACCATCTTGCAATCTGATTTCCTCTGTGAAGATACCAAATGTAATGGAATGTAGAAGGATATGTGTCCAGAGTCAGGTCTTTAAGGGATCCTCAAACTCACCTGCGTAGATCTTGGCCGTCATCAGTGAAGAAATGGATTTGTGTAGGTGATGAAACCATAATCACTGCATGATCCAATTGGGAAAAAAAGTATAATCCATATAGAGGACGCCCACCCGGTGCGCTGGATTCGGTTCCAGCCTGCCAGGTGCCAGGCAGGCTCCCAGCACTTGGAGAGACCTGCGTATCCATCGATCCACACGAAAAAAGGAGCGAAAAGGACCCCCGGTGGCAAAGCCATCCGCGCAGCTGAGGCGACAGGCGTGATCCGTGGGGCGTGGCCCGTGGGGGTCCTCCACGGGCGCCGGGAGCCGTTGTGGACTCGCAGTCGCCGCGCGCCGGGAGTAAAAACAGTGTTTTTACGTTTGCGTACGGGTGGTGGCCAGGAGCGAGCAGTCCAGACTTTCAGAGTCAGAACCAGACCTCGTTTAGATGTCATCCAAATTCCAAGTTTTTTCACTCTCTCTCCATCACATCAATTTTTAGCCGCTTGCATGGAGTATTAAATGTATGTAAAAAAATAACTAATTATACAGTTTAGTTGGAAATCACGAGATAAATCTTTTGAGCCTAGTTGGTCCACGATTGGATAATATTTGTCAAATAAGACGAAAGTGGTACTATTCATCGGGGTGAAATTTTTTCAGCATCTAAACGTGGCCCAAGTGTCTCTGGATTGAGGTCCCGGGATCCGGGAGCTGCACAGTTGGTGCTTGTCAGACTGTCAGTCGTATGCATCTCGTTAGAAAAGGCTATGACGTGGTGCTAAGGCCTTGTTTAGTTCTCAATTCCTCCCAAATTCTACTATGTAAAATGTCGGCAAATGCATGAAGTATTAAATGTAGATGAAATCAAAAACTAATTGCACAGTTTTGTTGTACTTTACGAGACGAACATTTTGAGTCTAATTAATCAATTTTTGAACAATTTTTTGCACTAAAAAACAAAACGCGCTACAGTGTTCCGATAGGAACACTGTAGCGTGCAGTGCCGAATTTGGGCTCCCAAATCGGCAACTAAACCAGGCCTAAGGTTGCTTCTTTAGCCTTGACAACGTGGTTTCAGGGTTACTACATTATTAGTATGTACTGCTTTACGATGCACCTTGTTCCCTCCAATTTGGGAATGGGTAGCGAGTACGGGAAGGCTGTGTAGCGAAGCGATGATGTCCGGTAGGTTTCTTTCTCTGCTTTTAGGGCAGGGCACTGGCATGCTGTAGGTAGTACTAGTAGTAGGTTTGGTGAAAAAGCCACACTTCCGGTTTCAGTCAATACGGCTCAGGTGACACGATCAACGCAAAAATGATAAAAGATGCATGCGTGAAACTAGTCTTACTAGGTCGCTGGTAAGCAGACTAATCCGTCCGCTGACGAGTTCACACGCATTTACGTTTTGTTTGCAGACAATATGATACTTGATCACTAAGGAGATTGCTTGTTCAAACAGTTTGGACTATCGCTCTCCGGGCTGGGCAGATGTGTAGCCTAATTCAACCTGCTGAACCAATCAGGGCGCAGTACAAAACAGTCAGCTGTGACGCAATCACGCAATGCTGTTGATAATCTCGGCACAAGAAAGTATCCGTCTTTTTTACCAAGCTACTTTCAAAGTGGGTCACTTCACTACACCAGTAAGTAGTCTGCTACACAGATTCATCATATACAGACAGTCAGACAGGCATCGTTGTCACTTGCGAGGCAGAGGCAGAGGCAGGGCGAGGTGCCGGGCTCGCGCTGCCTTCCATGATTACGGGCTACGGCGTTGCCTTGGCGACCTGGATCACAACGACAGCAGCAAATTCCCCGGCAAAGCTTCTTTCTCCATAAGCAGCTGCCTGCGAAACTGGTGGCGTTCTGTTTGACCTTTTCTTTTTTCCTCCCTGCCCCCGAGATGAGGTTTTGTTTCGATTTGCTGAACGAAGCTTGGTGGACACGGTGACGAGGTGGCCAGTTGCCCGGCGTTGGTGGTGCATCTTCCTTCCTTGCAGATCAAATCGAATGTGGTCGTTTTCAGTTTTCACCATCGATGCTCATTCATCGCCTATCCTTTTCAGAGGCGACGAAGAGTCGGACGGTCGATCCCAGTCGCCGTCACGCTTGGCCACCTCTCGCAGTGGGCTTCGCGAACTTGGATGGAGGTGTTTGTTGGGCCTGCACCGCAAGTCCGTCCGTCCCCGATCCACATTACCGGCCCATCCGCGTCGCTGCAAGTAGTCTCTTTCAGAGCCCACCAGCTAGCTAGTAGACGGTGAAGTGAACCCGGCCAGCCTTCGTCCATCCATCGATCAGGGAAAAGTAGCGAGCGATTAACTTGGCGGTCACGACTAATCCGGGAGCAGATATAGGCCGGCCGGCGGCGGATACGCGTTACTTTCCGGGAGTTAAACGGCTGCAAGTGCCCTGCCCTGCCCTGGATTAAAAGGGGGATCGCATCACCGTCGCCGTCACCGTCACCGATCACCCCACGCGGCGCGGCGCGCACCCTCCCTCCTGGCGCTTCGTCGTCGTCGTCGTCGTCGTCGTCGTCCAGGGCCTGACCTGACGGTTCATCGCTTTCTCCGTCCGGCCCGGCCGGCGGCCGGTACATGCCTGCCTGTCGATGAACAGAACAGGGTCAGGTATGGTCCTTTCCGTCCCATTTGTGCAATGGGTGGTCCTGTTCATCTGACTTATAATCTGTCTTATTCGGCTTGTTTTTTTAGTCGGAACAGTATTTTTCTCTTACAAAAAATCAGTCAACAGTGTTTTTCAGCCGGCTTATAATTCCAGCCGAACGGCCCCAGAGCCATATATTACTGTACTTAACTCGCTGTTCATCAGTGTTTTTCAGCCGATTATTCTACGCGCCGCGGAGGCAGAGCAGAGGCGTCTCGGCGGGCCGATCAATCCAGCTACTCCCTCCGTCCCAATGAATATGCAATTCTCGCATCCCGAGAAATCAGCCATCGCAAATTTTGATTAAAATTACATAAAAAAATACGAACTCTTATGAGACAAAATAAGTACCGTTAGATTGGTTATGAAATATATTTTCATAATAAATTTATTTCGAGACATAAATGCTAATACTTTTTGCTATAAATTTGGTCAAAGTTGACACAGTTTGAACGGCACGTTTCCCATACACAATCAATGGACGGAGGGAGTACTAGAAACAAAGCACGGGACACAACAAGACGCACGCACACACAGATGATCGCTGTCCATCCTCATGACGTCAAAGGGATACAGCAGTGGTCAGAAAGAGATGGCTGGGCCAAAACAATACAACAACTACTGCAAAGAAACCAAATTGAAATTGCAGAGAGATATATATAGCTTGACTATCTGAAAGCCTAGCACTAGCACCCAAAAAAACTATAAAAAATCGTGCAGAAAAGACAGAGGAGAATGAGAGATGGAGCACCATGGCTGAGGATGGTGGATGGAGGAGTGACAGACAGGTGATGGGCTGAAAGGCGGAACATCCGGACGGACAGGTTTACAGACAGACAGGTGATCGTCTCTTGCTTGCCTGACAACGGAAAAAAAAAGGAACCCGGGGTTGTGAGATTCCAGGTTCGTGAAACGGACTGACTCTGCGTCTCGTGCGTGGAAATATCTACCTCTTCTTTTTGGCAGCTTCTGCTATGTGCACACTGAATTTATGATGCAAAGCTTTTCCCGGAGCAACTTGCAAAGCGCCATCATCCTTGGTTCGGTTTTTCTTTTGCCGAAACTTTAGAATGCCGGTCTACAACTTGACAACTTTTGTAAAGTTTATGCGGTTCATGCCCGAAAAGAAAGAAACGAGTACAGAGAGCATCCAGGGAAAAAAAATTGGTTTAGGAGAAAGCTAAAACCGCTCCTAATAAGTAACCAATTGTGCAAAAGTAGTGCAAATATAATGCAGAAACATGACATGGTACCTATGCTTCATCTTCTTCGTTGATTAATTGTAAGAGACCTTGGTTTGCGTTTGTGGTACAGATTGGTACATATTCGACTCCCAAAATGGCACCGCAATATCTTATATAGGTAGCTAGCCTAGTACATTTGAGCCAACACAAAAGAGAGAGGAAGGAAAAAGATGAGAGTTGAACCATATAAAATGATGTATGTATGCACCACAAAAGCCCCAAGACAAAGTGCAAAAAAAAATCCAGGTGAATGCATATTGGACCATGTAGAAATTAATGTGCAGCGCGAGTAATGCATCGTCCTTTATGAAAAATGCCTAAGTCAAGGTTTTTTTTTGGTGAATAAAATAGCTATCATGACATACACATGCATTCTGTGGAAATTGGAACAGTGTGAACCATATACATCGTGTTTGAAAGCCAACAACACATGCTTTCCTTCTAGACTTACAGTCATAATATAAGTCCTATCAGGTACCTGTATGTGACGGTACACCTGTTGAGTACGTGTTAGAAAATGGGCATGGTTCACATACACACATCCATCCAATCCACTTGACGAACCAACAAGACGGTGGTGTACTTGGGGCCCATGGTGCTATTGCGCAAGCACAAATGGTATCACTGTCATCGTGGACATTAAATAAATAAATCACAAGAGATTATCCAAAACGCATGGAGAGTTCGTGCATGTCCATGGCAAGGAAAAAGATACAAGCCGAAGAAAAGAACCCACTCTCCTATTATTATTTTTGGAAAAGAAAGGTAAGATGAAACAGGCGCCTTCGTCATTAAGCACTAGCTACTACGGTCCACGTCAGTCGTCACCCCGTGTGGCCGTCTTCCACAAGCTACAGTGTCCCTATCGGACGGTCTGTATTGCTCGGCGCTCGTGGGAATCCCTTTTCCACTTCTTTTTCTCCGCCTTCCCGTTCCGTTTTATTCCTTTTTCTGGAATAAACCTCTACAAAGTCCTCATATTATAAAACAGACTCTGCTCCTATACTTCACATTACATGCATTATTCATTCACAGGCGTTAAAGATACGCATACACCTCCAGATATAAATTTCTACTACTACATGCATCCAGAGTACGTATATAGTACTAAATCCATCCCAAATTATAAGACATTTGACTTTTTTGACATCAAGTTTGACCACTCGTATTATTCAAAAATTTATGCAAAATATCACTTCTTTTATCATGGCTTGGTTTATTAATAAAAGTTCTTCAAGAATGACTTAAATTTGACTATGTTTGCATAAATTTTTTGAATAAGACGAGCGATCAAACTTGGGGTTAAAAAAGTTAAACGCCTTATAATTTGGGATGGAGATAGTAATAAATTACAGAAATCACATTATATATAGAACAAGGATTTGATTTGTCCCATGCATCAGTGTGTGTGCCTGCCCTGGCCGCTGGCCGGGGAATAATTTCATTTCATTTATGAGGAAACGAAAAGAAATCAGGTGTGGAGAATTCAGCAATTACGTCAAAGGATGGGCGTGCGGCTGGGAAAAAGAGATTTCTTTTCGGGAGCCTTTAGCTATCGCAGGAAAGAGGCGTCGACACGTCTCCTACGCAAACCAAACCGCCTTACATCGGCGGCCACCGTTCCATCCATCCGCATTTTTCTTCCTCCTCCTATCTCTCTCTCGATCGATCGCCGCCTGTGTCAAGGAAAAAGAGACATAGAGGAGATATTATATATTTATTATATATATGCACATATATATCGCTACATATATGTATAATAAATTTTCGCTTTCGCTGCTGCGATATATACTTTGAGACGAGACGACGACGACGACGACACCGCTGAGAAGCCCCGAATCGGCGAATCATCCATCCCCTCCTCATCTCCCCGTCCAGCCGTCGTCCTCCTCTCCTCCCTTATCGACGATACGGACCAGCCGCTGAATTCTTCTTCGTTCCCCTTCCCCTCCTCCGTCGCCGTCCTACCCGGCCTGTGAAGCAGGTAACGATTGACATGATAGGATAGATAATCCGTTGATACTGTTATTAACCGCCCGGGCCGGGGGGCCCTCGCTCTTTTCTTGCTTCCATCACATCGTGGAAGGTTTATCTCGATCGATCGATCAGCTTCCTGCATTCATCTTCCCTGGCCGGGTGGATTCTTCCCTTTCCTTGTTGAAATTAAAGATGCCTCTTGCAATCTGCTGTGCAGGGCGGAGTTGAGTTCGAGTTGCACGAGCAGACGAGCTAAAGTCAAGGATATAGAGAGGAGTACATCAGCTGTCGCTCTGGAGGAACCTATACCAATGGTAAGTAAAATTCTCTCTTCATTTTTGCAATCGATGCTTGTTGATTTGGCATATACTTTTTTGCATGCGTATATATGGTGCGGCTTAATTTGCAGGTGTAGTGTAGATCGACGAGATTGATCGAGCTGCTGATCGCCATCAGTATATATAGGTGTAGCAGCTTTTACGCATGTAGTAGTAGTATGCGTATAAAGAGAGAGGACGAACTTGCATTTGATTTGGAGGAGACGACGTCGACGGGCGATGGCGTGTGTGATTGATGGATTATTGGTGGTGGTAGTGCAGGTGATGGTGAGCGTGGCGAGCCCGAGCCCGAGCCCGAGCCCGATGGTGCGGTCGGAGGAGGACCTGGGCCCGGCGTGGCTGCGGCCGCTGCTGGGCACGAGCTTCTTCGTGCCGTGCCGGCTGCACCCGGAGCTGAGCAAGAACGAGTGCAACCTCTTCTGCCTCGGCTGCACCGGCGACGCCCTCTGCGCCTACTGCCTGCCGGCGCACCGCGACCACCACGTCGTGCAGGTAGGTCTCAGCTACTCTACTAGTAGCGATGTATGCTGGTGGTGCACTTCGTCCCCTTCGCCGCCGCCGCCGACGACGACGACATACACGAACACATCATGATTCATGACATATATATATGATATATGGGCATGCAGATCCGGCGTTCGTCGTACCACAACGTGATCCGGGTGTCGGAGGTGGGGAAGCTGATCGACATCTCCCACGTGCAGACGTACGTGATCAACAGCGCCAAGATCGTGTTCCTCAACGGCCGCCCGCAGGCCAGGCCCGGCAAGGGCGTCACCAACACCTGCGAGATCTGCTGCCGGAGCCTCCCGGACTCCTTCCGCTTCTGCTCCCTCGGATGCAAGGTGCGTCCGTCTTCTTCCTCGATCGCTAGTTTTTCTTTCTCTCTTCCAGTTCGTTCGTTCCAGCCACGGACGACAGACAGCTTCTCTTTGTTCTTTCTTTTTTTTCCTCTCTCTACCTTTCTCTCTCTTCCTTTCTCTCTCTAAAAGCCTGGGCTGTAGTACGAGTAGCGGCATTTTGCAACATACGGCAGCTCCTACCACCACCTGGAGGCATCGGAAAGCAGACGAATCCTACCGCGGAAGCGGAAAGGGATTGGAGGTAGCGGACTGGGGTCTATGTTGGGGTTGTTGCCAAGCATCAAGCTCCATCTTGACACCCTCCAAATTTTTAAGCATTGGCTCCCGGCATGGCCTCTACCTCAGATAACCACCAATGGCTACCTGCATTGGCCGCCGACCTCGAAAGGAAGAACCTGGAACCGTCAAGATCGAATGCTGTGGCACATTTTGGCTGGACGAGCCTTGGTGGAACCTAATTATTCGACGCAAAATTGAGTGCAAGTGGCAACGTTTAAAACACAAGAATTAGCTGAAAAAAAATGAACACAATAATCGTCAAGCACTTGGAGCTTGTGTAGGAGATCTCTACCTGATTCTGATTTTCTGTGGAAGCTGATTCTCTGAGAGAAGTGATTTTGTGGCTGAAAGTGATTCTGTAGCATAAACTCTCAAAATCACGATAAAGATATAAAATCAAGATAAGTTACTTTTTTTTAGCTCCTAGCCTCTTAGTTCATTCAGAGAATCACTTCACAGAATCAATAGAATCACTTCTCTCTACACAAAATTATTTGTTAAAGCTTCTGCCCGAATTCAACATAGAATCAGCGATGAGGCTCTGCCAAACAAGACCTTATTAATACTATTCTTCCATAGCGAATCATCAGTCAGTCCTAAGAAAACATTCTAAAGCATGCTGGATAGTTGCTCCTTTGATGCTACATTAAAATTTGTGCTGGGAAGATACAACCGGTATCTTTCTCATGACCATATAGCCTTATTAGGAACTAATAAAGACACTCGATGAGGCGGCCTAACACTTGTTCGTGGTCCCTCGAGAAAAGGTAGCAGTTGATGTGATCACATTTTGGCTCCATCTGCAAACTCTTTAATTCTTTCGAGAATTGAATTGTCCTCCCTTGAAAATTCTTGGATTCCAAAAAGTTCTTTTTGTTCCTCACCATGTCATGTTGGGGAAAACTTGCACGGTAAGTTTGTTCTTCTTCTTTCCTTTCAAAAAAAAGTTTGTTCTTAGTAGTTTTTATTTATCTTTCGTGGCATTCTACGGATATGTCTCCATTATTATTGCCCGTTGAACTTTGGGTGGGTGCATTGGTACGTGTGCAGCCAAATTGAATGGGTCCAGACATCTCCCATTATAGCCCATTTCCATCAAGATTGTTGCTCCAAATAGAGAACACGGGTGTGGTACATTTGGTAGCTTTGTTGAGGCGAGAGCTTGCTGTCTTGCTGATTTCAGCTATGCCCAGCTTGCAACTGCAGCACATTCGGTTCTCTTGTCCAGCTCTTGCTTTTTTTCTGTGCGGCTGCTATTTTGCGCTGAAGGTTAGCGGAATCTGCTATTTTTTTTACGGTTCCAAACAACTAATTTTTCTTGCTAAGGATCCAATCGTACTGACATGACACGTGCATCATTTGCTGGAATGTTTGAACTAAAAAGCTTAAATTGATAGGAAAATGTGGGAAATTTACTTGTACTTCGATACTTCTTCTCACGCACAAACTATACTAGGCCTCAAACATAAAAATAGGAGTCGACTGTAATTATTTTGTTCTATTGCGTCTGCCAGGATTTAGACTCAAGACTCCCGGTATCGTGATCAGTTCAATCTAAAAGCTTCTGACAGAGAGACTTTCACTTATTAGACAAACACAATGGAGCTCAAATCACAATCCCAGCAAAAAAATGATTAACCACGGTATCTCACCCAAATGCAGCATGTAAGAAACTAATCTGGCCTTGATAATTTAAGCTATATATGTCTCTGTCTAACTGTTGCACTAGGCACTATGTATAAAGTTTCCCTAGGGAGTTGAAGCTCTCACTGTTCTAGTTTAGGATAAAGCTGCTTTCAGGGGGAGTAGGTAGACTTGATACATCATATGCTTAGGATCTTCTATCGCGAATGCACTTCTTTTTCGTTTTCTTTTTCAGCAGACCGAAGCATCCAGTTAACCTTCTATCACTTAGAAAGGATATGCAAAGATTGTGTGCGTTATCTGGATAAAATCGACTTCGCTGGCAGTGATGTTCTACCGAATCACCTTGTTTGCTTGTCGGATTTTGGGTATATATATTGAGCTATCAAGTATGGTTATGTTGATCCTTGCAAAGTTTAATGGGATCAAACAAAGAGAAAATAACAACGATCCTTTAGTTTCAGATATGGTTCATTTACGCTATGCCAAGAAAGTGTGGTTTAGGCTGATGTTCATGGTTAATTAGCCAATTAGGTCATGAATACCTGAATTATTTCCTGTATATAATACTTGTCGTCAGGAACTATCTACATCCTTTATTACTACAACAAAAGATATGTGATTTTTTTCATCCTGAGCAGACACTGTTCATAGAGATGATAAGTAGTAGGGGTAGTGTCCACAGCTTGTCCATCTCAGTGCATGAAGCCATGTGTAAAAACATGCACAGCAATACACCTATTGATGAATGATCAGGTCATCTGAATAAGTAAATACGCAGTTTGCAAGCTTTAGAAAGATTATAGGAAGGGTAATCAACGTCAGTTGGAGCGTTGGACAAGGAGTTGCATTGCTGTGCTCCCTGTTCCGCTGTTCGTTCGCACTTAGTGCAATGACGACAGATCCACGGATAATAATAATAACACGCCCCATCATGGAGGGTTTCCTTTTCTCTCTCTTTTTCACACGTCCTCATCAGCTCACTTCACCGATTCCTTGGACAGCTACTCTTGTGGCCATGGAAATTTTCATTCTGCGAATCAGTCTCATTTCTTGTTTGGTTTTATATATTCATTCGATTCATTCCCTCTCATCGATGGATGGACGTGTGATTTGTATAATTTACAGCTTGGAGGGATGCAGTGGGACCCGAGCCTGACGTTCGCCATACGGCCGAAGCGCGGGCAGGGCTCCGGCGACGACGGGTCCGGCTCCGACGACTCGTTCAGCCCCAAGAAGCCCCGGCGGATGGCCGGGTTCGACCTCGGCCGCTTCGAGCGGCCGGGCATCCGGTGGTCCGACGACGAGGGTAGCAGGTCCAACAACGGGCCCTTCACGCCCGGAACGCCGCCGATGAACCGGTGCCGGCCGTCCAGGAGGAAGGGCATCCCCCACCGCGCCCCGTTCTACGGTTAGCTAGTCTATAGCTACTCCAGTGCATGCAATGCATCCCTCAACCTTTAAAATAAACTCCATCTTCAGCCAGCACGATGCTGTGCGCCACTCAGCTGGTGTGAGCAGTGAATCAAGTGATCCAAAATCTGCTACTGGTAGTAGGTCACGCACCATATATAGCTAGGTATATATATGTGTAGCTATAGCCTGTTACATAGTTGTATACATGCATGCGTACACAACACAATAATGTAGGCGAAAGATATCTGTACATGCCACCAGTATATTGACAAAGGTTGTCAGTATGTGTAGACATAATCTGAAAGGAGATAGAAACATAGGTAGGGTTTGGATTTTATTAGGTTGGCTAGTAGTAGTAGTCGAGATTGATATGTGAAAAGGAACAAGCTAGCATCATGTATTTATCTCGGTTTGTATATTTGGCTGCTTGCCTGCACCACCCAATGCGTTTATTAGCGTTGTGGTGCCAAGCTAATAAACGTTTTTGTTAATCTCCTCCTTATACTAGCTTAATCTGTACATGTACGGACAGTGTATGTATGTATGTATGTGTCTGTGTACTAGCAGAAATTAATAAAGAAAGAAAAGGGGGAAGAAATACCTTGTGGTGTGTATGTAACCTGCGATCTGCAAGAAAATGTCTGTAAGGCCCTGTTTGGTTTCCATACGTTAAAGTTTAACTCCCATCATATCAATATTGCGGTAAATATATGGAGTACTAAATGTAGACTAATTGCATGCATGTCGACACAGATTAGGAGTAATTTACGAGATAAATCTATTAACCCTAATTAGTTCAAAATTAGAAACTTTTTGTCAAATAAGACGAAAGTGCTACAGTGTCTATTAAACTTTAGCAACTCCGACTAAACCGGCCCTAAATTTATATATGACTGATAAAGTGCTAGTATTTTCTTGAGTCGGGCTCTGGTTTTCTTTTGGCACGATCAAATCGGCCGTACGTGCCTCTGTTAGGTACTCCCTCTATTCTCAATTAAGTGTCATTTTTTGTTTTTGTGTCGGTAAGTTTAACTCGATTTATATAAAATACGTGCAACATTTGTATCTCTAATTAAATTTATTAAAAAACTAGATTCAAAGATATTCTCGATGATACTAATTATATACCATAAATATTAATATTTTTTAATATACATTTAATTAAAGTTATTTCTCGAGAAACGTAAAGCGACGTATATTTATGGACGAAGGGAGTACGTGTTCTAGCTTTGGGCATCACCATCATCGTCCAGTACTCTTATGTCACATCCCTGGAGTCGATGCCGGCCTTGTTTAGTTCCAAATTCCTGCCCTTAAGGCTGTGTTTGGATCCAAACTTTGGAGCGTCGAAATTCACTGTAGCATTTCGTTTGTATTTGGTAATAATTGTCCAATCATTGACTAATTAGGCTCAAAACATTCGTCTCGCAAAGTACAACCAAACTATACAATTAGTTTTTGATTTTATCCACATTTAGTACTCCATGCATGTATCGCAAGTTTGATGTGACGGGGAATCTTTTTTTGCATAGTGCACTTTTCAAGTGATCTAAACACAGCCTAAATTTCACTATGCAAAAAGGAGATTCCCCATCACATCAAAATGTCGGCAAATGCATGGAGTACTAAATGTAGATGAAATCAAAAACTAATAGCACAGTTTTATTGTACTTTGCGAGACGAACATTTTGAGTCTAATTAATCAATTTTTAGACAATTTTTTGCACTGAAAAACAAAACGCGCTACAGTGTTCCGACCGGAACACTGTAGCGCGTAGATCCAAATCGGCTGTGTCGATTCCGCATCTAAACACGGCCAAGAAAACGATGCTAGAAGAATGCGAGTCTCAAGTCTGAACACTAGCGCAGCCTGTGTCAGTCTCACCGACATTTCTTTCTTTTTCGGCGTTGGGGGTTGTTTAGTTCCTAAAATATTTTGCGAAATGCTACTGTAGCACTTTTCGTTGTTATTTGGTAATTAGTGTCTAATCATGGCTTAATTAGTTTAAAGATTTGTCTCGTCTATTTCGTCTAAACTATGTAATTAGTTTTATTTTTTTATCTATATTTAATACTTCATGCATATGTTTAAAGATTCGATGTGACGAAAAATATACTGTTTTTTCGCGAAATATTTTGGAACTAAACAAGACCTTGTTTGGTCCCAGGCTCCCAGTGCTCTGCTACTGCTCTCACACACAAGAAACAGGTGAATGGCAGCTACTGCTCTCTCACACAAAATACAGGTGAATGGCAGTGAGCTGCAAGACCTTGGGTATGGCAGACGGAATAGTGTGGCATAGTGGCATTGGCATTGGCATTTTGGGCCTGGTTTAGTCAGTGAAAAGTTAGAATTTTTCTAACGGTAGCGCTTCCGTTTGTATTTGATAATTAGTGTTTAATTATAGACTAACTAGGATCAAAAGATTCGTATCATGATTTATAACTAAACTGTACAATTAGTTATTTTTTATCTATATTTAATGTTTTATTGATGTCTGCAAAAGTTGATACGACAGAGAGAGTGAAAAACTTTCAACTTTAGCCTGGGATCTAAAGAAGGTAGCGTTCTGCTTCCATCAGGAGAATATTCTAGTTGGGCCATCCTTCAGTCTCCAGATGGCTGGCCGATGCAAGGCCCAGCTGCATCCGGCGACAAACAAAACCGTACGAAATGTCAGGGTGATGGGGACAAAACTTGGGCATCCTTTAGATGCCAAAAATTTTGCCAAAATTTTCAGATTCCCCGTCACATCGAATCTTTAAACGCATGCATGAAGCATTAAATATAGATAAAAAATAAAACTAATTACACAGTTTAGACGAAATGGACGAGACAAATCTTTTAAGCCTAATTAGACCATGATTGGACAATATTTACCAAATAACAACGAAACTGCTACAGTAGCGTTTCGTCAGAAATTTTGCCAACTAAACAGCCCCTTGCTCCACAATTCCTGCGATGTACGGAGCACTCCGTTCACACAGCAGTCTCGGACTCTCGGTTGAAGGACGAATAGGCTTGTTTAGTTGAAAAATTTTTGTAAAATTTTTCAACGTTTCTCGTCACATCAAATCTTTGTATGCATGCATGAAGCATTAAATATAAATAAAAAAATAAAACTAATTACACAGTTTAGACGAAATGGACGAGACGAATTTTTTAAGCCTAATTAGGTCGTGATTGGACACTAATTGCCGAATAACAACGAAATTTGCTACAGTGTCATTTTGCTAATTTTTTTGGCCACTAAACCGGCCCGTAGTCTATCTACGTGCATAAATAATTCATTCACTTTTAATACAATCTTTCTTTCCCGTCTAATATGGCCCTTGTTTAGTTCCCAAATTCAACCCCAAATTTCACTATGCAAAAAGAAGATTCCCATCACATCAAAATACCGGCACATGCATGGAGTACTAAATGTAGATGAAATTTAAAACTAATTGCACAGTTTTATTGTACTTTGCGAGACGAACATTTTGAGCCTAATTAGTCAAAATTTGGACAATTTTTACCAAATACAAACGAATCGCTATAGTGCACATTTAATGCGCACTGTAGCGAACTGTTCCAAATCGGGGGTGCCCGATTTTGGAACTGAACAAGGCCATGGCGTGTCATTGCACGCTCTAGAATCCATGCTGCGTGTGTTACTACCAGAGAGAAGATCGTCGGAGAGTTCAAAATCTGTCTCGCAGAGAAAGTCGCTTTAGAGATCTGCAGCTATGCCTAGCTACTGCCGTACTCCATGCCAGGAAGAGTCAGGCGCACCACCTGCCTTTGCCCCCTCCACAGTGGTGGGTTTTAAACGAAGGCTGTGTGTATTCATTCGTCTGCATGGTTTACAACAGTAGTTAATGCAGTTCTTTTCGTTTGCATGTATAGGGGTAATGCAGATCATGTTTCATTTCCTTGGTACTCTCCCCAAGTCGTAGATCGACTTTTATTTGGGGACGGGAGCAGTTTGTCCAACGATTTTGCATTTTATGTTTGGCAAAAACATGGAGTTTGCCAACTCCCAAATAAATATGGCAAAGGTAAAAAGAGTCAATCTCCAATAGTTCCCCATTATTTACTTGGCAAAAACAAAAATTGTGGACCCACACTATTTCCCCGTGATTTTTTTCGTTGGCGGGCGCGCGGTTTCCTTCACGCCGTCTCCTTCGCGTCGTCGCCAGGAGGAAGTTCCCTCCGTCGCCATCGCCTACCCCCCATCGCCTATCCTGCTGCCCAGGAAGTTGCTCCCCATCGCCTATCCTACTGCTCTGGAATTTGCTCCCCATCGCCTATCCTGCTGCCCAGGAAGTTGCTCCCCATCGCCTACCCTGCTTCCCAGTAAGGTTTCGAGATGGATTCCAGGTCGCAGAGGACTCCATCAAGCCGGCGTGCACTGCAGGTCAAGGTTTGTGATTCGTAGATGAATAGCTTGCGGCAGATCCTGCGTATTTTGTTTGTTGTTCAGCTGCGCAATTGTTCTCAGCTATGCAATTGTCATTTGTGGCAGATGAGGGCTTCCAGATCACGTCTCCGAAGACGATTGGATGACAATTCTTCAGACGACGATGATTACTTCATCTTCGCAGCTGCTCGGGTTGTGCACACGTTGTCGAATAAAAACCGAAGACCTGGTGGTTCGGTCCCTGGCCATGTTGTTGTTTATCGTGATAGAGAAGGCGGCCACCGAAGGATGTTTCAAGATTATTTGGCCGATAATCCGACGTATGGTCCAGATTTATTCCGTCGGAGGTGAATGTTCTTTCACCTCAAATTAATTCATAGTATTTGTTTTTATTTTTATATGAGGTGTTCAACTTTTGTTTGTTTTCTTCAGATTCAGAATGAATAGGAATCTTTTCCTACGCATCATGAATGTTGTTGAAGCACATGATGATTACTTTGTGCAGAAAAGGGATGCGTCCGGTATGCTTGGTCTGAGTTGCTTCCAAAAAGTCACTGTTGCTCTTCGTATGCTCACATATGGGGTTCCTGCTGATGCTACAGATGAGTATGTTCACATTGGCGAAAGCACTGCACTTGAGAGCCTACATAGGTTCGTTGCTGCAGTTGTAGAAATATTTGAAGCGGAATACCTGAGACATCCCAATGAGGCTGACATATCACGCTTGTTGGCAATCAATGAGAAAAGAGGTTTTCCTGACATGTTAGGGTCCATAGATTGTATGCATTGAGCATGGAAGAATTTTCCAGTTCAATCGCAGGGTCAGTACAAGGGGCATGTGAACAAGCCAACTATCATTTTAGAAGCTGTTGCATCTCACGACCTTTGGGTATGGCATGTATTTTTTGGGATGCCCGGGTCTCATAATGATATCAATGTCCTTCACCGGTTTCCACTATTCGAGAACCTGGCGGAAGGTATAGCTCCAGAGGTAAACTATACCATTAATGGTCATGACTACAAGATGGGTTATTATCTCGTCGATGGTATATACCCCTCATGGGCTACTTTAGTTAAGTCCATCTCTCTTCCTATGGGGAACAAGCGGAAATATTTTGCCACAGCACAAGATGCAGCGAGGAAGGATGTCGAAAGGTTTTTTGGGGTTTTTCAGTCTAGGTTTGCCATTGTTCGACAACCAGGTCACATTTGGGACACAGAGACGCTTGCATTCATTATGAGGGCTTGTGTGATCATGCACAATATGATTGTTGAAGATGAAAGAGATATCGACCCTGAAGAGCGGTTCGATTATGGTGGTGAAAATGTGCAACCTTCTCATGGCATTCCTACTCGCACGCTAGCTGAATTTATTGAAGCGCATAAGAAGATACGGGACAAGGAAACACATTTCCAATTGAAAGAAGACCTCATCGAGCACCTATGGAACCATCATCCTGATTTATATTCTACATAGTATTTTAACTTAATTGTTATGATCATTTATGTTTTCACTCAATTGTAACAAACATTTTTTAAAACAAGTGTGTATTTCATCCTGATATATGATATTTTGTCCTTTAAGTCTATATATGTACTGTGTTTTTCGTAGTACCATTGGAGAAGTAGCATTCAGTAGCAACAGGAAGGACAGGCAATCTACATCCTGTCACATCGCCAATGAGCAGCACCCTGTCACATCGCCAATCTATATTGTCACCCACGCACCCAATGAGCATGAACCCAAATGAAAGCACAGTACCATGCATCATGTACAGGAGCATGCACACGTCCGGCCAAGGAAATTTTCAGCAGGTAGCACACAAGCAAATGTTCTTTGAATCACAAATAAAAGCATGAACTATAATGTTTGGGTAAATAAATTGCAAGGCATGAACTAAAACTAATTTGACATATGTCGTGCAAGGATCTTCTTCTTCATTATCTGAAGCACTGCAGTTGTTCCTGGTCGAGGGAGCTCGTGTCCGCTAACATTACTTCTTTCTCCTCCTTCAACAAGTCTGCTTCAATTTTTTTTCTTCATTTGACAATCGCTTCTTTTCAAGCTCAAGCGAAGCCTTCTCTACCTCAAGTGAAGCCTTCTCTACCTCAATTGAAGCCATGTACCTCTCCTTTTTCTCCTTATCTCTTTCCCTGTCAAAAGCCTCCTTCTTCTCCCACATCTTGTCCAAAGCTTCAATGCAAGCGTCGGCACCTCCCCGCCTAAAAGCTTCTTTTGCCTTCTTCTGACCCATTGGCCTCTTTCGTTCTTCAGAACCCGGGGCTCCAATCTCTTGCAGTTGTTCAGTGTTGTTAGCTTCTACATTGCTCGGTGTGGAGTCCTTGGTAGTCTTCTGTTTTTTGTTACTGTCTTTATATCTGCTGCTCAGCCAGTTCAATCCTCTTTGTCTTCCACTTGTCTTCATTCTTCAACCTGTTCCAACAATGAAGAAAAGTAAACGGCTTCTTCTCCTCATCTACTCCAATGTACATCTCAGATGCTCCAGTCATCTGCACAAGTAAAAAATTTAAAATGTTTATATCTTCACATTTGAACCAAATATTGCAAAACAAAAAAAGAACCAACTACGAAAACATACCATGTCTTGGATAGTTGCTCCACTAGCATTCCTACGCTCAATTTTCTCGTAGCATGAACAGTACTTGTTCACATCTTTCTGAATAGTGAGCCACCTATGCATAATAGAATTCTCTATCCTGACAGCTTTAGTTTTCTTGTGTTGATCAAAGTATGCACGAATTCTACCCCAAAATGATAAACGAGTTTGATTGGTCCCGTGAATAGGATCTTTGCTAACATTCAACCAAGCTGAGCATATAGCTATATCTTCATCTTTATCAAAAAAAAATTTGTCCTATGTTGAAAGCATCTAGGCCCCGGTGTTGGTTTCAGCAATTAATGACAACACATAATTACCATGACTAACGTGTGTTTTGCAGAAACGTTGGTAAGTTAGGTCATGGAGATGATAACTGCTTTGGGCAATATGGTATTCATGTCCCTTGATGGAAATCATTTTGGTTTTCAAAGGATCAACGATAAGATTAAGGACGGTTAGTTCCGGATGTCAAGGTGTTGAGATACATCTGGAATAGTCGTTAGGATCTTTATTTCTTCCTTTGACCGTACTATTAAGAAGGGCATGAACGAGTAGCTTGACCTAGGTAAGTCTTGTGCTTAGGTGTGGTGCACACTTGTCAATCTTAGCACTAGGTAGCTCGAGAAAAGCTCAGAGTTCAGTTAGAAGCAACTTGGTTCAAGTTGCATCGCGTTTAGAAGATGTTTGAGCCGTTTACCTATGACCGGACGCGGTCCTGGTCATGACCGGACGCGTCCGGTCAGTACTAAATCTTCACTGCATTTTCGGCTGACTGACCGGACGCGGTCCTTGAGAGGACCGGACGCGGTGGTCAGGCTGACACGTGTTCCAGAGGGTAAACAGCAAGATCGGACGCGACTGTGAAAAAGACCGGTGCGTCCGGTCATGTTCCAGTAAGGTCCCATGGAGACCTAACGCGTCCGGTCACCTATGATCGGACGCGGTCGTGCGTCCGGTCATGTTCCAGTAAGGTCCCGTGGTGACCTGATGCGTCCGGTCACCTATGATCGGACGCGGTGATGCGTCAGGTCAGATTTCCAGAGAGCTCTTGCATGATCGGACGCGTCCGATCATCCCTGATCGGCGCGTCCGGTCATCTCAGACCGGCGCGTCCGGTCATCACAGATCGGCGCGTCTGGTCATTCAGCACAGGTTTCCGTTATTCGACCGTTACAACT
Organism: Saccharum hybrid cultivar R570; assembly: GCA_038087645.1. NCBI lineage: Eukaryota > Viridiplantae > Streptophyta > Magnoliopsida > Poales > Poaceae > Saccharum > Saccharum hybrid cultivar. The sequence goes on from JAQSUU010000293.1 coordinate 18,649,666, forward strand.
GACCGGCACGTCCGGTCATATCGACAGGCGCGTCCGGTCAGTGCGCGTCTGGCTGTTTCGAAAGGTAACGGTTGGATTTGTTTGAGGGGTCTATAAATACAACCCCTCCACCTCTTTTAGAGGTCTCTTGCTCATTTATTTAGTTGAGAAACATCTTTGAAGTGCAAGGGAGTGCAAGAGCCCTAGTGAGGATAGTGATTTGCGAATCAAAGTTTGAGAATCCTCTCTAGTGACAAGAGTCAAGCAAGTGTGCATCCATCTTCTCATTAGGCTTGTTGTGGTCAAGTGAGAGTTCTAGCTTGTTACTCTTGGTGATCGCCATCACCTAGATGGTTTGGTGGTGATTGGGAGTTCGGTGATCATCCGACGAGATTGTGGGTGACCCAACTCAAGTTGTGAGCGGTTTTGGGTGATTCGCCGCGACGGAGTGTCGAAGAATCAACCCATAGAGAGCACTTGATCCTTGCGCGGATCAAGGGGGAGCTACACCCTTGCGCGGGTGCTCCAACGAGGACTAGTGGGGAGTGGCGACTCTCCGATACCTCGGCAAAACATCGCCGTGTTCCTATTCCCTACTTTCAAGCATTTACTTTCTTGCATTACTTTCATTGCTTGTTTACTTTCCTAGAATTGCCTTGCTAGTCTAGGATTGGAACTTAGGGTGCAAAACTTTTATCGGTAGAATCACAAGGAACACAAGTAGGCACTAGGGGTGAAGTTTGACTTGTAGGATTTAATTCTTGCAATTAATTTTTAGAAAAGCCCAGTTCACCCCCCTCTTGGGCATCTTGATCCTTTCAATTGGTATCAGAGTCGTGTTGCTCTTAATTTAGGCTTTACCGCCTAGAGCAAGATGTCTAATGGGGAAGGACCACCTCCCACTTTTGAGGGAGACGATTTTCCATATTGGAAAATTCGTATGGAGGCGTACCTCGAAGCCATAGATGTTGGGTGCCTTAGAGCCGCAACCGAAGGGCTTCCTCCCATAAGGGATCCCGCTAACCCAAGTGGTGACGAGGAGAAATACGACCGGTGGAATGCAAAAGCAAAAAATGCAATCTACCGGGCGCTAGGCAAAGATATCTTCAATCGTGTGCGAAATGCCAAAAACGCTCACGAATTATGGGAAAATCTTTGTGCTCTCCATGAGGGAACTAAGAGTGAGCGTGAGGAACGCTATCATATTGCTTTAAAGAAAATTAATTCTTTTGAGATGCTTCCTAAAGAAAGTGCTAATGACATGTACACTCGTTTGAATGTTCTTGTAGAAGATCTAAATGCTCTTGGACTCACTAAAATGAGTCAATCGGATGTTGCAAGGAGGATCTTAAGTGTTCTTCCCGTTGAGAAGTATGGACACATTGTCACCGTACTTCACCAAAGTGATCTCTCCACCGCAACACCAACTCAAGTATTGGGGAAGATCAATGCACATGAGATGTACATGCACATCACTCCGGAAGAGGGCTCATCATCTTCCAAGAAGAAAGACTTGGCCTTCAAAGCTAGTCATGAAAAGAAAAAGAAGAAGGCCCAAGCCATGATTGTGCAAGAAAGCTCTAGTGAAAGTGACATTGATGATGAATCACTTGCACTCATGGTAAGGAAGACCACCAAGATGCTAAAGAAGCTCAACAAGAGTGGCATCAAGTTCGATGACAAGAAGAAGAAATTCTTCACAAGTAGCAAAAGGAAGCCAATCTCCGAAATGGATTGCTTCAATTGTGGAGAACTTGGCCATCTAGCTCATCAATGCCCAAAGCCTCCAAAAGACAAGTACAAGAACAAGTACAAGGGCAAGAAAGATGATTCAAGTGATGAAGAAGATGACAAAAGAAAGAACAAGCCATACAAGAAGAAAGATGGCAAGAAAAGAGAATTCTACAAGAAGAAGAAGGGAGGCAAAGCCTATATTGTTGGTGATTGGCTCACCGACATTGAATCATCATGTGAGTCCTCCGGCGATGAAAGTGACAATGACAAAGAAAAGATCGCCGCATTTGTGATTGGGCCATCATCATCTTCACCGACATCTTCATCACCACCTTCACCGCCATCTTCACCATCATCTTCTACTACTCATCTATGCCTTATGGCAAAGGGTGATCGAAAGGTACAAAATAGTGATAGTGATGATGAATATGATGCTCCTTCTTACGATGAACTAGTAAAATTGTTAAACAAATATTCTAAAATCATAAGGAGGACTAGAAATGAAAATGATGAGCTTCAACATGAAAATGAATCACTCTCATCCAAGCTTGAAAGTGCACATAATACTAGGGATGAGCTCATAGATCAAAATGAAACTATGTCTTCTTCTCTCAAAGAGCTTAAAACTTCTAATAAGGAGCTTAGAGATAAACATGATAAAATTGAGAAGAAGCATGGTGAACTCATCACTAGACTAAACTTGCTAAAAGAAGAGTACACCACCTTGAAAATTAATTATGATACTCTTATTGTTGCTAATGAGCTTGCTCTTGAGACACATGATGCTACTAACCAAATTGTTAAGATTGATATAGCTACATCATGTGATGACTTGATTGTTGAGAACTTTGAGCAAGGCTCTAGCGGCAAAGGCAAGAGTGTGGTTGAGGCAAATGACTATGATGAGTATGTCAAGCTCAAGAGTGAAAATGAGATGCTTAAAGTTGAGAACAAGAAGTTGATGGCTCTTGAAAAGCAAGCTTCAAATGAGTCACTCATTGAAGAAAACAAGAAGCTCAAGCAAGAGAAAGAGCATCTCAAGATCGGCCTAAGTAAGTTCACAAGAGGCCAACATTTGCAAAGTGAGCTACTCATGAACACTGTCATGAAGTTGGATAGGAGTGGCATTGGGTATTTGGCAAATCAAGAAAAGAAGGTAAAGGCCAAACAACAACAAAGCAAGACAAAGCCCAAGCCAAAGAGATGTGTTGAGTGTGGACAAGAAGGTCACTTTGCTCATGAGTGCAAAACCCCACCACCACAACCCTTGCCCAAGCATGCTAGACCCTTTGCTTTCAATGCTCACTACATGCTTAGAAAGGACTCTAGTGGAAAGATGAAAGTCATGTTCTTGGGTCCTCCTAACAAGAATAGGCCGAAGAAAATTTGGGTTGCCAAGTCACTAGTTGAAAAAGTTAAGGGTCCCTCTCAAGTTTGGGTCCCTAAACATAAGGCTTGATCTCTTGTGTGTAGGTGAACTACAAGACCGGTGGATCTCATTGGGTGATTGATAGTGGTTGCACACAACATATGACCGGTGATCCTCGTATGTTCACCTCACTTGAAGAAGATGGGGTATGTCAAGATAAGATCACATTTGGGGATAATTCTAAGAGCAAAGTCAAGGGTATAGGCAAGGTTGCAATATCAAATGATCATTCTCTCTCAAATGTGCTCTATGTTGCTTCATTGAGTTTCAACTTACTATCCGTTGGGCAACTTTGTGATCTTGGCTACCAATGCTTGTTTGATCCAAATGAAGTGGTTGTTACCAAGATAGATGACAAGCAAGTGATTTTCAAGGGCTTTAGATACAACAATCTTTATCTTGTTGACTTCACCTCTGAAGATGCAAACTTGATGACATGTTTGTTCACCAAAACTTTACTTGGATGGCTTTGGCATAGGAGGCTTGCTCTTGTTGGAATGAACACTCTCAACAAGCTATTGAAGAAAGAACTAGTGAGAGGTTTAAAGGATGTAAAGTTTGAAAAGGACAAACCTTGTAGTGCATGTCAAGCCGGCAAACAAGTTGCAAACACTCATCCAACCAAAGCCTACATGTCAACATCAAGAGTACTAGAACTTCTACACATGGATTTGTTTGGTCCTACAACTTACAAGAGTTTGGGTGGAAATTTTTATTGTCTTGTGATTGTGGATGACTTCTCACGATACACTTGGACCGTCTTCCTTCATGACAAATCCGAAGTGGCAAGTTGCTTCAAGAAGTTTGCAAAGAGAGCTCAAAATGAATTTGAAGTCAAGATAAAGAAGATTAGAAGTGACAATGGAAAAGAGTTTGACAACACCAACATTGAAGCCTATTGTGATGAAATTGGAATCAAGCATGAAGTGTCATCAACCTACACTCCTCAACAAAATGGTGTAGTTGAGAGAAAGAACCGGACCTTGATCACTCTTGCAAGAACAATGCTAGATGAGTACAACACATTGGAGAAATTGTGGGCCGAGGCAATCAACACCGCATGCTATGCTTTAAATCGCCTCTTCCTACAAAAGTTCCTTTGCAAGACCCCTTATGAGTTGCTAAATGGGAAGAAGCCGGACGTCTCATTCTTCCGGGTGTTTGGTTGCAAATGCTACATCTACAAGAAGCGTCAACACCTAGGGAAGTTCCAAAGACATTGTGATATTGGTTTTCTTGTTGGCTACTCATCAAAGTCCAAAGCATATCGAGTATTTAACCATGCCATCGGTTTGGTTGAAGAAACATATGATGTGGAATTTGATGAATCTAACGGCTCCCAAGGAGCAATTGAGAATTGTGATGATGTAGGTGATGAACCATTGAGGGAGGCCATGAAGAACATGCCGGTGGGTGACATCAAACCTAAAGATGATGAAGACGATGTACAAATTGTCAATCCACCATCTTCATCATATGTGCCTCAAAATGATGACAAGAATGAGAGGGTTGAAAATGAAGATACCCATGTCTCTCATCATCAAGCCAAGGCACAAGCACAAGATGTTGATGCTCCCCATCCCACTCCTCAAATGGTTGATCGAAGAAACTCACCCCTACTTCAAGCACATCCACAAGATCTCATCATAGGGAGTCCTACAAAGGGTGTAATGACTCGATCTCAAAAATTTAATTATTTTATTGAACATCACTCTTTTGTCTCTTGTCTTGAACCTAAGAATGTAGAAGAAGCTCTTCAAGATCCGGATTGGGTGAATGCCATGCATGAAGAATTGAACAACTTCGCCCGCAATCAAGTATGGACACTTGAAGAGCATCCAAAAGGTGCAAGAGTCATTGAAACCAAGTGGGTGTTCCGCAACAAGCAAGATGATCAAGGGGTAGTGGTAAGAAACAAGGCAAGACTAGTGGCAAAAGGGTTCTCTCAAGTTGAAGGTCTTGATTTTGGAGAGACTTTTGCACCCGTTGCAAGACTTGAAGCCATCTGTATCCTTCTTGCATATGCATCACATCATGATATGAAACTATATCAAATGGATGTGAAAAGTGCATTCTTAAATGGCTTCATAAATGAACTAGTCTATGTTGAACAACCTTCCGGGTTTGAAGACCCTAGATATCCTAATCATGTTTATAGGTTGTCCAAGGCGCTATATGGGCTAAAGCAAGCCCCTAGAGCGTGGTATGAGCGTCTTCGGGACTTCCTTATAGAGAAGGGCTTCACTATTAGGAAGGTTGACACCACACTATTCACCAAGAAATTCAAAGAAGAGATCTTCATTTGTCAAGTATATGTTGATGATATCATCTTTGGGTCAACAAATGAAGACTATTGCAAAGAATTTGGTGAATTGATATCAAAAGAGTTCGAGATGTCAATGATTGGTGAGCTAACATTCTTCCTTGGGTTTCAAGTCAAGCAAATGAGAGAAGGGATCTTTATCTCTCAAGAGAAGTATACCAAGGATCTTCTCAAAAGATTTAAGATGGAAGAATGCAAGCCAATCAAGACCCCAATGCCAACTAATGGACATCTCGACCTAGATGAGGGAGGTAAACCAATCGATCAAACTCTTTACCGTTCAATGATTGGTAGCTTGTTATACCTTACCGCATCTAGGCCCGACATCATGTTTAGTGTGTGCATGTGTGCCCGCTTTCAAGCGTGCCCTAAAGAACCTCACCTAAGTGCCGTAAAAAGAATCCTAAGATATCTTAAGTATACCCCAAGCATCGGACTATGGTATCCCAAAGGAGCTAGATTCCAACTAGTTGGCTACTCCGATTCGGATTATGCCGGTTGCAAAATTGATAGAAAAAGCACATCCGAAGGGTGCCATTTGCTTAGGAGATCCTTAGTATCATGGTCATCTAAAAAGCAAAATAGTATGGCTTTGTCCACCGCCGAGGCGGAATACATTGCCGCGGGGGCTTGTTGTGTACAAATCTTATACATGAAACAAACCCTCCTAGACTATGGAGTTGTTCTTAAAAAGGTGCCGCTTTTATGTGACAATGAAAGTGCGGTTAAAATTGCTAATAATCCGGTACAACACTCTCGCACCAAGCACATTGATATCCGCCACCACTTTCTAAGAGATCACGTTGCTAAAAATGACATATCACTAGAAGGTGTAAGAAGTGAAAATCAATTAGCGGATATCTTCACTAAACCTTTAGATGAAGCTACCTTTAGTAGGTTGAGAAGTGAACTCAATGTGCTTGACTCTAGTAACTTTAGAAAATGAGCTTGTGTTGTCCCTTGCATTGCATTGTATTACATGTCATGTTTAATTACCCGCAATGCATCTAGGCCTTGGCTAACATGGTTACGATAACCCTCCTTTGGAGGAGTGAAAAAGCCTAACCGTGGATCAAACTTGACAAGCAACCTAGCTTTACTTACTTGTTTTGCATTGCATTTGCATGGTTGTTGCTTTGTCGTTTCTTTTCGGTTAAGCCTTGAGCAACCTCTGTGTTCGTCCATGGATAGAGAGAGCATTTTGATGCTCCCAAAGGTTCAAAAACTCTATTGCATGGCCATACGTTGCTCCTCGAGTGTTTGTTGCCTATTTTCCTAAAATTAATATTAGCCTAAGGCAAACTATTTTGAGAAACTTGAGGGTTTGAGTGAGGTCACTCATATCATGTTCCAATTGGTGTTTATTTGTGTCTCTTTGAATTGGAACTTGATTGGGAGAAGTCGCGTCGAAGTTCGGAATGAAGAAGGGCGAAAAACAGTGACCGGACGCTGGACCGGACGCTGCACCGGACGCAGTGATGCTTCACCACCGCGTCCGGTCCCGGCGACCACCAGCGCGTCCGGTCATCCAGAAGACCAACTCCCGATCTAGTGACCGGACGCTGCACCGGACACGCCCCTGTTGACCACCGCGTCCGGTCCCGGTAACCACCACCGCGTCCGGTCATCCGTCTCAGTTTTCCGAGCAAACCAAAACCGGACGCTATCAGCGTCCAATCGCTGATAATCGGACGCGTCCGGTCATTCCAGGAGCTTACTGGAATGTGACTGGACACTGCCTCTCCGCGTCCGGTCATATCGACCACCGCGTCCGGTCATCGCGTGACGAGCGGATCTAACCCCTCATATAACCCTTCGCGTTCCGTCTCTCTCCCTCATCCGCATCGTACACCTCGCGAATCCGCCGCCTCTTTGCCCTAGCTCGTCGGAGACCACCACTGCGCCTGCGCCACCACCCGGCCCTACAGCTTCGTAGCCGCCCTCTGCTGCGCCGCGCCTCTGCCGCGCCCGCACTGCCGTGCCGCGCATCAGCCGCGCCCGCACCGCCGTGCCGCGCCTCTGCCGCGCCCGCGCCTGCGCCGCCGCTGCTGTCCGTTCGCGAAGTCGCGCTCTCCTCCACCTGCACGACCTCCGGCTAGCCCCTGCCCTCGCGTCCATCCTCGGTTTTCGGCCACCGCGCGTCGCCCTAACCCTAGGGTTCGCGCTGCGGCGTCTTCTTCGTTCGTCGTCGAAAAGTTCTTCGCGCGACGTCTTCGCTCCGAGGTTGTTTCGCACATCCTTGATCTTTGTGTTAGGGTTTGCCGAAATTTCGTTATCGTTTATCCTAATTGACCTCTGTTTCGGCAAATCAGCGCTCGTCCGGTACGTCGGGAAGTCTCGAGACCTAGGTCATCTCATCTCTTCACCGTTTTTTCTCGTCGATCCGAGCAAGTTTGTCGGGGTGACTGCTGTTCTGTTGATTGAATCCGAGGCCAAGCCTGCAGATACGGATTGAGGCCAAGCCTCTCGAGTGTCAGTACATCTTCTTTCAGAGGTTTTCCGACAGTGTGACAGCATGGTTCGTTGCAAGAATGCTGGTGGTGCTCCCAGTGACGGGGACAACAGTCCTCCTCGTATGTCTGAGGTTGCGCGTGGAAAGCGCATCAAGATCATGGCCAGAAAGAAGAAGAAGACTCTTACTGATGCAGAGATAGCTCAGGCAGTGGCAGATGCAGCTGATGCTGCAGAGAGGGGTGGCAGGAGCAGTGGTATACGCATTGGCGACAGTCGTTTTCATCTTGAAGGACGACAGCTTGGTACAGAGACCACTGAGACCACTGAGGGCACAGAGGTGCAAATGGATGCAGATACTATGTCAGTTGATCCACCTGCAGCTCCTTCAGAGAGGACAGAGGAACAACCAGCTCAAACTCCATCACATCACCGCTCCACACGCACACGGGCTCAGGTGACTCCTAGGCCAGAGGGCCAGCGTCGTGGAGGACGTCCGCCTCCCAGAGTTAGAGGTTCACCTCCAGTCGAGCACTTTGACTTGAGAGGTGCTACTGCACGTCATGTGCAAAGTTTGAGATTTGTTGAGGTCAGCCGGTGGTTCCCACCTCAGAGGGACTCTAGAGCTTCAGAGGGTTTTTATACTCCTCTACAGGAGGATTTTTACAGAGCTCTTGTTGACAGTGGCATTGCTTTTCGACCACAGAGGGTCTGTCGCATTGAGTCACTTGTTGAGGTAGTGGGTGAGCAGCTTCGTCCGCACCTGTCCTATCTACCAGGTTTGTCAGATTTTCTTGGACGGACGGGTGCATACTGCGGAACTTGGGTTAGGGAGTTCTATGCTTCATTATGGATTGATCCAGCCCATGAGTTCATACACTTTGCATTTAGAGGCCGCGACCGCAGACTGTATAGCACAAGAGTGCGGGAGATTCTCAGACTCCTAGCTTCAGACACGAAGATTCACCAGCTTTGTTTCGGTCAGACAGCTCCACCTAGACGCCCTCATGGCGGTACTGTGCCACCTACATATCTGATCCGACCCTGCTTCTGTGAGCCTTTTGGCGAAGGGTCTCGTCGCACACCTGCCAGTTTGACACCGCTTGCCCGAGTCCTAGATGCTATTGTCAGGCGTACTCTTCTTCCCAGGCTTGGTTACAGAGAGGGATTGATCAGGATGCAGCTATGGGTTGTTCACCACCTTCTCTCACATACACCTTTTGACATTTGGGATCTTATGGTTAGTGAGATGGAGGACACCCTGGCAGAAGGCTTCAAGGGATACCGTCAGCTGCCCTATGCTCATTGGATTTGCTTCATCATCAGATCTGCACTTGAGCTGCCTTCAGAGATTAGTGCTGAGATAACTGAAACTACTACTGCTTTTCCTGAGTATGATATTCGTCAGTTATGGGCTTCAGTTACGAGAGAGCAAGTCCTTGTGCCAGGACAGAGAGAGAGACCTGTGGTGCCTGAGACAGCGGCTGAGCAGGATGCGACCGTACAGGGTCTTGCTGAGGTAGAGCTTGCAGATCTAGATGCTCAGCCAGCTGATATAGCTGAGGATGAGGTCTCTGACATCACCGACGAGGATTATCAGCCTATCCCCAGGTATAGCTCTCCTCGGCCTCACGACCACGAGGCCGGTGGCTCTGGTTCAGCCTCCCACTCAGACCCAGCCATGGTGGCTATTTTTGAGAGGCTGACCCAGGCACAGGAACGACAGGAGCTTCAGCTGCAGAGACAGGCTCAGGATACAGCTGCTGCGTTTGCACAGATACAGGCTCGACAGGACGAGTTCCAGAGACAGCAGCTTGAGATACAGCGCCAACAAGTCGAGATGCAGCGTCAGCAGTATGAGATGCAGCGACAGAGTGCAGCTAGCCAGCAGCAGTACTTGGATCTCCTGCGTCACCTAGTCATGGTTGGGGTTCCTCCAAACAAATCTATCCTGACTTCAGCTTTACCTTTCAGTGGACCTTCAAGTCAGGATCAGCCAAGCTTTTAGTTCACCTCTCCACAGCTGCAGGTTCCTCAGTCGTTCTAGTCCCCAAGCTACACGCCCATTCAGACGGGGTTTACTCCTTCAGACCAGCCTCACCCTCACATGTTGACTGGCACACCTTTCATTGATCTGAGTGCCACTTATAGCGAGTTGACTGGTCAGCCGACGCCCTCGCACACCACATTTGCTACTTCATCAGGGTTGTCAGCTTCAGAGGCAGCTTTTCCTCCAGTGACAGGGACAGGTACTACAGAGACAGTTCCTTCATCCGTTTCCTCGACAGATCCCCCAGCTTTTGGCTCTCTTCAGGCTCAGGTCACAGAGACTGCTCCACTTGTTGCTACTTCGGCAGCACCTGTTCCTGTTGATCAGACCTAGACCGCTTCACAACCGTGTGCTTCTTCAGAGGGTCAGCCAGATAGCTCTGAGTCCGAGGAAGACACTTCTCAGTTTGTGATTTCTCCGCGCTCCTCGGCACCCGACTCGACTCCGTCTGTTCCCCCGTCAGGTCCTTAGATTTGTTTTTGGCGGTTGATGCCAAAGGGGGAGAGAGAGTAGATTCAGGGGGAGTTTTTGTTAGAGGGTTTTCGTTCTTTTCTTGTGTGCTACTCTCATGCATCATGTTTACTTTATAGTAATTGCATTCGTGTGACATGTGGTCTCTTGAGATACCTTAAATCTATATGGTTTATCTACTCATAGTTTTAAATCATGTCACTTGTTTGTTTATAGCTCATAAGGTTGTGCTTCCGTGCCTTACTCCGATTTCATATGAGCTATGTTTTTATGTGTACTAACTCTTCATGTTTCATCTTATGAGTACACTCAGTTGGCTTGGAACACATAAGCATTGACTAACCCCTTATGCTTACAGCTTTATGCTTATGTGAACCAAGCATGATCGAAAACCTCAACTCATATCTTCTGAAGCTAAGTGTTGTCATCAATCACCAAAAAGGGGGAGATTGAAAGCATCTAGGCCCCGGTGTTGGTTTCGGCAATTAATGACAACACATAATTACCATGACTAACGTGTGTTTTGCAGAAACGTTGGTAAGTTAGGTCATGGAGATGATAACTGCTTTGGGCAATATGGTATTCATGTCCCTTGATGGAAATCGTTTCGGTTTTCAAAGGATCAACGATAAGATTAAGAACGGTTAGTTCCGGATGTCAAGGTGTTGAGATACATCTGGAATAGTCGTTAGGATCTTTGTTTCTTCCTTTGACCGTACTATTAAGAGGGGCATGAACGAGTAGCTTGACCTAGGTAAGTCTTGTGTTTAGGTGTGGTGCACACTTATCAATCTTAGCACTAGGTAGCTCGAGAAAAGCTCAGAGTTCAGTTAGAAGCAACTTGGTTCAAGTTGCATCGCGTTTAGAAGACGTTTGAGCCGTTTACCTATGACCGAACGCGTCCGGTCAGTACTAAATCTTCACTGCGTTTTCGGCTGACTGACCGGACGCGGTCCTTGAGAGGACCGGACGCGGTGGTCAGGCTGACACATGTTCCAGAGGGTAAACAGCAAGATCGGACGCGACTGTGAAAAAGACCGGCGCGTCCGGTCATGTTCCAGTAAGGTCCCGTTGAGACCTGACGCGTCCGGTCACCTATGATCGGACGCGGTCGTGCGTCCAGTCATGTTCCAGTAAGGTCCCATGGTGACCTAACGCGTCTGGTCACCTATGATCGGACGCGGTGATGCGTCAGGTCAGATTTCCAGAGAGCTCTTGCATGATCGGACGTGTCCGATCATCCCTGATCGGCGCGTCCGGTCATCTCAGACCGGCGCGTCCGGTCATCACAGATCGGCGCGTCCGGTCATTCAGCACAGGTTTCCGTTATTCGACCGTTACAACTGACCGGCGCGTCCGGTCATATCGACAGGCGCGTCCGGTCAGTGCGCGTCTAACTGTTTCGAAAGGTAACGGTTGGATTTGTTTGAGGGGTCTATAAATATAACCCCTCCACCTCTTTTAGAGGTCTCTTGCTCATTTGTTTAGTTGAGAAACATCTTTGAAGTGCAAGGGAGTGCAAGAGCCCTAGTGAGGATAGTGATTTGCGAATCAAAGTTTGAGAATCCTCTCTAGTGACAAGAGTCAAGCAAGTGTGCATCCATCTTCTCATTAGGCTTGTTGTGGTCAAGTGAGAGTTCTAGCTTGTTACTCTTGGTGATCGCCATCACCTAGACGGTTTGGTGGTGATTGGGAGTTCGGTGATCATCTGACGAGATTGTGGGTGACCCAACTCAAGTTGTGAGCGGTTTTGGGTGATTCGCCGCGACGGAGTGTCGAAGAATCAACCCATAGAGAGCACTTGATCCTTGCGCGGATCAAGGGGGAGCTACACCCTTGCGCGGGTGCTCCAACGAGGACTAGTGGGGAGTGGCGACTCTCCGATACCTCGGCAAAACATCGCCGTGTTCCTATTCCCTACTTTCAAGCATTTACTTTCTTGCATTACTTTCATTGCTTGTTTACTTTCCTAGAATTGCCTTGCTAGTCTAAGATTGGAACTTAGGGTGCAAAACTTTTATCGGTAGAATCACAAGGAACACAAGTAGGCACTGGGGGTGAAGTTTGGCTTGTAGGATTTAATTCTTGCAATTAATTTTTAGAAAAGCCCAATTCACCCCCCCTCTTGGGCATCTTGATCCTTTCATATGTGACGCACCCTTTGCAGCACGACGGCCACCAGCAACTTCAGCTTCCTGCACTTCCACAACATCAGCTTGAAGATCATTACTAGTTTCTTGAGTGTGTGGAGTCAGTGGAAAGGTCAAGTCCTCCAAGCCAGGAACATTAGGGTCATTTGATGTGAGTATGCCCGTATAGAATCCCATTCCTTCCATTTGACCGAATCTAAGAAAAAGAACAATAAATTATGTATATAGGATCATGGTTTAAAAAATACGAAAAAAATCAAACAAAATTATCTCTCCCATCTCTCCCAGGCGACGGACAATTTCAACAAAGAATATATATACAGGATCATGGATCAGTGATTGGGAAAACATGATGACCTGAAACCGGCCATGTACACAGTGAACAAAACATGGTTTATCAAATATATAGGATCATGGTTTATATAGGATCATGGTTTATCAAATATATATACACAGTGAACATAACATGATGATGTACAAAGAATATTTCAACAAAGAATATATCTCTCTGACAGCCGGCCATGTACTACTCCTAGGTGTCCTAGCAGTCGATCTACAAACCCCTACCATCTACAAAACAGAGAAAGAAGAAGGGGAATCGATCCATGGATTACCTGAAACCCTAGCAGAGCCGACACCGACCGGATGCTGGAGCCTCGATCACGCGCGGCAACTGGATGCTGGAGTCTCGAACTGGACTTGGCGATCAAAGGAAGAAGAAGGGGATCTGGCGATCAAAGGAAGAAGAAGGGGACCTGGACCTGGCGATCAGAGGAAGAAGAAGGCGACCTGGACCTGGAGTCTCGTTCACGCGCGACAACGAAGGAACTACGACGGCGGCGCACGGGAAAAGTACTCCGCGCGTGGGAGAAGGAGTACGCGCGTGGGAGGAGTCCCTCGGTCGCGCCAAAGCACCGATGCCAAGTCTCGATCAGGCTCGCATATATGCCAGCCCCGACCCTCTTTTTGCCAAGTTGCCAAAAATGCAAACCCCAATTGCCAAACGGTTGGAGAGTACAATTTGTGTTTTTTGCAAAAAAAAAAAAGAATGTCAAACCCAAATGCAAAACCGTTGGAGTTGCTCTAGGAACTAAAATTGTGGCCGGAGGTCCAGTGGCAAATGAAACCCTGCCGAGTGCCGGGTCCAGAGTATGCCTGGAGACTGTACTGGGGTGTCAACACTTTTGGCAGAGAATGGATGGACCACCAACTAACCACCGCACCAACGAACCCCAACGGCGCTCCCAGAGTCCCAGTGCCAACCGAAAGAAAAGCTACAGGCTATTTGCAGCCGGCCTGGTTTAGTTTTAAAGTTGGCAGCTGCCAGAAATATTATAGTATTTCGTTTGTATTTGTCAATTATTATTCAAACATTGACTAATTAGACTTAAAAGATTCGTCATGGAAAGTAAAAACAAACTGTGTAATTAGTTATTTTTTACCTATATTTAATACTCTATGTATGTGTCCAAAGATTTTAATGGGACGACGATGTGATAGGGAATCTTTGTACTTTTTGCATTTTGGAGGAAAATTAAACAAGGGCCAAGTAAACAAATCACGCGCCTCGTGCGGTGGTCGTGCCGTAGCATACAAACGGTATAATTACGTGACAAGGGGAAGGGAAGCAGCCGTGAAAAAGGCGGTTCCCGGGCGGGTCAGGCAGCCGCTGGAGCCGCTCGCGTCGCCGTCCCGGTGTCCCACCCACCAGCGTTTTCAGCAGGACGAGCGCGTCAGCGTCAGAATGTGCGTGCGGGCGGGTGCCTGCCACCGGCTCGGCGGGCGGCGGCACCGTTTGCAACAAGTCTGGAACGCTGTCAGGGCCGGCGGTCGCCTAGGGCCCAGGCCTGGAGGAGGCCATCAGCCGATCTACACGCAGCCCATGTATACCATGGCTAGTTCTCAAATGAGGCCATGAGGGGAAGCAGCTTGACACAGTCACACTCACACAGCCCACGCCACGAGCCCACGACGGTTGGGGAACCTGCGCAAGTTAGATGCTCCATCTAAAATGAATAACTTTCTAAAAATTTTCACCACAAAGATTAAAGATTCTAGCAGAAGGCACATGTATCCGCATCTCCTTTTCTTTCCTGAAAAATATCTTCTAGATTTGGCGGTTATATCATTTACATGCACCTGTAATTACCTTCCATGTCAGGCCTAATTTGGAAACTCCAATCCCTCCGGAATCCCGGACTTTTCCCTGGGCGGATAATCCATGGGGATATCATTCCAATTATTATTCTAGTTCTTAGTGGGGGGTTCCATCCTTGGATTTTTCTCCCCCTTGCTTCCAAAAGAGCCCTTAGAGTATGATCTATTTGGCGCGTGATTTGTTTACTTGGGACATGGCGTTCAGTCGTTAACTAATCAATACATAAAGATATATAGCGGCCAGATGCCTTATATCATGGCGGCACAACTGTAGAGTAGGTCACTGGAGTCAATCAGGTGAGAAAAGTGCAGAGTCACAAGTTATATAAAATAATATAGAGAGACTACCTGTGTAAGTTTGAGTTAAAATGAGTAGAATAAAGGAAGAATATTTGAGGAAAAAAAAAACCCATTACCTACTGACGCAGTGAGAACATCAGGAACGCATGGCGTGTAAAATTCTAGAATTGATACTTCAATGTTAGTGCAGTCATCTAAAAGAAAATAGAGGTAGTTAAAGCTGAAACGTCGAGATAACTTCGTCCATTTTAAACTGTCATTCTAGAATTGGGCTTGCCAGCACCCGAACGGACAGGTCGTCCAGACGCCCGCGCGTTTCATGCGTCCACGCGGGGCCCACGCCGTTCCCCAAGCGTCAACAACATTGAGAAGAGGGGGAGGGGCGGAAGATACCCAGCTGGTGCCAGGAGAAGGATGAGACACCGATGCGTGGCAGCAGAAGGCGAGGAGATATATGCAACACCCGATCTACTTTTGAAATATTTAGGTGCAACACTTCCGACATTCGTCTGAAGGCAGATAAAACACTTGAAACATGCATCTAAAACACTTGCAAAAACTACTTAAAACCGTTTGCAAAAACATACGCAATGTCTAGATATAATACTTGCAACATATGTGTGAAACATATGCAACATCCAAATAAACACACTTGCAACGTGCGTCTGGAAAACAAATGAAACATTGGGAATAGAAGCTTGCAACATACGTGTACAATCATTGCAACATCCCAATTTACTTTGCAACATCCATATGAAACACTTGCAACATGCCTCTGAAACATTTGAAACACTTCAAACATAGACTTGCAACATGCGCTTTCAGTGTAACATCTACTTGTTGCTTTGACGAATGGATACTCGTTGACGCGAAGCTCGAGGCCGGCGCGGAGCTCGATGACGTGGAGTGTCGTGGGAGGGGGAGCTAGTGGGCGGGCTGCTGCGTGGCCCCGGCGAGCGGCTATGCGGCCACTGACTAGCTGGTGGGTGGATTCAGGCCAGACTGGGACAAAAGGAGATGTCGCACAGGCTCCACTGCCATTGAACGATCCGCTGTTTGCCAGATCCTTTGTCGCGCTCTCCAACGGTTGCGCATCTTGAGCATGGGCACGAGTCACGAGGCGAGTCCCTTCGCCTCCGCGCCGCAGGCAACGTTTGTTGCCAATCTCGTCAGCTCAGGCACAAGCATCAATGGGAGGAGAAGCAGCAGGGGAGAGGATAATGTTGTGTTTGCGAAACGAGAGCATGAGAGAGGATAAAGACTGTGCTAGATCCATAGGAAGGAAGCAGCGTGCAGATAAGCATGGTGCGGGATTTTTTTGTTCATGAGGGGATGCGCTTTGACAGTGGGTAAATTGTCCAATTCTGGCTAGGGCGTCGGACGCCCTAAGCGTAGCATTCCCGTTCTAGAATTTCTACACATAATGGGTTTCTTTTTTTCTTTGTTTAGATCCCAGTCTATATACACAGTCACAAACTAAGGGTATGCTTGATCTCAATTAGATTATAATAATAGTAATATCTTGATTATACACGTACGATTATAAAAAAGATGGATTGATAATAATCATAATAAACTTGATTGTTTGTATTTCTGAATTATACGAATGTGGAGTATTATTAATAGGAGTACCAATGATCTATAATCTCATAAAAAATATGTTTGGGATGGATTATAAAATTGCAATAAGGCCATATTTGGTTTGGACCTCCTAAACTTTAGTCATCTAAATCACGGACTAAACTTTTGTCACATGGTGTTTGGTTTGGTTGACTAAAAGGTACTCAACATGACACCATCATGTTTAGGATGACCAAAACGCCCCTATTTAATGCTAACTGCTGCCCTAGGAGATTTGGCATAGACAATAAATGAGGGGCATCCCCTGTCCAAAGTTGTGTCTAGTCTCTTCTAGTCATAATTTGGTGACTAGATTGCTAAAGGGCTTTTAGTCCCTTTTGGTCATAGTGCTTGGCTCTAAAGTGATTAAAAGAGACTAAATTTTTGTGCTCTAAAGTTTAGGAGGCACAAACCAAACCGGGCCTATTTCGGTTGGATTATTAAAATCTAACTCAAAATCTAGAGTGTTTAGAGCACCTTCAAAATATTTTATCTGACTATAATTTAGTTAGGATCTCGTGATTTCCAACCGGTGCGTCGCCGACCACCACCAAGGACGAATACGTGGGTGGTCATGAAAACGCTAGTACAAAGGACGGAGTCGCTGTCCGACTGTCCGAGTCGGTCTCGCGATGCCGGCCAACTTGCTCAGCGAGAAGAGTGGCGCCATCAGAGCGGCCGGGTTTGACTTGACTTGTTGGAGATGCAGTTGAATCGGGTTTACTAATCGGCGTAGGAGCGACGCGGAAGGAGGCCGGCACCGGCGTGGAATTGGAACCGATCCAATTCGGAGGCGGCGGAGGAGGAGGGGGAACTCTGCCGCGACTGCGAGCTCTGTCTGCCACCAAGCGCGGGCTTCAGCGTGTCTCCATCCCGGCCGTCGGATGGGACGTCACCGTGCAAATTGTATACTTTTACAAAAGCCGGCCGTGAATACGTACAAGCTAGCTAAAAAAAGAATACGTACAAGAGTAGCACAGTACAATACTACTTACGGTACGCAATAGTAAAGGCCATTTCATAGTCTAATACTACAAAAGAATACTCGGTCGCGTCGTGTGCACTGTGCAGACGCCCGAGACGCGCACCCGCCGATGCTACTGCTGCCAGGGAAACAGAGTAGGAACGCACGCACGCGCCCGCCAGGCACAGCTAAAGCGCTAACATACTCATCAAGTCATCATACATGCAATGTGATGTGAACGAACCACACTTATCAGGGTCTGAAAGTTTCTTCTGCTTCCAGTTATATATTGAATTGAATAAATGTCAAGGTGTGCTGCTGTGGACTGCACCTTCGCGAAACGGAAACCGGAGCGGCAGCAGCAGCAGCAGCGCCCAACGGCACAGACGAAAAGCTGGTCGCGTGGCGTGCGTGCGCCGATTGACGCTCGAGTGGGCGCGCACCCGACCCCGCCGGTGCCGCGCCGCCGTCCGGCCTGCCGCGGCTAGGGACGCTCGAACCCGCACACAGTGACAGACGGTGGTAGAAATCGAGCGGCAGAGGGGCGACCAAACATGTGACGTGCTCGGCAGCCATGCGGGGATCGGTTTCCTCCGTCTTCCAAATTATAAGCAGCTTTGTCTGGACAAATTATTTATTTAGACCAGATGTATAGCAAAATAGATGTACCGATATATAAAGATGTAGAGCGCGACTTGAATCAAAAGTTTTACGCAAACCGAATGAATAGATTACAATGAGTGCTAGTGGCACATTATGATCTAAGTTACATCAGATGAAAGTAAAGACGATATTTCCCAAACGGATTTTGTATGAAAATGATTACGTGGCACAACCTAGATGTTTTGTCATAGAAAAAAAGAACGTAAGGGATGCCACATGTAGGAATCTCTTATGGACTAGAGTAAATCTCTAGACAATGGTATTTAAAGTTGAAGAGTCAATTGAAAATTTTGGGTTAAAGAGAATGAGAGGACAATTGCATTTGTATAAAGTTATAGAATGGGAAATTTATTTTCTAATCATGTATATGTGGATGACATCTTACTTGTTAGTAGTGGTGTCAATCTACTGCATGAGAAGAAGAAGCTCTTGTCCTCAAGGTTCAATAAGAAAGTTCTCGGTGAAATGTCTCTCGTTATAAGAATTGAAACTCACCGAGATAGAAGAAAAGGGGTATTAGAAATATCGCATAGGCATGCTAAGAAAAGTTTCTAAAGAAATAAAGTACCTATGCGGGCAAACATACGCCTGTTCCTATGGTCAAGGGTAATATTTTTAGGAAATTTAGTGTTCCAAAAGGCAATGTGAGATTGTTATAGATGGACGTCCTATATGCTCTAACTGTTGAAAGTTTAATGAGTACACAGATAAGTTATTACCCTAACATAGTTCATATATCCGGGTTATTTTGGCAAAAGTCCAGTCCAGATATAGATCACTGGAATGGAGTTAACAATGTCGGCCTCATGCTAAGAAAGAAAGAACAAGTACTCTCAAGTAGTTGTGGGTACAAATGTTGAATTTTGGCGAGATGTTTAGTGAAACCCACATAGTAGCTAACACTCGCAGTTAGAGTTTTATTGTGGAAAAGCTCCAAAGAAATAGTTTTAGCATCGTCAGTGATGCAAGGTTATAGTATAGCATGATATAAGGCTGCGGGACAGGCAAAAATGATTAAGAAACTTGTACCCGGAATTGATAATGGTTGTCTACAGCAATAACCATTTAATAGTTTGCTCCTAAGACAACGGGTCAAGTGTACTGCCAAACACATTGACATTAAAGTTATACGTTGTAAAGGAGAAAGTCCGAAATCATACTAAAAGGTATTGAACATATAAGTAACAAGAAAGTGCTTGTGGATCCGCTTACTAAAGGCTTACCACCCAGTATGTTCAGAGAACACACAGTCGACATGGGTTTATGGTATAGCCTATGATTTCTGGACAATAAAGGGCCCAAAGTTAAAGAATCTGTTTCAGATCAGAGATGTGTATTGTAGCTGTTAAATCTATCGGCAATTGACCGTGACGATGAGGCATGCTCTATACACTGATTTGTGATGGAACAAATAAAAGTGAAAGCAATTAAAGTCAAAGTTTAAAGTTAAATGATAAGTTGAGATCAAGGGGGAGAATGTTAGAATAGATCTCAATCGAATTGGCCCAACGGCCAACTCGGACCCTTTGACCGCGTCCTGATCGGGGATGCTTAACCGACTCCTAGTCGGTGGGCCCCTGTCGCGCAGCCCTATAAAGAGGAGGTGGGGGTCAGGGGCACACGACACGAGGTTCACCGCCACAGTAACTGCCCCATCTCCTTCCCTAGACCGATCGAGAGGAGGGGCTGTAGGCGACGGGAAGTCCATCGTCGCCGCTGCATCGACCCCGACGTCCGCGCCACCATCGCCTCTTCACCGGCGTCAGCAGCTCCACCAAGCCTGATGGTCCGTCTCCTCTCTTTTCCTCTCTCCCTCTCCGGATCTCTCTGTTGTAAATCTATCAATGTGTTTATTCCAAATAGAACGGTATTCCCCACTGATCTACTACCTTAGATGTATCTAAAGATCCTAACATCCACATCTCCTTTTCTTTCCTGAAAAATATCTTCTAGATTTGGCTGTTATATCATTTACATGCACCTATAATTACCTTCCACCCTAGGCCTAATTTGGAAACTCCAATCCCTCCGGAATCCCGGACTTTTCCCTGGGCGGGTAATCCATGGGGATATCATTCCAATTATTATTCAAGTTCTTAGGGGGGGTTCCATCCTTAAATTTTGCTCCCCCTTGCTTCCAAAAGAGCCCTTAGAGTATGATCTATTTGGCGCGTGATTTGTTTACTTGGGACATGGCGTTAAGTCATTAACTAATCAATACATAAAGATATATAGCGGCCAGATGCCTTATATCATGGCGGCACAACTGTAGAGTAGGTCACTGGAGTCAATCAGGTGAGAAAAGTGCAGAGTCACAAGTTATATAAAATAATATAGAGAGACTACCTGTGTAAGTTTGAGTTAAAAGGAGTAGAATAAAGGAAGAATATTTGAGGAAAAAAAAAGAACCCATTACCTACTGACGCAGTGAGAACATCAGGAACGCATGGCATGTAAAATTCTAGAATTGATACTTCAATGTTAGTGTAGTCATCTAAAAGAAAATAGAGGTAGTTAAAGCTGAAACGTCGAGATAACTTGGTCCATTTTAAACTGTCATTCTAGAATTGAGCTTGCCAGCACCCGAACGGATAGGCCGTCCAGACGCCCGCGCGTTTCATGTGTCCACGCGGGGCCCACGCCGTCCCCCGAGCGTCAACAACATTGAGAAGAGGAGGGGCGGAAGATACCGAGCTGGTGCCGGGAGAAGGAGGAGACACCGATGCGTGGTAGCAGAAGGCGAGGAGATATATGCAACACCCGATCTACTTTTGAAACATTTAGGTGCAACACTTCCGATATTCGTCTGAAGGCAGATAAAACACTTGAAACATACATCTAAAACACTTGCAAAAACTACTTGAAACCATTGCAAAAACATACGCAATGTCTAGATATAATACTTGCAACATATGTGTGAAACATATGCAACATCCAAATAAACACACTTGCAACGTGTGTCTGGAAAACAAATGAAACATTGGGAATAGAAGCTTACAACATACGTGTACAATCATTGCAACATCCCAATTTACTTTGCAACATCCATATGAAACACTTGCAACATGCCTCTGAAATATTTGAAACACTTCAAACATAGGCTTGCAACATGCGCTTTCAGCGTAACATCTACTTGTTGCTTGGACGAATGGAGACTCGTCGCCGCGAAGCTCGAGGCCAGCACGGAGCTCGATGACGTGGAGTGTCGTGGGAGGGGGGAGCTAGTGGGCGGGCTACTGCGTGGCCCCGGCGAGCGGCTATGCGGCCACCGACCAGCTGGTGGGCGGATTCAGGCCAGACTGGGACAAAAGGAGATGTCGCACAGGCCCCACTGCCATTGAACGATCCGCTGTTTGCCAGATCCTTTGTCGCGTTCTCCAACGGTTGCGCATCTTGAGCATGGGCACAAGTCGCGAGGCAAGTCCCTTCGCCTCCGCGCCGCAGGCAACGTTTGTCGCCAATCTTGTCGGCTCAGGCACAAGCATCAATGGGAGGAGAAGCAGCAGGGGAGAGGATAATGTTGTGTTTGCGAAATGAGAGCATGAGAGAGGATAAAGACTGTGCTAGATCCATAGGAAGGAAGCAGTGTGCAGATAAGCATGGTGCGGGATTTTTTTGTTCGTGCGGGGATGCGTTTTGACGGTGGGTAAATTGTCCAATTCTGGCTAGGGCGTCGGACGCCCTAAGCGTAGCATTCCCGTTCTAAAATTTCTACATATAATGGGTTTCTTTTTTTCTTTGTTTAGATCCCAGTCCATATACACAGTCACAAACTAAGGGTATGCTTGATCTCAATTAGATTATAATAATAGTAATATCTTGATTATATACGTACGATTATAAAAAAAAAGATGGATTGATAATAATCATAATAAACTTGATTGTTTGTATTTCTGAATTATACGGACGTGGAGTATTATTAATAGGAGTACCAATGACCTATAATCTCATAAAAAACATGTTTGGGATGGATTATAAAATTGCAATAAGGCCATATTTGGTTTGGACCTCCTAAACTTTAGTCATCTAAATCAGGGACTAAACTTTTGTCACATGGTGTTTGGTTTGTTTGACTAAAAGGTACTCAACATGACACCATCATGTTTAGGATGACCAAAACGCCCCTATTTAATGCTAACTGCTGCCATGGGAGATTTGGCCGAGGCAATAAATGAGGGGTATCCCCTGTCAAAGTTGTGTTTAGTCTCTTCTAGTCACAATTTGGTGACTAGATGACTAAAGAGCTTTTAGTCTTTTTTTGGTCATGGTGCTTGGCTGTAAAGTGAATAAAAGATACTAAATTTAGGTGCTCTAAAGTTTAGGAGGCACAAACCATACAAGGGCCTAATTCGGTTGGATTATTAAAATCTAACTCAAAATCTAGAGTGTTTAGAGCACCTTCAAAATATTTTATCTGACTATAATTTAGTTAGGATCTCGCGATTTCCAACCGGTGCGTCGCCGACCACCACCAAGGACGAATACGTGGGTGGTCATGAAAACGCTAGTACAAAGGACGGAGTCGCTGTCCGACTGTCCGAGTCGGTCTCGCGATGCCGGCCAACTTGCTCAGCAAGAAGAGTGCCGTCATCAGAGCGGCCGGGTTTGACTTGACTTGTTGGAGATGCAGTTGAATCGGGTTTAGGCTGTGTTTAGATCCATCGAAAAGTGCACTATGCAAAATAAGATTCCCCGTCACATCAAACTTGCGATACATATATGGAGTACTAAATGTGGATAAAATCAAAAACTGATTGCACAGTTTGGTTGTACTTTGCGAAACGAACGTTTTGAGCCTAATTAGTCAATATTTGGACAATTTTTACCAAATACAAACAAAATGCTACAGTGTATTTTGGCACTCCAAAATTCGGATCTAAACACAGCCTTACTAATCGGCGTAGGAGCGACGCGAAAGGAGGCCGGCACCGGCGTGGAATTGGAACCGATCCAATTCGCAGGCGGCGGAGGAGGAGGGGAACTCTGCCGCGACTGCGAGCTCTGTCTGCCACCAAGCGCGGGCTTCAGCGTGTCTCCATCCCGGGCGTCGGATGGGACGTCACCGTACAAATTGTATACTTTTTCAAAAGCCGGCCGTGAATACGTACAAGTTAGCAAAAAAAAAAGAATACGTACAAGAGTAGCACAGTACAATACTACTTACGGTACGCAATAGTAAAGGCCATTTCATAGTCTAATACTACAAAAGAATACTCGGTCGCGTCGTGTGCACTGTGCAGACGCCCGAGACGCGCACCCGCCGATGCTACTGCTGCTAGGGAAACAGAGTAGGAACGCACGCACGCGCCCGCCAGGCACCGCTAAAGCGCTAACATACTCATCAAGTCATCATACATGCAATGTGATGTGAACGAACCAAACACTTATCAGGGTCTGAAAGTTTCTTCTGCTTCCAGTTATATATTGAATTGAATAAATGTCAAGGTGTGCTGCTGTGGACTGCACCCTCGCTTCTTCGCGAAACGGAAACCGGAGCGGCAGCAGCAGCAGCAGCGCCCAACGGCACAAACGAAAAGCTGGTCGCGTGGCGTGCGTGCGCCGATTGACGCTCGAGTGGGCGCGCACCCGACCCCGCCGGTGCCGCGCCGCCGTCCGGCCTGCCGCGGCTAGGGACGCTCGAGCCCGCACACAGTGACAGACGGTGGTAGAAATCGAGCGGCAGAGGGGCGACCAAACATGTGACGTGCTCGGCAGCCATGCGGAGATCGGTTTCCTCCGTCTTCCAAATTATAAGCAGCTTTGTCTGGACAAATTATTTATTTAGACCAGATGTATAGCAAAATAGATGTACCGATAAAGTCAAGCTGCTTAGAGCATCTCCAAGAGTATCTTATTTTTTCTCCTAAAAACATATAGTTTTGCAACTCCTAAAAAGATATTAGAAGAAAAAAAAGTCTATCTTCAAGAGTTTCTAGTAATCTACTCCTGAAATATAGAAGACAATTTTACATCAGGAATCCTATATTATTTCTAAATTATCGTAACTACTTTTATATATTCTTTCTCTCTCGCACATTTACATCAGGAACCCTTTCCTACTCCTTATTCTTTCCCACACCCTTTCACCTTTAGACTGAATACGCTCGGAAAACAGTATCCACGCGATGGAGGAGCCGCACAAAGTTATGCGAAACGGGGGGTAGATTTTCTAAGTGAATAAATTTTAGGAGAAAGTATTAGGAGTTGTTGGAGAGAGATTTTTTCTTATCTTTCTAAAAATCAAGGATTAGGAAGAGATTTAGAAAACTTTCGGAGATGATCTTATAATTTGGAACGGAGGGTAGTATTTATATTTTTATACTAATCGGCGCAGGAAAGACGTGAACGGCGGGATGGAAATTACTGAGTATCAGTTTGTTTGGGTGGCGGATGATGATCCAAGCGCGGGCTGCGGGGAAAAAAAAAATCCAACACGGTGTACTTGCCGTACGGCGGCAGCCGACAGGAGCACAGGGCTCATCTCCGAGCTCTGACCTTTGAGACGCGGCCCTTTTTAGTTCCCCAATTCTCTCCTAAATTTCACTACGTAAAAAGAAGATTCCCTGTCACATCAAAATGTCGGCAAATGCATGAAGTACTAAATGTTGATGAAATCAAAAACTAATTGCACAGTTTTGTTGTACTTTACGAGATGAACATTTTAAGCCTAGTTAGTCAAAATTTGGATAATTTTTACCAAATACAAACGAAATTCTACAAGAATTCTGATACCGTGTTTTTCTCCCCAATTCACCAAACTAAACGAGGCCGCGGTTGCCATTTCACCATTTGCTAATAGCGATTTGCTAACGACCAACAAGTCTCCATTTCCTTTCATAAACTACTGTGTATCAAAACTGGAGTGGCTGCAATTTGCTCAGCAGTGCACCAGCTGCCAGCGAAGGCCGGGGGCGTCCTAACATTTTTTTTTTGCGAGCGAGAGGAGAAAGAGAAGTTTAGACACTATTGAAATATAGTTGTTTTTTTTTGCTAGTGAAGAACACTCTTGAATTACGGTTATCTGTATCGGGCATCATATAATAAGCTAGAGTTTTAAAATAATGAAAATTTTTAGCTAAAGGTAAGTGAATGGATGAAATTGACCATGAGTCATAGTCGGCTCAGGAGACCATGTTACAAGACAAATACTTCATCTGTCCAAAAATAGATCAACTCTTAAAGTTATCTTAAATTAAACAAATTTACATTTGACCAGTTTTATAAAAAAATAAAAAATATATATTAATGATTATGACATCAAATCGCGTTGAGATGTTGGTGAACAAGACCTATGATATTATCGATGTAGGTGGCTTGTACTTCCTCCACACACAAAAAAAAGCAACGCTTAGTTTCTAAGAAAGGTTTAGTAACGGGAATAAAAGACATAGTTGTCTCTACATTTGTTTTTGCTTCCTCGGTACTCACCACACATGCAAGAGAGAAGCTTGCGCCGAGCTATTCGGCTAATAGTTTTTTTTTCTGCTGATAAGCCGACTGATGCAGTTTTGTTAGGAGAGAAAAACACTATACTATAGCTGATAAGCTGAGTGAATGGTTGGAATTAGTTTTAGTGGGTCCTATGCATAGTAGCTATCTTATGTCTCAGCTGCTTATCACCACACATAGTAGAACTGTATTTGTTTAGAGACATTTTTTAGTCCACACTTGCATTTTTCTGACGGAGGTAGTACTCCTTACGGTTACGACTTACTCCGTACGAACGAATGAAATCAACTCTTTTGAAAAAAAAGGCAGTGGTTGCGGGCTACCAACGCATCCAAAAAAAAAATGTCGTTCAGTGGTCTGAATTTCTTTTTTTTAATATAAGCAGTCGTGTGACTTGATCGTACGTAGGTACTGAGTACGTGCGTACGGCAAGGATTCATCAGGCAAGCTGTTTGTGAAAGGGTTCATCCAACACGTGAATGTCGTGCCGCGATTGAGGACCGAGGGGAGCACCACGCGAGATCGGTCACCTGTGACGTGAAGGAATCAAGGAGGTTACGAGGACATGTAGATGGAGTGCAGCAGTTGGTACGAAGCTACGGATCGCAGGACAGGATCGAGCGTCCTGCTCCCCTCCGAGTTCTCAGGCTGCCAAAAACCAAAGAGGCCCCATATCCTGTGCCGAAGATACAGGGATCGTTTGCTCGCTGCCCTCACCTTGGCCTCTCCCCCAGACAAGACACCAACATTTAATCAAACGCCCTAAATTAAACGCCTAGAGACAAACACGTTCATGGACATAGTGCTGGGGGGCAGGATCGTATGTGCGTTTCCTCCGGTCACTGGGTGCCGGCAGCGGCAATTTTCCCACTGTAACCAGAGATGCATGCATCTATCCCTTCTTCAGGCAGCACACAGTCTCGCAAGTGATTTACAGCCCAACCTAGGACTCTACTCCGTATTATCCAATCCAACTACTAGTCCAGATGCAACGCCAAATGCTATCATGACATAACCACTACTAACTGCGGGACGACACGACCCAACCAAATCCTGGGCATGCATGCGCATCCTTGGTTCCTTCCTTTCTAGGCACCCCCACTCAGTCCGCGTATTGCGTATATACCGCACGGCACCCGCATTTCGTCGCGAAAACAGGGGAATCTCGTAACAAGAAACAGTTGCGTGGCGTGCGATTGTGCGAACGCCGGGACGCGCTCTACTCAAGTGGACGCGCACCAGCCGTCGTCACCCGCCGCTGCCGCCGGCCGCTACCCTAGCACGCACGCTCCGCGCCCACCTGCCCCCTCAAAAACGGAAACGAGCGAGCGGCTCAGCCAGCGTTGGCAGCGGGCGGCGTCGACCAACCAATCCCACCAATCCTGCGGTTTGATCGGGTTCGTGCGTGCGTGACGGGCCCGTGACTCGCCCACGCGGACGGACGCGGTCATGCCGTAACGAACAGGTCGTGCGGCCTCCTGCCCTCCTGTACTGGACATATCCATTCCAAACTGCGTGCGGCGACGGGCTCGGGTGGTTTCGCTTCCGCGTCAGCGCCCACGCGCCGGCCCCAGCCGCTGGTTTTGCCCTGTTTGCCTTGGAATTGTCGATTTGTCGTTCCGCTACTGCTTCTGCTTCTGGACTTTGCGACTTGGACCTTGAGGATGTGGTGTTTTGCCGTGAGGTCTGGGGGCTAAGGTTTTCTTGGAGCAGAGGTTAGGCTCGTTCGGGTGGTTTCCAACGTACTAGAGCGTTTTCTGTGGGTGCAGGGGATGGTTTAAGGTTGACTTTAAGCTGGAGAAGGACTTGAGGGTTAACAACTTATATAAGTTATTATGTCTTTTACACAGTGTACCCATGTGTATAACAAAAACTATATATATTTGTAAATAATAAAATGATATAATTTGGAAAAAAATGAGAATAGTAAAATCTATTGTGTCTTGGGACTCCACTTTTCTATAGAAAGTGTTATTTCTATAAGCTTAACTTTATTTTACGGTGAGTCTTGTAATGCATGCACACTATTTAGCAGTAATTTATTTAGGGCTTGTTCGGATTCTTTGATCTAGATTTTAGTGGATAAAGTTGAGAACTAAAAGTTTAGATCACTTCAGCTCATTTATGTGTTCTAAATTTTTTTGAGATGATCTAACCTTTAGACAATACTTTAGACATCATGTTTGAAGCCTTTATAAGAGCTAAAATTGTCTGAAGTTTATTGGCTAAACTTTAGACTATGAATCTAAACATGGCCTTAGCAAAATTAGCTCAATCAAATAATGCAGTTGGTTCATGGACTTGCCTTCTTTCCCAAACAAATGATTAAAATATGCTGCTCCAGCTACAAAGCAAAACATGCGAGAAGTTTTTTTTATTATACATATGTCTCACAAAAAATGATATTTATACGGAACAATCGAACTCTATTTTGGTTTGCCGTTCTGGATGTATGGTTCGCTGGAGTTGCTGTCAAGTTGGCTGAAAAAAAAATAAATAAATGGCTGCCTATGATTCCTGGAAACCTGGCAAGGAGTACTCCTAACAAAAACCGGTTGCCGTAGCATATCCAAAATAGTACAGGAACCAAGGGAGTTAAGTGCTAAATGACAGCACATTCCGATTCGCGTCAACCTTTTTCCCTCCAATTTCGGCCGCTCCGCTATATATAGAGGTTCCTTTTGGTCAACTCCTCTCCATTCCAAACTCCAAACAATTCAATCCGTGTCCACCGAAACTTTGATGGGATCAGGCCTCTCAAGCAGCCACCGGAAAAGCGCGTCGCTTCACCAGCCGCCGGCCCGGGTCATCGCGGCCGACGGCTCGCTGAGGGAGCTCGCGCCCCCTGCAGTCTCTGTCTCCGACGCGCTCGGCGCCGCCAATGCCGACGGCCGGTTCTTCTTCGTGTGCAGCGCCGACGCGCTCTACTTCGACGCCGACGTCCCGGCGCTCGGCGCCGACGAGCTGCTCCGCCCGGGGCAGATATACTTCGTCCTCCCCGCGGCGATGCTCGGCAGGCCACTCTCGGCCGCCGACATGGCCGCGCTCGCCGTGCGCGCGAGCCAAGCGCTGGCGGAGACGTCGAGAGCGGGCCCGCGTAGTGGGCACGGACGCACTCGCGGGTGCGGCGGCGGGTTCACGAAGGCGCGCGTCGTGCCGTCGCAGGCGCACCACCACCACGCGCACGGCGACGAAGAGGTTAACGAGAAGCTCAACCAGAGGACTCTTGGCGGCTTCGAGATGACGGCTTCACGTAGGCTGGCGAGCAACGCCAGGAAGTCTGCCGTGGCGGCGCGACCGGCTCCGCCTGTGAAGAGGGCGCTCAGCACCATCGAAGAGGATGCCGAGTGATAAAAAATGGCTTTAAGGCTTTAAGCGCGTGTATTGGACGCGACTGAGTGATACAATGCTGCACGAAGCCATAGGTCTGATTGATAGGTTTAGTTTTTCATTGGATTATATATATATTTTTTTTGTTTAGGATGTTAAAGACTTAATGATATGCAAAGAGTTTGAAAGGATATGAAATTTTGTTATTTGGTTGATCGACGTTTGTGTATTTAGACTAATTACAAAATTAAATGAAAAATTTGGTTGTTGACTTGGTTCTTCTATCTTTTCCCTTTGTTACGTTTGAGAATTTTTTTAATGATTGTAAAGCATGTTTTTTCATTAAAAAAGAAGAAAGAGCATAGTAAAGAAACTTGCGAAAAAATAATTAAAAGATGACCAAACACACATCATACATAAACTTATGACATAAGAGCAGATTCTGCGACCGAAGATGATTGTATCTCACAATAATCCACAGCTCGGCATCCTAATTGATTCACCGAAGCAACTCGTGTCGCATGACCACCTTTTTGTTGAAGACCTCGTGACCTCACTGCTTCCGTATCAATCATTCAGGAGATAAGTAGAGCACAACAAAGAAAGACGCTCCTAGGAGATGAACTCCCTAACTAGTAAGCAGGAACTACATTTTGACGAGCACGACTAAGTCCTCTTCCGTTCTACATAAACACATAAGGTTGATTTCAACTGCGTCCTCTGCAACGTAACCTAGCTATGGAAGAGAGTCTCATACATCTCTTCCTAGCCTGCCTTTTTGCGGAAGCATGTTGGAGAAGTCTTGGTCGTGTCATTCATCAAAGCAATGACCTGTTTGTCACTCTCTCATAGTCTCATCCTTCAGAACTCAACTATAACTGCCTTTCTTTATGAAAATTCTAATCACAATGTGCTGGTCCATCTGTATAGTTAATGATAACATCTTCAGAAACATACAGCCTTAAGTCATGCGTTGCAAATCAATTTTTAGCGAGTTTGCTCAAGTTATACTTAGAGGAAAGCAAACTTATGAGCCTCTCATAAGTCAATGGTTAGAAGCCTTTGTGTAGTTTTATTAGTTTTCTTTGTCTCTTGAACGTAACGGTTGAATTGTTTTCGTGTTTCAATAAAATCCCAGTAGGGGCATCCCTAAAAAATACATAAGGTTGATTTCATGTCTGGGAAGCTTTGTAGGGAGGGGAAAAACTGTTATTGCTGAGGGGAAATGTGAAATAAACAAATGTTGGAACAAAATCACATTGTCAAGATGGCCGAGTTGGTCTAAGGCGCCAGTTTCAGGTACTGGTTCGAAAGGGCATGGGTTCGAATCCCATTCTTGACAATTATTTTTTTTTAATTTTTGCTCTTGCTCACTTCTGTCGGTTAACCCATTCTTGCCCCAGCTTACTTCTGTCGATTTACCTAGCGACCTGCCGACCTGTGACTTCGATGAACAAGCAGCATTGCAAGAAATTTATTTTTGCCCCAATTTACTTTTGTGATTACCTGGCGACCAGTTTCCTGCGACTTCGATGGACGAACAGCATGGCATGACGCAGTTCTGAATTTTGTGCTGCTGGTTGCAGAAGTGTCGGTGTCAAGATCAGCAGGTGATCCATCAGTACGACATGGACGAGGAGTCGAGGATCCCCGCTTTGGTTTAGATTGATTAAGGCTAAATATCTGAATGGGTGTAATTCTTCTCTGCTTCAGTAAAGGTAGCTCTCAATTTTGGAAAGGGCTTCATAAGGTAAAACATTTGTTTAAATGAGGTGCCCTCTTCAAAGTTAAAAATAGGTTGAACTGCAGATTCTGGCATGATTGTTGGGTTCTAAATGTGCCTCTGAAAATTGCTTATGAGGATCTATTCAGAATGGTTAGGGATCCGGATCGCGTGGTTGCTGATCACTGGGTAGAGGAGGAGTGGACAGTAGATTTTAGGAGATCCCTATCACTGGGCAGAGGAGTGGACAGTGGATTTTAGGATCTATAACAGATGGGTTGAGTTCAAGAACGAACTTGACACAATTGATTTAGATGAGGAGAATACAGCCTCGGTTACCTGGGGGTTAGAGAAGGGGTTCTTCTCTACCAAATCACTGTATAGGTTATTACTGATGGACCAAATCACTGTATAGGTTTATTACTGATGGAGGGGCTGCTAGCAGGATTGCTAGCGTTCTTTGGAAATGTAGAATTCCTTTGAAAATCAAGTTCTTTCTTTGGCAAGTTTTCAACAACAAGCTGCAATGCGCCCAAAGTCTCTGTAAGAGAGGATGGAAAGGGGGTGAGAAATGTTGTTTGTGTGAGGGCACTGAATCAGTGAACCATATTTTGTTTGATTGCATCGTAGCTCGGATGATCTGGGGTTAGATCTTCAAATGGACTGATTATCCAACATCTATGAAGAGTTTATCTGAATCATGGCTTCAGGGCAAGGGGCCCCTTCCTGTTAGCTTAATTCTATTCATTTTTTCAGGATTTGCCTGGGCCATTTGGAACAATAGAAACAAGATGGCTATTGAGCACAAGTATCCAAAGTCTCCAGTTGACATCATCTATGTTGCATTATCATATCTGCAGAAATGAAGTGTGCTCTTAAAGGAAGCTGACCGCCGGCGCATCATGCAAGTGAAGGACGAAAGGCTCCGCTGGATGAGGAACTTCAAGCCTAGCATAACTGTAGCGACAGATGTTTACGAAATTTAGTCTTTTCTTCTGGTTGTCGCTTTTGTTTTTCCTGAGAAACTGGCTTCCCCATTAATTGTATCAAACTTGCTATCTTAAAAGCTGAGGTAAAACTCTCGTTAAAAAACAAGAGAGTCGACGATCCCCCTGCTGCCTTGCATTGTCGAATCTTGTGCTGCTGCTTGCAGAAGAGTCCTTGGAATGCCTAGGACGGCATTCGCCTGTCGACCAAGTAACACGCCTCGTGCGGCCCAAGTTCGATGGCATTGGCATCCACACCACACGGCCAGGCAAACTAGACCTGAAATACCTGATCGCGATGTCCTTCCCGAGTAGAGTAGTTGACCTCGAGGGTTGACTGAAGTCAACGCTGGCTTAGTCTCCTGCCGTTACTGTCTCGAGTCTCTCCACCAATCCAGGCATATATCTATCTGTTCCTGGGCGCTGGGCGCTGGGCAGCCTGGCACTGCCAAGCAGCCTGATCAACCCATCTCCCAGCAAAATAAAGCACATCCACATAGCAAACCATGCCGACGCCGCGGCCTTTCCACGGCGGAGCAGGACGACCGGCCGCCTGTCGTCGCCATCGCCACCGCCACCTCTTCCTGGCCCCGGCGGCGCTGGTGCTGGTGATGGTGATGGTGCTGCTGCCTCCCGCTGTAGCGCAGCAGGCGTACGAGGCCAACGCGCAGACCGACTGCTACGCCAACAACGGCAGCTCCGTCCTCGGCTACACTTGCCGCCGTAGCAAGAACGGCACGGCGTCCCCGCGGTCATGCGACGCCTACCTCGCCTTCCGCTCCGCGCCGCCGTACTACTCCTCTCCCATCGCCGTCTCCTACCTCCTCAACGCCACCGCGCCCGCCGTTGCGGCCGCCAACGCCGTCCCCGTCGCCTCCCCGGTCGAGGACTCGCGGCTCCTCCTCGTCCCGGTCCCCTGCGCCTGCACCAGCGCGGGGTACTACCAGCACGGCGCGTCCTACGTCATCCAGTTCGACGACGAGACCTACTTCACCATCGCTAACAATACGTACCAGGGGCTCGCCACCTGCCAGGCGCTCATGGCGCAGAACCCCTCCCACGACAGCCTCGATCTTTATCCCAACATCTCCCTCACCGTGCCGCTCCGGTGCGCGTGCCCGTCGGCGCCGCAGGCCGCGGCCGGCGTGAGGTACCTGGTGACCTACCTCCTCGGGTGGGACGACGACTCCAACACCGTCGCCGAACGCTTCCGTGCCGACTACCAGGCCGTGCTTGACGCCAACAGCCTCACCGACGACTCCACCGTGTACCCCTTCACAACGATGTTGGTCCCGCTCAAGGACCCTCCCACGCCGAACATGACTACCTTGCTGGAGCCCCCTGCTCCTGCTCCTGCTCCTGCTCCGCCAGCGTCGCATCAGCCGGCGAAGTCCACTTCTCGTCACTCGAGTGCAATAAACTGGCGGGCCATCTTCGGCGCTGGTGTGGGATGTGGTGTTCTTGTGTCGGGTGCCGTGTTTGCTCTGTTCTTGCTATGGCGTTGGTGCCGGCAGCGCGGCGACCGTTCAAGGAGGGCAGTTCCGCCGTCGTTTCTGGAGTATGGCGTGGCAGCGGAGATGAAGGGGGAAGAGGCGACGGCGTCGTGGATGTCTCCGGTGATGGTGGCCGGCGACGTCCGCGACGCGGTGGCATCGTTGACGGTTTTCGAGTACGGTGAACTGGAGAGGGCGACCGCGGGGTTCGCAGAGGAGCGACGTGTCGGAGGCTCGTCAGTCTACCGCGCCATGATCAACGGCGACGTGGCGGCGGTGAAGCGCGTTACCGGGGACGTGAGCGCTGAGGTGACCGTCTTGGGGCGCGTCAACCACACGTGCCTTGTCCGCCTGTGCGGCCTCTGCGTGCATCGCGGCGAGACGCACCTGGTGTTCGAGTTCGCCGAGAACGGCGCGCTCAGCGACTGGCTACACGGCCGCGGCCGTGCGCTCGGGTGGAAGCAGCGGGTGCAGGTGGCGTTCGACGTGGCCGACGGGCTGAACTACCTGCACAACTACACCAGCCCTCCGTACGTGCACAAGAATCTGAAGAGCAGCAACGTCCTGCTCGACGCTTGTCACCGTGCCAAGGTGTCGAACTTCGGCCTGGCACGCGCCATCGTCTCGGGCGCCGGCGGCGTGGAGATGACGCGCCACGTCGTGGGCACGGAGGGGTACCTGGCGCCGGAATATCTAGAGTACGGGCTGATCGGCCCTCACCTCGACGTGTTCGCTTTCGGGGTCATCGTGCTCGAGCTTTTGTCCGGGAAGGAGGTGGCGCCTGATCGGGTCCACAACGACGGCGGCGGCGGCGGTGGCAGTGAACTATTGCTGTGGCACGAAGCAGAGAGGTTGGCCATCGGTGGTGACGGCATGAAGGACAAGGTGGCGGCGTTCATGGACGCTCGGTTGCACGGGGACTACCAGTTGGATGTGGCGTTCGCGTTGCTCGGGCTGGCTCTGCGCTGCGTGGCGCGGGAGCCCCGGGCACGGCCGTCGATGGGCGAGGTGTTACTGTCGCTCTCGGCGGTGTACGGCTCCACGTTACAGTGCGATCCCTCGGACCTTGGCAATTCCGGCTCGACGGAGACACGGGGAGTGAAGCGCGACTGACTCTGACTGTATCGCGCTTATAGAAAGAGAAACAACCCGTGCAGAACTCCATTGAGCTGTTGGCTCATGGTTTTTGCGGCTTATAAGTCGGCTGATGCTGTTTTGTTGTGAGAAAAAAATAGTTTATCATGACTGATAAGTCAGACTGATATTGAGTTATCGACTTGTGTTCAGTGGTGGACCTAGAAAAAATATTAGATGGAGCAAACTCTAGCAATAAGACTGAACACCAAAAAAACGTATATAGACACATTGTGATTGCACAAATAATAGCAAAACAATAAAGTAATGTTTGGATCTAATTCTCACAATGATTTTGAATAGTGGTTGTAGAATCTGGATTCTAAATAAAAAATGAGGGGTGTTTGAATTCTGGATTATTATCTTTACATAATGAGAATATCTAAATGGTAGTGTTAGAGAAGATAGTTGGATTCTAAAATCCCATTATAGAATCAAGTGTTTGGATCTAATTCTTATTACTGTATCTCATTGTCATTTTTCTTAGGAGATCCAACCAGAATCTAAGCCAACCACAGTTGCAAGATGATACATTTAATTTGAAGAATAAATTTTTGTCTTGCACCTAATAACCACTCAAAATACAAAAAAAAATGACTTGCCTCAAAATTTTATAAAGAGAAATTGTCAATTGACGTCACATAAGGCGAAATCGGCCATATATTTGCGTAGTTAGTACTCCTTCCGTCCCAGAAAGAATGCAATTTTAGCACTGTGTTACGTTTTAGTACCTTAAGTTTGACCATTTATAGATTAAAAAAGTATCAGTATTTATGATACCAAATAAATATCATTAGATTAATTATGAATTGTATTTTTATAATAAATTAATTTAGAGCCATAAATACGAATACCATTCACTCGAAACTTGGTCAAACATATACTATTTTACGTGGCACGTAACTCATAATTGCATTTTTTTCGGTTCATACGTTTACCATGTTACCTACCGCATCCAGGTGCACGTAGGAGCAGACGAAGCCTTTTTGGTAGTTGGTGTGGCGTCTGTCCTGCTGGGGCCTTGGAGCAGGGCTATTCATACAACCCATTGCCAACCACGGTCCACGGTAGCCCATACCGCTTGGATTCCTTCTCCGGTCGCACATGCGCAGAGACGAAGCCGCCACGAGCTTTGCAGGTCATGGAGACAGAGTGAGAGGGGAAAGACAGGGAGTGGTACTGAGGTTGGCTGGCCGGTAGCTTTGCAGGTCTTTGAATGTTCAAAATGTTAATTTCAAATATTAAATGTATTTTGAGCTTAGTTCATTATAGAACTATAAAAGTATCGGGCCCACTTGCTTGGTTTTATCGGTAAATACTAAGGATTTAAGTTCATTTGTTTTAGACGGAAACTACTATTTCTTGAAGTTCTAGTTCTTAGTTTATGGATCATCGTGTGATATTTGATTTTCCGATTCTAATTCTACTTGTTGAGTATTTTTACTCAGCATTGTGTTTATTTATTTTTAGGTACCAAATGATCGTGACATGTATGGGAATTGGGAGTAGCACCTTCATGAGACAAACACTAGTTTACATATGCTTATTTATTTAATTGAAGTTTATGCAACTGTAATAGCTTAATTAAAGATCACTTAAAGGTTGATTTGGATGAGATAGTATCTACTGTTGGGTGGACCTTTTGTTTTGTTATTGGGTTGGACTATGGTGATTTTGTCTTTATTTATGAGCTTATATCATCTACATTACATGTTTTTGCCTGCTCAAATATCCAGTTTACAAGGTTGATTTTGCCAAAAAAAAATAATTTTTAAATTAAGTAAAATTTAGGTGTCGATTGCTAGCCTCCGGTGGTGTTTCTAGCCAGGTTGTTACACTTAGTGGTGGCAAAGGTAATAGTTTTTATGGATCATGCTTCTTAAGCACCTCCTCACAAAAAAGATGCTAAGGCTCAATTAATCGGTTGGATCTTCTACTCCAAGGGTTTGATATGGAAATAGAGATAATAGGGGGTGACTATCGTGTGACACCTAGGCGATGCATCCTAGGGTCGGTCAACCCTATGGAAGGTCAATCGACCATGGGCCGATGCTAAAGCTAAACAGACATGTCTTCACTCTACAAGTACCCCCTAGCTCCAAAACCGCCACGGAAAGGCCATAAAAAGTGGAGTTGAGGTCATCATCAAAGGACAAACAAGAAGATTGATCCAAAGCGAAGTCCTATCAACGCGCCACTTAGAAAATAGGGAGAGAATGAAGAGAGAGCCATGGAGGAGCTAAAGCCATCGACTTCTCTTTTATTTTGTTCCTTGATGGATTTAGCTCAACTTTGAGTGACATCCGAGGTTAGTACTGTTAATCTCTAAATTATTTTATTTAATTAAGTTCACGTTCTCACTTTACTTTACTTTACTTTACTTTACTTTACTTAACTTACAGGATTTCTGCTCATGTCAAGTGTTGTGTTCCTCAGCCAGGAGTAGAGTAGTAATCGATAGTGTACCAGTGTCTAGGAACTAGGATATAAGTTACCTAAGTTGGTACCTAATTCCACAGATAGTTGTAGTAGCCCCAGGGGTAACAGCTCTGACAAGTCGACAAAAATCTACCATGTTCAGATTGGTATTTTCGTAGAGCTTTTGCCAACCTAATCCCAACCCCATTTGTGTCATCCCCCTTGATGGTTGGAAAAGATCTTGTGTTCTGAAGTATGTTTGGTTAACTAAGAACATGATCTTTAATTCTTTAGAACTTTTAGAGAAACCTTCAGAAAATCCTCGCTACCTACCCCTCCAAATACCATATACCTTCTTCAATCAGTTATCCTTAGACAAGTTTGATTCGTTGCTAGTCCACTTCATGTGCTCCATGGAAATCAATACTCTAGAATACTCACGGATAAATGCTACTTTGGTATCAATGCACTTGTGGATCTATCTATGTGTCATAACTAGTACCATCAATCTTTTTTGCATATCTCACCCTTTTATTTAATGAGAAGTTGATAGTTGAGATGGGATTCAATATACTCTAACACTTGTGAACTTTCACTTTGTTGGCGTGAGGGACAAGGCTATTCGGCCTTGACTCTAAAACACCTAGCATTGATCTTTCTCGTTTATGCTCTAGATGATGTCCTGAAGGCGGTGTAAGAATCCTGATTGATTGAATGTTGGAGTGTGGGGCTAGTTGGCCTTGCTAATGCTACTAAGTCCATTGATTTCATCAACTTGACATGTGAATGGCTTGGATGAGTCCCTAATGGATGATGCCATGAAGGCAGTGTGTAAGAAATCTGATTGCTTGAATGTTAAAGTGTGGGGCTGGTTGGCCTTACCAATGCCACCAAGCCCATTGTTTTCATCAACTTGACATTACAATGGTTTGGATGGGTCCCTAATGGAGGATGGTAGTTGATGGAGGTTGATGCGCTTTTTGGCTGATGGGATGAGGTATCGAGCCTCTTGGATGCCTTTTAGTGCTTAGGCTTGTTGCAAGCTTGATGCCCTAGTGAATAGGAGTCCTTAGGTAAGTTTGTTTACCTTGTGATGAGTTTTGTGGAGTTTGGAAAATGCTTATGGCCGCTCGGCCTTGCCGTACAACCGACTAGTTGCTTGCATCAACTAATGACATGATCTTCAAATTGCATAACTTTTGCATCTAGACTCCAAATTGTGTAAACCAAAACTCCATTTTGATCATCCTAACTAACTCTTCAACAAGGTGCAGCAAAATATTTGGTTTGAATTAGTCTTTCACAATGTCAAAATGCCCCTTTGCTTCTTTACTATATACACATTGAGATGTTCAAAATTGTTCCTTTGCCATTGATTGTATTTGTGCATCAAATTATAGATATTCCTTACAAACATGTTGGAGCGCAGAACTTGTGTAAATGTTTAGTCTAAATTAAACTATCACCCTGTTTGCTTATGCTGAAATTTGGCTTATGATGATGTTTATGCTGATTTATTGTGAGAGGAAAACACTATCCGTTGGCTGAAATTTAGTTCAAGCGAACAGGGTGTATATCTTCCAACTAGCTTAAGTTCCACCATTCATCATTGAGATGTGGTGATCGAAATGGTTTAGAACAATCGCTAACGAACTTCTATTACCAAGAAGTTGAAGATTGAGATGAGATTCAATAGACACCAACACTTGTGAACTTGCAGTTGAAATATTGCACATATCTCGTGTAATACACTCATAGAGTGAGGGAACACACTTTTTTTGCACTTGATGTTCAATGTTCAATTATCCTAAGGGTGGCATGTTTAGTAAGTTTGTATTGTTTCCAACTAGAAGCTTGACTTATCATATTGCTCATTAAAAACTACAATGGTTGAGGAATAAGAAGTGAATCCATAAGATTGCACTCAAAGGATTCATTAATTAATGATTAATTAATACTAAGATTATTTGAAAAATATTAATGCCAAAATATTTTAGTATTTTATATGGGTATAAGATAATCTTAGCTGGAGACTAAAAATGGATGCTAATAAATACTTCCTCCATCCCAAATTATAAGTTGTTTTGGCATTTCTAGATTCACCGCATTTGCTATGTATCTAGACATATTATATATCTAGGTGCGTAGCAAAAGCTATGAACCTAGAAAAGCCAAAACGTCTTATAATTTGGAATAGAGGGAGTACATGCTTAAATGTTTAATGTAATAGCTAAGGGTCCCAATAAGTATACAATATTTTATTTCACAAACCAATAAATATTCAACTAATAATCGGCAAATAGATATACATAGCTATTTCAATTGAAAATAATTTTGTTGTTCACGCACAATTTTCTTTACACGCTTTCTAATGGCAACTAACAACTAGGCCCATCTTTTCCCACACAAAAGAATGGCCCATAGTCCAGTGAGATGTGGTAAGACTTGATGTGTAACATATTTCATGCATTTGAATCTCACAAGATTTCTTTCCCCTTTCCCCCTAAATTTTTTCTATATAAGGGATGGGCAGCGCAACTTCATTCTCACTGAAACACAATCACTCTAGCAAGAAATACATTCCTTGCTCGCTCAATATTGGTTATAGTATCTTGTTGTTCTTTGTTCTAGGATGCCAAGGAGGGCAAGGAGGTCAGGAGTGAAGTTTGTTGAGGATGATAGAGATCGTAGTCTTACATTCTCCAAGCTGCGCTCTAGACTTTTCAAGGTTGCTTCTGACCTCTCCACCCTCATCGGTGCGAGGGTTGCCATGGTATTGGAGTCCAAAACTAGAAAGTTTTCCTCTTTCGGCACCCCAAAGGCTGGCCCCATTGTTGATTCTTTTGTTTTAGGGAATGCACCAATAGATGATTCTGGCACCAGTGAAGAAGATAAGGCAAGAATCACTAGCTTACAAATTGAGTTGTTCTAGTTGGAGAAAGCCAAGGCCATGGAGGATAAGAGGAAGTATGAGACCATGGCACGGGCCAAAGAGATCTAGAAGACCTCAAGGTTTTCCAAGTTTGTTTATGGTAGCATAGAGGATCTTGATGCCGCTGAGCTCTTTGAGATGTATCGTGAGCTCTCAAGGATCAAGCAAGAGATCAGTGATCGATTGCCTACCTTGCTCCATGAGAATCGAGTAGAAGCCAGTGGTCGGCTGCAAGATCCACCATTTTTCTAGCCTACTTGGTGGCACTCAATGCCTTCATATGTTGCAATGCCACCAAATTATTCTCACTGGGCTCCCTCTCAAGCATCCTTCCATCAACATCCATGAGCCTTCCACAAGGTGATGGCACCTCCAATAGGGTTATGTCTGAATCCTC
Source organism: Saccharum hybrid cultivar R570 (assembly GCA_038087645.1). Classification (NCBI taxonomy): domain Eukaryota; kingdom Viridiplantae; phylum Streptophyta; class Magnoliopsida; order Poales; family Poaceae; genus Saccharum; species Saccharum hybrid cultivar. Next base: position 18,689,819 of record JAQSUU010000293.1, read on the forward strand.
TTTTGCTAGAGAAAGCTCTACTGGTGGTGATGTGGGAAGTACTCTTGGTGGTCCTATCTTCACTTGGGACTAGTTGTTGCGTGTTTAATGGTTCTGTCATTTTCTATAATTTGAATTATCTAGTTAGCTAGCTTGGAACTAGGTGAATAAATGAGGTTTTGGTCGTCTAGTCAAACCTCTTATCTAGGCATTCATGCATGTATGCATGTATTGAGGGCCCAACTCTTGAATTTTGTTTCATGACTTTTATCCGTACATCCATGCAATTCATTTGAAATCTTCCATGTTATTGAATAAAGGAATTGTTTTGATTCAAAAAGTAAAGGTGTTGCTAACGGTGTAAAGAAGAACATCAACATGGACTTGCATTCTAGAAATTTATGTCTTGCGTAAAATTTGATTATTTTTTTTATTTTTAGAATATGTTGAAGTTTTTATGGATGAGAAAATATAATATATTTACGTTCCAATGTTTCAAAATGTATAATAGAACATGTCCATGGAAAGAAATTGAAGCCACAAAGTAGCAATGACTAGGGATCTTTAATGGGTAAATTGGTTCTAGCACTGACAAAACATTGTTTCGTGAAATAGCTCTGAAAGATCCCAGAGACGTCAAGTACCACCAATTGAATGATCCAATAGTCTTGTCGTAGCATGTACTGCAGCAACATAGGACATGATTGGTACACTGCATTGGCTCAGCCTGGACAATGGGGTGCATCATCTTTGCCTTTTCTTTGTGTTTGGTTGGATGCTCTTCTCTTTTAGCCTGGTCAAGCTCATGCAGACGAGACCCCGCGGCTAGGCTCACCAGAAACGCAGATGGTCTACGTTCCTAGAGAGCCAGGCTCGGGCAAGAGCACTGCAGGTGGGCCAACTGAAGATGCAGGTTTCTGACACGTGAGAAAGCAGAAGTGAAACCAATCAGTGTGTGGGCTAGACTACATGAGCTCAAACATGCTACCAAACAAGGCCCTAGTGCATGCTCCGAGCTGACTCATTTTCCCGGCCTGGCCTAGGGTCATGCACCCTACCAATCACACCCATAATGAGTGATTTGAGTTGCTTGATTCTGTCTCCATGCCAGTGCGCCCAAGACGTTGTGCCGCGCACTTGAGATCACCTGCTGTAGTGCATGACATCTGTGAAGCCCTCGCTATGGAGGTGTTGTGTGACTATTTGAGGGTCTAGGAGTTGGTCCGAGAGGTGGAGCTACTCCCTCTCCAGTCTGACCGCTTCATTTGGAGATGGTCATCCGATAGAAAATACTGGTGTCATCCACATACCATGCCTTCTTCGCTGGCTCGACTACGTTGTGGGAGACAGGAGCTCTAGCAAGCCAAGGCACCTCCACGAGTCAAAATCTTCTTTTGGTTGGCTCTACATAGGCGCCTTTGGATTTCCCATGGGCGTAAGCGCCATGGCCTTTGTGATAACAATGAGTGTATGTACCCTCTGTGACCAATGCCATGAAATGGTGAGCCACCTAATGCCCAGATGTGTTTACAGCAGACAGGTCTGGCACTTGATCTTGGAGCCGCTCGTCTGGCGGCCATGGTGTCTATGCATGAGAATGAGTTGGGGGATAGGTGGCTTCACCAAAGAACATGGCTAGGCTGTGAGTGGTGCCATGGACTCGACATGACGATGCTGCTCACCGCTTGTCTACTCTAGAAGGAAAGTAACTCCAAAGTATTCTGTAATGTTATCGGGTACCTGAATTAGGGGTACCCAAAACCAATGATTAAAAGGAGCAAACCCCTGAGGAATCTACGCCCTAAAACCTTCTAAAAATCATATCAAGGCTCCACCCATATGGGTACACCGAGCCCACCCCGCATACATGTGAAGACGGGGGGCCCTCGACTGCGTTCTAACTCACATGAGGCCCGCTCAATTAAAAGCCTCGACCTTAGAAATTCTCTGACTCGCACGACCCGGGATCGAGCCGGTCGACCCCCCCCTCACCCACCTACTCACTGACAAAGCATTTAATGCAACCACTTCTACCAACGTGGGCACAACACCACCGGCGTGGGAGCAGCACCCATGTCTAATTCTACTTTTTACTGCCCATCCCAGGATGGATGGTGAAAAAGTAGCCACTATTCACACCATGTCGAGAACTATTCTACTATCGACGCCGCCTCGACAAACAAGGTGACAACCACGGTGCTCGGGTTTTCTGGGGCTCAGCGTTATCCATTCCTCGTCGACCCCCCTCAGCTATGTCCCGACCTGGCCTCGACCACTGCCAGTCAATAAAGGAACAACGCCCGCACGTCGACTACAGGGGATCACACATCTACCACAGCACCCTGGATGTTTCACCGTCACGTCGTCAACATCACCGCGACACCCTAGGGATGACTGACCATTATCAAAGCACGTCGCTACAGCAACCTCTACAGCGCCCCCCGCGCCTTCACCTCCATGGCACCGCCTGAGGACACCTGGGCCTCCACTTGACCCTATAAAAGGGAAGGCAGATGGTTCTCCAGAAAGGGGGGAAACAAGGAGCACAAATGAGACAGAGATCTTCTCCACTTCCGAGATCAACATCTCAAGCAACACTCCATTTTTTACTCTTTTCTTGAGACTTGGGATCGGCACCCTCTCTCACAGCTTGTAACCCCTACGCAAGCACTTCGGTATAAGGAAATACAATACTCTCCCCCCCGCTGGACGTAGGGCCTTCTTTGCCCAAACCAGAATAAACCCTCATGTATTCTCTTTGCATCACCATCCGGATTATGGAGCATGTAGCACAAATTCACTCATCGGTCTAGGGCCCTCTTGGGTCTGAACACCGATAGTTGGCGCGCCAGGTAGGGGTCCGCGGTGTGCCAACATCACTTTCCCACCATTTTTTCAGATGGCTGACCCCGAACGTCCACTTCCGTTGGCCACGGTGATCTGGTTTGGGAGTTTAGAGTTCATGTCCCTCGGCTACGGCTACGACATGGTCCTCCTTTTGCCCTGACACCCAACTATCCACAACCACGAGCTCTCCCAGCCTGGGGGAGTGCTGCGTTGGTACCACTGTTCACGCCAGGCTCGCACGGCCAGGCGGCGGTGTGCCCAGTGTAGCTATCACCATCGCCTCGTGGAGGGTCACGGTGTGCCCCATTCCGGCGCCCCTCAGCCAGACGCTGACACAAAGTCTCTCGGTGAGGACTTGCGTAGGATGAGCTTGGCTGCAGGTAAGATGCCGACAGGGCATCCCGTCACCCTACCGTCCGGTGCGGCGCCACCTCCAGCTGGATCAGGATCGGTTTCCCCGGCGGCGGGGACAATGCCGCCGTGGACATTCCCGTATGGGCTGAACGCGGCTGCCTAGGGGTATGCTTCCTCCATAAGCATCAACATGGGCATTTACGAGGAGCTCCCTGGGCACCATCTACATTCCGCCCTCGACCTTGTGGCATCCACGCCAACTTCCGAGTACTTGGACTCTATGGAGACCCCTAGTATGGAGCTTCGTGCGATCGCCTCCCACCACTACGACTCTATGGATCGACGACCCCACATGCATCTGTCATACTATTACTTCGGCACCCCCGACTCTGACTCTACCGATGATAGCTACGATCCGACTCACGAGTGCTTCCATATTGATGGGGCCATCGCGTCGGATTCGGAAGCAGTGGCAGCCACCGGAGGAGGGAATGCCACACCATCTCACGCTGCGCACCCTGGTGCGCAGGACAAAGCCCAACTTCTTGAAGCAGACCAGGGAGCGCAACTCGTGCAGATTCAAGAACTATAGGCCAAGCTCGACGAGGAGCGAGAGTGCCCGCGCCTACTTTAGTAGACTCTCGAGCGGGAGCATGCAGCGCATGCACGTGACAGAGGAGCTCGAGAGAGAGCTCGTGACGTCAACCATTGCATCATCGAGGACCGGGCGGGCGAACCCCTAGTCTTTAATCGAGTCAGCCAGAACATTGTCACCGCCGCCATGCTTCTCCGCAACATACCTAAGCCATCTACGCCCGAGGCCCGACGGGCCCACAATGAGATTCGAGGTCTCCTCGAGACTATGGCCATGCAGCAAGCCGAGAGTTCTGCCTCGAGGCACCGTGGGCTCGCCTCGGAGCAGCCTATGGAGCCCTCCTGACACGAGAAAGAGGCCTCGGTTCATCCTGAGCCCGCACCACAAAGGAACAAGGCAGCCTCTGTCCGTGAGTGCGTCGTCGACAACCACGAGCCCCGAGACGCCCGTGATGACATCAACAAATGCCGCAAGCGTAGAAGCGACGACGGTGCATCTCGAGGCTACCACGAGCATAGGGGCGGGTGCTACGATTGCTCAGAGGATCGCAGTCCATCCCCCGAGCTGTCGGGCCCTCGAGTCTTTAGCAAGACCATTCGTAGGACCTAGCTTTCAGTCCGGTTTTGCCCCCCGATGACTCTCACCAAGTATAACGACGAGACCAAACCCGAACTTTGGCTCGCTGATTTCCGCTTGGCTTATCAGTTGGGCGGGGCCACTAACGACCGAGTCATCATCCGACAGCTTCCCCTGTTCCTATCAGACACCGCCCGAGCATGGCTCGAGGACCTCCCACTTCGATAGATCCACAACTAGAATGACTTGGAAAGGGTGTTCAAGGGGAACTTCAAGGGGACCTATGTATGCCACGGTAACTCTTGGGACCTCAGGAGCTGCAAACAGAAGCCGGGCAAGTCCCTCCGCGACTATATCCGGCGTTTCTCCAAACAACGCACTAAGCTTCCCAACATCACCGACTCCGACGTCATCATGGCTTTTCTCTCTAGAACTATTTGCAAGGAGCTGGTCCGAGAGTTGGGCCACAACACCCCCACCACCGCTAATGAGCTGATGGACATCGTCACCAACTACGCCGCCGGCGAGGACGCGGTTGGTGCCATCTTCGGTGGCAACCAGGATAAGGGGAAGCGCAAGGATGAGGAACCCAAGGGCTCCAACCGGGGTGCCAAAAGGAACAACAGGAAGAAGAAGAACCAGTAGGGCAAGCACGAAGCCATGGCAGATGACCTTGTCACTGCTGCTGACCGCAAGAAGCCTCGAGGCCCCCCGGCGAGGGCATTTTTGACAAAATTCTCAAGGAACCGTGTCCCTACCACAAGGGGCCCATAAACCATAACCTCGAAGACTGTCACACGCTCCTAAAGTACTTCAAAAGCCTAGGCATCAAGAAAGATGACAAGGAGGACCCCAAGGAATAGGACGGTGACAAGGACGAGGGGTTTCCCGAGATCCACGATTGCTTTATGATCTACGGGGGACCCTTGATGTGCCTCTCCACGCGCCAGTGAAAGCACGAGCGTCGAGAGATCTTCTTCGTACAACTCGTGTCTCCTCTCTTCCTCGACTGGTCCGAGACTGCCATCACGTTCGATCGTGATGACCACCCGGACTATGTTCCTAATCCTAGGGTCTACCCGCTCGTCGTCTATCCCATCATCGCCAATACGCGTCTCACCAAGGTGCTCATGGACGGAGGCAGCATCCTCAACATCATCTATGCCCAGACCCTCGACCTCTTGGGGATCAAGAGGATGCAGCTCTGACCCAGCGTTGGGGGCTTCCGTGGAGTTGTACTGGGGAGACGAGCCGAGCCCGTTGGGTGGATCAACCTGCCCATCTGCTTCGGCACCCCCTCCAACTTTAGGAAGGAGACCCTCACTTTCAAGGTGGTTGGGTTCCATGGGACCTACCATGCCATCCATGGGCGTCCCTGCTATGCCAAATTCATGGCAGTCCCCAACTACACCTACCTCAAGCTCAAGATGTCGGGCCCTAAGGGTGTCATCACCGTTGGGCCCTCCTACGAGCACGCCTACGAGTGCGATGTGGAGTGCGTCGAGCACGGAGAGGCTATCTTGGAGTCGGCAACCTTGGCTATAGACCTCAATGGTTTGGACAAGGAGATCCCTAACCCCAAGTGCCACGCCGGCAACTTCGAGCCCGTAGAAGCCGTCAAGCTCGTACCCCTCGACCCCATCAGCTCGGATAGGAAGACATTGAAACTCAGCGCCACCCTCGATGCTAAATAGGAAGTAGTGCTCGTCAACTTTCTTCGCGTGAATGCTGACATATTCGCGTGGAGTCCCTTGGATATGCCAAGCATACCCAGGGAAGTCACCAAGCACGCCTTGGAGATCCGGGCCGGCTCCAAACCGGTGAAGCAACGCTTGCGCCGCTTCAACAAGGAGAAACGCAAGGTCATCGGTGAGGAGATTTACAAGCTTTTGGAGGACGGATTCATCAAGGAGGTTCACCATCTCGAGTGGCTAGCTAATCCTGTACTAGTTAAGAAAAAGAGTGGGAAATGGAGGATGTGTGTAGACTATACTAGTTTAAATAAAGCTTGTCCAAAAGTTCCCCTTCCTTTGCCATGCATTGATCAAATCGTCGATTCTACCGCGATGTGAAACTCTATCATTTCAAGATGCATATTCCGGTTACCACCAGATTAAAATGAAGGAGTCTGATCAGCTCGCAACTTCATTCATCACCCTATTTGACATGTATTGCTATGTTACTATGCCCTTCAGTCTCCGGAATGCAGGGGTCACGTACTAGCGATGCATGCAACACTTTTTTGAGGAACACATTGGGCCAATCGTCGAGGCCTACATTGATGACATCATGGTCAAGTCCAAGAAGGTCAACAACCTGGTTGACAACCTCGACATCGCGTTCAAGTGCCTCAAGGCGAAGAACATCAAGCTCAACCCTGAGAAATGTGTCTTCGGCGTTCCTCGAGGCATGCTCTTAGGGTTCATTGTTTCCCAGCGTGGCATTAAGGCTAACCTAGAAAAAATCTCTACAATCACCAAAATGGGCCCCATCCGAGATCTGAAGGGCGTGCAGAGGGTCACGGGCTACCTTGCGGCCCTCAGTCGCTTCATCTCGCATCTCGGCAAGAAGGCACTCCCTCTGTATCGTCTCCTGAAAAAATCAGAACACTTCTCATGGACCCTCGAGGATGAAGAAGCTCTTACCAAGCTCAAGACAACACTGTCCAACCCTCCGATCCTCGTTCCTCCAGCCACAGGGGAACCCCTGTTGCTCTATGTTGCCGCGACAACGCAAGTGGTAAGCACGGCCATAGTAATTGAAAGGGTGGAGGAAGGACACGCCTTACCCATTCAAAGGCCGGTCTACTTCATCGGTGAGGTACTCTCGGAGACTAAGGTCTGCTACCCACAAATCTAGAAGCTGCTATATGCCATCGTGCTGACACGGCGCAAGCTCTGACACTACTTTGAGAGCCACCCGGTGACCGTGGTCTCTTCTTTCCCTCTGGGGGAGATAGTCTAGAACCGGGAGGCCTCGGGAAGGATAGCTAAGTGGGCGATCGAGCTCATGGGCGAGACCCTCTCTTACACGCCATGCAAAGCAATCAAATCCCAAGTGCTGGCAGATTTTCTGGCAGAATGAATACCCAACAGCCTCCCGCTCAGATTCGGGTCGAGCTATGGACCATGTACTTTGATGGGTCGTTGATGAAAACAGGAGCGGGCGCGGGCTTGCTCTTCATCTCACCCCTCGAAATTCACATGCGCTACGTGATCTGACTCCACTTCGCTGCCTCCAACAATGTAGCTGAGTATGAGGCCCTCATTAATGGCTTGCGCATCGCTATCGAGCTCGGAGTTCGACACGTCGTTGTTCGTGGTGATTCCCAGCTCGTGATCGACCAGGTCATGAAGGACTCAAGCTACCATGATCCTAAGATGGAACCCTACTGCAAGGAGGTATAGCGCCTTGAGGACAAGTTCCACGGCCTCAAGCTCAACCACATCGCACACAGATACAATGAGGCTGCCGACGAACTCATGAAAATCACGTCTAGTCGAACCACAGTCCTACCTAACATTTTCTCGAGGGATCTTCATGAACCTTCCATCGACCTCAGAGTGACAGAGGGGGTCGACAGTCTGCCACTCAACCCCCCACCTGAGGCAGAGGCCCCCTCGACCGGGGCTAACGTCATGCAAACGGAAAGCTCAACTCCACCTGCCGACCTCGAACCCGACTGGCGTATTCCGTACCTCGACTGTCTCGTTCGAGGGGAGCTCCCTCCGGATAAGACCGAGGCTCGACGGATCACTCATCGGGCCAAAACCATTGTGATATACGACAGTGATAAGGAGCTTTATCGACGTAGCCCCACGGGCATCCTACAGCGCTGTATCACAGTCAAGGAAGGCAGGAATCTACTCAGAGATCAACACTCGGGGGCTTGCGGTCATCATGCGGCGCCTTGAACCCTCATCGAAAACGCGTTCTGGCAAGGTTTCTATTGGCCAACCGTGGTCTCCGACACCATTAAGCTGGTACGCTCCTACAAAGGATGCCAGTATTACGCAAGGCAAACCCATCTCTTGGCTCATGCCCTCCAAACCATCCCCATCACATGGTCATTTGCCGTTTGGGGGCTCGACTTGCTCGGACCCCTAAAGAGAACAACCGGGGGCTTCACCCACTTGCTCGTTGTCATCAACAAATTTTCCAAGTGGATCGAGGCCCATCCGTCACCAACGTTAGGTCAGAGCAAGCCGCCCTGTTCTTCAGCGACATCATCCATCGTTTCGGGGTTCCCAACTGCATTATTACGGACAACGGCACCCAGTTCACCGGCAAAAGGTTCTTGGATTTCTATGATGACCATTACATCCGTGTGCTCTAGTTGTCCATAGCTCATCCAAAGACAAATGGCCAAGTAGAGCATGCCAATGGCATGGTTTTACAAGGCCTAAAGCCGAGAATCTTCAACAAATTGAACAAACATGGCAAGAAATGGGCCGCCGAGCTCCCCTCGGTCCTATAGAGTCTAAGAACAATGTCGAGTCGAGCCACGAGGTTCACTCCATTTTTCTTGGTTTATGGGTATGAGGCTGTACTTCCAACCGACTTAGAATATGGATCCCTGAGGCTGAAAGCCTACAACGAACAAAGCAACGATGCCGCGAGAGAGAACGCCCTCGACCAGCTCGAGGAGGCTCGAGACATAGCTTTACTACACTCTGCAAGATACCAGTAGAATCTTCGACGCTACCACGACAAGCATGTGCGCAATCGAGACCTCCATGTTTGTGACTTGGTGCTTCGGCGAAGCCAGAGCAACAAGGGACGACACAAGCTCACCCACCGTGGGAAGGTCCTTACATCATCACAGAGGTGTTGAAGTCTAGGACTTACAAGCTATCCAATGACAAGGGTGAGATCTTCACTAACGCATGGAACATTGAACAACTACGTCGCTTTTACCCTTAGAGCCTCAAGGCTTTGTACCTTTTTTCTCAGTTCCATGAATGAATAAAGAACAACATCCATATTGATGGCATTCTTTCATAAAAAACAGGTAGGCTCGCCCCTGCTTTCGTAGAGTTGAACCTCCCTCGGGGGCTAGAAAGGGGGAAACCCCCTATGTCCCTAAAAAACTTGTATTTTTTCAAAAAAACTTTTACATAGTCAACGAGGCCGCGAGAGTACCCTGAAAGCATGTCGCAAAAAAAAGAGTACCCTGAAAGCATCTAGGCCCCTAGAGTGAGTTTCGATGATTGATGACAACGGTTAATTATCCTGACTAATGTGTGTTTTGCAGAGACGATAGAATGTTAGGTCATGGTAATGGCAATCGTGGGCGATGTGGTGATCATGCCCCTTATCGATGGAAATCATTTTCGGTTTTCAAAGGATGGACAACAAGGTTAAGGATAGTTAGTTTTAGATGTCGAGGAGTTGAGTGACGTTTGGATTAGTCGTCAGGATTTGTTTCTCTCCTTTGGCTGTACTATTAAGGGGGGCATGGATGGGTAGCTTGATCTAGGTGAGTCTAATGGTTAGGTGTGGTGCACACTTGTCAAACTTAGCACTAGGTAGCTCCAAGATGGCCCTGAGATTGTTTGGAACAAAAGCCGTTCAAGAAGTGTTTGAATCAGAAGTCGTTTTGGTCTTCAAACAGGCGACAGACGTTGAAGGCGAGAGCGATAGACGCTGACGTCAGCGTTTGTCGCATGGAACTTGCATGGCCTAAGTGAATTTGGAGCGACAAACATAGGGGTGAAGGGCATCAGATGCGTCCCTCGCTGTTGCCCGCGACAGACGCCGATAGGGCATAGCGTCTGACGCGTCTGGTGTGCGTCAGACGCAGTCCATAATGCCCTGAGTGCTCAGATCACACGATAGATGCGTCTGGTGCTAGGGCGACAGACGTGGCCCAGCGTCTGTTGGCCCCTAATAGCTAGTTGAATGTTTGTACTCCGTTACACGTGATAGACACGCACTTCGGTGGCGACGGACGCGTTTGTTGGCCCCGAAAGTTGCTATTTTTGAAGATAACGGTTGGAGGAGTTGAGGGGGAGTATAAATACATCCCCTACCCCTCCATTTGAGACACTCTTGCTCATTTGTTCAGCTAAGAAACACTTTTCAAGTGCAAGGAAGTGCAAGAGCCTTAGTGAGGATTGAGTTTTGAGAATTCAAGATTAAGGATCCTCATTAGTGACTAGGGAGTAGCAAGTGTGCATCCACCTTCTCATTAGACTTGTTGTGGTCAAGTGAGAGTTTTTACTGGTTACTCTTGGTGATCGCTGTCACCTAGACGGCTTGGTGGTGATTGGGAGTTTGGTGATCATCCGGTAGAGCTTGTGGATGACCCAACTCATCTTGTGAGCGGTTGTGGGCGATTCACCGCGATGGAGTGTCAAAGAATCAGCCCGTAGAGAGCACTTGATCCTTGCGCAGATCAAGGGGGAGCTACACCCTTGCACGGGTGCTCCAACGAGGACTAGTGAGGAGTGGCGACTCTCTGATACCTTAGAAAAACATCGTCATGTTCCTAACCCTTTTACATTCAAACAATTTACCTTCCCGCATTACTTTCATTGCTTGTTTTACTTTCCTAGAATTGCCATGCTAGACTAGGATTGGAACTTAGGGTGAAAAATCTTTATCGGTAGAATCACTAGGAACACTTGTAGCCACTAGGGGTGAATTATGGCTTAGTAGGATTTAATTCTTGAAATAAATTTTAGAAAAGCCCAATTCACCCCCTCTTGGGCATCTTGATCCTTTCATACCCTAAGGCTCAAAGGCTGTCGAGCCGCGAGATTGCCTATGTGTCCATGCTAACGGTACCTCCACTCACTCCCCCACACCAAGGGGTGCAACCGCGTGCTAAGAAGACTTAGTAAAAGATTCACGATTTCAAAAAATCGACGTATGATGTTCCTATACACTTCGATACGAGTTCTTACATAGTCAACGAGGCTGTAAGGCCATCCTAAGGACAAGGGGCTGTCGAGCCACGAGACCACCTATGCCTCCGGGCTACGGTATCTCTACTCACACCCCACGCCAAGGGGTGCAACCGCGCGCCAAGAAGACCGCGTAAGAACACGATTCGAACGAAAAGGGAATGAAAAACTCGAACGAAATAAGACATTTAGTACACATTTACATCTAAATGTTTTAAGGCCCCTGGGGCCACGATAGTACGAGTCATGAACAAAAACTAACTTATTACACGGGCCTTCATGCCCAGATTTGGCTCATAGGCCCTCATCGTCAGCAAGCGGGAGCACCTCGTCCTCGAATAGCCTAGCGAGTCGACCCTCAGGTTCTTCCGCAGCCTCGATCAACCGTAGGCAGGCTGCCTCGTTCTCCTCCTTAGTCTTGCTCAGGTCGGAGGTGAAGCCATCAGCGACGAGGCCCATGTTGTACTCGAAGCCAGAGCGAATGACCGCCATGGCCCTCTTCATGCCATGGTGCAGTGCGCCCCGCACCTTCTCGCGTACGAGGCCACCCAGCGCCGTTATCCGGCGCACAAAAGAATTCCCCGGCACGTCCTCCTCGGTGTCGGTGTTGGGCTCGACCCCCAAGCCATCGCACACCGTAGTGATAGCGCCCTAGAGCAGTTGGTTTCGCCTGACCTCAGCCTCAAGGAGGGCTTGAAACGAGGTGGCCATCACCTGGGCCTCGCGCTGCTGCTTCTCTAGCTCTGAATCACGAGATCAAGTTAGCAAGAACATAAGAGTTCCAAGTTAAGGTCAGAGTTGGGCAGAAGCTTACCCTCAGCATGGGTCTGCCAGCCCACAATCTGATCACGCAGCTGTAAGATCCTAAATGGCTAGAGGGGGTGAATAGCCTTTTTGAATTTTCTACAAGCTTTACTCAACAACAAAGTTAGTACAAAAGATGGCGAAGCTAATTCTTGCACTAGCTCAACTATCCTAAGCAAGCCACCTACACAATTCTAGATAACAAGGCTATGATCTCTAATTCACACTACAAGCTAAGTCACTAAGCTACTTACTCCTAGGTGAAACAAAGTACACTAAACAAGCTACACAAGGTAAAGAACAAAAGGTAAAGGAGAGAGAGCTTGAATAGATATACCAATGTTGATGAGAAGAGATATATCCAATGTACCAATCAATCAACGTGATCACATACACAAATGAAATCATCGACAATAAGATGACACAAGATTTTTTATCGAGGTTCACTTGCTTCCCGGCAAGCTACTCCTCGTTGTGGTGATGCATCCACTTGATGGATCGCGAGCTAATCAACTATCAAGAGTTGAACCCTCAGCGGGTGCCGCACATCCACTCACAAGATGGGGATCCTCCAAGCCACGAGCTCCACTAGAGTATCCAATTCGCGAACTCCCACAGGGAAGGATCAAGAACCCCTTACAACACTTGGTGAGGGCTCCAACAATCTCCAATTGCGAGCTCAATCACCTCCGCTGCTCCAAGTCGTCTACCGTGTTGGGAAACATGAAAGAGTAACAAGAAATCCACAGCAACTCGAAGATCAGGTGCCTCTAGAATGCAACTCTCAAGTAATGCACTTGAATCTCACTCAATCTCACTCAAGATGTGCAATCAAGCAAGGAGATGAGTGGAGGGGAAGTTCTCTAGCTCAAAGTGTGTCTCAATATCTCAAATGTGCAAGAGAGAACCCCCAAACCCGGCCACCATCTATTTATAGCCCCATGAACAAATATGGTCGTTACCCCTTCACTAGGCGATTTTTTTGGATCGACCGGACACGCCGGTCGAACTGACCGGACGCGCTGCAACGCGTCCGATCGCCCTGCACCGTCCACGTGGCCTCCCGGATTCAACCGCGACTGCTCGATCCTCCAACGGTCACTACGCGCCAACGATCAAACGCGATGACCGGATGCACCGCTTCTCAGACCGGATACACAAGTGCGCACACCACCCGCACGCGCAATGACATAACCGGACGTGCTCCACGCAACGACCGGACGCGACAGTAAAAGCGTCCAGTCACAGTCTAGAGAGCTCCCATCGCGACCGGACGCGTCCGATCGCATGTGACTGGACGCGTCGTGCGTCCGATCAGCTCTTCGTCATGCACTACACCAATGGGTGTCCGTCCGAACATGCTGGTTCCGTGAGGGACCGGACACGCCGGTCCGCGACCCTCTCATGCGCGCGTATGCGTGCGGTTTGAACTGACCGGACGCGCAGGTCCACCCTGGACTGCGTCCGGTCCAGCGTCCGGTTGGAGTTTTTCATAGATAAACACTCTGGACTTTCACCACCTTTTCTCGCCTTTGACGCAAAGGAAAATAGGCATTTCATTTCCTCGAAAACGCACGAATCCCGCCTCGCAAGCTCGGCTAGAGGGAGAGAGGAACCCAACCCACTCTCTACCGCTCAAACTCCACCGCCTTCGCAAATGTGTCAATACCACCATGTGTATATCACCATGTGCATGTGTGTTAGCATTTTCACAATCATTTTTCAAGGTGTTACGTTAGCTCTCTACTAGATCCTAATGCATATGCTCAAGAAGATGACCTAGTAGCACTTAATTTACGAGCTAACTAAGATTGCCCCTCTTGATAGTCGGCTGTCAATCCTAAACCCGGTCAATCACTTCTCTACTCATCTTAGACCGGCAAAAGCAAACCCTATGATTATACCTTTGCCTTGATCACTTTATTCCACGTCCATCTCCACATGCTTGATCACCTTGATCATCATTTTATGTGCATCTCCACCTCTTGTGACCTTGTGGCCATCACTTCATGCTCCTTCATCACGTGTGTTGCTTATGCCTAACTCATTCCACTTGATACAATAGCATTAGCAACTTGGTGTCATTAATTACCAAAACCAAACTTGGGTTTTCAGCAGCTCGCCGTGCGCCTTCTCGGTCGCTCGAAGAGCCTCATCCTCGTCATGGATGGTCACCCTCAGCGTCTTGATCTCTTGACCGGTGCCTGAGAGAGCCTCGTCCCTCTCTCAGATGGTCCCCTTTAGCGTCTCGACCTCCTCGGTCAAGGTTCCGATGTGGGCGGACGCCAGTCCGATCTGTACGTTGAGGGCATCACGCTGACCGCTGATAAGAGCGATGTCCCCCTCGAGCCCCTTCACTCGCACCAATAGCGGCGTAAGGTCCTTACGGGCTTTGGCTGCCTCCTCTTGAGCTTTGGTCGCGTCTTCACGTGCCTTGGCCACAGCGTCCTGAGCCTGCACTGCCTCCTCCTTAAGCGGCGCGTGGACGACGTGAAGCTCATCCACTTCGGCGCTCTTCTTGGATAGCCGCTTGTTGGCCTCCTCGACCAGAGCCCGTTGACAAGGAAGCACCACCCACACACCGCTCTCGTGCCCGATGAATAGCAATTTTCGGTGCGACCGCTCCTTGAGCGGTCACAGTCAAAACCAAAATCAGAATCAAGGGAAAAAGGGGGGTTGAGCTAAATAAAACACCAAGATAAATGTAACCTACCTCAAAGGCCCCCAACATATGCCGCACTAGGGTATCCGTGACCATCCGCAGAGATTGCAGGGAGTGCTCACGGAGCCCCTCGGCATACTCCCAGTACTTTACCTCGTCCTGTCGTCGAGGATGAAGAAGGGCTCGGCGTCGGGATTGGCCGCATCCCTGAACTCGAGGGGCGAACAACCCTAGTGCGGGAGCTCCTCCTCTGCCCACACAAGCACTAGCTCCACGAAGTTGGGCCACCCGACGGACGCCTTCGTCGTGTCACCGTCTGGCACCGCAGAGGTTTTGGGCCGATCCGAGGCAACGACCATCTCAATGTCCGCCTTCTGTTTCCCCTTGTCAGATGGGGGATTGTCGGACGTGAGGTCGATCACGGTCGGTGTCGACCCTTGGGGTGGAAGTGGCCCCCCGCTAGCCGGTGCCTCCACCTGAGCGTTGGGCGATGGCGCAGCCACCTCCCGCTCCGCCTCCACCACCGGTCTCTCCGACTAGCTCAGCTCACGCTGCTCCGCTTCCGGCTGCGGCTGTGGTGGCCGCTCTTGCTGCTGTTGGTGTTGTGGCTACAGTTGCAACTCCTCCTACTTCATCTGTAGTTCCGGCAGCTCCTCCTCCTTCCCCGCATCTTGCGGGGTCTCCACCACGTCCCTTGTTTCTTCCACATCCGCCTGCCCGGCGTCGCGGGCAGATGTTGCGGCCTTGTCAGCGTCGATGGTCTCTAGGGTCTTTTCCGTCACCTCTAGACCGATCGAGCCCGGTAGCGCCTGAGGCTGCCTCGACCCGCTTCGGCTGCTGAGCGGCGTCCCCAACTCTGGTGCCCTCCTGAGTGCTCGCACCAGCCTTGACGGTGGCTTCTTTCACCTTAAGTCGCTCTGTCACTGCCTGACACCTAGGCGACATCATTAGCCAGTGTCTGCATCATCAGAGCGGCACTAGCCTTGAGCGCCTTGGCAGGCGTCATGGCCGCCGGCTCCGCCTTGCGCTTACGGCTGCACAATGAATAAGAACATGAGAACGAGGAGCAAAATAAACTTATCAGAAAGACAACGCAAAACACTTACCCGGACATGGGGATCAGGGCTTTGTCCCTGGCTTCCCTGAACCACCTGAGGGTTTCTGCGACGGCCCCTCTGTCGAGCCTCTGGTCGGCTCGGAACTCCTTGGGGCCTGGGCTGATGAGGCCTCTGGGGTCCTCTTCGTCGTTGAGGTCGTCTGGCCTTGGGTCCTCACGCCTGACGACGGTGCCCTGGTCTCAAGCGTCCACGCCGCTGACCCGCCCACCGACGAGGTCCAAGGCGACCGGGCACACGGGCGTGGCGCCACCGACATCGTCGGAGGGACCCTAGGCTCGGTGGATCCCCTTTCTAAAGGCCCCTCATGAGCCCTTCCTTCCGCTCGCTTTTCCTCCCCCTTGACGAACGCTGAGGCTGCCCTCAACGCCTGGGAGGTCAACCCCTCGCCGACGGGCTCCTGTAGGGACCGTACGTCAGGGAGGTGTGCGAGGAAAGTCATGGTATCATACCGCGACCCGGTGTTGTTATCGTCGCTATCATCATCCTTCTCCTCTGAGGTCATCTCAAAGGGGGACTCCTTCTCAGGGAGACCCTCGAGCCTTTGCTGGCGACGGTGTTTTATCAACGCCTCGCGCTCGAGGATCTTCCTGTTGTGCCGCTTCTTCATGGCATCTTTCTCCTTTTTCTCCTAAGCCATGGAGAAGCGTCTCACTTGTCTAGCGGCGCGATCCTCCGGGACCAGTGGCGGTGAGTCCTTAACCGCTGACAGATCCTGCACAAAAAACTCAATGGGCTAAAACAATGAGACCTAGAAGAAAGGGGGGCTCGAGACCAGCAAGACAACACTTACCAGGGGCTCAAATCCCTGGATGGGCCGCATCGGGACCTTGTCAATGTCCTCTTGCTTGAAGCCACCCACCACCCACTGAGCGCGCCGGATGACCTCATCAAGGAGGAGGGTCTCGTGTGACATCCGACTCCCCTCCAACGAGACACTTGGTTTCATCTCATCCAATCACAACCGACGCTGCATCAAGGGCAGGACCCTCTGGCGGTGGAACGAGGCAGCCACCATTCCTGTGGTCAGTCCACGCAGGCGAAGTCTCCTCAGCGCATCGAGGAGCGGCTGCAGCTTCGGCTGGTCTTCCTCGATGACGTCGTACGACCAGTTGTCCTTCTGGGACATCAGCACTTGCCCGGTGAAGCGGGGCAGGCGGTCGTCGTTGTTGCGCAGGTAGAACCAGCCGTCGTGCCACCCGTTGTTCGACGAGATAGGCTGGGCCGGGATGTAGAGATCGCCTCAATCCGCCCGCACTTGGATAGTGCAGCTTCCGGCGTGCACCGCTCGCCGAACACCCTTCTCGCCTACCTTCTTAGCGAAGTGCTCCGCCTTGAAGAGGTGGAGCCACAACTTCCAGTAGGGCTCGATCCCCAAGTACCCCTCGTAGACGGCCGCAAAAATGGCAGCTTGCGAGATGGAGTTCGGGGCAAGATGATGGAGCTCCACCCCGTAGTAATGCAGGATGGCCCGCATAAATCAGCTCGGCAGCATCCGGAGCCCCCTCTCGTGGAAGGCGACGAAGCTAACCACATAGCCCTCCGGTGGCGCCGGCTCCCGGTGGTTGGTCGGCGGCACCCTCCACTCCGGCAGGTCCCGGCTTGTCCTCGGATGCAGGAGACCATCGCGCATGAGCTCATGCAACTTCTTCTCCATCACCGAGGATTGAATCCACGAATCTGCGGGGAGGACCGAGCTCTTTCCCGCCATGGGTGCAGGGATTGGAATACGGCGGCGGCAGGGAAGGGATGATGTCGGTAGTAGAGAATGGCTGATGGAGGCAAAGGAAAGAGGAGGCAGTTGCAAAAGGCTAGGAAGGAACAAATGAAACCCTGGACTTCGTATTTATACCCCGGCGGAAGGCCAACGGGCGGATCCGGCGAAGAGGCAAGTAAAGTTTCCGCATTTAATGCTCTTACCAAATCGCTCTCTTGAAACCCGCATGCACAGGCACGTGTCAGCCGTTCGCTCGCCAACCGCCTGCCACGCCGCCCACTACCACGTCGTTTTTGCTTCCTCCCAAAAAAGATGCACCCCAACGGGTGAGAGGGAAGGCTCACAGACGGACACTTCCGGGCGAAGGAACCATGGGCTCCGAGCCCACTTCAAACCTCAAGGGTTCAAAAGCTGGCCCTTGACCGGGGTTCGACAGCTGCCCTCGAGTAACTAGAGTTAGGGATGACTGAGAGCGGGCCCATACAAGGCGAGGGCTTGAGCCGCTTTCTCGAGACGCCGTCAGACATATTCGAGGCTAAAGGGGAGGTCGGCGGTGGAATCCCCTCGGAGGGAGGCATTGAGCCCTCGGATCCCATCGAACGGAACCGAGATCCACGCGACAACTCTTTGGCACTTTTGGAGAGCGCCTCCATGGCCACCAGCCGACCCCTATCGAATGGGGCACGGGCTCCCACTTGAATTTCCCGCTAGCAGCTCACCAGCGATCATCAGAACTCACCAATCAGGGGTAGTGCGGTGTTTGTGTCCCTTCTCCTTACTAAAAAGATGCGTAAAGGTCGTACGATTAAAGACAGGTAGGACCCTGAGCGACCTCACGCATACAAGGCTCGGGGGCTTACCCGCAATAAGCTAGCCTCAACGAAAGAGGGCCAAACGCGCCACGGGGGCTCAAACACAGGAGTATCCCTCAACATAACATATTAAAAGCCCTTGAAGGAGTCACCCACTCCTCCGTGGCCTCGGGGGCTACACCCGGCGGATGCGCTTACGCGCACCCACCAGAGAGCGACGACGCTATGACTCCAGTTCATAATTCGCAGAAGCCTCTGTGAGAGTGTCCACACACACACAAAGCCTCGGGGGCTACTGTTGGGTACCTGAATTAGGGGTACCCAAAACCAATGATTAAAAGGAGCAAACCCCCGAGGAATCCACGCCCTAAAACCTCCTAAAATCATATTAAGGCTCCACCCACATGGGTACACCGAGCCCACCCCGCATACATGTGAAGACGAGGCCCCCTCGACTACGTTCCGACTCGCACGAGGCCCGCTCGACTGAAAGCCTCGACCCTAGAAATTCTCCGACTCGCACGACCCGGGGTCGAACCGGTTGACCCCCCCTCACCCACCTACTCACTGACAAAGCATTCAATGCAACCAATTCCACCAACATAGCCACAACACCACCGGCGTGGGAGCAGCACCCGTGTCTAATCCTACTTTTTACTACCTATCCCGAGATGGACGGTGAAAAAGTAGCCACTATTCACACCATGTCAAGCACTATTCTACTATCGATGCCCCCTCGACGAACAAGGCGACAACCACCGCGCCCGGGTTTTCTAGGGCTTAGCGTTATCCATTCCTCGTCGACCCCCTCAGCTACATCCCGATCCAATCTCGACCGTCGCCAGTCAACAAAGGAACAACGCCCGCACGTCGACTACAGGGGATCGCACGTCCGTCACAACACCCTAG
The DNA here is from genome assembly GCA_038087645.1 of Saccharum hybrid cultivar R570. Classification (NCBI taxonomy): domain Eukaryota; kingdom Viridiplantae; phylum Streptophyta; class Magnoliopsida; order Poales; family Poaceae; genus Saccharum; species Saccharum hybrid cultivar. The sequence goes on from JAQSUU010000293.1 coordinate 18,709,097, forward strand.
ATGTGTTTACCGTCGCGTCGTCAACATCACCGCGACACCCTGGGGATGGCCGGCCATTACCGAAGCACATCGCTACTGTAAGGTCCTAGATGGCTAGAGGGGGGGTGAATAGCCTATAAAAATTCTACAAGCACCACTAAGCAAACTTGTTAGAATAACAAACGGCGTAAAGCGAGTTTTGCTTAGCCAAAGGTTGTGATGCAAGCCTCCTATCCACAAGTCTAGTAGATTATGATCTCTAGTTCACACAAGTGCTAAGTCACTAACTTACACTAGTGAGCAAGCTAACAAATACTAGAAAAGGCTACTACTAGAGCTACACAAGATAATCTAGTAAAAGTAAATGCAAGAGATAGGATGGTGTATCTTTTACCAATGGTGGAGTGAAGATGTTGCCAATCACCAAGATGATATACAATCAATCAATATTGACAACAACACAATATGGAGACCAATCACCGGGAGACAAAAGACACAATATTTTTTGTTCACCCGGTGTTCACTTGTGCACCGACAAGCTACGTCACCGGTTGTGTCGACCAACACTTAGATGGTTCCTCGGTGCGACCCTCAAGTCACTTGCCCCTCAAGGCATGCCCCGCAAGGCACTGCAAGACACCACTCTCAAGTGAGGTAACTCAATGACACGCGCAATGTAATAGAGTTGCTTTTGGCATCCCGCCGAGGAAAGCACAAGAACCTCTTACAATCAACCGGAGGTGGCCAAGAACAATCACCTTTTCTTGCCAACGCCTCCAACAATCTCCAAGCCGGCTAGGAGCGGTACTCTCCAAGAGTAACAAGAAATCCACCGGCTATACCACCCACAAGTGCCACTAGATGCCCTCAAGCTATGCAATGCACTTTGGGATCACTCAATCTCACTTATGATTTGCAATCACTCAAGAGAGATGAGTGGGAGGAGATGTTCTAGCTCAAAGGATGTACAAGAATGTTAGAAATCACTAGCCACCTCCCCAAGGGCTGGCCAACGAGTATTTATAAGCATCCCATCCAAATAGAGCCGTTATACCCATTTGGGTCCAATCACATTGTAGTCATTTGGCCTTTCTACCAATTCCCAAACATCATTTCTTGTGAAATTATTAAGCTCTTCTTGCATAGCCATGATCCAATCGGCATCCTTCAAAGCTTCTTCTATTTTCTTTGGTTCTATGGTTGACACAAATGATGCATGCTCACAAAACATAGCCAATCTTGATCTTGTTTGCACACCACTTCTAATATCACCAATAACACTATCAATGGGGTGATCTCTTGCAACATGTTGTGGTTGGAGTACTTGCACTTGATTGCTTGAGCTTGGTTGATCACTTGATGTATCTCGATGAGAAGAACTAGCACCATAATTTTGCACTTGAGAGTCACTAACTGGCTTGTTTGGTGAATTGAGCACTTGATCTTTATCATCATCTTGAATATCAATTACTTGCTTTGCTCTAATGTCCCCAATGTCCATGTTCTTCATTGCTTCCACCAATTGAGTTCCACCAACATCATCTAGATTCTCTTCTTCATCTTGTGACCCATTGGTTTCATCAAATTGCACATCATGGACTTCTTCTAGAATGCCACTTGAGTTGTTCCAAACTCTATAAGCTTTGCTTGTAGTTGAATAACCAAGTAGGAACCCCTCATCACATCTTTTGTCAAACTTCCCCAATCTAGTGCCCTTTTTCAAGATATAGCATTTGCAACCAAACACCCTAAAGTAAGAAATATTGGGCTTTCTTCCATGAAGTAACTCATATGGGGTCTTCTCTAGCAATGGATGACAATATAGTCTATTGATGTAGTAGCAAGCGGTATTGATTGCTTCATCCCAAAATGATTGACTCACATTGTACTCATGAAGCATTGATCTAGCCATATCAAGCAATGTTCTATTCTTTCTCTCAACTAGGCCATTTGATTGTGGAGTGTACTTGGCCAAGAATTGATGTCCAATACCATAATGATCACAAAGTTCTTCAATTCTTGTATTCTTGAACTCACTTCCATTGTCACTTCTCACTTCCTTGATTCTAATCTCAAACTCATTGTGAACTCTAGTGAGAAATGTCTTGAAGGTGTCAAACACTTCACTTTTGTCACTAAGAAAGAATACCCATGTGAATCTTGTGAAGTCATCCACTATGACAAAGTCATACTTGTTGCCGCCTATGCTTGTATATGTTGTTGGTCCAAATAGATCCATGTGCATCAACTCAAATGCTTTGCATGTGCTCATTGTACTCTTCTTTGGATGTGAGCTTCCAACTTGCTTCCCGGCTTGACATGCACTACAAAGCTTATTCTTTTCAAATTCAACATCTTTTAAACCATTGACAAGATTGTGAGTTGTAAGCTTCTTCAATTGTTTCATGCCAACATGACCAAGCCTTCTATGCCAAAGCCAACCCATGCTTGATTTGGAGACTAAGCAAGTTGTCAAAGAAGTTTCTCTAGCATTGAAGTCAACTAGGTAGAGATTCTCATATCTAAAGCCCTTGAATGCCACATTTGAACCATCCACACTAATAACTTCCACATCATCAACCCCAAAGATGCATTTGTAGCCTAGATCACATATTTGTGCCACGGATAGAAGATTGAAATCCAAGCTTTCAACTAGCAACACATTGGAGATACTCATATCATTTGATATTGCAATCTTGCCCAAGCCAATAACCTTGCCTTTCTTGTTATTGCCAAATGTGATAGAATCAACCCCACTATTATTGTCATTGATTGAGTCAAACATTCTTGATGTATCGGTCATGTGTTGAGTGCACCCACTATCAATAATCCAATGCCTTCCTCCGGCTTTGTAATTGACCTACAAGCAAATCAATGAAGCTTAGGTACCCATTTTTGCTTGGGTCCTTGTAGGTTACTAACTAAGCTCTTTGGTACCCAAATAGCCTTCTTCTTTGGGCCAACAATGGGTGTACCAATAAACTTAGCTTGCACACCCTTCACACCTTTGGTAAGCACATAGCAAGAATCAAAAGGTATAGCACTAACGAATTTCTTGCTTTGGTTCTTTTTATTGCAATTATGCTCTAGGTGCCCAACTTGCTTGCATCTATTGCAAAACCGACCATTGCTCTTCACAAAGCTAGGCTTTGGAGTTGCAAAGACCGACTTGCCTTTCTTAGGGGTGTAGCCCAATCTCTCTTTGTTAAGAGAGAACCTTTGGCTACCCAAGCACTTAAGCAAGCGGGCCTCACCACCATAGGCCTTGCCTAGGGCGTGAGTGAGCTCATCCACCTCTCTCTTGAGAGTTTCATTCTCAACCATTAGTGAGGCATCACAAGTGAAACCATCACTAGTAGTAGAGGTAGAGTTGGTGGTGGTGGATGAAGAGCTACAAGAAGGGTTAGCATTTGACATGATGATAGGTTTATAAAAAGATTCATCAATTATATCACATGTAACACCTATATCACATGATACAATAACCTCCTTCTTTGCTTGTTGCTCAAGTAGCAATGAGTGAGCTTCTTCAAGCTTGGAATGAGCTTTATCAAGATCCTCATGGTCTTCCACTAGACTCTCATGAGTGGTCTTAAGCTCACCAAGAACTTTCTCAAGTATTGCTACTTTCATTGAAAGCTTCTTGCACTCCTTGTTCTTGGCAATAGCTATGTCTCTAGTTTGTTGCAACAAGTCATATAGTTGTTCTTTAGTTGGTTCATCATCATCATCATTATCATTATTATCATTATCACTATTATGAACATATTCCATTTCACTTTCATCATCACTCTCATCATATAATACCTTAGCTTCTTTGGCCATGAAGCACGAAGAGGATGAATCAAATAGTGATGGCTTCTTGTTGATAGCAATGGAAGCAAAAGCCTTGTTGGATGATTCTTCTTCTTCTTCATCATCATCACTTTCCCAAGTGGCCACATAGACTCCATTCTTGCCTTTCTTGAATGTTATCTTGGCTTCTTTCTTTTTCTTCTCAAACTTGCCCCTCTTGTTGTTTTTCTTCTTGTCATAGGGACAATCGACTTGAAGATGTTCGGTGCTATCACAATTGAAGCACTTCCTTTGTTGCTCATTGCTCTTGAAATTGTCATTTCTCTTTTTGAAGCCTCTTCTCTTAATGAACATGTGACCCATTTTCTTGACTACAAAAGCAAATGCCTCATCATCAATTTCATAATCTTCATCTTCATCATTGTCTTCTTCTTCTTCAATGATGGTAGCTTTGCCCTTGGAGGAGGTGGCCTTGAATGCCACGGTCTTCTTCTTCTTCTCATCTTCCACCTTCTCCTTGTCATCAACATCTTGATCATATCTGTCATAGGTCAATACTTCACCAAGCAAATCATTAGGCTTCATTGTTTCAAGCCCATCTCTTTGTAACATCATGATCAACATCTTGAATCTTCTAGGTAAGCTCAATAAGAACTTGTGACAAAAATCTTGATCTTGAGTCTTGTGCCCTAAGCTCTTGAGATCATTGACTATCACTTACAATCTATGAAACATTTCAATGATTGTTTCATCATCCTTTTTCTTGAAGTTCTCAAACTCACTTTTGAGCCCATATAGCTTGGCACTCTTCACAACCTTAGTGCCCTCATATGTTTCACTCAACCTTGTCCATACTTCATATGCCAATTCTAAGTCCTTGATGCCCTCAAATACTTTTGTGTCAATACCATGGTAAAGTGTATTGAGAGCCATTCTATTGCATGTTCTATTTGCTCTATCTTCATCGGTGAGATGATCGGGATCAATTATAGCAAAGTCATTCTCGGTGACTTGCAAAACTCTCTCATGAATAGAACCAAGGTACATTGTCATCTTTCTCTTCCAATGAGCAAAAGAACTAACACCATCAAAGAACGGTGACTTCCCCCCAACATGATTGAACACAATTTGAGCCATTTTTCACACCGAAGGATGTTAAGCCTTGATTAAAACGGTGACCATGGCTCTGTTACCACTTGTAAGGTCCTAGATGGCTAGAGGGGGGGTGAATAGCCTATAAAAATTCTACAAGCACCACTAAGCAAACTTGTTAGAATAACAAACGGCGTAAAGCGAGTTTTGCTTAGCCAAAGGTTGTGATGCAAGCCTCCTATCCACAAGTCTAGTAGATTATGATCTCTAGTTCACACAAGTGCTAAGTCACTAACTTACACTAGTGAGCAAGCTAACAAATACTAGAAAAGGCTACTACTAGAGCTACACAAGATAATCTAGTAAAAGTAAATGCAAGAGATAGGATTGTGTATCTTTTACCAACGGTGGAGTGAAGATGTTGCCAATCACCAAGATGATATACAATCAATCAATATTGACAACAACACAATATGGAGACCAATCACCGGGAGACAAAAGACATAATATTTTTTGTTCACCCGGTGTTCACTTGTGCACCGACAAGCTACGTCACCGGTTGTGTCGACCAACACTTAGATGGTTCCTCGGTGCGACCCTCAAGTCACTTGCCCCTCAAGGCACGCCCCGCAAGGCACCGCAAGACACCACTCTCAAGTGAGGTAACTCAATGACACGCGCAATGTAATAGAGTTGCTTTTGGCATCCCGCCGAGGAAAGCACAAGAACCTCTTACAATCAACCGGAGGTGGCCAAGAACAATCACCTTTTCTTGCCAACGCCTCCAACAATCTCCAAGCCGGCTAGGAGCGGTACTCTCCAAGAGTAACAAGAAATCCACCGGCTATACCACCCACAAGTGCCACTAGATGCCCTCAAGCTATGCAATGCACTTTGGGATCACTCAATCTCACTTATGATTTGCAATCACTCAAGAGAGATGAGTGGGAGGAGATGTTCTAGCTCAAAGGATGTACAAGAATGTTAGAAATCACTAGCCACCTCCCCAAGGGCCGGCCAACGAGTATTTATAAGCATCCTATCCAAATAGAGCCGTTATACCCCTTCACTGGGTCTTTTCGGGATGACCGGACGCGCCGGTCGTAACTGACCGGACGCGCCTCACCGCGTCCGGTCGCCCTGCGACGTCCACGTGTCCCTCGAATTCAAATGCGACCGTTAGATCCTTCAACGGTCACTGCGCGCCAACGGTCAAACGCTATGACCGGACGCGCTGCTCAACCGACCGGACGCGCCAGTCGCACAGCACCCGCGCCCGCGAAACAACGACCGGACGCGCTCCTCGCATCGACCGGACGCGCCGATCCGCACAGCACCCGCGCCCGCGAAACATCGACCGGACGCGCTCCTCGCATCGACCGGACGCGACAGTGCCAGCATTCGGTCAGAGTCCAGTAAGCTCCTTCAACGATCGGACGCGTCCGATCGTGTGTGACCGGACGCGCCCCGCGTCCGATCGTCCTTGCGAACCGCAGTTCATCTCTGGGCGCATGACCGGACGCGCCGGTCCCACAAGTGACCGGACGCGCCGGTTGCAAACCCTAGCCTGTGCGCCCGACAGCTGACCGGACGCGTCCGGTCATTCCATGACCGCGTCCGGTGCAGCGTCCGGTCACCTCTGTGACCTCCGTTCGCCTCCGTTTCTTTTCTGACTTCCGGCGTAGTGGAAAATAGGCTTTTCAACTCCTTGAAAACGCCTGAATCCCGCGCCCGAAAGCTCGGCGAGAGGGAGAGAGAGCCCCAAACCCTCTCAACCACCCAAACTTCAACGCCTTCGTAAATGTGCCAACACCAACAAGTGATCACCACCTTGTGTACGTGTGTTAGCATTTTCACAATCATTTCTGAAGGTTTTCCAGTTAGCTCACTAGGCCCTACATGCAATGCACTTCATGAATTCACCTAGTGGCACCCATGCATCGAATAACCGATAAGACTTCCCCTCTTAATAGTTCGGCTATCGATCCTAAACCACTCACACCCTCTATGGTGTCTTGAGTGCAAAACAAAATGGCCCTATGGTTATACCTTTGCCTTGAGCCCATTTTGTTTCTCCAAATGATATGATCCACTTCATATCATCACATGACCGTCTCGATCCATCGACCTTGACTTTACTTGCTCTTCACCGTTGCATCGGTCCGTCGGCGCCAAGTCTTGCTCAAGCTTCACCATCGCATGGTCCCTCACTTCGAAGCCTCGACTTGCCCTTCACCCTCACAACCGGTCCATCGAGCCAAGCATCACTTCGGTCTTCATCATCTTGGTCACATGAGTTAATGTCGTGTCTCATATTCAATGACCACCTTTATCTAAATCATCCACTTAGATACAAAGGTTAGTCCTAGGTTTCATCAATTAGCCAAAACCAAACTAGGGACTTTCAGCTACAGCAACCTCTACAGTGCCCCCCGCGCCTTCACCTCCAAGGCACCGCCTGAGGACACCTCGGCCTCCACTTGACCCTATAAAAGGGAAGACAGAGGGTTCTCCAGAAAGAGGGGAAACAAGGAGCACAAACGAGACAGAGATCTTCTCCGCTTCCGAGATCGGCACCCTCTCTCACAGCTTGTAACTCCTACGCAAGCACTTCGGTGTAAGGAAATACAATACCCCCCCTCCGCTGGACGTAGTACCTTCTTTGCCCGAACCAGGATAAACCCTCGTGTATTCTCTTTGCATCACCATCCGGATTAGGGAGCACGCAATACAAATTGACTCATCGGTCTAGGGCCCTCCCAGGTCCGAGCACCGACAAATGTGTCCATGGCCCCTGAGAGCGCTCATTTCATAGCCTGGTTCTAGAAGCTGCTGATTGGTTCCAAGCCACATACTCGAGCTTGTCAAACCTGTTAGCGTTTTGGTCGCACAACTCTAGGGCCATCCTTCATGTAATCTTGTTCGCTCGTTGGGCACTCAGATCGCTTGTGGCTCAGTAGCAAGCTAGCGGCCTCCCTTGTAATGTTGAAACGTTCCTGCCTTCTTATTCTTAATGAAATGCGAGCCTAGCCTGCTCACGAAAAAAATATATGTGAAACCTATATTTGCCAAAAATAATTAGAAATCATAAGTTCTAGTATCCTACGATTTATGAGTTTTTTCTATAAAAAATTAAACGTCGCCTATGACAACCTAGACACATGCGGCAAGGGTAAAGCAGTAAAGAAAAGGTCAAAAAGCACGTTTCGCGCAGAAGAAACAGTCGAAAATGCAGCACAACGTTGAGTTCTTTCGGCCCACGGTGTACAGTATGGAATCATGGTTGGCGAGTGACTCTGCGTCTGCCAATGGCCTTGCCCTTTCTCTATGGGCCTTCTCTTCTTTTCCTCATTGGTAATGGGCTGGCCTATACTTTTGGGTCCGGCACACGAACGGAACGTTGGCCCACAACTCTAATTTTTTTTCGAAAGCACAACTCTGATTTCCGATTTTGTTTCTTTTTGGGAAAAAATGCAATCGTCAAAAACCCAACTGCTTCGCACGTTAATCAAGGGCACCGAGCAAATCTGTCCACCTCCTATCAGCCTGTTCGTTTCGCTGTTTTACTGTGCTGAAAGTATTGTTCGCTGGTTTGTTGTGAGAGAAAAACACTGCTGGATGGCTGCTGATTCTGCTGATAAGTCCAAACGAACAGGGCGTATCGAACTTCCTCACCGATGTACGTGGCCGCAAGAAACGCCAGGCTCTCTGTGCCTGAAAAGGCCGAAAAGTGTATTGTAGCACGTTTTGATTTTATTTAGCAAATAATATCTAACCGTTGACTAAGGGGGTGTTTGGTTAGAGAAGTTAAAGTTAACCAACACTGTAGCACTTTTGTCTTATTTGATAAAAAGTTTCAAATCTTGGACTAATTAGACTTAATAGATTCGTCTCGTAAATTACTCCTAATCTGTGCCGACATGCATGCAATTAGTCTACATTTAGTACTCTATGCATTTGAGGGAATATTGATGTGATGGGAGTTAAACTTTAACTCCTGAAAACCAAACAGGCCCTAATTTGGTCCAAAACGTTCGTCTCGCAAAGTACAACTAATCTGTATAATTAGTTTTTGATTTCATCTACATTTAGTACTCCATGCATATCATAAATTTAATGTGACGAAGAAATTTTTTTTGCATAGTGCTTTTTTCAAGTAACACACCCGTTGTTTAGATACCAAATTCGGTACCCAAATTGATACAGTAAACATCACGTCATACTGTAGCAATTTTGTTTTTATTTGGTAATAATTGTCCAAACATGGATTAATTAGGCTTAAAATGTTCGTCTCACAAAGTACAACAAAACTGTGCAATTAGTTTTTGATTTCATCTACATTTAGTACTCCATATATGTGCCGACATTTTGAAGTGACAGAGAATCTTTTTTTATAGTGGAATTTGAGGGTGAATTCGGTATAAACAAGGCCACAGCCTGTATAGCCAGGCAAGGCACCCGAGCCCGTCGCATCGCAGCGCAGTTCCCGTCCCATCCAGATCGAACAAACCAATGCACCCTAACCGCTCCGATCCGATTAGATCGGCTCCGCCATGGCCCCCGTGCTCCTCGGCCCTCCCGCCATCCGCGGGGCGCGCCCACCGCCCTCCGCCGTCGCCGACGCCGAGGCCCCCGCCTCGCACCCCTTCCTCGACCTCCTCGACGCCGGCTTCAACGCGCCCGACCCCGACGCCAAGGCCAAGGCCGCGGGCGCCGAGCCGCCGCGCAAGGCGCGCACCGAGAACAACTCCGCCACGTACGCCAGCTCCGGGAACCCCTGCCTGGACCTCTTCTTCCAGGTGGTCCCGGACACGGCGCCCGACCGCGTGCGCGCGCTCGTCGCCGCCGCCTGGGACCACGACGCGCTCACCGCGCTCAAGCTCGTCGCCAACCTCCGCGGCGTGCGCGGCACGGGCAAGTCCGACAAGGACGGCTTCTACGCCGCCGCGCTGTGGATGCACGAGCGCCACCCGCGCACGCTTGCCTGCAACATCCCCGCGCTCGCCGAGTTCGGCTACTTCAAGGACTTCCCCGAGCTGCTCTACCGACTCATCCACGGCCCCGACGTCCGCAAGGTCGCCAAGGCCAGGGCGGACGCCGACAAGGCGCGCAGGGCCATGAAGGTGCGCGTCGCGAAGCTGGCGGAGCGCCGGACTCGTGCCCACGAGAACTACGCCGCCGTCGTAGCCGCCACCACGATCCCAAGCAAGCCCACGCTCGCCGACTACTTCACCGCCACGCTCGCCAGGACCAAGTCCAAGTCCAAGCGAAGCAGAAAAGCGGCGGCCGTGGCCCCGGTGGACACGGAGGAGGAGCTTGACCAGGCGATGGAGGTGGAGCAGGAACCGGAACCCGTGGTGATGGAGGTGGAGCAGGAACCGGAACCCGTGGCGATGGAGGTGGAGCAGAAACCCGAGGCGCCTCAGGAGGCGGCGCCACAGCAACCGCAGGAGGAGGCCGCCGCGAAGAAGAAGGCCACGAAGAAGGTGCCCAAGGCGGCCAGGCTCGCCGTGAACGCGCTGGAGACGTACTACAGCGATCGTGCCTACCGCTTCCTGTTCGACTGCGTCGCCGAGTTCTTCGCCGACCTCCTCGCCTCTGATCTCAAACAGCTCGCGCCCGGCGGCAAGAAGAAGAAGATCGGGCTCGCCGCCAAGTGGTGCCCCACGCCAGACTCGTCGTTCGACCGGACGACACTGCTCTGCGAGGCCATCGCGCGCCGCCTCTTCCCGCGCGACTCCAGCCCCGACTACGCCGACCTTTCGGAGGAGCACTACGCCTACAGCGTGCTGCATCGTCTCCGCCGCGAGGTGCTGGTGCCGCTGCGCAAGGTCCTCGAGCTCCCCGAGGTGTACATGAGCGCCCAGAGGTGGTCCCAGCTCCCCTACGCTCGCGTGGCGTCCGTGGCCATGAGGCGCTACAAGTCCCTGTTCATGAAGCACGACGAGGCGCGCTTCGGCAAGTACCTGGAGGACGTGGAGGCGGGGAAGGCCAAGATCGCGGCGGGCGCGCTCCTGCCCCACGAGATCGCGGCCGCGGCCTACCGCGGCGAATCTGACGACGTGTCGGAGCTGCAGTGGCGCCGCATGGTGGACGACCTCCGCAAGAAGGGCTCGCTGAGCAACTGCATCGCCGTCTGCGACGTGTCCGGTAGCATGGGCGGCACCCCGATGGAGGTGTGCATCGCCCTGGGCTTGCTCATCTCGGAGCTCAGCGAGGAACCGTGGGCGGGCAGGGTGATCACGTTCAGCCGCCGCCCGGAAATCCACATGGTCAAGGGGAAAACCCTCAAGGACAAGTACAATTTCGTTGAAAGAATGGATTGGGGAGGCAACACCGACTTCCAGGCGGTGTTCGACCGCATCCTCCGCACGGCGGTGGACGCCCGGCTGGCACGGGAGAAGATGATCAGGACCGTGTTCGTCTTCAGCGACATGGAGTTCGACCAGGCTTCGGCGAACCGGTGGGAGACCGACTACGAGGCCATCAACCGCAAGTTCCGGGACGCTGGGTACGGCGACGTGGTGCCACAGATCGTGTTCTGGAACCTGCGGGACTCGCGCTCCACGCCGGTGACGTCGACGCAGCCAGGGGTTGCGATGGTGAGCGGATTCTCCAAGAACTTGGTCAAGCTCTTCTTGGAGAACGATGGGGTGGTGAGCCCGGAGGCTGTCATGGCCCAAGCGATCGCCGGCAAGGAGTACCAGAAGCTAGCCGTGTTCGATTGATTCATTGAGGCGACTGACGCGTGGGGCGTCGATCTTGCTCTTAAATGTTCTGCATAAATAACCTGGCCTGCACGAATGTGGGATAAATGCTTGGCAAATGTTTTTCGTCCTGTATAGTTTTCGGAGCTAGCCTTCGGGTCTTTCATTTCTCCGGTTGATTGTTTTTGCTTGGTTAATCCTAATGAAAAAAAATCGTTGTCTCATTTGTTCTCATATAAAAGGCTCGTTCATTTGTCCAGGTTTTTGCTTGAGATTGTGTTGGTATATTCGGCAAACAAACATATTAGTCGCTATATGTGCTTGTTTTCACGCTACATGTGCTTGTTTTCAGGCCTTAAGAGCATCTTCAACAGTTTGCCATCTCGCTTTCCTATCCTTAATTTTTTTAGTAAAAAAAACTTATAGGTCATGTTCATCTGGCTTATAATCCGTTTTTTTCGGCTTGCTTTTTCAGCCGAAACAGTATTTTTCTCTCACAACAAATTAGCCAACAGTGTTTTTCAGCCAGATTATCAGCACAGCCGAACGGGCCATAGTTTGGTATCATCCCTCCCCACCTTTACCAACTTGGCGAATTTCCCTCGTGAGCGCGCGTATATGCGCGGGGGTGGTGAGCGCGCATCCTTCTGCGCCGCATGGTCCGGGTGCAGGTCTGCTGATATGACCTGCCCGACCTGCTAAATGTTTAGTTCTAAATTTTAGAGTGTCAAAATACATTGTAGTATTTCGTTTGTATTTGATAATAATTGTCTAACCATTGACTAATTAAGCTTAAAACATTCGTCTCGCAAAGTACAACCAAACTGTACAATTAGTTTTTGATTTTATCCATATTTAGTACTCCATGCATGTATAGCAAGTTTGATGTGACGAGGAATCTTTTTGGCATAGTGCACTTTTCAAGTGATCTAAACACACGAAGATTGCGCTGCTAGCTGCTGGTAGCATTTCGTTTGTATTTAGTAATAATTGTCCAACCATTGACTAATTAAGCTCAAAACATTCGTCTCGCAAAGTACAACTAAATTGTACAATTAGTTTTTGATTTTATCCATATTTTGTACTCCATGCATGTATAGCAAGTTTGATGTGACAAGGAATCTTTTTGGCATAGTGCACTTTTCAAGTGATCTAAACACACGAAGATTGCGCTGCTCGCTGCTAGTAGCATTTCGTTTGTATTTAGTAATAATTGTCCAACCATTGACTAATTAAGCTCAAAACATTCGTCTCGCAAAGTACAACGAAACTGTACAATTAGTTTTTGATTTTATCCACATTTAGTACTCCATGCATGTATCGCAAGTTTGATGTGACGAGAAATCTTTTTGGCATAGTGCACTAAGGGGTTGTTTAGTTGGTGAAAAAGTTTAGATTTGGCTACTGTAGCACTTTTCGTTTTATTTGACAATTTATGTCCAATCATGGACTAATTATGCTCAAAAGATTTGTCTCGTGATTTACAACTAAACTGTGTAATTAATTTTTTCTTTCGTCTACATTTAGTACTCCATATATATACCGCAAGATTTGATGTGACAGATACTGTAGCATTTTTTGGGTTCACTTTTCGTGAACTTAACAGGCTCTAAGTGATCTAAACACACGAAGATTGCGCTGCTCGCTGCGCTTCCTGATGGCCGGTACAACTGATGTGACGAGTGCAGCTAGGTGACCTGCATCAGCTGATGTGACGTCTGCATGGCCGGCAAATGCAATGCGGGCCCTGCTTAGATGTCAAATTTTTCCTCAAATTCTACTACGCAAAAAGAAGATTCCCCGTCACATGGATTCCCCATCACATCAAAATGCCGGCACATGTATGGAGTACTAAATATAGATAAAATCAAAAACTAATTGCACAGTTTTGTTGTTCTTTACGAGACGAGCGTTTTGAGCCTAGTTAGTCAATGTTTGGATAATTTGTACCAAATAAAAACAAAATGCTACAGTATGCTACAGTACAACACAGTAATTTGACCGGTCCCAATTTGGGCCAACTAAACAAAGCCGTGATTGAGTGACGAATGTGACGAGGTGACCGGCATGGCTGGCGTTCTAGTGCACGACGAAGGGAAGGACGTGGCGGCGGCGTTCCCCGCGAAAAATAACTTGGATCAACTTTTGATTTTGGGAAGTTAATTATGTCAAACTCTTGGAGATAACTTTTTTTCTTCTTTCTATATTATTTTGCGAGTTGACAAACACCATGATTTAGGAAATGAAAAATACCAAACGGTTGGAGATGCTCTAATTTCTTCTGAGTTTGTTAGAGTATTTGAAGATGCTTAATTATTTCTATGTCCGGACATCTGAGATCAATCTCTGATTGGGTTACGCTTCAATCTGAGCCATGAACAATTAGTTTTTTTAAATCAATTCACTGTTGCGCCTTGCTTACATTCTTATCGGGAATGGCTCAATAGTCGATTCAAGGTTGAACCACACAAGCTGCATTCTAGCTGATTGCTGATATGAAAAACCAAAGCAGCTGGGCAATTACTGCTTCTGAATATAGAAGTTTCAGAAGAGTACATACTGCTGACTGAACAGCTCCCAATTCACTGCAAAGAATCAAATTATTATGTGTGTTTGTTTCTGTAGCTACATTTAGCCTGTAGATTCCAAATTCTTGCCCATTATCAAAATTTGTTTGCCCAACAAGATAATGGATGTCCACAGGATTTCTTGTTTAACCATTTCGAAGATTTCTCGTCTAATTTTACTGTAGTCCACATTATCTTGGCTGAACACTACTAATTCTATCCAGATGTGCTTAACTAGCCCTGCTGGTTCAGCCATAGGTTGCTGCATTATTTTGTTGATGAATAATATTCAGTCCCATGTGATCCAACATCAGTAGTGCTGTTTCTTAATGAGCACGGTTAATTGAAGTTACCATTGTCAAGAATAAAAGACTTTTCAGTAGTTTCCAACCAGTAATGGTGCAATCTTTTAGTAGTTTCCAACCAGTAATTGTGCAGGCAGTTCGGGGGCCCTAGATTCTCCTGTATAATATCTGCCTGAAATTCTTGTTGTCCTTTGACCCCTTGGTTGTCTTTGTTCTGAACTTCTGATTTGTAAAAAGTTTCCATGACAAACTGAACTTGTGATGTCGGATAGGATATGAGTTAGTAATCTACGAGTACAGCAGGTACTAGCTACTAGCAATTAAGGAAAGTTTTGATCGATGTTCTTGCATTTTGTTGTCTTTCAATTCATGAGACTGCATTAGAAACTTCTTTGCTGAATCGCTTGCAGTGCTCTCCAAAGAAATGAGTTACACTTTCCTAATTTAACATGTGTGTATACAATTATCTGTTTAGGCTGTGAACACGATATATGGATTCTTTCATCTTAGCTCTTTCAAATCTTGTGATAATTGTTTATTTAATATACACAACTCTACTTGAACTAACACTGAACTAATTAAGCGTCAAGACATATCTAGGGCTATCTGTGCAGAAACTCTTTTCACATTGGCTAGCCATCTGTGCAGAAGTCTGCCACCAGCAGTAATGGTAATAGCTGAAACAAGATGTGAGGCTGACGGACTATTGTTGATCGTATCCACTGCTGATATCGCTATCATCATCTTTTAATCTACCTGAATCAATCCATGTTCACCTTAAGCCACTTAGCTTGAACATGGAATTGCATTTCACAAATACAAGTCATTATTAGTGTTGTTCCAGACCAGAGACATTAAATTGCATTACTTGGGTGAGATGAAGTTCCTCTGAGCATTTATCGTTGTCTCTTGAACCAGGGTTGCAGGTTGCTTCAGCAATTTATTTACCAGGGTTGGCAGTGCAATCTTGCCTATCAGCAGATTAAGATAGTACTTGCCTTACCACATATAGAAGCTAATAGACATTTTCTTATTTCAGACCATACTACAAGACAACTCAGGTGATGGAGAGGATCAGTTGGAATAAAAATTACAACTTGTCTGGACTCTGTAATAACAATGATGTTATATATTAGCTTGCGGACTCTGTATTCTGTAATGTCTGCACTCTGTTATAACAAGGATTCAGGCCACATAGAAGCTAATGACTGTTATCTTGTTGTCTGCTATATTTTCAATATATTAACTTGTTGTATGTAAGTGGCCATCCTGCTTGCGGATGTTAGTGGGCTTGCCCGCCAGTCCCACTGGTCGCATAGCCCGCTTATTAGCTTGGTGGACAGCCTTGCGGCTGGCGGACCGTCCTCGACCTGCCCCGCTTGCAAGCATACGGGAGTATATCCCTCACGAAACATTTATACGGGAGTATATGGCATCATCCGCCGCAACCAACAGATTCCTGCTCAGCTTGCATGAATGAATCAATCAACCAGCAAGGAACAAAAAGATTTTATCATAAGACTAATAGTATGAGTTGCACACGATCAAAATAGGGTTTGGTTCAATGAACTTTGTTATCAAAAGCATGCAAACTTTGGACAGTCCCGTCTCAATTTAACTGCGTTTTTCGAAAAAAAAATTCTCCCTCCAATCTGGATTTTTATTTTATAGGAGAGCACCTCTTATATAAAAAAGGGAGAGGACGATGAACGTCCCCCAGATCCACAATTCAATAATCCAGTTGCCGGTGAATTGACTGGCTAAGCAAATTTAACATTATTTAATAATTAAAATACACATATTTAAAGTTTAAACCATCACACAAAATCACAACCCCACATGGCTGCCGTTGGAGTTGTGCCAATCAGGCTCCATCAATCAAATAGTGAGAAACAAAAATTAATAAGTCTGGCTTTTTCACAACTTGAGCAATAAGTGTGTTGCCATGAGATTTTATATTAGATATACATAGAAGGAAAAGGGAGTAGAAACAAACTGCGGTTTGGATTAGGTTACCTCAAACATAACTTGTTGTAGCCAACTAGGAAAAGTGCAACTAAATAAAGACCAGAAAGGACAAACAGGAAAGACTAGAAGGAACAAAAAGGAAAGGAACAAACCGCACAAACAAACCATCACAACAATCTAGATACGATATTTTAAAAAGATTGGATTATTCACTAAATATGAACACTACTCCTTGTTAACCACTCTACTAGCGTGTGTGCTTGCAGGAGGAAACGTCCAGATCTGCTCATTCTTTGTGTACTTTATTTTCTTCCTTCACCACCTGCTCGCCTGGCTCGGGCGTCACTACCACTAATTCCCAAGATCTTCTCCGTCTCCTACTCGAGTGCATGTCTCTCACTAGTTCTAGTAGCACAACACTGCCTTTGTCGTTGTTAAATCCCAGCCACCTTCTTCCTCTCCCAGCCGGCAATCTGGCATCCCACTATACACACCGCCCAACCGACCTTTCCCACAACCTCAGTGACGCTGCCCTGCCCCAATGGCATCCCGGCCGCTACCGTTCGACCCCTTCTAATGTCGATATAGATTAACACATGTGCTTGTGTGCATGCCCAAAAATTATCACCGTGCACGTGCAAAATTAAACATTTACGAGTTATTAATGGTTAAAGCTCAACTTGAGAAGTTGTCTTATGCCTTTTTCAAATATATATACCATCAAAACTATATTATTATGTCATCAAAATTTGTGTGGTTATTTTATTGTCTAACTTTTGCTCCACTAGTTATTTATAGATTAATGTTCTTTGGTTTAGAGATTCTGGTTGCTCCACCTGGTCGCCAACAACACTTGTTTTGTATAAGTGTGTTCCTTTCTATCGAACGTGTTGGGATATCTCCAATTGGCTATTGCAAAGCTTGCAGAGTGGGTTGTTCTCTTCCAACCTCAGTTTTCTTTAGTATAGTTTATTAGGCAAATAAACTACATTTGGGATCTTTGCCTTCCAAATTGACAAAAGCTTCATCTTTAGCGTGTTTCCACTAAATTGGGTAAGATATGCAGTACGTGTTGGTGTAGTTCCCGTCGTCTAAAGTTCATATCCTCATAGTGATGGATGCAACGAGAAGGGCCGTCTACAGTTTATATCTTCATATCCAAGTGATGGATGCAATGAGAAGGGTCATTTACATTTCATATCCTCATATCCAAGTGATGGATGCAATGAGAAGGGACGTGAAATTGCCTCATGTCCTTACATAAAGAATGAAGGATTTATTATGTCATCAAGAAAGGGGATCAATGGCAAGCAGGCAGGCAAGCAAGAAGCAAGATGAGAAAGCAACTTACAATAAAAGGCATCGCATTCGCTACACTTGCTATGGTAAGGAGATATCACCATACGCTTTGATATCAATATTGCATCTTAGAAACAATAAAAGCTACTCCAAGTCAGCAATATTATATGTACTAATTAGGTGCTATATAGGATTTTTTACATGCCAAGTAAATAAATAGGGGAGAGAGAATGAAACTATATCATGTGCAAGATACAATTTTATCACAATATCTTTTGTTTTGGCACTAAAGTGAATGTTCAACCACCACTCTCATAGAAACAACATCGCAACATTATTTTAAAACAATAGAGGTGATGTTATATGAGGTGATAGTATTAATACAACATCAAGCTACTCCTAGTGGGCAGTGTCATATACATTTATTAGATGATCCATGGGATGTTTTGAGCATTAACTATGAAAGAGAATGAGATACAACTTTGGCATGAAACCAACAATTGAGTACTAAATTTAATAGTTTGCACCCAGATTTCATATGCCAATATATGAATCAATTAATTAATTTGACAGTGTTGAATATTGTAGCATAATACTATGCATTGTAGATTTCTTTTTTTCGGTGAAATTTAATACCCTCCATTTGGCGTGGAAACCTATATACATGAGTATAACACCATGGACTCAGAGCAACCTTACCATGAAGAAGTAACACTTTCATCAATAGAGTACTCCGAACTTAGATTCACTTCTTAACAAGCATGACACCAATCAAAGGTACAAGAGATGGATTGCCGAAAATGTTCCATATTAGGATTATTTAGAATTTAGTACACATGAATCATAGTAGACGTTAAAACTAACTCTTCAAAAACTTTAACAACAAATGCATCAACTATGTAAACTAAAACACTGTAGATGGATTGATTGATTGATAATGTTGTATAGTTAAGATGATCTTTGAGTCGAACCTCTCAAAGTGGAATGGCTCCTATATCTGGCGTAGTTTTGATCAACATCTCCAACATAGGATAGACGTTTCCATCCAAAGCAAGGTTTTGAAACATAGGATTATTGAAACATAGGATTGATGTTTCCATCCATAACTTTAATGTGTGTAAGGATTTCTCCACTTTTCATTTGTTTTGGAGATTACAAAGTATGTCCGCATATATTTCGTAGAAATAGCTAATTGATAAGAGATTGATCTATTCATTTCAATGGAACATGGCATGCACACACACCATGATCTCATGTAGATATATATAGATACTCCAGAGTGTTTGTTTGGATAAATCCATTCCCTCCTAATACAAGTGGATTTGAGTGGAAAATTAATAAACTAATTTCTCATTAGTCCCTTCCAACGCTTGTGGATTAGTGAGGATTATTTTGTTCCCATATGTGTCATGAAAAGAAGTCACTTTACCATCACCAGAAAAGGTCTAATGCAACAATGTTTGCGGATGATTTCCTCTCATTCCTCTGCACATTATCGCAATACAATTAGAAACAATAGACCCATCTGCTCGTGTATTTTTTGGCAAAGCAATGTGATGTGGACTGAAGGGCGCCTAGCCTAGTTACAACCTAGGAGGAGACTAGGAGAGAGAGGCATGAACCCACATTGCTATACCATGGATATAAATACAACCTTTATTTTAAATGGGTCTCATATTTGTTTTCCCCTAATTGATGCTACTATGCTATTTAGAAATTTTTATCTTGTTCCACCAATTAGAAATATATTTAATATAGTAGATAAAATTTAAATTGGGATGTATTAATAGCCAAAAAGAGAGTGAGAACACCCATATATAGGTGGTTGCTTCCAAGCCAAATCATGGTCAAGAAATTCAAGTAGAATTTTCTCTCAAGGGCATATATATGATCTTATGAATGTGACCTTAGATCTATACTTAGATTTATACCCCCTAGAATAGACACAATAACTTAATATTTCTCTTATTACTACTATATGGTATTTTCTTGGAACATCAATTTATATAATGTGGCAATGTTGGGTAAAACATCAAGCTATTCCCAATAGAGAGTATAATGTACATTTATTAGATGCCATATAAGATGTTTTGAGCATTAATTATGCAAGGGAGCGAGATACAATTTCAAAACGAAATCCAATAATTTGGCATTAAATTCAAAAACTTGAACCCAACATCATAAGCACAATATATGAAACAATTAGTTACTCTGATCATATCAGATATTGTGATATAATACTATGCACAATAGAGATTGTTTCTTCCTATGAATTTGATGTCCTCCATTGACATGGAAACCTCGATATGAAAAAAATATTGTGGATTGGGATCAGTCGTACCATCAAGAAGTAGCACTTGCATCAATATATTACTCTAAGCTTAAACTCAGGTTCACTTCTTAACTAGCAAGAATCCAATCAAAGTTAATTGTGATGAATAACGAAAAAGTTCTATCTCCAACTTATCGAGAATTTTATGCAAGGATAATAGTAGACATATGAAATTAACTCTTTGAAAATCCAACTATGTTAAATTGAAAATCTACAAATGAATGGATCTAGGTTAGCTCCTCGATTGATTTATTATACATGTTGAAGGCAATCTCTGACTCTTGCCTCTCGGAGTGTAATGGATTTTACATCTTCGGTGTAGTGTTGATCATTATCTCCAAGACAGCTGAGATGTTGTCATCACACAATAGCTTTGGATCTGACAAAGTCATACCACATGTATCTCATAATAATGGGAAACTAAGAATAGACTAAACAATTCATTTTAATTGAGTATGACATAAGCGCACACCATGATCAACATTAGATGCTACTAGTTCTATATATGTGTTTGTTTAGAAATTCATTCCATCCAAAAACACGTGGATTGATGTGAAAATGAACTAACTTCCCAATATTCTCTTCCAATATGTATGTATTGATGATGATTTTTGTATTTCTAAACTAGGCTAAAAAGAAATCACTTCATTGTCACCACAAAAGTTTAATGAAAAAACATTTAAGGATAAATAGTCTTGTTCCTCTGCAATACACCATGATAAAACTAGAAACAATGGACCTCTCTGCTCATGAGTTTTTTTGCCAAAACAATACCCATGCTTCTAGGTTGAATGGAATCTGGCTTATTGCGATCCACATATATTCTTCCATTGTCATATCATTAATGAAAATAGTGCACTAAGCTTGAAAAAAAATAGGATAAAGCTAGTGGTTAGACAAGAATCATACTGTCCGTAGCACCGCAATGAATCAAGTGGATCATCTTATGGAGGAGGCGAGGGGTGCAACAAATGAGGTAGACCTTATGTGCTACCAAGCAAGATTTAGGGTAGCAATAGGGGTGGGAAACACAAAACTAACTTCATGCCATGGAGATCTACATGAAATGAAAATTTTAATGATGTTTTCCTATTTAAAACAAAAAACATAGAAAGCCTAATAAGCAACCAGGAACATTGTGTTTCTCCTTCTTTGTCTTTTCAATTGCTACAACCATTAGCTCTTACACATGTGAATTGGGTTAGGGTTACAGTTAGGGTTAGGATCCAAGTTGGAGTTGTTACTTTTGGTGATTTTGCAGTTGGTAGCCGACAATGATGGTGGGTTATGGATACTATAGTGTCATGTCATGTTGTTCTAATCGATGGTAGTGAGGTAGCATTGGTTGGCCAATGGAGGTGGAGGTGGGTAGGTGGCTTCATGCTAACATCCTCAAAGGGGCTAGATTAGGCCCACAGTGTACGATAGTGGCACATGTTGTGGCACGAGAGCTATTGGAGACGAAAGAGGAGGATGGCATGAGGGTGAACAAATGCGAGATGGCAGTGTGAGCATAAGATGGCTGGTGGTAAGAAAGACAATGTTGTAAGGAAGGACTGAAAGATACCGTGTCACAATCCATGTCATGGGCCATGGGCAGGTCGTGTAAAGACCAACCACCCATAAGGAATTACCTAATAAATAGACAAACACGCATGCAGCCAACGTAGGAGAGATGGAGGCACGAGCAGATGGAAGCATGAGCCTTTGGCCATTGCAAAGAACTCTTATTTTACATGGGTTTTATATTTTTTATTAATTGATGCTAGTTACAAAACTGATCTTAATTCATCAACTATAAACTCATATTATATCTCTATCTCTATATCTACCTAATATTAAAGACCAAAGCGCTTCTTCTAAATCTACTTTTTTTTCTCTTCCCAAACTACCTGTTTTTCGTCCTGCTTTTGTATTTTCTAAACTATCACCACGTCCTCCGTATCAATTTAGATTCATGACCCATATTCATATGTTGGCATCATAAAGCGATGACACGAAGTCCGATTTTAATATATATTGGGTTCCATGCAATGCACAATAGAATTTGGAGTGGGTTGTAATAAGAATAATAAATTGTGAAAAAAGAGAGCGGGAAGGTTCCAGCAGTCGGTTATTTCAATTCCAAGCCGACTCGTGGAGCAGAATAGTAAAATTTTCTATGGCCTATGTTCTTATGTAGGTGGCCTTTGGTCTACATTGAGATTTGCATCCTGTGGAATACACAGGAATACAAATATACAATAAGCTAAGAGCACACCTTCAAAAGTTTTTCTAAATTTTACTCTCTAAATCATCATTTAGAGAGTCATTTGAGTAAAAATCGTTTTCTATATCTTTATACCCTTCAATAGCTTTTCTATATCTTGTGTACACTCTAGAGAGTCATCCTCATTCTTAATCTTTGACTAGTGAGAAATCTGGAATATAGAGGATATCTATGTTTGAAGATCTAATTAAAGAGGCTCATTGGGGGCATTTTTTCACCAAATCTCTATTCCTATAGATTAGGTAGGATATAAAGAATCTCATGGGGATGCTCTAATATTAGTCTTAGGACCTGTTTGGATTCATTAGCTAATAATAGTAGCTAGCTAATATATGTTAGCTAACTATTGGCTAGCTACTTAATTATTATCTAGGAGGGAGTTTGGATACACAGCTAATTGATATGGTTGGGTTGTTGGTCCACCTATTAGCTGCTATTATCTCATTTGGTCCATCTAGTGAGATAGTTGTTACCTATTAGCTGCTATTATCTCATTTGGTCCAACTGGTGAGATAATTGTTATCTAAAGCTCCAGCTAACAAGTGCTCCCTCTATTTCAAATTATAAATCGTTTTGACTTTTTTGATATATCCATTTTGCTATGTATCTAGATAATAATATGTCTAGATACATAGCAAAATGGATGAACCAAAAAAGTTAAAGTGACTTATAATTTGGGACGAAGGGAGTAGCTATCTATCATCTATATCTGTTTTGGTAAAAAAGATAATTATTTTTTTTGGAACCAAACAAAGCCTTATACAACCCTGTACAAATCTCAATGGATATCTACTATTATACAATGGGCTTACCATTACTGGACCGCGTGTGTTTTCACACTATATACAACGCGCAGGTGGTGTCCTCCAGCGCCCCGCCAGGTCATATCTCACATCCTACCAAAGCGTCGCTCCCCTTCCTCGTGTTGTGAGCGTCGTGCGGAGGAAGACGATTTCGAGGGAGGGAGGGAGGCAAAGGTGAGCTCGCCCGCTCCAAGCTCCCATTCCTCTCGATTCCGGTATCTCTCGTGTTGTCTCGAGGTGCTGGATCTCCCCCACTTTCCTCAAAATCTGTGTGGAGATTTGAAACCATTTCGTCGCTCACGATCGAACGCGTCAGAGGTTTTGCAGGATCGTAGCGCGGCGCCGCGGCCGGCGTTTGTCGGCGGAGTTGGCGTCCATGGAGAGCACCGCGGGGAAGCAGGCAGCCTCGGCCTCTGGATCCGTGGCCCCGTACTTGCCCGAGGAGCTCGTCCGGAACATCCTCCTCTACCTGCCTTCCAGGTCCGTCCACCGCTGCCGTGCCGTTTGCAAGGGCTGGCTCCGGATCGTCTCCCACCCCGAGTTCGCCGTCGACCACCACCGCCTCCAGCCGACGCTGCCCCTCGTCTCCTTCCTCCGCGGCGGCGCCGCCGGTACCAAGGCGGAGACGGAGACGGGCCCCGTGGACTGCTGCGTCGACGCCTTCGACCTCGGCGCCGGCAGTTTCCGTCCCGTCGTCCGGTTCACCGACAAGGAGGAGCGGTGCGCCGGCGGCTTCCACATCCTCGGCTCCTGCGACGGCCTCCTCCTCCTCAGCTTCGAGGACCGCTTCTACGTCTGCAACCCGGCGACGCACCAGTGGACGCGCCTCCCGACGCCGCTCCGCGCCTCGTGGTTCGCCGGCTTCTACCGCCACGACCCCACCCGAGAGTACCGCGCCTTGTTCTACCGGGACCAGTGGCCCGGCGAGGACTACTACATCATGGTGCCGGACTCCAGGAGAGGGAGGGGAATCGGCCTGCCGGCGGAGAAAGACGGGTACAAGTTCAGGGGACAGCCGTATGGCCCGCCGGTCCTGCTCCGTGGCCACCTCCACTGGATGCCGCGGCAGATGGAAGGCTACGGGATACTGGCGTTCAACACGACCACCGAGGCGCTCACGGTTATGTGCCCTCCTGTGATTCAGGAGCACATGTCGTTGGCTGCGGTGGGCGACGAGCTCGCCATGGTCAGCTGCGGCAACGATGTCACGATGGTCGAGCTCTGGCTTCTCAAGGATTACGAGAACGAGATCTGGGTCTGCATGCACCGGATCCGGCTGCCGGCGGTGAAGGTCAGCACCTTCACGTTCGATGAGTCCTGGCGCATGTTCTTCATGTCAGAAGAGGGAGTTGTGGTAGTCACCCCAGAGCAGAAGCTGGTGCACTATGACATGAATGGGACTCTGCTGGAAAGCTTCCCTTGCGATAATGGCCGCCATCTCAAGATTGCTCCGTATACCTTCAAGGAAAGCCTCGTTCGGCATGCATTCTTTGAGAAACAGGATTGCAATGCCGATGATCATGAAGATGAACCACAACCACCACCTTTCTTCCAGGGGCTGTAGGCTCGGTGGTGATCTCCTGTGGACCTTGGTTGGAGTTGATCGATCAGCAGTTCATGCTTCAGATATATTACAAGTTACAACCTCGGTGGATGAAGTGAGAGTAAGCTAGCTTTCCTTCTGCATCTCTTTTATGTTCAATAATGTCACTATGTTTGTCTCCTTGATGGGAGGCGCCATTGTGCAAACTGATTCCCATCTCTTGTTAGTTCGATGTTCCAATTCCAAAACTATTTCTGTTCAGTTTTGAGTATTCCTGAACATTTGTTTTAATGTAAAAGCCTGAGTTCGTGCTTCTTGCAATAATGCAATATAATGTACTTTCTGGCCATGGTGGCGGCTGTTCGATTTATTTTCAACTATTCTACTATATATTTGATCTATTGTTGTGTCTCCAGTATTTAGCGCATTTGTTTGATAATTGGTGTATTTAGCGCATTTGTTTGATAGATTATTCCATTATTTGATCTAGATGTTTGCCTCCAGTATTTAGCGCATTTGTTTGATAACGGATGTGCTTAGCACATCTGTTGATTGATAATGGATTTGAAATGGAAAATTCTTGTCTATGTTCGTTGGATTTTGGAAGCGAAGAACTACTAGCGGTGCCTGCCCTCTTCTTCTTTAATTTTTCCACTTTATTAACAGTAATTTCGATCGTGCTGTTTATTTAACTGCATATCTTTGGTGTGGCGCTGTACACTGTTTCGTACTAGCTGTGAAAGTTATTTTCCCTAGCTGGTGTCGATCAGATTCAGGTTTGGAAGCTGGCACGTGACCAGTAATTTATGGAAACTGCCATCTAGGTTAATTATTGTTTTTACCTGAATCTCAATCACAGTATAGTAGTAAACAAGTAAACGATCATGGTATATATGCATTTGTTTGACTGATACCTGTACTAGTCATCTAACCTGGACCATCAACTGCATATAGCACTACTTCTTTTTTTTTGGGAATGCATATAGAACTACTAATCATGCCATATGTTGCTGCTTATGTAACATGGAACCTAATGTTTGAACATGTGCATATTCGATTGGCAATTGTTATGGATTGGAATATGTGTTTTCTTCTTTTCTTATAGAAAAAAAACTATATATGTTTAGCTTCAGTTGGTTAAATTTGTCCTGAACTTGCAATCCTACACCATCAGCATATTAGGTACTCTATAAGCTTTTAGAGACTACTTTATTTTGTTACTCGAGCTCTAGGCTTGAGGGTGACACTGATATGTGGTGACATGAAAATGAATACCTCATGTTGAATTTGACGCTAGTTATGTTTACTTTAAAGTTCTTAGTTCCTTCTGTTTTGCGATGCTTACAATTTGAGAATTGAGAACGACGCCGTTTACCTGGTTAATGTGTTTTTATTTACCATCTGTTTCTAATATGAGATAATATTAGTCATATATGTTCTATTTATGAGGTACGCTCTTCAGGAGTTGCTTGTGTTTTCTCCCATACAATGATGTTGCGGAGTGAATGGATATCCCAGTTTTTTGCCGTTCCGTAAAGTTTACCTGCATTCACAAGCGATGAACTGCACTCATCATATGTATATATATACTTGCCTCTGTCTGTAATGGTCACGTACTCACAGTATCGGCTTCCTCTTCGGACGGGTACCAGTTTTGGTGGACGTGGGACGTCCAGTAGATAACACGCTTTAAAAAGACATGGCTAAAAGTACTGTTCACTAATTTGTGGTAAGAGAAAAATATTATTTGATGATTGAAAAGGTACTACTTATAAGACAAGCGATCAGGGAGATGATAACATGAATTCCAAAGTGACGACACTGCTGCTGCAATTGGTGTCTTCGTTCCGCACATAGCTAGCGTTGCTGGTCAATTTCCTCCGATCCTCCTAGACTCCGCCGGGGAAAACAAAGAGCCCTGTCACTATATACAGTGCGTCCTGCCTGCCGTGCCCGTGCCCCGACCAAAAGAAGCGGCCGATATGGAGTCGGCAGAAACAGAAATGGCGCACGCTGCGGCGGCGGCACCACACAGGGCCACCATCACGAGGCCCGGTGCTGGCTGTGGCGGCGGCGCCACCGCCGGTGACGAGGAGGAGGTGCGGCTCTGGGCGGCGTTGGAGCGGCTGCCCACGGCCCAACGCGCCCGTAGCGCGATCGTCGACGACGGCGCCTGCGGGAAGGCGGTGGTGGACGTCGGGGACCTCGGCCTGGCGCAGCGCCGCGCGCTGCTGAACCGCCTCGTGGGCTCCGTCGACCGGGACAACGAGAGGTTCCTGCTCAAGCTCAGGGAACGCATCGACCGGTACGTATACGGACGCGCGTGCTCGTTGTTCTCGCTTGATCGTGTGCTCGAGCTGGCGCTCACATTTCGGAGTGGAGAGAGAGATCTAGAGAGAGTTCCTGTTCATCCACTTGTATTCGACTGGTGACTTCCGTCACGGATGTCGTTGGAGCTGCATGTGTTCTTGATTCCCATTCTACATCGCACTCGCGCGCTCGGACGATTACAGTGCCATTGGCAGGGCCACGATTAGAGGTAGGACTTAGGCCGCCACGGTCCTCTCATCCTTCGTCCCATTCTAGATCGTGACCTCTAGGCTAGGTTACCCGTACCGATATGACACGGTAGGTCTTTGCTTTGGCTTAAGCACAACCCATGACACATCACGTCTTTGTATAGGGTTTAAGGCCGGTTTGGTTTTTGGAATAAGAATCAAGAGATAGAGAGGAGGTGAAGCGTCGAGCTATAAGGAATTGAAGAAAATTGGTCTACTTGGCCTGAGATGATGAGTCTGAAAGAGAGTACGAAGAGGCTATTGTTTTGGCTCAATTCATGAATAGTTGAATACCCTATTATTTTAGCTCTATTTTCGTTTTTCCTATTACACACTATACACTATATGTATAAAATTTGTTAGCAGAAAACTATAGGTATTTAGCTGAATACTCTTGAATAAAGTTAGATCTACCCCATTGCTCGCGTACGTAGCTGTCAAAAAATGTGTTGCGATTGCGATCGATTTGTTTTAAAGAAAAAAAAATAACCCAAAGATGGCACGAGGCTGGGAGGGACGTCTAGTAGTTGGACCGACCTCGGTGGGCAAGGATCTTGTTCTTACCGTACCTGGATGAAGTTTGTTGGATCCATGAACAATCGGAATTTTGTCGTGATGAGGAGAAATCTAAGATACATATAGGCCATGTTTGGATTCATTATGTGCTACTAATAAGCTGGCTAATCTAATATTAGCCGGCTAACTATTAGCTACCTATTAACTAGATGGTGTTTAATAAAAAATGCTACTAAGATAACTATTAGCTGCTATTATCTGGTTTGATCCATCTAGTGAGCTAGTCTGTCTAGAGATCTAGCTAATAATTTAGCTATTTTATTAGCTGCACTTGTTTAGATTCAAAAGAGATAACTATTAGCAGATACTTCCTCCATTCTAAATTAGAAGTCGCTTTAACTTTTTTGGTTCATCTATTTTGCTATATATCTAAACATATTATTTGTCTAGATTCATAGCAAAATAGATGTACCAAAAAAAGTCAAAACGATTTTTTAATTTGGAACGGATGGAGTAGCTATTATCTATAGGGATCTAAACAGACCGTCACGTCATTTATTACATCTTCTTGTTAGAAGTTGACATTGGTCCTTAGGATCCGTGATCGTGCCGGAAGTCCGAGCTAGAAGAAGGCATCACTTTGTTCTGATCGGAATCGGAATGTCTTTAAAGACATCAGCTATGACGAGATACAGTGAAGAATAAAAAAAATAAATACATAATATAACTGAGAGGCGGGGGCAGCAGCATGGATGGGAATGGGATTGAGCTGTGAGGGATGGAAAAGCAAGGGACGACAACGAGAGTGGTGGCATTGGCAAGGCCCTTTGGATTTATTTTTTGGATTGACTGCTATGGAGGCCAATCTTTCTTTCTTTATTTTCCATGTCTCCACTTTGTGCTCTCCGCTAAGGTTTCATAGTGTGTGCGCTAGGATTACTTTTGTAAGCATCCAACTATGTTGGATTTTTTTTACGAGACCTCGTGCAAATGCGCAAGAATTACCATGAATGTACGCAAGTACATCTTACCTTCATGATGAGCACCTCCGAATAACTGAGTTAAATATCGAGATTGACAATAGTAGAAAGTTTTGAGATTCAGTTTTTGTTTCATAAAAAAATAGACAATTATACAGAAATTAGTGGTACAATCTAATCCGTATATATTAAAGCATAAATCCTTAAGGGCCCGTTTGGATCCTTGAAATTGAATTCATTTCAATAAATTATAATTTAGGCACATATTAATTAAGCTAATATGATTGTTTTTTACCATAAACTACTATGATTGTATATGGAATATATTTGTATACTATTGTTAGCCACGCAAGGGAGATGTTTATATGTTGGATTTCTACTATAGGGAAGCTAGTTGAAGAGCGTGCTATAAATTAAAGAGTAGAAATATAGCATGGTGATCTATAGAATCCATTTTCATCTCCCACCCTATAAATTTGGGATGGGCTTTGAAAAATTGTGGAATCTCTAATTCTAAGCCAAATAGCCTATCTATTAAGTAGATTCCAATTCCTCCAAAATGAAAGGATCCAAACGACCCCTATTTGATTTATTTGAACATAAATTGGATTTGTTAAGAAAAACTAACTAGAGGGCTCTCATTTTACTAACGCAAGAGACCTCCTGATTTGGAAAACTGTCTCATTTTTGCAAGCAACTTATTTGGAAGAAGCAAGGGGAGTAAGTAAAAGTTGTGGTGAACTGACGCCCTTAGGGTTCATGATTGAGTTTACGTATGGACTATGGTACCAATGCAAAATGGAGTTCTAGTGAGGCTGCACTGCAAACAACTGTGGTAGGAAATTGCTGGAAGGTGCTAGAGGAGGCAGGGTGTGTTGGTGCCAAGTAGTTCGTGTCGACGGTCATGAAGTAGGGCAGAGGAAGAAGATGCACAAAAGGAGATAGAGTTGGCCCATGTATAAATATATCTTATCTTATTGATATGAAGGTGTAGTTGAAATATTGTTTTAAAATGGCTATTGATGATAAGTTTTTAATTTTAGTGTAAACAGGCAGCTCTCCAAAAGAACATTTACACGAGGGTGTCTAGAGTCTAGACAACCCTTTGATGCATGTAAGGCAAGCCAAAAGAAGAAGCAACCCTTTGATGCATGTGTTCTGGTTGGGATGAACCAACTTGTCCATGACCAGAGTGAACTGTGTTGCAAGTCTTTAGAGAAAAAGCTTCCCAAAAGTTGTTGATTAGTCTTATCGGTCGGTAGTCCTTGATTTCCTATGCCTAACTTGTTCTCCTTTAAAACGATGAGAAGGGCATAGTTAATCAAGTGGAAGCTCCTCCCATCAAACGACTAGCGAGCATGGAGGGCGTTCATGACATCAGCCTTGATAACTAACCAAGTTGTCTTATAAAAGAGGCTAGTGAAACCATCCGACCCAGGTGTTTTTTTTTCTTATTGTATGTCCTAATGACCCACTAGATCTCTTCTCTGGAGAAACAAACACCCAAGGAAGAGAGATTGACATCATGGCAAGGAAACATGAGGGCAGCAAACACAACTTCTATACATGGGGGTACCAAGCAGCTCATTGAAGTGATAAAGCCTCATCTACCTTCTCTCTTCTTCTTGCACCAACGAAAGCCCATCGACTCTGAAAGATTTAATGCAATTCTGCCGGTTATGGTGGAAGGCTTTTAAGTGGAAGAATTTGGTGTTCACATCTCCATTGGCAAAAAAGAACAAACACGACCTTTGATGAGCTATCTTGTGTTACAATGATGCTAGACCCAAATAGTGACCATTCAACTCCTTACAGAGTTGGAACTCATCAGCGCTCAGTGACCTAGACTCTTGAGCAATGCCCAACTTGAATATCACCTCCTTTGTGATCGTGAGTTGCAGTACCCATGATTTTTTTTTACTCCAACATTGGAGGGCTTTGGAATTGTTTCATAGTCATTGATCCAAAGTGCAACAGGGCTGGAATACTCCACTTCCACGCTTCATCCCTCCTAGACCGTGCTTCAAGGTATCCCTTGAACTTTGGACATAAGGACTCAACACAAAAATGTTCTTTGGCAGGTGAAACAATGTTGTTTTTCAAGACTAGGGGTACATGATCATAGCAGTTAGACGATGCCACCCATAGCATATGGTTTGGAAATTTGTCAACCCAATTTGATGTGGTGAAGACTCGACCAATGCATTCCATTGTTGGGTGACGGTGCTCATTACTCTATGTAAACAAATGTCCATGGAGGTGTAGCTGAAGAAGTTCAAGATCCTCTAGGAAACATCAAAATTAACCTATTGCCCGGTGGTAAGAAGCTCACTATTTTTGTTTGCCTCCCTATAGATAATGTTGCAATCCCCCAAAGAAGCCAAGGTCGCTAAAGCCAATGCTGGTCTTGGAGCTCTTGAAAAAAAGTGACCTTATCCAAATCTATCTATGGCCCATATACTGTTGTCAACCACTATGTCATCCCACTGACCGGTGACAGACACTTTGGATCCAACCGAGTACCACCGACCAAACATAATGTTGGACATTGTCTACAAATCAAAATGCCATGCTAACATGACACAACCATAAGACGGCGCAACTGGCAATAGCAAATGCCAAACTGGCTTCCAAGCATGTCATGAACCATAGAACTGTCTAGAAGGTCAAGTTTAGTTTCCTACAAACACAAAAGAGAGATGTGTATTCTTTGAACTAAAGTTATGCTCTTATACAAAGGATAAAAGTTTAAGAATTCATTTTTTTATAAGGGCAAAAAATGAATCACTTGGTTTTTTGGCTTTTTGACCCCATATTGTAGGGTGGATCTCGAAAGATATAGGAAAGATCTCCCTCCAAGCCGTACATACAACTTTCATCAAATACGGCTTTCCACATAATTCTATAATGATCTATGAGATCGAGTATGGAATTATGTTTACTCACTTTAAATTGAGTACATGTTTCCCGCCTTTTTCCCGTTAGGACCAAAAAATCCTACATTTTCCATATCCACACGATCAAGTCCTTGGGTTTCCAAAATAGTATAGTGAAAAAAAAGAAGTGCTTCGAATCATTACTATTTGATGACCTATTCTAAAAAAGTGAAGATGTTTCGAATTGTTCGTTGACTTAGACAAAGTAAGGAAAAATCTCTAAAAAGAAATTCCATATTGACGTTGGACATATAAAGTTCCGAATCAAATCTCTTTAAAAGAAAATATTTTGTCTCGTGATAGCCTGCTCAAGTCCTCTATTGGGTTTGGTACATATAGTAGAGATTTTTTTTTCTTATATTTTTCTATTAAAAATGGCGCATTTGCTGGTCGTTGAACTGGTTGAGCCAGGCGGCCAGGCCCAGCCATTCTCGGTTCAGTCTTCTTCCAACGTGGCTGCCGGACACCCTCTGCCCGCCGCCGCCGTCCTAGCGCTCACCTCCACTGAGGTCGCCCTCGCTCAATGCGACGTCTACCTCCTCGCCCTATGAGTTCCGAACCAGTAAATGCCGCCGTTCCCGGAGGCATCCACCTCACCCGCTAACCCGCACGGCCCTAAGCGACTGGCGGCCATACCCATCGTCTTCGTCGTCTACGGGCGACAGATGAGTATGTGAAGATGGACTGACAAGATATGGAAGGTGTTGGAGACGAGTCAATGGGCTCGTCTTTACCAGATGCTTTTCGTCGCGCTTGGTTTCATTTCATCCCGCAACATAGAAATTGTACGGTGCGTGCCGCCGCACTCTTCTTCGATGGAAGCTGACCCAAGCCGTAAGATTTCCTCGCATTGTTGCATTTTATTTTGCTTCTCAACGCACACATATTTGCCTTTTTTTAGTTTAATATAGCGACGAAACTGCGTTGTTGCACATGTATAGGGGCTTGTGGGTGTGCTTACAAGGACTAAATTGAAAATGACAGAAAGGATATATTGAAGGGATGAGAAAGGGACGTTTTTATTACGTTGCCATTAGACTGAATATATGAGATGCAATTAATGCTTCTGTTCCATATGTTGTTTGTAGAGTTGGGATTGTTCTTCCGACAATTGAGGTGCGTTTCGAGCATCTGAAGGCCGATGCTGAAGTTCACATTGGAACCAGGGGCCTGCCAACTATTCTGAACTCAATCACTAACATTTTCGAGGTATATCTATTAGCCCCCCACCCCCTGTACAGTGTATGTAGCACTAGAATTTCAACAATATTGATCCCTGAGCTTAATATTTCTTAAACATCATGTGGTGTGAGACTTTTTTGAATTCTTGTTCAGGGAGCTGCAAATGCCCTGCACATATTGCCCAGCAGGAAGCAGACGATGCCAATCCTCAATGGCATCAGTGGTATCATCAAGCCTCAGAGGTATATGTTGTTCTTCTTGAATGGATGGGTGCTTCATGAGTTCACTGTATTCATCTTGCTCTAGTTGTTCTGCAGAATGACTCTGCTTCTAGGCCCACCAGGATCAGGGAAGACCACATTGCTTCTTGCATTATCTGGGAGGTTAGGCAAAAGTCTTAAGGTATACAAATTGTGCATTTACTTATACAGCCAAATGCTTTTTCTTGGAGAAAATACGCAGGAGGCTGAATACGCTTTTATGTGTGAAGAAAAGAACTTTTAGCCAGGTCTTAGCTAGCTTTGCAACGCGCCTATTTATTTCTCCATGGTACCTTAGTATAGGTTTTTGGTACTGAATATATCTAACCGTTGAAAGTATATTTGGCTGTGCTTTCAATCTACTACTCAGAACCATTCATTATCCTTAGGCATTGTTTAGGTTAGGCATTGAAGCTATAATCACATGACAAATTCGTCTTCTGTTTGCAGGTTTCAGGAAAAGTCACTTACAATGGGCATGAAATGGATGATTTTGTGCCCCAGAGGACAGCTGCATATGTAAGCCAGCATGATCTTCACATAGGGGAGATGACTGTGCGGGAAACGCTTGCCTTCTCTGCAAGGTGCCAAGGAGTTGGATATTTCTACGGTATGATGTAACAATTAAGCTCTCACAATAGAAAACAAAGCTGGTACTTACAAATTCCTTGATTGGTACTATATTTCTGTTACTCAGACTTATTGTGTGAATTGTTGAGGCGAGAGAAAGAGGCGAACATTAAGCCTGATGTTGACCTTGATGCTTTCATGAAGGTATGACAAGAAAATCATACATACATAAATAATTTTTTTATGCTTCCTAATCATTTGCAAGAGTACTAATCATACAGGAGCACCAAAATTGTTATGCTCATTTCAGGCAGCTGCACTGGGAGGGCATAAAGCTAATGTGGTGGTGGAGTACATGCTGAAGGTGAAAGTTGGAGATTACTTTTAGTTTGCAATATTGAATGGCCTGAAGCTTACATGGTCTAGGTTTACCAATCATTGTTGTAGATATTAGGACTAGAGGTATGCGCAGACACAATGGTAGGGGATGAGATGTTCAGGGGTATATCTGGAGGACAACGGAAACGTGTTACTGCAGGTACAGACATAACAACCAACAATTATGTCCTGGATTCAGAAATCTGAAATTTTCATTTGTTCTCTAGAAACAATCATAACATCACTGCCTGGCGGTATTTGACTTTGGTACAACCTGTAGGTGAGATATTAGTCGGTTCAGCGAAAGCATTGTTCATGGACGAGATCTCCAATGGGCTTGACAGCTCCACAACATTCCAGATTATCAACTCTCTTAGACATGCCATTCACATCCTCAGCGGAACAGCAGTCGTCTCCTTGCTACAGCCTGCACCCGAGACATACAACTTGTTTGATGACATTCTACTCCTCTCAGATGGCCAGATTGTGTACCATGGGCCGCGTGAGGATGTTCTTGATTTCTTTGAGTCCATGGGGTTCAGATGCCCTGACAGAAAGGGTGTCGCTGATTTCTTGCAAGAAGTATGACCAACTGAACCATGATATTGCTACTTACATTTATGTATAACTCTTAGTAAATATATTTGTTCATCTGCTCACTCTGGGTAGGTGACGTCAAAAAAGGATCAGAAGCAGTACTGGGCTCAGCACGATCAGACCTACTGCTACATCTCAGTGAACGAATTTGCAGATTCATTTCGCTCATTCCGTGTTGGACAGGCCATGGCAAATGAGATTTCTGTGTCATTCGACAAGAGCATGAACCAACCTTCAGCTTTGGCAACCTCAAAGTACGGTGTAAGTGCAAAAGAGCTCCTGAAAGCTAACATTGATCGGGAGATTCTGCTAATGAAGAGGAACTCATTTTTCTACATGTTTCGAGTTGTACAGGTAATTGGCCCCTGAACTTCAAAATAGGCTTTACGTTCAAGAAAAAAACTTCAGAATAGGCTCAAATAAAAATACTATTTATGCAGCACCGGCATGAGCAGTTTATCCCTCTTCTTACCAAACAATATATCGTTCACTGTTGTAAGATGCTAAAAGCCAATAGCTATATTTGGCTAAATCTAAATAACCTACGAGGGTGATTTCCTAGGATAAAGCATAATTAGCATAAACATATTTCCTTTGTTAATGTCTCATGCTTCACCAACTAGCAAGTTGGGATGCTCCTATTAGTTGGAAATTCTAGTTTCCGGTGCCTTTGGAATGTAGGAATTTAAAAAAAAAACACAATTCCTATGAAAATATGCAAAATTGTCACGTTGATAATGGAGCCTTACGGTTTCAAATGCCATGAATATAATGAAAACTTAATTGTTCATAAGATGACCAATGATGATTAACACCAGCTATGTTTTGTTACATTCATTACTTGACCAAATACACAACTGTGTCTACTTGTTCGTTTGGCAACACAGCTGATTCTGTTATCAGTCATTGAGATGACACTCTTCTTCCGTTCGGAAATGCACCGTGATTCTGTGGCAAATGGAGGCATATACATGGGTGCACTCTTCTTCACAACACTCATGATCATATTCAATGGCTTCTCGGAGCTTACCCTCACCATTTTTAAGCTACCCATTTTTTTCAAGCAAAGAGATCTCCTCTTCTATCCTGCTTGGACTTACACTGTACCATCATGGATTCTCAAGATCCCCATCACATTTCTTGAAGTTGGTGGGTTTGTTTTCATAACTTATTATGCCATTGGATTTGATCCAGATGTAGTCAGGTGGGTTTTATTAATCATGTTCTATTTTTACCCTATGTATTTAATCACTTGCATATGCTAGTCTTACTCTTTTTTATGACAGACTGACAGAGTTTTATTATCCTTAGGCTTTTCAAGCAGTATCTGCTTTTCTTAGCAGCTAATCAGATGGCAGCTTCCCTCTTCCGGTTCATTGCAGGAGCAGCAAGAAACATGATTGTTGCATATGTCTTTGGATCATTTGCAGTTTTAGTTGTTATGCTTTTAGGTGGATTTATTCTTTCTAGAGGTAAAAAATCTGTCATCCTGTTCCATGATTTTGAACTCATTTTGCAGCTTTTGCTGCTAAGTTGCCCCTTCCTTTCATGACTTCCAGAAGACATAAACAAATGGTGGATTTGGGGATACTGGACCTCTCCAATGATGTATGCGCAAAATGCTATCTCAGTGAACGAGTTCTTGGGACAAAGTTGGCAGAAGGTCCTTCCAGGCTCGACTGAACCCCTTGGTGTGCTTATCCTCAAGTCTCATGGAATATTTCCAGAAGCCAAGTGGTACTGGATTGGCTTTGGTGCATTGCTTGGATTCACGCTTCTCTTCAACTCTCTCTTCATGCTCTGCCTTGCATACCTCAAGTGTGAGTGCACACCTTCATTTACAAACTAGTACCTTTCTGGCAGGGCTGTTAAGTGATCAAAACTCGGTACATTACCATGATCTACACTATTTGCAGTTACAGTATGAATTGAAACAGGGAACTGCAATGCCTTACATAATGCCTTGAGTCCACCAAATAGCTTGACAACTTTGCTAAGAGGTATGTATCTCCTGTTTGGTTTTACAGCATATGGGCACTCGTATCCTTCAGTATCAGAAGAGACACTAAAGGAGAAACATGCAAATTTGACTGGTATGACTGTAGATGTGTCATTACATAAAGAGAAGGAAATTGGATGTAATTGCCAGTCATATGAAGGTGCTTGTCAGGACATAGGCAGCTACAA
Source organism: Saccharum hybrid cultivar R570 (assembly GCA_038087645.1). Taxonomy (NCBI): domain Eukaryota; kingdom Viridiplantae; phylum Streptophyta; class Magnoliopsida; order Poales; family Poaceae; genus Saccharum; species Saccharum hybrid cultivar. The sequence continues at coordinate 18,745,920 of JAQSUU010000293.1, forward strand.
TGAAACAAGTTTGGCTAGTACTGATACCAATTATATGTCTGCACAACAGGGGATGATTCTCCCCTTTGTTCCACTCTCACTAACTTTTGATGGTATCAGATACTCTGTCGATGTCCCACAGGTCAGTTTTATATAGGACTGGGTAAATAATTTAAGTTTTTAACTATCAATTTTCTCTTTTCCCTGAACTATAAGTGTATGTATAAGAAAAAATGTCAATGGAAAACTTCAGGAAATGAAAACACAAGTTCTAGAAGATAAATTGGAGATCCTAAAGGGCGTTAGTGGGTCTTTCAGGCCAGGAGTACTGACTGCCCTGATGGGCATCAGCGGCGCTGGCAAGACAACTCTGATGGATGTTCTGGCAGGAAGAAAGACCAATGGATACATCAAGGGGAGTATCAACATTTCTGGATATCCAAAGAAACAAGAAACATTTGCACGCGTATCAGGATACTGTGAACAAGATGATATCCACTCCCCACATGTTACAGTGCACGAGTCACTGCTGTTTTCGGCATGGCTTCGATTGCCAGGGGATGTGAGTTCGAAGACAAGAAAGGTCAGCTGAATCTGATAAGCACTCACTTTTAGTTTATTATTTTCTGAACATCCATGATTTGGGGATGCAGATGTTTATTGAGGAGGTGATGGAGCTTGTGGAGCTCACACCGGTAAGAGATGCTCTCGTTGGATTACCTAGAGTTAATGGCCTGTCGATCGAGCAGAGGAAGAGGTTGACGATTGCTGTAGAGCTTGTTGCAAACCCTTCAATCATTTTCATGGACGAACCAACATCAGGACTCGATGCTCGTGCGGCAGCAATTGTGATGAGGACAGTGAGGAACACTGTTGATACCAGTCGAACAGTCGTCTGCACAATTCATCAACCAAGCATTGACATATTTGAAGCCTTTGATGAGGTAAATGAGCTATTGCCTTAAAGCATTAGGAAATTTTATTTTTCAACAGGCCTCATTCCCTCTATAAGTCTATATTCTTCTTAGTTACTACTCATGGGAACAGGTGAACCTTGGTTGACATGTTCTATATTTTAGGAATTGAGTTTTAGGTGTTTTTTCTTTAATTGTAAAGATGCCTAGTTCCTGTGACGTATTATAATTTGATTTTATTTTTGAATGAATAATAGTCCCTACCAATACCAACCAAGCAAACCATACAAATTTACAGGAGGAAATGGTGAGGGACTGATGGGGAACATTGAATATAGCGGTCACTACAACATCATGTCAACTAGTTGGGTGGGAGGTGTGGTCATGCACCCAACCACCTAGGTTTCTCTCTGTGCTTGAATTTGGGTGTCTATTCTCTTCTTAATGAAAAACTGCCTAGTTTCTCTTGTGTTGTATCTCTTTTTTCTGCTTGAAGAGATCAAACTATGGCAATTAGCAATAGCATTTGTGACTTTTGATTGTCTGAATAATGATGCAAAGAATCCTGAATTCATGATTCCATTCACGCAGCTTTTACTGTTGAAGCAAGGTGGAGAACAGATCTATTTTGGTCCACTAGGCCGTCATTCCTCAGAAATGATCAAGTATTTTGAGGTAAATACGACTTAAAAGAATTCAAATGTTTCTACACTGCAATTTCGAAATCAAATGATCTTTCATTTTGTTCAGGAAATTGAAGGAATCGGCAAAATCGAAGATGGCTATAATCCAGCGACCTGGATATTGGAAGTGACAACAGTTACACAAGAATTTGTGCTAGGAGTTGATTTCAGTGACATATACAAGAATTCTGAACTCTACCAGTTCAGTAACCTACTTGCCCTACTAGTAGAGTTGTATTTGTTTTTAAATAGTGAACTGTTTGTATTTGTTTTTCTAGTTGGTTGCTACTAGAAAGTGACAGGTGAATTAGTCGAATTTGCAGAAAAGAATTTCTTGTTGTAAGTCGTAGCAGCACAAGTAATGCTTAGTTTTTTTTTTATTTTACAGGAGGAACAAGGTCTTGATACATGAACTGAGTACTCCACCAGCAGGTTCAAGAGATCTCCACTTCTCCACTATGCACTCACGGTCTTTCTTTATGCAATGTCTGGCGTGCCTCTGGAAGCAGAACCTGTCCTACTGGAGGAACCCGCAGTACAATGCTGTCCGGTTTTTCTTCACCACCGTTATAGCTCTACTCTTTGGCACCATCTTCTGGGGCATTGGTGCCAAAAGGTTGAGCCTTATACATTGTAGAGCATCAGTACTTAGCAAAAATGATGTGATCTTGGTGTCACCTATGAAAGTGACAACTATTACCCTTTGCCTCTTAATCCAGGGAGAAACCACAAGATCTGTTCAATGCCATGGGGTCCATGTATGCTGCTGTTCTAACCATGGGTGTGCTGAATGCGGCAACAGTTCAGCCAGTGGTGTCTGTTGAGCGAACGGCCTTCTACCGGGAAAGAGCTGCTGGCATGTACTCAGCTTTCCCATATGCATTTGGACAGGTAAAAATTCTACACACTTTGTTGCCTTTGATGGGTCGAGAGAACATGTAGTGCCTGAAAGGGGAAGCTCGCATCACAGTGTCTCTCCTGCAGGTCTTAATTGAGCTCCCCTACACATTGGTTCAGACTTGCATATATAGTGCCATAGTGTATGCCATGATGGGGTTCAAGTGGACAGTTGCTAAATTCTTCTGGAACCTCTTCTTCATGTATTTCACACTGCTGTATTTCACATTCTGTGGTATGATGACGATCGGATTGACACAGAACCACAACGTAGCATCCATTGTATCCGCTGCGTTCCACGCCACATGGAACCTCTTCTCTGGTTTTCTGATCCCTCGAACTGTAAGTTAGCCGTACATTCGTATTGCATTTTTGAATTACTTGGCTATTGAACCTTCAGGCTTAACATCAACCTCATCTGTGCTGTTTCAACGCTACATTCAGAAAATTCCTATCTGGTGGAGATGGTATTACTGGCTCTGCCCTGTCGCATGGAGCTTGTACGGGATGGTAGTGTCGCAGTATGGTGATGACGTCGATACTCCGCTCTTCGACGGTGTCACCAACACCACCGTGGCGAATTTTGTCAGGGACTACCTCGGCTTCGACCACAGCTTCCTCGGGGTGGTTGCCGCGGGGATTGTGGCATTTGGGCTCCTCTTTGCGCTGTTGTTCGGCGTTGCCATAATGAAGCTGAATTTCCAAAGGAAATGATGAGTGGTACGTAGGTACCGATGATTTGTAATTTGAAATTTGATTGGATTGTTAGTAGATTCCGGTCTTCTTTTTTCAAATTACTTGGTGTCCCAGATACAAATGCTTCAATTTGAACGCTAGAAGACCTTTTTTATGTTAGAAGACATTGGTTTTACATGAACATATATCTTGCATTGGTTGAAGGGAAATAGTATAAGATTTGTTGTACCAGTTGGTTGTTCAACCTGGTTTTATTTTCTCGATCTGGTTCCTTCCCACCCTTGTTCGAATATTCAGAGGGGTTACTGGAATCGATAGACAACAGGTTGTGGCAGCCATACTGTGAAACCAGTACTGTAAAAGACTCCAGTTATCCACCTCTCCAAAAACATTGCTAACTGTAACGGCAGGTTTGATACTCGATTTACACTTGCACATGACTACATGAGTAACAAGGGCACAAGGCCTTATTCAACAGACTGATGGTGAAAGGAAAATGGAACAGCGACGTAATGCTGCCCAGTTATTATGAACCATCAGTACAGCTCTAATTGTAACACCCCAGATGTTAAATTCGCCACACAGCAGCAGTATGAATCATGACCTGGCTAAGATTTGCAGTATCGGCATCAAAACTATGGATCTATTTATTATTAGTAACAAAGGCTATAAATATTTGATCAAAAGAATAACAACAAAATGTTACAAGCCCAGGCTTCATTATTTCGTTACAAATGCCTTATGCTATTCGCAGCCCAGTAACTTATCTGTGATTCTACTGTCATCCTATCTTCGATGCCCTCAACGACCTAGTTACAACAACTGAATGCAAGAATCACCTGCTTTACTGTACATGTGAAGCTACATGACCTCAAATAATAAATCCTTAACGCTTCTCAGGAAAAAATGCAACAACCAAGCTTTTGGTTGTGGCTCATAGGAAATAATAGTCTCCCTGATCCAGATCCAATGCTTCAATGATCTTTAAACAGTTCTGCTGGGAAACGGCTGTCAACATGCCGTCTCCTAGGGCCATGTGACTACTGTCTTCAGGAGCAAGGTTAATCACCACATCCATTTCCGAGTAGAAGGTTTCAGCACATCTTTTCCATGGTGCAGTAACACAGAAGCATTTAATGTCTCACCTTGGAAGGCTTGTCCATCCCAATGCTGATCATGTGGTTGGTCTGGTCATTGTTGAAAACCCCCGGCCTCCCATGGGAGCCATGCCATGAATATCCATATCAGGCTCCTCATCTGCAGTTCCAACAAAAAGTGGATAAAATTAACTTTGATAAAAAGTAATAACATAATACCGACTAAAAAACAAGCCCAAAAAACCCCACTCCAGGTTGGTCCTCAATTGGTAGGCTTACATGCTTCTACAATTTCATGGGAGAAGGTCCTACCCCTCATGTTAGCAACTAATGATATAAAATTGCATGCATAGAATGGAGTGCTGTACTGGTTTTGCTCAAGTGATATACACATGGGACATGAATCCTTACAACACACACCCACAAATAACACCGTTCTCATGTGATAAATATATATAGTTTGATATATAACAGTAGCCATTTATTTGAAGTTTAATCCCAGTCTGGGAAACCATATTTAAAGATTAACTTAGCATGAGTAGCTTATTACCATTTGTATCTTCACCAGATTCTGCACCAGCAATCCCAATGCAAGCAAACAAAGAAGAATCGTCAACTTTCAGATGCTCATATGCAAGATACAGATCCTCAATCGTGGCACTTTCATATAACGTCGTCAATTCCTTGATGCATGATACATCCTGCATTTGATTGGAGCGCAGGAATGATAAGAAAAATTGAGGTATTAAAGTTAATAAGGATTAACATGCAGAAGATCTCCATCCACTATAATATAAAGTTTCTTTAAACAATCTGAATGGGAAGCTGACAGGTGCCGAAAATTCCGACAGAAAAGGTTACCAACTACCTAACATCATCCACATGATAGGCTTGCAACTGCGCCAGGTCAGTTGGCCTACAATATTGTTTCTGTTTTCCTTCTGCTAGTAGCAGGGAAAACATTAGCATGAATCTAAATATATGCAGTCCAAGGGGATCCCAAACAGGCCCTAGTATTTTTATCCACATGCATCCAAATTAAGCAGTCTGTAATTTTGTTTTTGGGCCAGTAGATAGCTTTAGATTCATTTTCTTTCTCAGTAAGAGTTGTTATTACTTTCCCAGTTTAAAAAAACTTCTATTTGTGTATTACCTGTGGCTGTAAACTCCTTTATATCTCAAACATGAACTCTCCCGCACATTCTTGATAAATAATTTTGTGATTTCTTTTATAGAGAGATTATATTTTGTCATAGCATGCCCCAGAGATGGTATCAGGTCCGCAGGATTCCAAAGTTACATGAAGATTGAAGAAACTATTCAAAATTACCAGCAATTTAGCAAGATTAGCTAGAACATGAGTTCACAGATCACAAAACTTTCTATCATGAGTTCATGACATGGTTAAAAAAAATGCCAGCACAAGAAAAGTTTGGTCCTTAGTTCTTGAGAATATAAGATGATAAACAATAAATGAATTTCACCTTTCTTGGTACAGACGACGACTGTAGATGGGCTAGCAAACCAAGCCAGTAGGCATTTGTCTTCGTCTCAGCCTCATGTTTCATCAACAGCGTCCTCTTTGCCTGAAAATTATGAATTTCAGATGGTATAGATGCATTCTAAGTTCAATACACAGCTAAAATGTTGTATCTTAATCTTAATCTATGAGATGCATGACTTAATTTTTAAGATCTGTATTCAAATTTCAACCAAAAAGGTATTAAAGCAATTACACAAAAAATTAATGTGCCCAAATGTAATATTATTATACTGACAACATAGATCCATAAGCACACCAATCCTACATGTACTGGTTCTGTGATATGAACTACAGAATGAAAAGGACAAGCAAAGTTCGACTAACCCGGTCGAGCTCCCTTTCCACAATTCGGCTACTATGTAATCCTCTCAGAACACCTTTGCAAGCATCAACAGCTTTATGGACCTGGAAATAATGATGGTTAGATGTATTGCTCGAAAAAAAAGTCAGATGTAGGAAGCACACTGAATACTTGAATTCAGTAGGACCAAAATACCTTGCTTGGAGTTGAAGTGACCGCAATCACATACCAACCAAGATCCAATTTGTCAAAAAGGTTTAATTCAAAAGAAACATCATATGTTAATCCCATTGAATCTCGAACTGTAGTAAATAACCTGGCAGTAAAACAGTGCAGCACATTATGTTAGGCCTGCCAGCTAAATACCCAACAAAACTATCCATCACCGCGCACACTATCTATAATGTGATCTTCTAGTCAAGAATGGTGTGGCTGGCATATTAACTGGTATGTGAGCATTCAATTTATATGAGCAAATTCAGGTTTCGTAAGTACCAAACCACAGCTTGATGATACTAATATGCTCATCCATCCAAGGTACATAGATGATACATAAATTATGGCCTTTGTCATGTTTGAAGAAGCTTTGTATTAATCTGCAGAAGAATCATATAGAAATGTTTTTACCTAGAATTGATAATTTCAGCAAGCAGACTCAAAGTGATGCCAAAGAAAAGAGGGTGGCTGCGAACATCGATGCGTCTCTTCCCTGTTAGATCCAAGTTTACTGGTTCGGATATTTCTGCTGCAATAGCACGAAAGATATCAAACAACATAGAAATAAACATTTATGCAAGTCGCTAACATAAGTAGGAAGTTCCTCAAAGAGAAGCATAAACCAAGCCTAACTTGTAAGATATTTTGAATCAACTACGTGACAAATTACAAGCCTAGCACATATCAAATTGGATTGGAATTACCATCAGCATCAGATCTCTGAATAACATTAAATAGGTCATTTCCTTCAGTAGCGAATCCCCAACGGTTAGGAGCAGGGCCTGCAATATACGCACAGGCTCTCTCATCTGTGTCCTTTATGTATACCTGGTGAAGAAGCAGCACAATCAACAAACATGTCTTCAAAGCACAAGCATCATAAATGGAAGACAGCAAAATGATTCAAGAGTTATGGTTCAAAGTTATAACTAGAAGAAAATCAAAATACTTAAGCATGTTTTTCCCCCACGACTCATCAACACTTCAATTAATGAGTACTGTAACGATGATTTAGTGACACATTAATGCCTCAACTAACATCAGTATTGTAATGAGAATGTAATGATCTCTTATATTATTGTAGCAGTGGAACTAGAAATACTTATGCTGAATTGGAAAATTGATAATGGATGCCACAGGAGACTCCATACTTGCTGGAAATGAACATCTGATGGAAACGGTCGGAAGGAAATCTTTTCAATACGCTCCTCTGTGTTTGGAGAACTCGCAGCCCTCACAGTCCCAAGATAATCAAGAACACAAGATTCTACTTCTTCCTCAGTGAAATCACCAACAATGCTGACCTGAAAAAATGGATATAAAATCAAATAAATATGGGAAATTATTAATTAAACATATGTTGGAGCAAGTAAAGGTGCAATGAGAACACTTGAAGAGAGAAGAGAAGAAATGCAAGAAGGAAAAAAGCAATTCACAAACCTCCATGTTGCCACCCACAAACTGGTTCATGACAGCATCTTTAACTGACTGAAGAGTCAACTTCTGCAACGAATGTGGTGACGGCTCTACAAACCTTTCATCATGGTTTAGCATGGCTAACATAAGCTTATGAGCTGTAGAACGTTCCAAACTTTTGGGGATAGAGCGATAGTAAGACAGATATAACTGAGTTGCTCTATCGAATGCATCATCTAGCCACACATTATGCTGTAATACAAAAGGAGAAATGTTATAAATGTTAGACCTCCTTTATTTCGAGAAAACTAGTTCTCTACAATGTGGCAGGTGAGTATTACTTATAGTAAAATAAAAAGGCATACCTCAAGGACCATATGAAGGAGTTGGAAAGCAGCACGCATGCCATTGTCTCTTAAAGCAAATCTAAATTCCATAAATATGAATTCCTCGTTTGATTCCAGTGAGCAGTTGATAAGATTATTCACGCAGAAAAGTTCAACCTGAAATCAATATCCATGAACTTCTATGAAGTATGAAAACAGCCAACCAATAATAAGTACTATTGAACAAATATTAGAATTCAAATTCAGAAGATGAAAGGTAACCAAAACGTCTCTTTCTCTGTGTCTGGAGGGGGTTCTTGTGCTTGTATGGAGATATAATAGATGTAATGATGTACAGACTACGCTATCATGATAGAAGTTAGACCCCATATAAGTAGAATATACCTGTTCCCTAGAAAAGTTAAAAACACAGCCACCTTCACTCAGGGTACGAACACCAACAATGACAGATCCCTTTGATTCAGAATCTTCTGTTGCTCTCCCTCCACCTACTATGAGCCGCATGACACCAACCCTTGCTTCATTTTGTGTGATCTGTGATATCATAAACGAACTCTTTAGAAAGACCGTAAGGGACATGATAACAGGCTTAACTACATGCAAATAGGAACATGAATGTGAAAAGGATTCTTCTATCCACTGAATAACAAGAGGCAAATGATTGAGGAATTACCTTGTAGTTGACGGAAATGCCATTAGAAAGACGGCGTTGTGCTATACCAGTTTCACTGTCAAACACTTTCACCACATTCTCCTCTTTGGTTAAAGGAACAAATGACGGTTTGTGTTGTGATTTCAGTTCATCGAGCTCTGATTGGGTGATCAATTCCTTTGGCACCTCAAGCTGCAATAGGGATAAAAGTATTCGATCAGCAACCCCAGAAAACCATATGTTGCTTGGAAGTATCCTGGTTTCAGTTCACAGAGGTTCCAAAAGAAACTCCAAACCAAGAGAAATGGAAACTAACCAACATACCTCAGGCTCTGGGTAAATAGGTTCCTCAAGACCTGCCTTGATGGCCTCTGTGATTTCTTCTGGATATATCTCAAATTCAGTTTCACCTACGCCATCAACATGCACCATTCTAGGGACACATGCCACAATAGCAGCAGGAAGGGGTGCATTGGGTTTTCCAAAATCCGAAATGAATTCCAGTACTTCCGCGCCAACAGTATTGACCTACATATGGTAAACACATATTACAGTATCATAAATAGTTCCTTTGCAGAGGTAATTGGAGTGAGGCCATCATTCCTACAGCAGTTTGTACAGTACCTCTTCAAGGGTGACAGTTTCAGCAACTGCAAGCAAACTTTCATGTCCCTGCAATTGATCCATGACAGTGTGGCCAAGTGCATCACTCTCCATGATGAAGTCCAAGTTGTCGACTGAGGGAACACTGTCAATCATCATAGCCAACTGCTCACTATCTTTTATTAGTGCGTCCATGTAACGGGTCATTTCTCCCATTGTAACACCAAATTCTTTCAGTCTTCGCACCTGAAATAGCACAAAGAAATGTTGCTGAAAAGGACAAAACACTTATGAAGTTATCACTAGTGAAAATATAGATCAAGCCATTGTGCAGAATACATCTTATTCCTATTGCATATAAAACTGAATGTAAAACCAATTCAACTATAGTGCCATAATGATAGAACTAGATGGTGGTCCTTATCTAGCAAGTAACACCCATACATCAATTGAGGTCCCATGCATACGGAATATTATTTGAGGAAAGCAAATCATGGTTTAGGAGTGGATTTGACCTGGTTCAAACATGGTTTAACTGTTCTTGGGTCTAACTCAGGTTTGGTCTAGGTTCAGCACCAGTTGCTCGTGTGCCAAGATGTTCTTAAGGAAGATTTGGGACGGGTTGAGCCCCAGATTGGGATTGTATCATGCTGCAGTATTAGGCTAATTCACAATTGGGCTTGCATTATATCCAGCATTAAGCTGAAATAGTGAGCTTCAAGCTGGACATAGGTTCAAGGACTGGCTGGAGTCGGTTATGGCTCATGCTGGCATAATCTTAAAATCGTCCATTTCATTCCTTGTTATCTGTTCGCCTTCAAAAGCCGAAGTTCCTAAATCAATTTACTTGTGTGCAGAAAGAAGCAGGAACTATACATGCACTAACCAAACAAAATCGAAAAAGTTGTCAAGACTTTCATCATATGATCGGAATAAATAGGTTTATTCTAGTACCAAACTAGATCAAAGCTTATATCACTAAAGCATTTTTGCAATCAAAGACTCTATATACATTTCAAGACCTAAAATACAATGAGCTATAACAAGATTTGGAAAACAAACCTCGTGAACAGCAACTTTGATTGCACTTTTCCAATTTTGGGGTTCAGCAGTTACTGTAAGAGTAGTGACCGTGCACCCTTCCCTTCCAGAGTCACTGTGGTCCAGCTCAACTGACGTAAAAGGAGGGTTTGAGCTCTGTATAGAGTCCAAACAGGAAACAATTCATTCAGTTGTAACAGAAAAAAAACTCAGATGCAACTGGCAACAATCAAGATTTATGAATAATCACAAACCTTGTATCTTGTATTGATTCGAAAATGTAGGGCAGACAAAAATATCCTTTTCATGAGTACACTGCGCAGGTCCTTGTAGGTCTGAACTTTGCTAACAGGTATCTGTCCAAATGAAAAACAACATTAGGAATATGCAACCATTGCATCCCTAAGAAGTATCCTATTCGAATATTATAAACATGAATATTTTCAGCAAGCACCGTTGTTTACATGAAGGATGACACAGCTAATGAAGGTGCAAAAGAAATCAAAACTTGCAGGCATTAGTCCAAAGGCTGATCTGGTTTGTTAATCCCAAAAAAAAGGAACTACTAACAGAACATATGGTGTTACACTTTAACCACAAAAGCATCACTTAAGACTAGAAGAAATAAAATTTGAGCATACCTTACAGAACATGTTGATAGAGAAACTCTGAATCAACTCGTGCTGAAAAATTGCTGGGGGTTTGGCATCCTGAGCAACACCAGGAAGGGACCACTTATGCTCTACAGGTGGTCTAACTGCTTGTCTTTCCCTTTTTACAGGCTTTATTTTATCTGTGGCAGGTGATTTTTCACCAGATAGGTTTGCAGCAAAGCCACCTGGGAGCTTTGGTGCAAAAAGGCTTGCCATAGCACCAAATGGACTAGAGCTCGGTACAAGGTTTCCTTCATTTTCTGAAAGAGTGTGTTCAAATACAGCCTGTATTGTAACAAGTCAAACCATCAACCTGCTATGTGATCCTAGAGGCTGCCAAAATTATCAAAATTCTTCAGTGTATTTTCTAATTACCTCTATTTCCCGCACAGCTCTAGGAATATCATCAATTTCCCCAACCAGATATAAAGTGGCATTAGCAGGATAGTACCAGCGCTCGTGAAATCTGCGGATCTTATCAGGGTCCCATTTATGTATTTGCTCTTCAAGTCCAATAGGAAATCTGTTGCTCAGTTTGTTTTCTGAGTGCAGATGTTGCAACAACTGCAGCAAACAAATTATAATTAGCATAACAATATGGCGCCCTCATACATAGATTTAGCATGAGTTTTCAGGAGCAATAAGGATATAGCCCTTCTAAAATGAAGTCTCATATGGGCAAAACAAAGGACACTAGGTCGGTGTGAACAGTTCACTTGCCTGGCAATCAACGCGATACTCTATTGTGTTCATCATCTGGAGCTCAGAAAGAATTGCTCTTCTCTCCTTCTCAACACGAGATGAAGAAAACTTTGGATGAAAAGCTATCTGGAAAAATAGAACGGCAGACTTGTCATATTTTGTGTTGCAATAGAAAGAATTTGTTATGAAGATTTCCAAACACCTCAGCAACATTGACCTAAAAATTCAGGTATTCATTGGACATGCAGAATTTCAAATATTCATAAAACGACCAAAATTGACATCTCCAAGATGATCGCTCCAAAAAGGAATGCTATTTAGTAACACTTTACCTCATTCAATGCATCCAACACAGAAGGGAGTAAGTCTTCACCATATTCCTGAAAATAAAGGACAAACTAAGATGTAAACACATGTAAACATTAAATACCACAAGGGACCACATCTAACTAGGATCATAAGTTCTAAAACTTATAACTTCACAGTCAACAAATACATTATTCAGTCCATTCACGCGTGATCTTTGTCCAAGGACAACTAACAAGAAAACAAAATTGGACTCCAACAAATACAAATTATCATAAGTTTATTTCCAATTTCAAAATGGACAGTAATAAGTTCCACAAAGAACTGAATAAAAGATAGAAAAGTAAACACCTTTGTTTTAGTTGGAGAGTGGATATGAAACACCGTATGGTGGAAGTCTGTATATGCATTAGACCTCGCACCGGTCCCCAAAAGCTTTTCACGTTTTTTACTGCCAAGAAACGCAACATGTTCAATCATATGTGCAATTCCCTGCTCGTCCTCCTCCTCATCAATTGATCCAACGTGAACTTCCATGTGAGCCTCAAACCTGCAAAATAGCTAGTTGAAACCATAATACACATGTTCTCCACATATCATGGCAATGTTTGGTTGCTTCACAGTTAGCATAAAATTTAGCATGAAATGGGCATCAGGATAATATTTGTTGCTTGATTTATTTACTATTACACAGTTCTGATGTTCAACAAATCAAATAAATATTTCACATTAGTTCAGATGTTCAAGACTCCACCCATAGTTGTCAACTTTCAAGTATCTCCAAAATTCAAATTATAAGTTACAGAAAACCATCAAAGTTCCAACCATTATATGGAAATTAAGGGGGAATTGTACAAAGTAAGTCCTTTGTCATAAAAATTAATAGATACGAGAAAGAAAAAAGTTTCCTAACCTGTTTGCTGGAACTTTATTTGGCAAAATAAGATACCGAAGGCCATTCTTCAATTGGCCACGAATTAGTTTTGGATGCTCAGGAAGCGAAGTGTTGAGAACATTTTCAAGCTCCTCCTTACTAATAGCATGATCCATGTCAGATGTATCAAGGGAAGTGTCAGACAATGTTGGACTTGCAACATGTGGTTCATCAGGTCCAGCGGCGCGCAATATATGGCTAGGCCTGACCTGAAAATTATCAAGGAAATGATTCAGCAAAAGGCTGCCCACATCCTACGGGATCTTTAAGAGGACACAAAGATGACATGGACAAGAGATCAGATTATACTCTGCAACGCAATGTAAACTTGCAATTTCCTTCTTTTTTACAAAAAAACTCATCTTTCTAATAAAATGATAGGAGTAAGTGCATCAGAACAAACATATGACAGCCCCAGAAACAAAATAACACTACCAATACAACAAACATGATTGAGCTGCACCATCAAGATAGATGAGATATGGAAAACTATCCTGGCAAAATGGTGCTTGTTACACTGATACTCAGTACTACTGCACAGGACCTCTCACTAGGTTCAAGTTTTGAAGTTAATTCAACAATTAGCCTACCAGATATTCAAAAACAACTGTGATTGCTCCTTTGATAAAATCCAGAGATGTGGAACCTTAATTTTTCTTAAGACAAGAAAAAGCACGGTGGTACACAGATACTACCTAATGTAGTACTGACGAGGACAGATAAAAAAAAACTGAATTTCCAATCCGTGCATTTCTTGTTCTGAGCTGATGATACGCCCGTTGCATCCCTAGCAAGCAAGCGAAGAAAAGCTAGCCAGCCATGGAAGTAAGGTACTAAGCACTTTCTTATCGCACTCAATCCATCCTGATTCCTAATCTGATAATTCACACGAGTCGTCGATCCAAAGCAGTAGATGAGAACGAACCTTGGACCCGCTCAACCGGCTGCCAAACGATACTCCCGAGGCGTGCGGGAGCGCGCACGGCGCGAACCTCGCGAGCCCCGACCTGCCCCGCCTGCTCCTGGGGAAGCACGAGAGGCAACCGCCCTTCTCCTCGCCGACGCCCCAGGCCGACGCAGCCAACGCGGACGCCGCGCCGAGCCCCTGCGCGCGTCTCCTCGACCTGCGAGGCACGCAATACGGCGACGAGGAGTCAGCGGAGGGGGCGACGCGAGCCCGCCAACAGCACGGATACAAATTGGAGCCGGCACGGTCGGAAGCAGTCACCCACCTGGGCGAGACGGCGCGGCGGTGCGTGCAGCGGAGGGTGTTAGACGCGACGGCGGAGGAGCGGGGCGGGAGGAGAACGGGCCGGCGCGGCGCGGCGGGGCGGAACGAGAGCGAGGAGCGGCGCGCGGCGGCGGCGGCGGCGAAGGGGTGGCGCGGGGCCAGGCGCGGCGGCGCGGAGGCCGCCGACGCCGCGACGGGCGGGAAGGGGGCCGAGGCCATGGGGGGTGGGATGGCCGCGGGGGAGGGGAGGATAGGGGGGCGTCTCCTCTTTGTTTTTTTTTATAATATAAATAAATTTATATATAATTTTCTCTGCTTTCTCGGTGGTTTTTGTATACTTTTGTGAAAGGGGAAAGGCACGGCGGCCGCGTTGCGTCGCGGAGACGAGGCGCAGCGCAAATATCGTGGCTCTCGGACTGGCGGTGCTGCCGACTTGGACTGTGGTTGTGGCCGGGGTTTGGCTTGGGGTTTTGTGCGCGATTGGATTTGAGTCTGAGGACTCAGCCTGACCACCAAGATATTTGAGACTTGTCATGTGGTGAACTGGTGATTGAGTCGTGACCGGCTATCCTTTGGGTTTTGTCATATTTACTGTATATATCTAGTTTGTTTTTCTCGAGGCACGCACAGTGCAGGACTTATGTTCGGGTGAGTTATGTGGCCTTGTTTCGGCTCCAAAGAAAAGCCGCTGCTTTATTAACCAAATTTTTTGATCTCTTCGGTTAAGACTTTTGTGGTCTATATTAGTTTTTTTACAACAAATTCAGTTAACACTTCTCCAAAAACGAAATTGTTGATAACTGATTTAACCAAAGCGATTTCACCAAATTAACCGAATGTTCAAGCCTAGAGAGGGAAAAAGCTACAACTGCGGTGGCGGTGACTTTTTTTTTCTGTAGCTGAATATGGCCTGTTTTTTACATGTTATGTTTACACAAGAATTTTGACATAAGGCAATGTTTTCATGATTATTGTGGGATAAAAAGGTAACAACATTGTATCAATTAGTCTCTTCTTGTGATAAACAATGTCGAGAATATCGACCAAAAAAATCACTAGTAGAACTATTATAATCGCATACACAACATACACAAATTATTTACGTCGAAACCCTCATAAAGGTGAGGACTAAAAAACCAAAATATTACTAGTCTACTCTGTTTGACAACTCTTCTTAGAGCATTTTTATGTGTTGATGAAATGCCTCTCATCAACCAAACAGTAAGTAAAAATCCACGTAGTAGATTTTAGTGGGGATCAGACAATAATCACTTTTTCATGTATAACTGATAGATGAAAAAAACTACTCATCGCTGCTCCATATTTAAACCCCACCAAGATCACTTCCCATACCCCACTAGAATCACTCTATTAGAGTATTAGGTAGCTGGAGCTAAGAATCTAAAAATAGAGCTCTACCATTTAGACCCTTAGCTACTACTATCAACAACGATTAGGGTGTCCCCAACGGTGTTTAAACCGTTAGCTTCCATGAAATTCTATTGGACGCTGAAGAGAGAGAGGACCTAGCTAGCGCTTGTACACTCGCTGGTCTCGCATGGAGTCAAAAAAAACTTTCCTCTCAGTTCTGACGATATGCATACCTATCCTCTCCACTTCTCTACTTTTTTTTATTGTTTCCAGCATCAAAATCAACTGGCGATTTACTTCTTCCGCTGGGGACGCCCTTACAATGAACCTTCTCTAGAGCATCTAGAGGATTACAACAATAATAATACACTTATCAAGCTATAAAGATGGCATCAACTATAATAATAACCACATCCAAATACACATGCATATGACAAACATGTATGACAACAATCAAACAGAGAAGTATGGATTAAGCTGGATACATGGACATCCAAACAAGTCCTAAGGATTTTAGCGAAGCTATGGGGACCAAATTGTTTTTTGTTTCTTGAGGGAAACCAAATTGGTAATCGTTGTCTACACAGGGTGGATTAGCAAATGTTGCTCAATAACCCAATTCAAAGGCATATTTTGGCCCAACAACACTTCGGCTCACTATCGCGCCCAGACCAACCTGGCAACATCAAAGCAGACCTGCACCTGCTGTCCCCGGCGTCGTCCTCACGCCGCCGTCACATTCGTTCTACGCACCACCCGAAACCTCACCATTCACCAACCTGGCAGCCTCCCCGCACATCGGCCAAGCCCCGCCGCCCGCAGCCAATCGCACTCAAGTGTGTTCACTTCGTGAAAAGTAACTGAAAAGTTACTGTAGCATCTTTCGTTGTTATTTGGCAAAATTTGTCTAATTATGGACTAACTAGGCTCAAAAGATTCGTCCCGACATTTACAGACAAACTATGCAATTAGTTATCTTTTTTACCTACATTTAATGCTCCATGCATGCGTCGAAAGATTTGATGTGATGGGTGGAAGAGGAAATATTTTGGGTTGTGATGGAAAGTGAAAAGGCCCCAGCCCAAATCCCCCACATCCTAGGGCTCACGTCCCCCAAAGTCAAAACAGAAACCTCCAGCTGCAGCCTGCAGGCCATTTCCTCGACCGCATCGCCGCCCGCCCCCGCCTCCATGGCCACCTCCGCCCTCGCCGCTCTGTCCGCCACCACGGCCGCCGCCGCCGGGAAGCGCATCCTCCTCTCGCGCCCCGCCGCCTCCTCCCTCTCCTTCGCCTCCCGCCGCCTGGCCGCCGCGGGCCCCCTCCGGGGATTCCTTGGCGCGCCAATCCGGGCTGTGGCGTCGTCGGCGTCGGCGCCCCCCAAGACCATCGCGGTCGGGGACCGACTCCCTGACGCGACGCTCTCCTACTTCGACACCTCCTCCCCCGACGGCGAGCTGAAGACGGTGACGGTCCGCGACCTCACCGCGGGGAAGAAGGTGGTGCTCTTCGCGGTGCCCGGCGCGTTCACGCCCACCTGCACCCAGAAGCACCTTCCGGGGTTCGTGGCCAAGGCCGGGGAGCTCCGCGCCAAGGGCGTCGACGCCGTCGCCTGCGTCTCCGTCAACGACGCCTTCGTGATGCGCGCGTGGAAGGAGAGCCTGGGGGTCGGGGACGAGGTGCTGCTCCTGTCGGACGGTAACGGGGAGCTGACCCGCGCCATGGGCGTCGAGCTCGACCTCTCCGACAAGCCCGTCGGGCTCGGCGTCCGGTCCCGCCGCTACGCGCTGCTCGCGGAGGACGGCGTCGTCAAGGTGCTCAACCTCGAGGAGGGCGGCGCGTTCACCAACAGCAGCGCCGAGGACATGCTCAACGCGCTCTGAATTTGCCACGCCATGGTTGTTGGGTTCGTCTCTCTCTTCCGGCAAAAGTTAGTTTTTTTTGGTTGTTTATGAATAATCGTGACGGCAACGGTGGCTTGTTCGTTCCTGCCGCCACTGTTGCGTTGTGATCGGCACTGTTACTAGTGCACTGCAGAGATGCAAGTTTCTTGCGAACATGGCAGTAGTATAGGTATAAATTCCTGCGATTGTGGACGCCCTCTGTTTCATGACTTATCATGGTATGCTACTCTTGTCTGAGAATTGGTCATCTGCATAGTACCACTACTATCACAAGCGTTCGCTACAACGGCTCCATTTTGATTGGAAAGTTCAGGCTGTGATGCTCACCATGGCAAACAAATACACTTTTGATATTAGACTGTGCACCGCAGTTAGTTGCCATGGTTATCTAGTTTAATTGGGGATTGTCAGTGTTGCAGTGTCCCTCTTATGCCTGCAGTTGGTCTGGTGTCACATAAGTTGCTTTCTTAATGAACGCTGATTGTGGGGATTCAGATTCACTCGGGTTTTAGTGAGCAAGGGGTCACATGGCTCTTGGCGACGAGCTAAGGCTCTTCTTTTGTTTGCCTTGTTAGCACCTCATTATCTCTTGTTGTTGGTCTATTATTATATTCACTGGCAACCAACACTTTGTAAATATCTTGGTATGGCCGTGTTAGAATTAGAAATTAGAGTTAGACATGAGGACGACAGAGTTGAAGACCCAATCAGAGGAATTTGTCGGAAGAGTCCTAGTTTTCTGGGGTGGAAAATTAAGCGTTAGGTTCTGAACCCAGAGCGATCATAAGCTTGATCCAAACTCTGAATTCTGAAGCCTGACCTGAAACCTACTTCATGCTTCAAAATCAATCTTCAGTGCTTCAACTTAGCAGAAGTACGTTGTGTGGCTTCTTTTTCTCTGAATCCTACTTCATGCTGAGAAGCTGAAGCTCCTCATCAGTCATCACTAGTGGCTTAAGTCTTCTTTTTTGAGAAAATGCTGAGCTCCCCTTAACATGCCACCAGTCTGAGAAACTGCATGCTCTTTTTGGAGTGGCTACCTTTTCTTCAGATGCTAGGTTTGGTTGGTCGAGAGCTGAAGAAGGAAGGTGGTCGAAATCTCCTGCACGGCGGCTGCTGCTGCTAAAGTGCTAATTGCTGCATCAGAGGAAGCGCAATCAAATTCGGATGTGTTACCGGTTCCGTCGCTAGCGTTCGGACCAAATACGATTTGCAGCAAGCCAGCAATGGATAGAGACTGTCGTGCAGTAGCATTGAACATGATCCTTGCCGTCTGCGGTGAATAATTACACCTTTACGAAGCGAGATGCTGACTTTTATTAAGGATTTGCTTGAACAGAAATAGTGCTTTCCTACATCTCAAACAGCCGAAACAGGCTTCCCCTCCACCGCCACGTCGCCATTTTTGCTGGATCTGAATCTTCGAGGCTTTGTTTGGATGCGCATGTATTCATCTCAATCCACATATGTTGAAGTGGATTGGAGTGGAATTAAACTAAATTACATTCCAATCCACTCGAACACATGTGGATTGAAGTGGATACACATGCATCCAAACAAGCCCTGAGGTGGAAGTGTGTTCCGCAGCGTTTGTTTCGCTGAAAAACCAAGCTGAAAGCTGATTTGTTGTGAGAAAAAAACACTATAAGAAAGATTGATAAGTTCAAGCGAACAAGCCCGTGGGCTTACCATGGCTTACAGTACAAATGTTCATGCCAGTTGCGTGACGATCATGCCAGTTGCCTGCTTACCACGGCTTACAGTACAAATGTTCATCGCTGGACGATGGCTCTTAACTCTGAAACCTTCTTAGACTTGCAATTGCTTAGCCACCCGCGTTTCTGTATTTTCACCACGGGGGAGTTTACAGTGAGGTGGAGGCACGGGGGACCGTTAGACTTTCTTGGAACGTTGATCCAGTTTATTGAGAACTCGATAACCTTACCTGCCTGGGGTTTTTTTTTTCACTACTGCAAGTACGTGTTTCGATGATGCAGAAGGTGAGAGAGAGACGGGTTGTTTAGGGAAGCAAAGACAACCATCTGTAGGGGATATCGAAATTTCGTATATATAGAAGTATATAGCAATACACGGAGGAAGATACCGATTTTACATTACCCTAAACTCGTCAGTCAAAATTTCAAAAGACAGAGAGATACGGAATTCTGAACCGGAATTCAGGACAGTCGGAGCATACACCAGAGCGACAATGCTTGGTTGGGCTTTGGTCACTGAATCGCCTTTTGATTGGGCTTTGGTCCACCGAATCGCTTTCTGGTTGGGCTTTGGTCACTGAATCACAGGGTATGTTTGGTTCGGAAAAGGTCCATTTTATGTCATGGACTATTGCCATAGCATGATTTTTTCTAAAAATCCAAAATTAGACATTTTACCCACGAAACTCTCAAAACCGTTCAAATTACCTCCCCAGCCTGGTTTGAAGAGGTTTCGAAGGTCGTTTTGTCTTTTCTTTTTGTTAAAATTATTGGAAAATACTTGACAAGATCTTTAAATCATAGACAATGTCTTTAACCTTTTAAAAAATCTGACAAAAACATTGAGATAGATTGGGATTTGAAGAATCGAAGTGCATTATTGAAATCTTGTGAAAATATATGTAGAAGCTTCAAAAATAGATTTAGCTCCATGGAAATAAAAAAATATCTAGAAAATTATTAAAACATTATAATCAATGTCTAAGCATGTTTTAAAAACTTTGCACTGCAAAAATAAGAGATGCAACTAGCATGATGCAACATACATTAATGTTAAATGCATTCGTGCTGGTTGGGTTTTTTTATCATGGAAAGTTTACAAAACATGTTAGATATCTATTAGAATGTTTTAAGAATTTTCTAGATTTTTAGGATATTTTCCATTTTTAGAGCTAAATCTAATTTCTGGAAGCTTCTGAAGATATTTCACGGGCTCTAAAAAATTTATTTGGATTTGTAATATCCCAATGTATATTAGTATATGTAGGATTTTTAAGAATTTTTGGAAGGTTGGAGACATTTTCTATGGTTTAATATCCTTATAAGTATTATTCATCATATTTTTTACAAAAGAAAAAAGAAAAATCCGCCTTCAGAACCACTTTAAAATGGGTTAGGAAGGTAATTTGAATAATTTTGAGAGTTATAAGAGGCAAGATTTTTGGTTTTGAAGTTTTAGGAGAAAAATTAGACTACGATAAAAAAGAACAGACCCAGTGCCAGAGGCTCCCACACGAGTGGGGTCTGGGGAAGGGAATAACCGAAGCAAAGTCTTACCCCCACACGAGTGGGGTCTGGGGAAGGGAATAACCGAAACAAAGTCTTACCCCCGCAGAAATTCTGCAGAGAGACGGCTTCGAACCCAGGACCTGGTGACTCGGCGAGCTAGCACTCACCAACTGCACCAGGCCTGCCCTTCAAAAATTAGACTACGATAATAGTTTTAAAAAGGTGAAATATATTTTTTTCCTTTGGTTTGAGTGGTGAGGCTGGGTGGGATCATCCATGACCCATCCATGTTTTTAGTGACGATCTCATGACCCATCCATGTTTTTGGGATATGATATGATCACCTGAGTAGGGAAAGAAATTGTATGTAACACTGTCTCACGGAGACGAGCGTGCGACACCCTCCACCGCGTGTGTACACGGCCCACTAGGTAGGGCGATTAGCCGTTCCGCACCGTATTTCAAGCCGCCAGCGTAGAGAAACAGGGGCACGCTGTCTCCGTGCGATGATGTCGCATATAATTTCTTTGGGCAAATTACTTGAGAGCCATTATAAAAGATGGTGTTTCCCTAGTGGCCACTAAAAAATTCCATGTTCCATCTGTACCACTAGTTTATTTTTTGGTGCCGCATGGACCATCGCCATGACTTTCGTTATTGTTTTGAGCTATTTTAGATAACGTGCCTGGCTCTTTTCTTGACTAATGGCCATTATGCCCCTTCGTGGTCAATACAAGCCCACAGCCCAGTCCAGCTCGGTCGACTTCTTTTCCTCCTCTCTCGCTCGACTCCCAGGAGCGCTCCTTTCCTGGCCAACCAACGAAACCCTAGCACTAGCGCTGACAGTAGAGGAGGCGACGGCGCTTGGCGACGGCGCGCGTGCGGCAGCTGTGCTCGGTGCGCGGGCGGAGGCTGCTCTCAGCGCGCGGGCGGCGGCGGCGGCAGGTGCGCTCGGCGGCGGCGGCTCCGGCGTGCACCAGCTGAAGATCCCCCACCTCTGCTCCCCCATCTCGAACGGCAAGCAACTTGATTTGGTTGATGGGGTAGCCATAGGTGTCGATTTTGTGGAGCTCTGTCGTGAAGGAACGAAGAAGACACCGCCGAACAAGATGCTTTCATGGTTTCCAGAGGGGTAAGTGTTCACTTGTACTCCACGATTCATCTCTGATTTCAGTAGATTAGATTCATTATCATAGTTGGATCTCGGGTAGATTCACTGTTAAACTACATCGTGTTCATCTGTAGGATGGACCAAGAGTCGAGCTACAATCTAGAAATAAGGATTATTTCTACGAATACTCGTGGCCCGTGGTATAGCATTAACAAAGTGGTAAATGTAGACACGACGAATTTCAAAGATTTAGTTAATGAGATTGTGGACAAGTATCCACCTCGATATAAAGAAGTAGTGAAAGTGTACTACTACTGTTTTGTGTCTAAGTTGAACATTGAGGTCAGCACAGACCAAGAATTGGTCGCTATGTTTGCCAGGCATGTTGAAACCAAGTGCATCTACATGTCTATTGCTCATCACCTTCCCAGTTGTGAGCCACCTCCCATACCAGATTGGGAAGATTTGCATCCTATGTCCTTTAAAATCCAAGCACACCTTCCACTGATCCTACCACTAAAGCGGCTACTGAGACACATCCTTCTCAGTCAAATCCTTCTATTAAAACTGCTACTGAGACACATCCTTGTCAGTCAAATCCTTCCACTGAAGCTGCTACTGAGACACATCCTTCTCAGTCAAATCCTTCCACTAAAGCTAATACTGAAACACAACCTGAGGATCTTTACCTGATGAATCCTGAACCAGACAATGAGCATGTTGGAGTTGATGAGGAGAACCTGTAGAGTGATATGGTACCCCAAAAATACCCAATCCTACCTTATGAGGAGAACCCAAGGAGTGACTCTGAGTGTGATGTTGATTGTGAGGAAACTGACCATGACTATGAGGACGGTTTTGATCCTGACTTTGATGATGACCCTGATGAGCCGGTGACTGATAAAGTTCCAACTCACATCCCTGTAGTAGTGATTGACAAATATAACCCACCAATGGATGTGGGTAGTATTTATCCCAACATAGCTACTTTTAAGCTTTCTTTAGCCACCCATGCTATAAAAAATCAGTTTGAGTATCACACTGAGAAGAGTGAATCAGGGAGAGTGAGGGCCTACTGCTCTGCGAGAAATAATGGCTGCAAGTGGAGGATCCATGCTTCTACCATGGGTGACAATGTTACAGTTAAGGTAATGTGTACCCACCAATGTTTTCTCATATATTTTTCTGGTTTTTGTAGTTATTTTGTTAACAATAATAATTCCTCTTTTTTCTTGTGTCAGGTGAAGAGGAATCCTTTTCCTCATGATTGCCAAAGTACTCGAAGGAGTGGTACTGCCAAACATGCATCCAAGTTCTGGTGTTGTGAAATGGTAAAAGATTGGCTAGTGGATGATCCAACAGTTCGTGCAAAAGAATTGCAGAGAAGGATCAAGGATACCTTCAAGATACTTGTGCCATACAAAAGGGTTTATTATGGTAGAGAGCTTGCCATTGACCAATTGTATGGGAAGTGGGGAAAAAGTTTTGACAATTTGTTCAGATTCAAGGAGCAAATAGAATCATCTAGTCCAGGAAGTTTTGTAGTGATTGATCATCATACTGTAGGTGACAAGATCAGGTTCAATAGGTTATTCTTTGCAATGAAACCGTGCATAGATGGGTTTCTCAATGGTTGTCGACCATATTTGGCAGTTGACAGTACATTTCTTACTGGAAAGTTTAGGGGACAATTATGCATAGCTTGTGCAGTGGATGGACATAGTTGGATGTATCCAGTAGCTGTAGGTGTGATAGACTCAGAGACCAATGACAATTGGATTTGGTTTATGCAAGGCTTCGGGAAGCAATTGGAGACCCAGCTGGTTTGACATTTTCTACAGATTGTGGCCAAGCAGTCATGGCTGGTGTCACTGAAGTCTTTCCAATAGCAGAACACAGAGAATGTATGTGGCATTTGGTCCAAAATTTTAAGAAAAGATACACTGGGAAAGTATTTGATGACCATTTGTGGGCTGCTGCTTATTCTTGGAGTTCATATTGGTTTGACAAAAACTACCTTGCAATGGTAGAAGCAAAACCAGAGGCTATGGAATATTTGAAGCAGAATCACAAGAAGCTATGGACCAGGAGCCAGTTTTCCACATTTAGCAAGGTTGACTATGTGACAAATAACCTTGCTGAGAGATTTAACAATTGGATCACGGAAGACAAGGCATTGCACCTAGATGACCTAATGGACAGGATAAGACAAAAGCTGATGGTATTTATGTTGCCTTCAATCTGTGAGCATATTTTTAGGGATATTTTTATGTAAGTTGCCGCACAGCAGGGACCAGAGAGCTCTCGCTGTTTTTTTTATGGAACATAGCCGTCGGTGGTGGCTTAGAAGGCAGAAGCAATTTTTTTCCAATCCATATTCATTAAAGGGTACTATGGACATCTTGTCTTCTTGTTAGGAGCCGTTTGAGGCAAAGTTCACGGCGGTGGCATGGAAGGGATGAATTTTTTGAACTGGTGTTCGACATGGAAGATCAAATTTTCCGGTGTCATGCAAGGAACTGAAACTTTTATAATGGTCCATAGGGAATTTGCCCAATTTCTTTCCCATGAGTAGTCCGTCTGAATTTTTTGCAATTTGACCATTTTTTGTCAAAAATTCATGTTTACACCCCTAGGAGACGTGGCCAGAGCTAGATGTCATGATCTACGGCGTCGAGCCTTGATTTTAACCTTAAACTCTAAATTAACATGACTTGGACTCTAATTTGCAACGCCGTGCACGGGAATCATGCTGCTCGCGCTCTGCCGACGGGGCCGCCGCACGGACGTGAAGGCCGCGACAGCATGTGAGGCTCAGGCCCGCGGAACGTAGCAGCAGGCCGCAGGCGGCAGCGGTGCCTCCCGCCTGCCGCCCTGTTTCGCTGTGCCGGGCTGGCCGTCCGTCGGCACGACCGCACGACATTCCCGGCGGCGCGCGCCGCCCTGTGCTCCTCCGTCCTCCCGCTATTTATCGTCTGCCGGGCAGTCGCCGCGCGCTGCCGGAAATTAACCACCGCGCTCCGCCCCCTCCCCTCAGCCTTGCTGTACAAGGCGAATCAAAACCCGCAGGCCCGACCGGCCTCGCGACGTCGCCATCGATGATCGACAGACCCGGGTAGCGTCCGCTCTCGTGGAGTGGATCGGCAGCCTCCTCCGGTGCCCTGCACGCACGCAGCGCACGGCTAGGTGTGATGTGGGCCGCTGCGAATACACGATCGTTTCCAGGATCTTTACCGAGTTCACACGAGTCGGTTGTTGTTGTGACTTGTGGGACGTGACGTGTCGCCGTCGGTGATCCATCAGGGATGCACGTACCGCGATTTTTTATTCCTGTTGGACGAAAGTAGGAGTATGGTGGAATGGACGTGGACTCGGAGCGGAGGGTGGGTGCCCGGTGAGTAGCAGTAGGCCATTAGTACTCCCTTTCCAAAAACAAGTGATGTTTCTTTTATTCTAAGTCCAATCATTTTAAGTTTAGCTAAATTTATAAGAAGGAACATTAATATTCAGGACACTGAATAGGTAGGATATGAAAATGTATTTCATGATAAATTTAATAACACTTTTTTGGTATCATAAACATCACTACTTTTTATATAAATTTAGTTAAACTTCAAGTATTTGATTGAGGACAAAAACTAAAACATCACTTATAAAAACGGAGGGAGTACTTGACGTGACACGTGAGTAGTCGGAGCAGTATAGTCTTGTCTGTCTGGCTTTGATAAACTAGTAACCTCCGCACTCTGCAGGCCGCAATGATATTGCAGGTTCGTTCGCCATTTTCTCTGGCCCTCGTTTAGTTCCCCCAATTCTCCCCAAATTTCACTATAAAAAAGAAGATTCTCTGTCACATTAAAATGTCGGCAAATGCATGGAGTACTAAATGTTGATGAAATCAAAAACTAATTGCACAGTTTTGTTGTACTTTGCGAGATGAACATTTTAAGCCTAGTTAGTCAAAATTTGGATATTTTTTACCAAATACAAACAAAATGCTACAGGAATTCTGATACAGTGTTTTTCTCCCCAATTCACCGAACTAAACGAGTCCATATGCAAAAAAAACACATCACATCAAAATACCGGTACATGTATGGAGTACTAAATGTAGATGAAATCAAAAACTAATTGTACAGTTTTGTTGTACTTTGCGAGATGAACATTTTAAGTCTAATTAATCAATGTTTGAACAATTATTACCAAATAAAAGCAAAATTACTACGGTGCTATACAGTGCAGTACAGTGAATTCGAGATGTCCCGAATCGGGCATCTAAACTTCCCTTAAAAAATCAGAGATCTAAACGAGGCCTTTGTGCATGTACTCCGTACTCTATTTGGTTGATTCAGAGTTCAAGGATTGTTTATTCCCGTACCTGCTGATCTGCTCTGCCATGTTTCGTCAGCTGCGGCACGGCGGCGGCACGAGTTGCACGCTGCCGCGCGCCAGTGTGTACTGCCAGTACGTGGCAGGACTAGCATAAGGTTATCCCTACTCGTTGTAATCAAATTCATCCTAAAAAGGAATATTCTCTCTTAGTCAGTGAGATTCTCTCCGTACCAATTTCTCCCGCACCCATCCCTCCTCTATATCTCATCCTCTATGTCGTGGGTCCCACATGCCATACACCATCCTTCTCTCTTCCTTTCTTCTCCCCCTCCCCACCGGTCCCCACGGTCTCTCTCTTCTCTCCCTCCCCGCGCGGCCTCCCTCCCTCCCCGCGGCGGGCCGGCGCGGGCGCGCGGCCTCGCCCTCTCCTCCGGCGGACGGCCAGCGCGGGCTCCACGAGCTAGGCCATGGCCATGGCGGGCGGCCATGGCCGCGAGCTAGGCGGCGCGGCGGGCGGCGCTCCTCGTGGGCGGCGCTTCTCGGCGGGCTCGCCCTCACCTCCCTCCCCGTCGCCTCCGTACCTGCTCCACGCGAAGGACGACGCCGCGCGGGCCCCGCGCTTGCGTGGCGCTTACCGTTCGCCTTTTTCCCTCCGCCAGAAGTACCGGACGAGCGCCCGTCCGCTTGGATTGCGGACGGGGTAGCTTACCCCGCTGCGGCAGTTTTTATTGTAAACTCGTCCTCCAGTACCGGGTACCGGACGCCGTTGCGGATAGTCTAAGGGCGTCCCCAACATAGTCACATAAAACGGGTTCACCACCTTCGACCCTCGACCCGGGTTCGTCGACCCCGACCCGGGTTCATTTTCGACCCGAAGTGTAAAAGTCTCTCCCAATTAGCGTACCACGTATCACAACCCGTACCTCGACCCCATCGAACCCAGAAACTTTGTGACTATGCTCCCCAACTGTGGTCTACGTCGCTGGCTGAACAGGTTCGGTACCAGGCTCGGACTGATGTGACGGTGAGAGGACCGGCAAAAAACAAATCGGTATCTAGCCCTCGTTTAGTCCCCAATTCTCCCCAAATTTCACTATGCAAAAAGAAGATTCCCTGTCATATCAAAATGTCGGCAAATGCATGGAGTACTAAATGTTGATGAAATCAAAAACTAATTGCACAGTTTTATTGTACTTTGCGAGATGAACATTTTAAGCCTAGTTAGTCAAAATTTAGATAATTTTTACCAAATACAAACGAAATGCTACAGTAATTCTGATACAGTGTTTTTCTCCCCAATTCACCGACTAAACGAGGCCCTATTTGCTCGGCGCTAGCACGGAGCCGGTACAAGCCAATACCTGATGGGCGCATGCAGCTTTTTCACTCCGATGGCCAACCAGAAGCCGCTGGTGGAGAAATGTGCTCTAATTAATTAATTCTGATGTCTAGGCCACAACTGATCATGTCCATCTCAGCTGTCGAAATCGACCGCACCACCGAGGGTCCTCAGATTCATGGCAGATTGGCTATGCGTCCATGCGAGGATTGAGAGCGGTGTGTTTAGATGGTTGTAGAGTGTGTGTAAAGTTTCTGTAGTACTTTTCGTTGTTATTTGGTAAAATTTATCTAATCATAGACTAACTAGGTTCAAAAGATTCGTCTCGACATTTACAGATAAACTGTGCAATTAGTTATCTTTTTTACCTATATTTAATGTTCTATGCATGCGTCAAAAATTTAATGTGACGAGAAATCTTATAAAATTTTTGGAATTTGAAAGGAACTAAACACTGCCTGAATCGCATCATTGCCAGGACTCCGACAGGGCTACAGCGACATAAAAGAAGCACTCGAGTTCCGAGAAGGACAGAGAGGGTCGGTCCGAGGCTAGCCACAACCACAAGAGCCAAAGGGCGGTGGGGCCATGAGCGAGTAAGCTGATGACCTGGTGAGTCGCACCGAGATTAACCATGTGGAATTGGTGAGTACGTAGATGACCTTGTTCAGTTGATGAAGCTGCTGGAGCCTGTTGCTCTTCCATTCCAGTGATGATACTTCATGCAATGACCACTGAAGCTTGTACTGGTATGTATGATTCACTAGTAGTAGATTTTTAAAGATGGGCGTGCTGTGTAAGTACGGTGTACGATGGACACGATCCAGTCTTCGTCTAGCGAGAAGAGAAGAAACCTGAGACACCGTCGTTTACAGAGCTTTCCTCTGATCAAGTTGACACGAGATGTGGAGTGGAGTCGGCAACGGCAACCACCTACCGTGTTTTCCACTGTATATCCATCCAGGCGATGCTGACGGCGCAAGTGATGAAGTGATCGATCGGGGCCCTCCTGCCAGCTGATTAAACACCGTGCCGTGCGATTGTATATATTACCAAGAGAAAAAAAGGGATTGGGCCATGGGTGAACAGAAGGTCACGAGCGGGGGGATGCATGACAGGCGCGCTTAGGCTATCCGCACTCATGGACCTCTATATTCATCCTCTATATGTCCTAGTCAGCAAGATTCTCTCCTCTATACTCAATTCTCCCGCACACATCCATCCTCTATATCATCCTCTATCCACTCTATCCACTGTGGGACCCACTTGTCACTTTATCTAAATATATTTATGTGTGATCTGGTTTTGAAGGATTTATTGAGACGAATTTAATGGTGCAATCGAAATTTAATTTAGATTTTTGGTTTGTGAGTTATAGCATTTTTTCCTTTGTTTAGCTAGTGGGGTCCGTCACGGTTCACTATAGAGTAAGCACGGTACTATTCTAAATATAGAGTGAGAGAAATGATAGAGTATTATTTTAGAGTACCCAGTGCAGCAATTTTTACTCTATATTCATACTCTAAAGCTTTAGAGTATTCTCCAGAGTATCCCACCGCGGGCAGGCCGACGAGTGACGCGTGATGTTCAGGTTACCAGCCACGGCGTCGCGCCCGCCGCCGGTGAACTGGCAATACAATGACTAGCTTAAGCAGGAGGCCTGTTCCTCCTTGTTAGCTGTCGTCGGCCTGGGCCTGGGCGTCCAACCTACACAGCTCGTCGGAGATGGACTCCTCCGCGCGCTATTTGCGTTGTGTCACCAAGAAAGCACGGATGGATGGCCGGCGGTGCGTAGAATGTTGACGCGCGGGGCTCCACAGGTAAAAGCCAGGATGTTTTGTGCTTCACAGAAGTGATCCTTCCTCCTACAGTCCTACGCAGCCAAAACAGTGCCGGCAGCTTGTTTCGCAGGAACCATAAACTGCATAAACAATCCGGCGCAGACTGCAGGATTTTATGGCTGAGCTGCCCGGGCGCCTGTCGTGTCGTGTCCCGCCGTGGCGCCGTCACAACCGCCCCGGGGCCGGGGGGTTTTCACCTCGCTGGGCGCTGGACCAAGGTCTCAACACGTCCGCGTGCCTTTCGGTTTCGGGCAACGAGAGGCCGGCGCCCCACGGTCCATTTGGTTGGCATTTGCCACAAGACGACGCGAGGAGACATGCTGTTCGACTTCGACCCGTCCTACTAGTAAGCGACCCCATGCACGGCCGGGTCTTCGGTGGATGCGAGCAGCCGGAACGGGCCAAAGGACCGAGCTACCGACATGGCGTTTCAGGCGGCCGGCAAAGTACAGCCGCACGTTCCATCGGCCGGATGGCTAGCTTGGTTGCTACAGGCACCAAGGCTGAGACGATCTTTACTTTCCTTGCCAAGGAAATACATTAGCACAAGGATCACGCGGTTGATTTGACTGCAACATCACATCTAGCCATCTAGGTGTTCAAACAATGCTTTGCATGCGCCCGTCTATGTTGTATATATATGTAGATGAGATGAGTAGATCAAGACCGAGGATTGCCAATGCTTAAAGCTACATGGACATCACACAGCAAATGCATAAATGAACATTTCTAAGAGATGCAGCGGCAGGCAGCCCAGTTCAGAGGACCAGAGCAAAGCATATAGGAGGCCTGGATAACCTGCCCAACAAAAAGTATTGTCTAAGTATTGCCTATTGCCCAGGAGTTGTTTGGAAAGTTCATGGTATTTGCCTGGCCAGAAAAGTGTTAAGAAGATGTGTTTGCGTGGTGTCTGGGTCTGAGAAAACAAATGTGTAGATAAAGTTTGCTTTCTCGTGTAATAAAAATGTAATATATGCCGTTTAAAATAATACATTAAGACAAGTAACGTATTTAAATAAATAATAAAAAAACATAACATAAAGCATAAAATAAACAATGATATCAGTGAAAGGAGAAGCAGCAATTTAATGTCTTACATGATAGGAAATCTTTTTAGCACTAACACGGTAACCCTTTTAGTAGTAGCAGTAACAGTTTCAATCAACATTAAAAAGATGGTATAGTACATTGATAGATAATTCTTCAATTAATCAATAGTATACTAAAACAGCACTTGATTGCGCGCCAGGCAAACCAGGTGCACCTAGGCATTCGAATTTGCTCGCTTGGACTTTGAAACGTTGCCTGGTGCAGGCAATGAGGCAATGTTCCAGGGTTGCATCCAACGTCGTCCGGGCAGAATCCAGGCAACCTGCCTCCTAGACAAAAGAGATCTGGGATCTCAACCAAACACACTCTATATATTCCATCCTCTCCTCTAGGCTCTAGATGGGCACGTGAAAATGTAAGTACAAGCTCATGATACCATATGTGAATCAACCATTGTATAACACCCAAACCTGGTGAGGAAAGAAAAAAGTGTTACAATACGACATCTCTAAACACACTGATGATGGAATATTCAATAATAGGGTACAAGAGTGACTTTGTTAATCTAAAAAAAGGAAGCGTGCGTGTTTGTTTATAAGCATCGTCTGCGTATGTACTATTACTGTATATATGTTACAATAACAAAATCCATCTAGCAATAATCTTTTTCTAAAAAACAAGCGATCATATATCAACATACACAATATTTCAAAAATAATAATTGAGTTTCGTGCATCCTAGGAAATGCGGCTCATTGAGGAGAATATGTGATCATGAACAAAAACAATTAGTACAATTGGGGCAGTCCCAGTTCTTGAAACTACGCATGATTTTCATGGTAACCATGTCGGCAGAAAACCATCTATAGAAACTCTCACACACAATACAGGTGTCTTCACGTAATAAATGTTGGTCTCTCTCTCTATTATCCCTTCCTCCCTCCATGCACTTTCTCCTCTGGTGTGAGCGGCCGCCACACGAGCGAAAAGGCATGGGCGGGCACGCGGCGCGAACGAGCAGCGGCCGTCTGGCAAGCGCACGGCTGCTGGCTGGCGGGCGCGGTGGCGCGAGTGCGCAGGACCGCGGGCGAGTGCGCGTGGCTGCCGGTGGGCATGTGTGACGAGCACCTACTGCAGACCCCACCTATCGAAACCACTAGTTTCCTCCCAACACCAAATTTGCAGTTTCTTCTTCCCTCGGTTCACAGGAGACGACGTTGTTTCTCTCAGAAGAAACGGTTTCTTTATCTTGTCTCTCTTTCCTTATTAATTAGGATGTCATATCAGTATTTTGCTGATGTGTCAAGTCATTTAATATATATAGAAACCATCATTAATTCCCTATGAGAGGGCCCTTAGGCCAGTCTCAACAGGGATTTCATGGCCCTGTTACCAGTGCATCCATATTTTGGAAACAGTGCAGAAGAGTTTCATCCCCATGAAACTCTCTTTGCTCCCATGAAACTCTTATCATCTCCCTCTTCATCAATACGGTGCCACATCAGCTTGTTTAATACCCATGAAACTCTGATGAAACCTCACTGAGACTGGCCTTATTAATATCACATCTCATCCAGGGGTGTCGCCACCATAAAAAGGAAAGATGGATCCAAAATCCAGATCTATCCACCCTCCCATTATACTCCAGCCAAAACTACAACCCGTGGTCAATAAATTCACTCCATTTTGTAGGTGTTTTTTGTTTTTTTCCTCTTGTTGGAACATGCACACATTTGGAATATTTAAAAGTATTAAAATTTTAACATTTCCTATAATGTCGAAGAAGCACTAAGAAGCTGAAAAAAATATAACTGTCCCTGATCAATAGAAATGGCCACATGTGCATCGAAAACTTGATTAGCTTATTTTTTCTAAGTACACGATCGAAAACTACTCTAGGCACATTCATATAACTAATATAAATCAACTATAGTAATATTTTCAAATTAGATATTATGTATGGTGTAGCTATATAAAATTAAACCATATAATAGAAACCGTTTGGAGAAATATAAATAAGATATCCTAAATTGATGTGTGGATGTGGTAATTCATCGAGAACATAGAAGTTTATTTCAGACAACACAACTTTTAACACACAAAACACGTTCCAATGGCCAAAGGAAATGGTAAATCTTTTCATGGTAAATCTAGTACTACCTCTGGGATCATAAATTTTGTTTTGCCTTTGACTATGTATTTACTAAATTATATATAGAGTGATAACACAAGGTTGGTATTACTAGATTTGTTACGACAATAAATTTTTATAATTTTGAAAAAATCCATTTAAAATAATATATTTTATGATTATTGTTACTCAAAGTATGACCTATTGGCCTAAGTTTTCAATCCGAGAAATTGACCAACTGGTACGTAGATAATAGAACCATGCAAAACCATGGGCGCAATACGCGTGCGCACAAAAAATAAAAAAAATTGAATCAATGCATACTAATGGTTGGCCTTGGCCCGGTGTGAAAACAGGTCGATCGATGGATTCGTATGTGCTGTGTGAAAACAGGTCGATGGAGTATTATTTATAAATCCAAAATGTACCAGCAACCTGTATCTACCGCAGGCACAGCCAACAATCACCAACGGTTAAAACCACCTGGCAGCGGCCACCGACAACCGCCGGCGGCGTACCCAGCAAAAAACGGGGGGGGGGGGGGGGGGGGGGGGGGGGGGGGGGGGGTCACCCCTCCCTGCCCCGCCGTTAAATCTCCCCCT
This sequence comes from Saccharum hybrid cultivar R570, assembly GCA_038087645.1. NCBI lineage: Eukaryota > Viridiplantae > Streptophyta > Magnoliopsida > Poales > Poaceae > Saccharum > Saccharum hybrid cultivar. The sequence continues at coordinate 18,779,032 of JAQSUU010000293.1, forward strand.
CGCTGCTTCGCCGTCTGGTGCACCCTGCAGCTGGGAGGAGCCGACAAAAAGCCCACTACCCTCCCGCTACCTCTCAGCCTTTTATTCTCCCTCCCTCCACGAGCAATCGACCAGGCACAAGCAGTCAGGCACCGGCCACCACCCCGGCGGCGCTGCGTTCCCGCCCGGCCACCCCCGCATTGCGAGGTGCCATAGTCCACTCCTGCTGCCAGCTCTGTTATCTCGGAGCGGAGGAGATCGAGGAGACATAAATAATACTACAATGGCCGGTGCGGCGGTGCCGGAGTGGCCGGGGACGACGGTGACTGCGGGCTACTCCGGCAGCGACGTCGTCGCGGCGCTGTGGCAGCAGGTCAAGTCCCCGGTGGTGGTGCCGCTACTGCGGCTGTCGGTGGCGCTGTGCCTGGCCATGTCCGTGATGCTGTTCGCGGAGAAGGTGTACCTGGCCGTGGTGGTCCTGGCGTCGCGCCTGCTCGGGCGGCGGCCCGAGCGGAGGTACCGGTGGGAGCCCATCGTCCGCGACGGCGGCGGCGGCGAGGACGACGGCGACCTCGAGGCCGGCGGCGGCGACGCGGCCGCTTCCTACCCCATGGTGCTCGTCCAGATCCCCATGTACAACGAGCGCGAGGTGAGTGAACGAGCGCCGCGAGCGGAGCGAGCTCTCGTACGTGCTGCTCTGCCTCTGCCATGGTCTCTGTAGCTGCACCTGCATGCCGGACGCCGCGCCGCCGGCGCCACCGCCGTTGGCTCTGGGTCTTGCGAAACGTTTTAGCTAGGGAGAGTACTGAGTACTGACTGTACGTGTGCGTGTGGTGGACTGGTGGTTGCATGGTGGTGCCGGTGCGTGGATGCGGACGCGCAGGTGTACCAGGTGTCGATCGGGGCGGCGTGCGGGCTGTCGTGGCCGTCGGACCGGATCGTCGTGCAGGTGCTGGACGACTCCACCGACCCCGTCATCAAGGTACGTGATCGAACCAAGGCCAGCCGATCGATCGAGGCGACGAACGCAACACCGGGCGGCCGGGCTGCTTAATCATGCATGCTTATTAGTGAATGATTAAATGCTCCAGCATGCATGCACTTGCCATATGTTCCTCTTCCTGACGATCCGGCCTGATCGTTGTACTTGCACCTACCAACTTCTACCTTTCTGCCAGTGCAATTGTGACGGTGCAGTGTCGCACTGCCAGCAGGAATTAACTGCGCGATCGAGCCGCTCTGTCAGTACGTGACAGTTGCAACCGCGTGCAACACCTGCCATGCGCATGCATGCATGCTTATTAGGAGTACTCCTAGTAAAGATTGTACATGCATGCATGCATGGTGATATATGTATCGGTGATGGACGGATGGATCATCACAGGAGCTGGTTCGGGCGGAGTGCGCGCGGTGGGCGAGCAAGGGCGTGAACGTCAAGTACGAGGTCCGGGACAGCCGGCGCGGGTACAAGGCCGGCGCGCTCCGGGAGGGGATGAAGCGCGCCTACGTCCGCGGCTGCGACGTGGTGGCCATCTTCGACGCCGACTTCCAGCCGGAGCCGGACTTCCTGTGCCGCACCGTGCCTTTCCTCCTCCACAACCCCGACCTCGCGCTCGTCCAGGCGCGCTGGAACTTCGGTACGTACGTACTACTAGTGTGTACTACTGCTCCTATATACTGTACTCTACGTCGTTTTTACTGCACGTACGTCTCTGCATGCTCTCTGCTTCTTCCTTCTTCTCCAGCGGTTAATTACTACATCTGTGCGTGGTAAACAGACAGAGTAGAGTAGGCAGCTGGTGGAGAGGTGAAAAAAAAAGATACGGTAGTTGCGCACCTGCATGCGCTGTTGTCGGTGGACAACGTTAACGGGCGTCTGGAGATCATGTGCTGATGACCTGATGTGCATCCGTGACTACAGTACAGTAGTGTCGAGTGCGGGAGAGAGTAGGACCGTAGGCAGCACAGCAGGACTGCAGGAGACACCGGCGGGCGGGGAGGGACCCAACTGCCCGACTGCCCAGTCCATGGACATGAAGAACGCAACGCAAATGCATGCAAACACTCAAGTGTCGGTGCTGGGCTCTGGGTCAAAGTATCCCTGTCACTCACAGGCCCCACCACCGGGTCCTCCACATAAACTGCATACATGCAGCCATGATGCATCTCCCGGTCCCTCTCTAGCACGTACACGGCGTACAGCCAACAGTGCTTCACCATGCATCTGATCAACTGACCGCCTGTGTGCCTGTACATGGTGACTTCTTACGCCGTTGGCACGCGCGCGGTCGGTCTCCATCAGCCACCCATGTGCCTGCCTTGTGCAACACAGACATGTGATGTGGATCGCGACGCCATTCCTGTAGCCCATTGACGCCAAAGCTTTTAACGGAGGGAGCAACAGCAGCGACGCAGCGAAGTGAGCAGCCTGGAGAGAGTGAGCGTCAGCTAGAGTGCTAGACACGCCGGAGCACCAGCTACCACACCACAGTCCACAGGTCACGGTCTGAGTCCAGTTCCAGACTTCCAAGCCTCAACTACCCGTGTGCAACTTCCAAACGAAACCTACACCTAACCTGCTTTGCCTTCATAAACGCACGCGGTCCAGCACTCCAGCCGACCGTACACGAGAGGTTAATTTGATGCAGTTTCCTGTCATTAAAGAGAGGTTTTTCACAGTCCTTCCTTGCAGAGATACCAACATACTAGTATGCATTACTGATTATAGAAATACTCAGGGCCTGATTGGTTGGCTATTAATTAAATTTTGCCCAACCAAAATTATGGCAAGCTAAAACTTAGGCTTGCCAAAACGAAGACTGTTAAAATTAGGGCAAAAAACATAGGTGTGTATTTGGTCGACTGCCAAAATCAAGGCTTGCCAATTTTCTCTTTTATGCAGTTTAAGAACTTTCTAGAGACTTGCCAAAACTTTGGCCATATACATTGGTGTGCCAACTCTTTGGCAATGAACCAATTGATGACTATAAATTTTGGCATGCCATAGTTTTGGCTGGGCAAGAATTGGAAGCCAACCAATGATACCCTCAATTTATAATCTTGTTAATGCCTCTCGGTTGTTGGTACATTTCTACAGGCAGTAAAGAACCTCCTCAACTGAAGATTAAGCTGTACTAAGAGGATTCTACTGACCAATTTAGCTTAGATTTTGTGCATCACGATTTTGTGCATCACTGATGGATATATAGGCGCAAGAGTAATCCAAAAAAAAAAACATGTATCAGTAAAGGCTGTCTGGACTGTCAACTGTGTAAATTATCCCCCGTCGATGAAAGGATGTTTTGGGCTGGCAGTACTCCAACTTGCTACAGATTCTTGTGCATGCTGATAACATGTCTGCTGCTGTGGCTGGTCTTTCGTGAGCAGTGAACGCAGATGAATGCCTGATGACAAGGATGCAGGAGATGTCCCTTGATTACCACTTCACAGTGGAGCAGGAGGTCGGCTCCTCCACCTACGCCTTCTTCGGCTTCAACGGTAAGCTCCGTCTCTTTCAACCTCTCTCACTCTCTTCATATGGCTTTCTCTTGTGGGGCGGGGCGTTAACTCTTCTGTTGTCCTGGCTTTCTCGTTTCCATGATTCTGCACCTCGGCCTTTTCCTTTTCTACCACGTGTTTCATTCAGTTCATAATAATGAGACACTCTGTTTCCTAGTCTTTTTATAAAGGAAAACAAAGGGGCCGTGTACCACATCTCAAAGTCATATGAAATTGCAACCATCCTATCCTTGGGCAAAATAATAGCATAACAGACAGTGACCCTGAATTACGAGTCACAGTTATGACAGCTCAGCTGAATGATCAACTCCCCCTTCTCAAGGTTACTGAACAGATACTAGTACAGGCACAAGAGAGGAACTGGTTTTAATCATTGTTGTTCTTACCATTCAAAATGTCTTGTCGACAGGAACTGCTGGTGTATGGCGCATATCCGCTTTAAACGAGGCAGGAGGATGGAAGGACAGGACCACGGTTGAGGACATGGATCTGGCAGTCCGAGCAAGCCTCAAAGGATGGAAGTTTGTATTCCTTGGTGATCTCATGGTAAAATGCCGCAGTATTCTATTCATGTCACAACAACTGCATTCGTTTTGACTGCTCTTGGTGTTACAATCCTCCTAAACATGCAATTAACCCAGAAGAAATGTATGTTCAGGTGAAAAATGAGCTCCCTAGTACACTCAAAGCGTACCGATATCAGCAACACAGGTGGTCATGTGGACCAGCAAACTTGTTTAGGAAAATGTTGATGGAGATCGTCAGAAACAAGGTGCCTTGCGCAAAGCCTTTTTAATATTAAATATATATATATATATATAGCCAGGACTTGTTTCTAACAAGTTATCGTTTTTCCTTGGTGCAGAAAGTGACACTTTGGAAGAAAATCCATGTCATCTACAACTTCTTCCTTGTGCGCAAGATCATAGCACACATTGTGACGTTTGTGTTTTACTGCATCGTTATCCCCGCAACGGTCTTGGTTCCTGAGGTTGAAATACCAAAGTGGGGTTCTGTCTATATCCCAACCATAATAACCCTTCTCAATGCTGTTGGCACTCCAAGGTACCAATCTTTTCAAGAACTTTGTGATCCAATCATCTAATTGGAGTAAACAATGCCTTTCACTCTGTTCTGAAGGTATGATAAGTCTGACATTTACTTAAAGATTAACATCAAAACCATTGGATGGTGCAGGTCAGTTCACTTAATTGTCTTCTGGATCCTCTTTGAGAATGTGATGTCACTGCATAGAACGAAGGCCACTTTCATCGGCCTATTGGAGGCAGGCAGGGTGAACGAATGGGTGGTGACAGAAAAACTTGGTGATGCCCTGAGGATGAAAATGCCAGGCAAGGCAAGCAAGAAGCCCCGCATAAGGATAGGAGATAGGTACATAACAAAGAATTGTCTTTTCTGATTCTTTTTTTTGTGGGCAGACACATTCGTCTATTTATTCTTGCGGCTAAACTTTAATGTGGAATCAGGTTGCATATTCTGGAGCTTGGTGTTGCAGCTTACCTCTTCTTCTGCGGATGCTATGACATTGCATTTGGGAACAACCACTACTACATATTCTTATTCCTCCAATCCATCGCTTTCTTCATTGTTGGCATAGGCTATGTTGGAACATTCGTCCCCCACTCATAGCAGAATAATTCTGAGGCTACCATCATGATTCATGATTGTCTTCAACTCCTTCCGGTTTCATAGATCAAGCAAACCTTCTCTTGTATGTAATGTTGTCAGGAAAAAAAAACAGTGTAAAGGCACTGCCAGACAAGCCATAGATACAAATAGTTTTGTGTTTGTGGAAGGAATGTGCTGTGATGCCCATGAGATTGGTGATGACAAGCAGACCGTTTTGAGTCTCCGTGTCACCGATGCAGAATCAGCAGTAGAAAAGGTAGCAAATTGTGGAAGTTCCAGCATTTGTTTTACAATACAAACAGAAAAAAATAGGAACCGATAGTTCATTCGTTGTTGGCAAGTTTGTTGTGAGAACATGATAAAGTTGTACATGTTCTGTTGTCTCCTTTTACCCTTTTTTTCCCCCATGTTTTATATCAACTGTAATAAACAAGAAGTATTTGAAAAGATTTCATTTCAGATCACTATGGTACAATAGAGAATAGATGTATCAGGGGAACTGACCTCTTTAGGTTTTCTTTCTGAGAGATCAACTGTTCTACATCTTATGTCAAACTCCCAGGAGCTCAACAGATGAATCACTTGAGTTTTTCTTATTCACTCCGGATTTCGTCTGATCATACTTCTTGTCAGTCAAGTCATGGACAGTTTGTCGGATTTGACTGAATCAATGAGAAAAGGACATAACAGTACAAGTTACTGAAGAAAACATATCATAGTGGATCTCCAAACCCTGACAATATCACAGCTCGGCAAGGATCATCCAATTCACCGCTCGATGTGATATTCGAAGCCTCCGTGATCGGGAGACCTGAACAGTTGATGCGATCTTGTGGTAGATGCTGCTTCTGAAAGCAAGGTAAAGATTCCTACTGAGGGTGTGTTCACTTCGCGAAAAGTAGGTGAAAAGTTACTGTAGCATCTTTCGTTGTTATTTGGCAAAATTTGTCCAATCATGGACTAACTAGGCTCAAAAGATTCATCCCGACATTTACAGACAAACTATGCAATTAGTTATCTTTTTTACCTACATTTAATGCTCCATGCATGCGTCGAAAAATTCGATGTGATGGGTGGAAGAGGAAATATTTTGGGTTGTCATGGGCAGTGAACACACCCTGAGTAGTGACTGACAGGCACAGCGCAAATGGCCAAAGAAAGATGGACCTGTACCTACACCTGTCCTCTGCTCTGCTAACTTATTCCCCAGGTTATCTTTGTGGGCTTCCTCTGCTCTTTCAGTTTCCATCAGGCTCTGGTACAGTGTAGCAAACCTGAAAGTCTTGCTCACTTGTAATTGTAAACTTCCTTCTATCACGTACTTTCATATGGGCAACAAGAATGAACCGATAAAACTTTTGGACCAAAACTGCTCAGACGAGAATGAGGCATTCAGATCGTACTAGATGACAATCTGTGCAGGATGTTTTTGCCTGAGAAGCGAGGCAATTCCATTCTGAATTGCAGCAGTCACCACGCAGACCATTGCATAGCGATCAACAATAACCGACACCGTCCATTGGTCGCACGGATTGCTCGGCGACGGCGGAGGCCAATGCATTGCAGACCTCATATATTGCCGAGTACTCGTCATGGTAGGTGTCTCCGGCGAGGAAAATGTGCTTCTTGCCCTGCACTTCGACGGAGCTCCAGGCACGATCCTGTCAGGTATATGGGCTACTAATAGTAATAGCTACTGGGTTTAGGACTTGGGCCTGCGTGCCTCTGCTGCTTGGGCTTGGCCCATGTATGGAGTGGATGAGAGTCGGCAACAACTGGCCAAGGTGCCATAGGCAGGCAGTATATGTAGCGATAAGAGAGAGGAGAGGAATCAATCAAGAATATTGTCATCAAAACATCTATCCTAATCTGATATTGCTATTTCCCTTCCTATATTGCTCTTCTTCTCCTTCGATCCCTTGCTCTGCTGCTCTTCTCTAATTTCTCTTCTATCCTCTGCAATTCAATCTGGGTTGCTAACAGATCCTTCTTTAAGCCGAGCGCCCTCATCGCCTCGTGCGCGCCAGCCACGCTATCCCACATCTCGCGGGCAGCGTACGTGTTGGCCAGGACCAGGTACTTCCCGGCGTTTCCAGGCTGCAGCCGGAAGAACCGCCGTGCGGCGAGCTCGACAAGCTCCACGTCTCCACCGTGCTTTCTGTACGCGCCCAGAATGGCGCCCCAGACCACGGAGTGCTCCTGGCAGTCCGGCAGGTTCTTGACGAGCTCGTAGGCGTCGTGTAGTCTGCCGACCCTGGCGAGCATGTCGACCACCGCCGCATAGTGTGGGCCCCTTGGCGTGAGGCCGTAGTCCGACGACATGGAGGAGAAGCGCCTCAACCCCTCGTCCACGAGCCCGCCGTGCGCGCACGCCGAGAGCACGGCGAGGAACGTCACGTCGTTGGGCCGGAACCCATCAGCCGCCATCCGGTCTAAGAGCGCCAGCGCCTCGGCGACACGCCCCTGCTGCCCGTGCCCGGAGATGACAGCGGTCCACATAGTGACGTTCCGCTCCGGCGCGGCCGTGAACACGCGGTGCGCGTCCTCGGGGCAGCTGCACTTGAGGTACATGTCCACGAGCGCGCTGTTGGCGAAGACGTTGCCGCCCACGTCCGACTTGACCGCGACGCCGTGCACGCGGCGGCCGTGCCCCAGCGCGGCCAGCCTCGCGCACGCGCACAGCACCGACGCGAACGTGAACTGGTCCGGCGCCAGCCCTTCCGCCCGCATCGCGCCGAACAGTTCCACCGCCCTTTCCTGCGCCTCCGCGCTGCTGCCGCGCGCGCACCCGGAGATCATGGCGTTCCACGCGACGACGCTCCGCTGCGGCATTCCGTCGAACAGCTTGTGCGCGCAGCCGAGGTCCCCGATCTTGGCGTAGAAGATGAGCAGCTTGGTGGTGATGTACGCGCTGCAGCGGAACCCGGTGGCGACCATGCGCGTGTGGATCCTCTTGCCGAGCCTCGCGTCCCTCCGGTTCACGCATTCTTGCAGCAGAAACGCGTAGGTTCCAGCGCCGGGGCACACGGGACTCTGGCACAGCAGGCTCACGGCCTTGGACAGGTGCCCGGTGATGCACAGGGACTTCAACGTTCGTGCCAGGCCAGCAGAGCCCATGGTGTGACAGAATTGGAAATGGCACTCTTCTGAATCTTGGCTGATCTTATAGTAGTTGAGAACTTGAGATTCATTTGATGTTTTGGCGATGGCAGATCTCATAAGAAGTTTTCTCCACCGAAAAAAAAAGAAGATATATTGGTAGTCCTATTTACGAGAGAAGCTGATGGCCTAACAAGAAAATCAAGCTGCATTTACAACGGCACTCACCAGCACTTACAAAATCTAGCATATACAGCTGAAATTTTTTTGTTTCATTTCCTCTTATCTTTTCCTGTTCCTATATTTCTCCCTCTCATCAGAGTTTCAGGGGTTCAGTCAGATCAGATATAGTACATCATGCCGACCTCCAGCGTGGAGGCGTGCGGGATGGAGACGGCGTAGTTGGGTCCCCGGCTGTTCCTCCGCAGGAAGTCGTAGCAGAAGTTGATCACGAACCGCCGGATGAAGCTGGACTCGCTCTTGGCCTTCACGTGCGAGTGGCCCAGGATGAACGCCATGCCAGCCTCCCGCGCGTCGGACAGCTCCTGCAGCTCCTCCTGCACGCCGGCGTTCGGCTTCGGGCTCGCTGCCGGCAGCACGAACCGCACCCGCTTCTTGGGGACAACCACCGTGGCCGGCGACGGCGACGGCGATGGTGACTGTATCTCCCTGTTGGCCTGCGACGGGCCGACGGTCTTCTCCACTGTGGTGGCCTCTTCCTCGAGCATGCGGATGCTATTGGAGCGGACGACCGCCATGTGCTGCTCCTCGTCGTCGAACTCCACGGACATGCCGTTCAACTTGGACGACCCTGACCGGATGAACTCTGCGACGCTGCACACCAGCTCCTTCTCGAACTCAATGTCGTCCTTGTGGAAGTCGTGGTAACCGTACCTGACGATGCACCGGTAGATTCTGTACTGCTTTGGGCCGATCCTTCCAACGAGGAACTGCTCTTCAGGTCGGACATGTGGTATCGGCACGTTCTTGATGCACATAAATATGAGTACCTGGTCATCACCAACAATGGTCAATACTCAATAGCAGGGTAAACGTGCTTCTGAATCCATGTCTGAACTTTGGACAACGGAACCATCAATTGGATAAGAAGAATTGAGGCTACCTGGTGAAAGGCTGGTAAGTTGGTGACAAAATGCGAGAAGATTGCTGGGATGCCGGTTTCAAGCTCGGTGTGGATGAGGCCAATGCCACGGACACGAACGATACCAAGGTTCGGGCTCAGACCAAGGAGCCAGTTGATGGAGACCTTGCTCTGAACGTCAAACTCATACTTCTTAATGGTGCCATAGTGCCAGATGCACATTATCAAAATGAAGATGAGAGCAAGGACGATAGGGACCCAGGCTCCCTCCCTGAACTTGATGAGTGCGGCTGAGAAGTACAGTGCCTCAATGGTTCCAAAGAACACAATGAAGGCAATCGCAAGAAATATGCTCTTATGCCAGCACAAGACTATCACCAGGGACATCAGACACGTTGTGACCAGCATGACGGTTATAACAGCCAATCCTATACAAAAATAACAAGTAGATGTGAGATGGACAGCCATTACTACTCACTTTTAGTATGTATGATGATGATAGTTCTCACCCGAGATAATTCGGTAGTTTAAAGTCTATAATAAAGACCTTCAAAAAAAAGTCTATAATAAAAAGATATTAACATTGGCATACCTGATGCATTCCCCAAGTGTTTTGTGTTCCTGAAACCAATGGTTACAGCTAAGCACAGTATCATCAGAATCCAATTGATCTCAGGGATGTATATTTGCCCATGTACTTTGGCAGATGTATGAATTATCTTCACCCGAGGAAAGCAGCCCAGAGAAGTGCACTGCTTGATCATTGAGAATGTACCAGTGATGACAGCTTGGCTTCCAACAACTGCTGCAAGAATAGCAATCGCCATAACGGGCCACCTAATTTTCTCTGAAATAGTGAATTGTAAACATTAACAATCAGCACTGAGTCTGATATCATGCTATGGTTCGCATCTCTGATGATAAGAACTGATGAGAATAGCTTGCCTGGCACAGACACATAGAATCCAATCCTGTAGTCAGTTTCCATGTTATGATGCTTACACAGATAAGCAGCTTGTCCCATGTATGCAAGGATCAATGCTGGATACACCATGCATGTAAAAGCAATCTGCCCAAGAAATTTTTATCAGAGAATAATTCTCCATATACTGCTTGAAGGATGGAATGCAGAAAAGGTTAGTTTGCAGCAGACATTTCTTCACCTGTATTGACAACTGGTTGAAATGCCCCAGATCAGCAAACATTGCTTCAGAACCTGAAAGAGCAAAGGGGTCACCTTGTAGTAAGAGACACTACATAGATCAAGGCAAAAGGTTCAGAAATGGTTTGCTGAGCACAGTACCAGTTACGCATAACAGTATTCCTCCCAGGGACATCCAACCTCCTCTCTGTGTCTTCCTCAAGAACTTGTACATGTAATATGGAGATAATGCTCGATATACAGTGGGTTCCCAGTGAATAATATTGTAAACACCGATCACGCTTATACATAGGAGCCATGTGATCACAACTGGAGCGAAAATGAAGCCAACCCGGTGTGTACCATAGTGTTGCAGTGCAAACAGGCAAACGAGTATGATACAGGCAATAGGAAGTTCCACATCTGCAGATTCACAATAGCAGAACTTCATACAGTTAGAAGGGACTTGGAACAAAACAGCACCTTATCGACACAAAAAGGAATCAGAATAAAGTCATAATTAACTTGACAAAGGGAACATTATTAATTCTAAAGTCAAGAATAGGGTCCTTTGCCTCACAATTTAGACCTTGACAAATGTGAACTTCTTTCAGCACATGTGGCCCTTTTTTCCCAGGTTCCTGAATCTTACTACGTGGTACCATCTTTCTTCCATCCCACTTTCATATACTAACATAACATCAATTGCGTAGAATATCTTACTTGAGAACCATCATCCTTCCTCATTGACGAGTAGTTCAGTTTAAGACCTCTACCTACTATACCTTGAAGAGGTCCGTCTTGTTTGATGATCTATTCCTGTTCCTGGTCCCAGTCAAAGAATCAAAGACCTTCCAGGATGAACTGTATACTCCACCACATCTTCTGATTAAACAGAGAGACAACTCGAGGCGATTGTGTTCAACAGTTCATACACCCTGGCATTACAACTTCCACGAACCAAATTCTTCAGTTACATGGCATCTGATTTGACCACCTTTTTCCTATGAGAAACTCCAGATACCACAAATCCACTCTTGCTCCACATCTCACAGGTAAGAAGCAGTCGCTGATCCAGTAGCTAGGTTGCTTGTTGTGCCTGTGTCACGGAGGCTCCTCGCTTGCGTGACCGCGCACGGTTTGTTCTGTTAACTATTTTCCTCTTAATGAAAAACGGGTGAATGGCCCAATCGAGAAAAAAGAAGCAGTCGCTGAAACAAGACCGGCCGTAACACTAGGGAAATTGTATGATTGCATCAGGAAACTTTGAGGTGGACCCTGATCCATTTAACTAACAACTTGAATCGACGAACAGTACCTATAAAGCTACAAAGACAAATCTAGACTCAACAGATACAAAAATCAATAGAAGGGCGATGATTGGATCCTTACATTTATGATGTTCCTTCTCCATGGACAGCTCCAGCCCGGAGACCGCAGAGAACACTGCAACAGCAGAGCAGCATGTCAGAACCAGAACTACACAGCACACCAACACAGCCCAAACAAGTCAAAAACAGCCCATCATCAGGCAAGGCGATCGCGGACTCACCGGAGATGGCCGGCGTGAGCACACCGTCGCCGATCACCATGCAGGTGCCCACCAGCGCCAGCACGAGCAGCACCCGCTGCAGGACCTTGTGCCGCTGCAGCAGCCTCCGGACGCTGGCGGCGGCGCCCCCGCCTAGCGTCACAGCATTGCTGTTAGCCTTCTTGGCGCCGCCGCCGGCTCCGTCCAAGAACTGGCCCTCGTCCCCGGCGGCGGTTCGTCCCGGCGGGAGCAGCGAGGCGCGCGCGTGGCGGCAGAGGAGGGAGTAGAGCGCGAAGGTGCCGCCCTCGCCGTGGTCGTCGGCGCGGAGGACGACGCAGACGTACTTGAGGAGCGGGATGAGCGTGAGCGTCCAGAAGACGAAAGAGAGCACGCCGAGGATCTCGTCGTTGCTCTCCGAGTGCTGGATGTCCTCCGCGAACGCCGCCTTGTACACGTACAGCGGCGACGTGCTGAGGTCGCCGTACACCACGCCGAGACTCTGGTACGCCAGGCTCAGCGTCATCCGCCACGGCACCCCCTTCCGCCCTCCCCGCTTCTCCTCCTCCTCCTGCGGACGACACAGCGCAGCCACACAAACAAAAAAGAAATCAGCACATTTCAGGACCGGGACGCTCCAAGATCGCAAGAAAACCGACGGACATGGGCATTCCGAGATTCAAGAACCACGGCGACGGCGAGAACAAGAGCCGCCTGACAAGATTGGACCTTTGAAACACCAGACAACTCCGGCCATCAGCCCACCATACCTCGTCATCATAGGGAGGAGTGCTCGGCGGCGGCGGCGCCTCGGGATCCATGACAGGGGGGCTCTTCATCGCTGCCTCCACTGCCCGGTAACTCCGGTTTGCTCTCGTAACCGAAGAGAAGAAGAGAAGAAGAGGGACACTTGAGGACTAGTGGGGGGAGTTGGGATTAGGTGAAGGTGGTTTCTCGGGCGTTAGGAATTCGAGCAGGAGGCGTGAAGGGGATGTGATTCGGTGGGACAATTTGGAGGCCCTGAGGTTTTTAAGGTGGTCAAAGCAACAAAACAGGGGGAAGCTGCATTGGCGTGAGGGGCAACCAGGAGCCGCAGGGGGGCAGGGGGCCAGGGGACGGAGGAAGCGGAAGGAAGGAGACGAGAAGAAGTGCAGAGCGGAGAGAGAATATTAGGGGTGGGGTGGCGAGTGACTGGGACACGAAGAGAAGAGACGAGGGGGGCATAAAAGCAGGGGAGAAAGCGGCGGTTTACCCTTTTGTCAAAGGCCGTCGCTGGTTCTTTTTGCCGTCTTTTTTTTAAGCTTTTTTTCCGAGAGATTCTCTCGAATATACTTCTGGCGGAAAGATTTTAAAAATAGACCTTTATCTTGGCGTCATAGTCGTCGGCGCCAAGGTATAACGGCATGGCGCCAGGGTCACTGGTGCCATGACCCTGCCGTCGTGGTGCTGACGTGGCAGGGAGCATGGTGCCACCCAGTAAAAACGTATTCTCCCTTCTTCTTCCTCTCTTCCTTTCTCTCTCTTTCTTCCTTCTCCGTTGCCCGCACGGCCGCCCGCCCGAACACCGCCGCCGGTCGCCGGCTCGCCCGCGCCGCCGCCCGCGCCCTGCCTATCCGCACACACAGTATGTTCACTAAAATCTTTGAAATGCAGTGTTCAGAGTCCAAAGAAAATTGTGGCTTCACTAGGTGGGTCGATCCTAGACCAATCTATCCGCACGCACAGTACATCTACTACTTGCAAGACCGTATCTTCGAACTAGAAAGAGAAGTTAGCAACGGTTACAAGGACGACGAAGCAGACGATACTAGTAGTGGTGCCGTTTCACAGGACGGACCATGCCATGATCCATATTGCACCTGCCCTAACCACAAGAACAACGGGCCTCCGCCACCACCCCCGCCACCGCCACCATCAACAATGGGAGGGTACTGTGGAGAAGGGGCTACACAGTTTGCTATGTGGCCGCACTACTAGATAGAACAAATCTATCGTGTACACATGCCATGTAATGTGCTTGTTGTTCGCTCTAATTACCTAAGGCATGTTAGGTTTAGTCCAGGACATATGTGCCCTAGTTTGGTACAAGTTCTGACATGTCATGTCCTATGTTATGCGTGTTGAATTGTGAAATCCAGTACTTCCTTATGTTTTATGTGCACCTCGAGAACTAGTTTCAGTAACTCAGTAACATTGAACCTGATATATGACAACACTATGCAACGTCCAAAAACTTAAAGTGCATATGAAGTACATGACGACGAAATAAATAACACAGAACATGCCCTAGGTACATGATTTACCTAAAGTACATTAGATTAAACACATTGCATACTACATCGACCACATTGTTTATAATTAAACCATACAACTAGCATACTACTGAGTACAACGAGGTCACTTTCCCTTTTCTGGGCATCGGGATTCTCCTCCATCGCTGCCTTCGCTCGGCGCACGCGCTCAAGCTTCTTCTCCCTCTCCTCCCTACACGCAGCAACACGCCTCCTTTCCTCCTCTTCCTTGTGCTCCTTTGCTGCTACCTCCTCTCTGCGTCTCTTCTCTAATATCTTCAGGCGCTCCGCATCCCACTCCTTCAGGCCTTGTAGAAGCCGCATGTCAGCATCCTTGATCTCAGTGTCGATCCACTGCTCAAAATCACATAGCGGTGGAGGGGTCTGCAGCAAATAGAATTGTTTCAAATCCAATTAATATGTAAAACTTCATAAGACACAAATTAATTAATAAACAAAAGCAATTTCTCACAATAAATGTACTGCGGCGCTGACGCTCCGTAGGCTCCCATGCAAAATTGGAACACATCCAATATCTCTGCTTATATGTTACCTCATCTTCAGATATATCTACCTTGCAAGGATCGCCACAGAAGTACATGAGTATTGGCACACCGCTAGGGAGCAACTTTGGGACGTATGGACTTTCGGTCATCCGTCTATAGCTACAATTCAACAAATTCTGTTCTAATATAACAAAACAAATAACAATAAACCTAAAAACTAAGGGTTTAATATATGATGAAAAAGATCTACGTATACCTTTGTTTTCAAGCTTTTCCACGTCTAGGCATCCTACGGTTGTACAATACATACGAATTTTAAAAAGCACATGAACAAATAACATGTGAAGTTCATAGGTTAAGAATATGACTTCATTTTACCAAATCGATTCGAAATAAATAAGGAAGGGTGAGAGGATACCTAGCTCTCGAAGATCGACGGATAAAATCCAACTTCTCACGGTCCAATAGGTCGATTGAAGAGGTTTTCCGAAGTGTACAAAGGAAAAACCCGAAGAGAAGGAGAAAGAAAACGAGAATGACTCGGGGAGAAAGAGGGGGCTGGCTAAAACGTGGGCTCTTGGCGCCAAGATCCATGGCGCCATGGCGCCATGCTCCCTGCCACGTCAGCGCCACGACGACAGGGTCATGGCGCCAGTGACCCTGGCGCCATGCCGTTATATCTTGGCACCGACGACTATGGCGCCAAGATAAGGGTTCATTTTTTGAAATATTTCCGCTAGGGGCATATTTGAGAGAATCTTTCGAAAAAGGGCTAAAAACCAAAAAAGACGGTTCTTTTTGGTGTGGCCCTCCTCCTCACCACGTCCTCAGTATTGCAAATGCTCATCAGAGGATATCCCTTCCTATATGCTAGTATAGATAATATATCATCTAAAACAAATAATGGCTCTTTTGGAGAAACTCCAAGAGACTCTCTAATTCTTTCTAATTGTTAGGAATAGAGATTTTAATAAAAAATACCCTTCAACAGCCTACTCTATTTCGGATTTCTCGCTAGCAAAAAAATAAATAACGAAAATGACTCTCTAGAGTGTATACAATATATTGAAAAGCAGTTAGAGAGTGGAAAGATATAGAAAACTGCAAATGACTCTCTAAATTATAATTTAGAAAGTGAGACTTAAAGAAACTCTAGGAGATGCTCTTAGATATAATATAAAAATAATAAAGAAGGGAAAGATATATAGTTGAGAAAAGTGTTTTTCTTGCAAATAAATCTATATCCCAGATAGTAGTACCAGTGTATTGGGCGTGACAAATTCTGCTAGTTATAAATGACATGAGATCTATTAGATTTTTTTTTTCTATTGATAAGGTCCTAATTACGAACTACATCATAAATGATGCATGGTACATGAATTGTTTCAGATGGTTTGTTTCCATTTTTGATATATATATATATATATATATATATATATATATATATATATATATATATATATATATATATATATATATATATATATATATATATATATATATATATGTCAAAGCTATGGAAGGTGGTTTACTCCTTTTGAATTTGACATAGATCTGTATATTTGAATGGTGTTAAATGGCAGTGGTAGCTCTTCACATGACTATGTATCGTTAAATGCATGGATGGAGATTTAGACTGTTTTGTTTATTGCTGGAAGCTTGAACTTCTCATGTGGGGCAGACGTTTATACTACCTTTAAAGTACATCGGCATGCAATCATTTTGCTATTGGTGCATCAAAGTACGACTCAAATGTATTATTTTATCATCAAAGGTGGTGTTGCTCCCAGACACCTCTGTGCTCAGCATGCGTCGGCTACCTAAGAAAATTTTGTTGGCATGTACCCCCTAGCTTCTTGCAGAGGAGTCTGCAGTCCAATTGTAATCAAATTACTTTAGTAAAACGAAGCTATGTTTTTTCCCACCCAAAAAAAACAAAGATGTGTGAAATTTCCGTAGCATTTAATTTGTTCTCTTGATTTAACATGTTATTATGTTAGGAAATTTTGTCTAAGCTGTTGTCTTTTTTATTACTTCTACTAGTTACTGCATTATTATTACTACTAGTATCATATTCGGAAATTCATTGAAACTGAGTTTGCCGTTGGTTAACTTATTGATTTTTCAGTCACTTGGTCCCGAATAATCCGTTGGATTGATATGATTTATATTTCATATGAAATTTCTCAAAGAAAAAAACAAATGTTCAGGAATGGCACATCTATGGCTCTCGGCATAGAGAATCCAGCGTCAACGTAGCGGTGGACCTCACGCACGTTTTCCCCTCCTCCGCACATCCTAGGCACTCCAAAACTGCGCAACAACTGCACCCTGGCCCCACGGAAACTGTGATGTGGACCCGACTATTCAGGAAGCGTCGAACTGAAGGCTAGGAACCCTGTCCGTGTCGGGCGCCCTGACCGATCTGGGGATGCGCAGCCGGCGTGCAGGGCGCCGCGGGCCGCGAGGGTGATCTGCGCGTGCGCTTCTCGCCTGCTACAGCTACACCACCGCCCGCAGTCGCCTCGTGTGGCGCCCTCGTCGCGCTCTCCGCCGCGGACCCACCCAGGTGTCCCCCACGCCCCACTTGGCCGGTGACGTGAACAGTGACCGGAGGCGGTCGTGGGCCATGACGTGGGTCCCTGTCGTGCTCTAGCTAGCCTCTGCGACGGGACACGGCGGATCGACCACGTTGGACTCGGGTTTCGCGGTTCCGCCTTGTGTGCGCGCCCGTTTTCGCCTCGAGGCTCGAGCAGTCGCGCTCGAGACACCCAGCCACGACGCGTTGCTGGTGGCGTTTTCTCTCTTGTCGGCGCAGGCTCAGGTGCCATGCATGGCACAGATTCTCTCGGCCTCAGCCGCCTCCGGCGGACGATGGCGACGGCGGCGCGGTGTGCCGACCTGGCAGTCCTCGGTGGTATCGTCACTGGAGCTGTGGGTCCTTGATTAGAATAAATAGTTGAGGTGTTTCGATCGTCGAGGGCATTGCTAGCAGGCTGACATGTGGAGTGGTAGAAAAACATCACTAGCCAACGGCCAGCAAGATATATACGTTTCGCAAGGAATATGTTGTTGGTTATAAAAGAAAACAACAAGATATATTAGTTTCGCAAGCAAAGCAACTGGTTTATTTGCCAATTGACGGTAGAGCAGTTCTTCAAGGCTGATCAATGGCGTTGACCTAGCGACAAAAGTTTCCCTCTCCATGGCCAGTGTTGTAGAACTGGTCTACTTCTACTACTAGTACGTAGTATGTTTCTTCCGTGGATATAGGAATTGTGTAGCAGGAGAAGTGGAGAACGTAACCTACAGTCAATGTACGGGACCTCGCGCTTGACATAAACAATGGTCGCGTTTTATTACTCTGCTGTCTCCGCCCCGTACGGATGGTCGACGACGCGTAGCCTTGGGCATTCGGTCTGACCGAACCGATTGGTCTCGGTCTTCGGTTATTTTGAAAGTTTGGTCATCTAAAAACGGAGACCGATCGGTTAGTTTCAAAACTCAGGACCGAGCAAGTTCGGTCTTGTTTAGTTCGGTTCGGTCTCGGTCATGATCGAACTCACCGAACTTCACAAAACAACTACTAAATATTATAATTTGTAGCAAATTTTACCAATATTTTTTTATTTCAAGGCAAAAATACAATACAAAATATAGATTAAACATACTGATAAAAGTGATGGTTGATATAAACCCACTAGAATAAATATTATATCACTAATAATAGTCTAAATTATATATTATGTCAATAAAATTCAAATATTCGGTTAGTTCGGTTACCCGAGGGTAATGACCGAACTAAGTCTGGTTAGTTCGGTTACTCCAAACTGAAGACCGAACTTGTGACCGAAATTTTCGGTCTCGGTCACTTCAGTTTCGGTCTCAGTTAGTTCGGTTCGGCCTTCGGTTAATTATGTCTGGGGCTAACGACGCGGACGCGGCCCAGCCGCCCGGGGTGTTCACACTGACGGCACCTAGCTGCTCCTTGCAGCCTAATTTCTCGTCGGAGTTAGAGTCCGCCGGCCGCCCGCCCGCCCGCCCGCCCTACAAGTCGCGACTTTGACGTCTGGATCGATCTGTAAAGTTTGTGGCACGGAACGAACAGGTAGCAGGCCGGTGAGCCGCCTCCCGGCCTACACATTTTTCTCTCCCACCAAGTTTATCATTGTTGCCGCTCGGATGGACTTTGGACCCGTTTGGTTTCAATGTGTTAAAGTTTGACTCCTATCACATCAATGTTCCCTCAAATGCATAAAGTACTAAATGTAGACTAATTATATGCATGTTGGCATAGATTAGAAGTAATTTACGAGATGAATCTATTAAGCCTAATTAATCTAAAATTAAAAACTTTTTGTCAAATAAGACGAAAGTGCTACTGTGTTTATTAAACTTTAACTCCTCGAACCAAACACCCCTATTTCCCCGTCACGTACTACGTGCGTAGAATCACGAATTCCACGAGGAATTCCAGCCACAATCTATATTTTCTCGAGGGAGACACGACGACGAGACTCGTGTGTTGATGCGTGTCACTTGTGTCTGCGTGGGAGGAGTGCTAATACTACGTGCGTAGAATCACGAATTCCACGAGGAATTCCAGCCACAATCTATATTTTCTCGAGGGAGACACGACGACGAGACTCGTGTGTTGATGCGTGTCACTTGTGTCTGCGTGGGAGGAGTGCTAACAATAAACTGGTGCAACGATATATGGTTTGGGCAACAAACCGTTTATTTTGGCTGTTTCCTTACCTGTTTTTTTATAGAACAGAACACCTAGCGCCGGATGTTCGGACGGGACGTCGTGTCCGGATACAGCTCCGACATATGTGCCGCTCCCGTGTCCACATCCCGCCACACGCCCCGAGTACCGCGTCCCGCCCTAGCACCCGCGCCCGCATCCGTTGCAGGGACCCGCGCCCCGCACGGGAAACTCACGTTGGTTGACCCACGGCTGCGCTCCAGCAGCCGCGACAGCCACCGGCCGCGCCGTGCAACACCTTAATCTACTTTTGCAACATCCAGATGAAACCTTTGCAACGCACGTCTAAAATAGATGATACATTTAGAACGTATAGTTAAAACATCATTGCAACATATGCAACATCCTGATCTACTTTTAAAACATCTAGACACAACACTTACAACATATAAAAGAAGACATATGAAACACTTGAGACATGCGTCTGAAACACTTACAACATACGTGTACAAAAAACAGATGAAACATTGGGATAGGCGCTTGCAACATATGTGTACAATAATTGCAACATATGCAACATTCCGATCTATTTTTGCAACATCCGCATAAAACAATTGAAACATACATCTGAAACACTTGAAACATGGGCTTGCAACATGTCTGAAAAAGCGTCCAGAAACACTTGAAACACAGCATCGCCGCGCGGGCATGACCTACCTGGTGGGCAACTATGATGGCGCTGACTCGCTGGATGGTGCGCGCCCACACGCCCACCATGCCAGCCGTTGGCCGAGGGAGAGGAGACGTTGCCAGATCTAGGGAGGGCACCGCCGGCGGGGTAGGAAAGGGTCAGCGGCTTGCTTGGATCTCGCCGGGGTGGGGGAGAGGGCCATTGGATCCGCGGGCGTTGGGCGCTCCCAGTGGGTGAGGATGCCGGGGTAGGGGGAGGGGCGCGTCCGGGGTAGGGGAGGAGGATGTCGGGGTGAGGGAGCACGCCGCCGCTGGCCAGGGACACAGGCATGGCCACGTGTCGAGGTAGGCGCGGGGTGTGAGCATGGAAGGGAGGAGGAAGCGAGGGACTGTGTGTGGGAATGAGCGAGTGAGGCGTCCATCTATTTTGAACGTCTTAACTGGAGCATTATCGTTTTTAGAAAAGCCATGCGATGCACTTTATTAATTATTGTTGAACATGGTTACATATTTTATCAACGTTTGAACAACAAAATCAGGGATTCATCGACCCAAATATAATTTTCTTTCAAATTGATTCGGTCTATGTATATATAGATTTGGACATTTGGTCCAGCTCCCGTACGTACACACTTCCTTCACAAAACTCCAGAAAGAACGAAATAGCATCGGGTGGTGCATCAGCATCTTCACGTACCATCCGTTCCTATCCAGTGCCACTAAGTCCTGTGCTCCTTTTCTTTGCAAGGACAATTTCCTAGCAAGCAAAATCATACTCACCTTTTTCTTCTCCAACCGGAATAACATATATACTTTTTGACACGTATATATCAACCAACATATATAGCAAAAAAATATATTATCTTATTATTCCTTCGTGTCAACCACACTACAAATTAAAATCAGAGTCACGTATATGATATGAATATATATGATGATGTTGCCATCGGATCTTTCTGGACATGAAAGCAGTGATAGATGATGTTCCACTCAAACACTAGATAACAACAAGGCCGTCCTTTGTTAGAATAGTGGCAAAGCAGCATAGTACCAAAGCAGTCGCCCCTGCCGCCACCGAGAACGAGAACCATATAGTTTTCTTTTTTGTCTGCCTGGTGTGACCTAATAATTTGGTCGTCCTCGTCGATCTCCACCACATGTTTGTTTTCTTGCACTTTAATTTGTGGCTGGGAATGGGATGGTGACCGCCCCCGCCCTACGCTGATGCTGCTGGTCCAGTGTTGGATCGTCGCGCATGCGTGGAGTCACGCTTCTTACTGGGGACCAAACGTCAAGACAGCATTACGTGAACATGATACTCTACAGGGTGAGTTTTCTATACTCCTCGGAGTAGTTACTCTTATCTTTAAAAAATCACATTGTGTATGAATGCATACTCATTTATTATCTGGAGTATATTTACGTACTTATTTTAAGATACTCTATATCTTACTACGTAAAAAAAATTTAGCAGAGCTCATACTTTTTAATATATTACTAAAATGTCACTACTGTAGTATATAAAATAAGTATAACCATAGACTCTATGTATACTTGCATACTTGATATACTTGATATACATACTACCATAGATGGTCTAGTATAATCATATACTCGTGTACATATAATTCGTTAGGTCATATATAGTCTAAATCTAGAGATATAAACATGGGAGTAACTACTCCCTAGGAGTAGAAAATAATTTCTCTCTCTATATATAGGGTGAGTTTTCTATACTCACAGGAGTAGTTACTCCCTAGGAGTAGAAAATAATATATATATATATATATATATTTACGATAGTTGAATTACTATAACACATGGGGATATTTACCATAATGTTATAGTAAAGAGTTACTATAATATCGTAAATTAGCATAACAATTATCGTAATTCAAAGTGACTACAAAATAAGTTATTTTATAGCCAGATATATATAGAGAGTATTTTCTATACTCGCAGAAGCAGTTACTCCCACCTAAGAGTATGCACGGGAGGTTCCAGCCAGCCAGTCCACCAGCTACTGTAGTGGGTTAATGGATATCAATAGGATCCGATAAGGAGTGGCGCATGCAACAAAAAGATCGATTTAGTTAATAAAGCAACAAAATAATATATTCCTGTGATATCGCCGCGATTGACGTGAGTAAAGCAAACTATGTGAGTACATACTAATCGATACATTAAAGCATGTACTGTGGCGCATATATCTTGTTCCATTAAAGTATGTACTGTAGCACATATATCTTGTTTGACATGAGTTTGACCCTGTTCATCTGGCTTATAATCCGTCTTATTCAGCTTGTTTTTTCAGGTAGAACATTATTTTTCTCTCACAAAAAAAATCAGTCAATAGTGTTTTTCAACCGGCTTATAATTCCAGCCGAACGGCCCCTATGTTAGGGATACTTGATCATACACATATTATAATTAATAAAGTACGAGTACATACTCATCTTATCATCTATATTTATCAAAGTATGAGTACGTACTCATGAATTAAAGTATATATTTTGATCATAGTATGAGTACATACGCAAAGGAGTGTAGTATGAGCACATACTTGTTTCCTGGGAGTATGTCTACGTACATGGAGTATGCGTGCTTAAGAGTATTCGGACATACATATTATATTGTACTGGCTGGACGTATGAGTACATACTAGATATACTAGATACATGATTAGCTGGAGTATGCATACATACATGTTTATGGAACTCTGAAGAGTATTATGGTACAAAATGAGTAAATTTGAAAAGAAATGGTATCTCATCCTGCATTCGAGCATAGTATATTAACTATTTCTAATTGGAAACAAAATCACATGCAAGAACCTATATTGGAACAGAGTATATGAACTAATACTAGTCCAAGATACTGTAGTAGTATGAACTAATATTTGCACCAAAAGAGTATGAACAGATACAAGGAGAAAATGTCGAACAACATATAATACTACTTTAGAAAAATGTAGAACAATGTATGAATTGCCGCTATTATAATCTGAAAAAATATCTAGTGGTACAAACAAAATTCCAGAAAGTCTCAAGTGATACCTCAATCTAAAAAAACAAGTATCCGAGGATACTCAAAGCTAAAAATTATCAATTGATGTTTTGATCGCATCTGAATCTGAAAATGATAAGAAAGGCTCGCCGTCGCCATCTCTCATCACATTGTCGCTTGTCTCGTCATCCTCTGGTAGCATGGGTTTTGTCAATGAATTAATCTAATCTACCGGCATCGGAGGGAGAAGCGGAGTCGGGAGCTGGAGGAAATAACACTTTTTCATGGACGGGAGCGGGAGGGAGTCAATTACAGAAAGAGTAGAGACGGATATGGGGACTGTAGCTCCGACCATGTCAGCTATGATGCTCTCGCTGCTGCCAGTCCTTTCACCAGTGAATGCTGTCATGCGCTACTTCCCGAACCTCAGTGTCTAGGTCCTGCCGAAAAAGACTGCAAATGATTTACCATCCATCCCACTCATATAGGTACGTTATCGGATTTTGCGGATCGGGAAATGGATCGAACCGCGCGAAATGGTCGCCTCGGAATACAGGGCGCAACGGAACCAAGGTTCTTTGTTGGCGTGTTGCGTAACAAGGGCAAGAGGGGGTGGAAGCGTTCGCCGACTTTGATAGGCAACACATTGCAAGCAAATAGAGCAGAGAGCTGACCCTTAGTTTCTATTAGAGTCGCGAGCTTGTTGTAGTCGGTCCTAAAGAGAAAACCTTGCAGCTTACTTGCTATATCCCCGCGTCCTTGCACGGCTCGTTTTCTTCGAGCCCTGCTTCTCCCTTACCCCTCTCCCTAGGAACCGACCGTTTGGAGTATAGCCAAGTGGTAAGGCATCGGTTTTTGGTACCGGCATGCAAAGGTTCGAATCCTTTTACTCCAGAGCATACTTACTTATTCTAGTTCTAGAAAAAAAAAGAAAGTCTCATCCCTAATAAATAAATGAAAGTAGATTTACATTCTTATTCTATTTCTAGGGGGAATGTTGAGGCAAACTTACGATGCTGACAAGCTGGTTAGGTGCCGAGTTGGATTAGACATCGCATGTTTCAGTTTAAGAATTGGGAAGAGGTTAAGAACCTAGTGGAATCCACTGCAAGGGGAAGATTAGGGTAGATGAGTACTGAGCGGAAGAAGAAACCTATCACGGCGAATTCCGTGGTTCAAGATGTGGTTTCCTGTGCGTACCTTGAGCTGCTGGAGGAAGAGGACGGATGGGATGAGAGAAGTGCGGTCAGAAACCAAACCCATTGACTTCTTATTGTTCTTTCGGGTGAAGTTAGATTCGTAAAACAAGACAACAGATAAGCTATGGCGATACATAACTCGCCTCAGTTTAGAAGACGGTATCTTTGTCCCCTTAAACTTAAAGGAAGAGAAGGGCGAAGCACATACCAATGTTTTGCCAACGGCACGAAGCGAATCTTGCAAGCCAGCCTAGCCCTACGCCTAGATTGATATTCACAAGAACTACTACGTATGGTATTCACAAGAACAATAAGTTGAGAGGAGGAGCAATAAAACTAGACGAAAGCAGTGGGAAGAAAGCGATGCCCGGGCGATGGTAGTACGAAAAGCTCGACTCCTTTGGATTCCGGATTAGAAGTAGCTCCGGCTGCGGCTAGAAGGCAGTTATCATAATTTGAGGATGATGGATCAAG
Source organism: Saccharum hybrid cultivar R570 (assembly GCA_038087645.1). Taxonomy (NCBI): domain Eukaryota; kingdom Viridiplantae; phylum Streptophyta; class Magnoliopsida; order Poales; family Poaceae; genus Saccharum; species Saccharum hybrid cultivar. The sequence goes on from JAQSUU010000293.1 coordinate 18,803,924, forward strand.
CTAGATCGTATTATAAAGGAACGAGGCCCATCTATAGTAGGTGGGTCCCAGCTCTTTTTTTCACGAGGGTCAGTGCGGCTTTAAAGCTCCTAAGTAGTCCACTATACAATAAAAGAATCGAAAAAAGTAGGTGGATCGGGATCGCTATTACGAGTATTCGAGTTCTTGTTTTCCTTTCCTTGGAAAGGGAATTATTTCATGAGAAGTGCACCGGTAGAAATGTGACTAAATATGATCTTGATCCATAGCTCGTCCACTTTCTTGATAAACGACTCGATGCATTTTCTCTTCCTTGCCGCTGAGACTGAGACATATCAAAAAGATCTATTACTAAAAGGAGATTGGGATCATCCTGTGGTTACCGGATGATGGGAATAACTAAGCAGAAATTAGGAAATGAGCATGAAATGTCTATAAATGAATTTTCTCATTATTTGTTATTTCCGGGTCTTTTCGTTGCATTCACTTACAACAAGAAACAACCACCAGCGTTTGGTGCAGCACCTGCATTTTGGTGCATTCTTCTTTCTTTCCTTGGTCTTTCGTTCCGTCATATTCCAAATAACTTATCTAATTACAACATATTAACCGCTAATGCACCTTTTTTTTATCAAATCTCAGGGACATGGTCTAATCATGAGGGTAGTATTTTATCATGGTGTTGGATCCCAAGTTTTTATGGATTCCTTTTTTGTTACCGGGGTCGACCCCAAAGCCATAATGTCTCAAAACGCAGAGGCTATAGAGAAACTTTGATTTTTTCCTTTGTCTCGAACTTCGTAAAGAACTCCATTCTATCTCTTCAACAAAAAAGTGGAGCTGCGCCCCGGTTGTACACTCCCTTCGTTCGGAGAACCCTTGTTGATTCTGAACTTCGTTCGCAAAGTAAGCGTCCTTTTAACGGGTCAGCCCTTTTTAATGCGCCGCTTGACCCAGTTTTGAAAATGAGCTTTGCTCTTCTGGGCGCTGGGCGCTCCCGTGGTTCGCGAGAAGGAAAAAGGACTAATCTTTTGTTACATCTGGCACGAGATGAAAAAGAGAGAGCTTCGTCTATCGATGAACAGCAGATTGACGGAGCTCTTGGCATTGCTTTGTTTTTCTCTCCTTTCCTATCAGCGAGTTCCGATCCTTTTGTTCGAAATTTCTTCGTTCGTACCGAACCGCTTGCAGAATCAAATCCTGTTCCACAAGATCCTATATCAGCTATACATCCTCCTTGCATTTATGCCGGAGACATCGCCAGTGCTATGTGCTTTGGGTTATGTAGATCAAAAATGATGAATGGGATTGTGGCACTCCACTCGTCGCCAATGCGGAAGGATGCCGCCGAAAAGAATGGAACGCTGCTTCGCTCTGCTGGATGCGTCGGATCCCATATAAGAAGCTCGCTCTTTACCCGATCATTCAAACATTTTGTGGGCGGCGCGCCTGCTCTATTGTTGCGTAGCAATAGAAGCCTGCTCATGCTGCTTTGGCGGCGCTTTTTCGCCTTCTCTTCGCTCTGGACAGGAGCGCTAATGGACACAGGGAGGGAGCAGGCGAAGCGTGTTGTCGTTCGTAATGGAAAGAAAGACACCACTACTTCGCCTCTTTGTTGGACTGCCGGCGCGAACACAGTGGTCTCTAACCAGGACCAGGAACCAATTCGAATTTGGATCTTGTCATGTTGGTTGTTTTTAACCGTTGGCATCTCGCCAGGAAGTTGGTGGGCTCATCATGAATTAGGTCGGGGTGGCTGGTGGTTTCGGGATCCCGTAGAAAATGCGTCTTTTATGCCTCGGGTATTAGCCACAGCTCTTATTCATTCATTAATTCTACCCCTTCTTCATTATTGGACCTTGCTTCTGAATATTTTGACTCTTCCATGCTGTGTCTCAGGAACCTTTTCAATACGGTCCGGATTGCTAGCTCCCGTTCATAGTTCTGCTACAGACGATACACGAGGAAGATTTTTATGGCGGTTCTTCCTTCTAATTACAGGCATATCTATGACTCTTTTTTACCAGATGAAGTAGGAGGCATCGGTCCGTAGAACCTATAAAAAAGAGATGGTTGTGGCGCGAAGTACTCTTGTGCACCTACGTCACTCGGCTCGCGCGCAACCCCGTCCCGTTATGTTATGGAAGAATTTAGCTTCTTGCTGGGCTGGTTATTTAGAGCCAGCAACTGGCTGCTGGATTTCGTCCCGTCCGTAGCGCTTCGGAAGTCACTCTGGCGTGGCGCTGCTGGATACTTCTGATCAATAGGAATAGGAGGAAAAAAAAGCTTATGACGAGCATCTATTGGAGTCGATCATTTCCAAGATCTAATTCAAGTTTCTTATTATGTAGTGGAAACGTCTTACAATCTTCAGTTTTACGCTTACGTTTAAGGGAAGAAATGTTCTTGGTGGATGTAGGCCTTGGTACCCCAAAAATTTGTATGCAAGATGAGCTTACAGGACTGCCAATCAAGCGAGCCACCAGGTTTGAGAATAAGGTGGGATCCAAGAATGTAGTGGCTGGTGAATCACTGATCAAAAAGCGGATTTTTGAGAGATTCTTCATCGATCTAGTGGCCGGTGAATCACTGATCAAAGAGCGAGCAGCCGCCAGGTTTAATGATTTTGTGGGATCCTTGGACGTAGCGGCTGGCGAACCGCTTCTTCTTCCACAAAGATTCAGACAAAACCGAGCTTGGATAGAACTGAAGAAGATTTGGCGAACGAAGAAAAAGGTAAAAGGGTTTCAAATTAATAAAATAGAAGGAGGTTATTCAGTAGCCATCGCAGGTTTCATTACTTTTCTTCCAGACGTCGGGTCCATGGTTCATGGCGTCGTAGCCCCAGGCGGATGGTGGCCCGGCGGTGGCGCGGCTCACCCCGCGCGAACGGTGCTCCCCGGCGGCGGCGCGACTCACTCTGCACGCACGGCGCTCCCAGGCATCAGCCGGACCATATCCAGCCTGCAGCAGCGCCCTCCTCGACGTCATCCACAGCGGCCACCATGCGGCGGGACGGCGTCGGAGACGATGGTGACGGCTCTGGATCTCGAGTGGTGGCGCGGCGCGTGGACTCTGGCGTGCTGGCGCAGCCAGCACTGGCGGAGCCAGGGGGTTGCAGGGGCCATGGCCCCCCAACATTACAGCAAACATTTTATATGTAATATATAATTTAATAATCTATATTAGAAAGATATAATAAAAGCTTTGTCATATTTTTTTTGATGATTTTTGGACAATAAAATCACATAAATTTATATTTTATCTTTGGATGAGCCCATCCACGATATAAAAATCCAAACAAATAAGCTACACTCAATTATTTTATGGTTGAAACTCTTCGACCGCCCCCTATCGATAATTTCTGGCTCCGCCGCTGGCAGCCAGGCGCGCCTCGCTCGACGGAGGCCGCACATGCCGGGGGCGTCGCTTCCAGAGCTGCCACCGGGAGTGACGAGTGGACCGCATCCGCCGCTGGTGTGGTGGGGGAGGCCCGACGCCGCCGGTGTGGTGGGAGAGGCCCGACGCCGCCGATGGATTGAGGGTGGGTGCGACCATGGGGAAGCCACCGCCGCCGCCTGTGCTTGCGGACGCGTAAAGGACGATCGATTTTTCTAATATATATTATCCGATCGATTAACGGGCTGAGTCAATTTCTTTTCAACCCGCTAGGCAGCCAGCCACCACGGCTAAACGTGAGGGGAAGGTCCGATGGGCGTACGTATGCGTGATTAGGAGGGAGTAACTACTAGGGAGTACGAAAAATTTATCCCATATATATATATATATATAAATTTACGACAATGTTAGTATATATTTACGATAGTTGAATTACTATAACACATGTGGATATTTACTATAATGTTATATTAAATCACATAGTAAGAAGTTACTATAATCTCATAAATTAGTATAGCAATTATCGTAACTCAAAGTGGCTACAGACTAAGTTATTTTGTAGTCAGCTATATGGTAATAGTTCTATATATAGCTTACTGCACCCAATTGTCGTGGCAGGAAGCAGAACTGCAGGAGCGACGAGGCTGTATAAAATTCACCATATATGCACCCCTCGTGGAAGATGTCTATGCACCCACAAGCTAAGTGCACTCCCTCTAATTTGCTCTAGCTTCGCCACTGCATGGGCACGCAGGGGGCGGCCCTATATTTTCAAGAGCCCTACGACGAACTTATATCATGGACCCATAAGCATATATATTCGTGTCTAATTATATGTTTATAATAAAGAGCAAAACAAATCGAACAACATTGTCTCAATTTAATATGTTTATCAATCACTAATTAAAACATATATTCTTGTTGTTGGTAAATGGACTATGGCCTATGGTGGTTTACATACCTAGGTTTTGGCCCCTCGTTGGGCTGGGCCCTCAGCTGTCGCACCGGCCGCAGCACCCTATCAGGACCGGCCCTGTGGGCACATACCATGGGTGAGAGCTAATGTTAGGGTTTGATACAGGTTTACCCATGAGCATGCGGGGCACCATGGAGAAGGAGGCTTGAGGTGTCTTGTTGTTGTTGTTGTCGCGAGTTTGACCTCCCGCTGTCTCCGCTTGTGTGCCTCCACATTCGACCTCTTAACGGGGCTCTTGTGGAAGTGTCGCACCGCGATTTATCAATCACTAATTAAAACATATATTCTTGTTGTTGGTAAATGGACTATGGCCTATGGTGGTTTACATACCTAGGTTTTGGCCCCTCGTTGGGCTGGGTCCTCAGCTGTCGCACCGGCCGCAGCACCCTCTCAGGACCGGCCCTGTGGGCACTGAAAGCATCTAGGCCCCGAGGTTTGGTTTCGGCAATTGATGACAACGCTTTATTACCATGACTAACGTGTGTTTTGCAGAAACATTGGTAAGTTAGGTCATGGAGGTTGTAACTGCTTTGGGCACCATGGTATTCATGCCCCTTGATGGAAGTCGTTTCGGTTTTCAAAAGAGTGACGTAAAGATTAAGGACGGTTAGTTCCAGATGTCGAGGTGTTGAGATACATTTGGAATAGTCATTAGGATCTCCGTTTTTCTCTTTTGGCCGTACTATAAAGGGGGGCATGAGCGGGTAGCTTGACCTAGGCGAGTCCTATGTTTAGGTGTGGTGCACACTTGTTAAACATGGCGCTAGGCAACCCTAGAATAGCTCAAAGTTCAGTTGGAAGCAACTTGGTTCAAGTTGTAACGCGTTTCGGTGAGTTTCAGGTAGTTTTCTCATGACCGGACGCGGTCCTCGGCATGACCGGACGCGTCCGGTCAGTACAGTTCCGCGGCTAGGGTTTCACTCTGACGACCGGACGTGCTCCTTGCGAGGACCGGACGCGGTGGTCAGAAGTAGACACATGTCACTGAGGGAAACACCCCATCGGACGCTACCTGGGTGTGATCGGCGCGTCCGGTCACAGTCCAGTAAGGTCCAGAGACGACCGGACGCGTCCGGTCATCATCGATCGGACGCGGTCCAGCGTCCGATGCGATTACAGAGTGCTCATTGCATGATCGGACGCGTCCGGTCATCCCTGACCGGCACGTCCGGTCACTCAGTTGTTTTTTGGATTTCGACCGTTACGAGCGACCGGCGCGTCCGGTCAGTTCGACCGGCGCGTCCGGTCAGCCCGTGTTTTGCTGAGTCAGCGGGTAACGGTTGGATTTGTTTGAGGGGTCTATAAATACGACCCCTCCACCTCTTTTAGGTAACTCTTGCTCATTTGATCAGTAGAAAAACACCTTTGGAGGACAAGGGAGTGCAAGAGCACTAGTGAGGATAGAGATTTGAGAATCAAAGCTTGAGAGCAACTCACTAGAGATTAGAGAGAGTAGCAAGTGTGCATCCACCTTCTCATTTGGGCTCGTAGTGGTCAAGTGAGAGTTCTAGCTTGTTACTCTTGGTGATCGCCATCACCTAGACGGCGTGGTGGTGATTGGGAGTTCGGTGATCATCCGGTGGAGCTTGTGGATGACCCAACTCATCTTGTGAGCGGTTTTGGGTGATTCACCATGACGGAGTGTCGAAGAATCAACCCGTAGAGAGCACTTGATCCTTGCGCGGATCAAGGGGGAGCCAGACCCTTGCGCAGGTGCTCCAACGAGGACTAGTGGGGAGTGGCGACTCTCCGATACCTCGGCAAAACATTGCCGTGTTCCTTGCCCCTTTACATTCAAGCATTTACATTCTCGTATTTACTTTCATTGCTTGATTTACATTCCTAGACTTGCCTTGCTAGACTAGGATTGAAAATTAGGGTGCAAAACTTTGTATCGGTAGACTCTCTAGGAACACAAGTAGACACTAGGGGTGAATTCTGGCTTGTAGGATTTAATTATTGCATTTAAATTTTAGAAAAGCCCAATTCACCCCCCTCTTGGGCATCTTGATCCTTTCAATTGGTATCGGAGCCGTGTTGCTCTATTTTTAGGCTTTACCGCCTAGAGCAAGATGTCTAATGGGGAAGGACCACCTCCCACTTTTGAGGGAGACGATTTTCCATATTGGAAAATTCGTATGGAGGTGTACCTCGAAGCCATAGATGTTGGGTGCCTTAGAGCCGCAACCGAAGGGCTTCCCCCCATAAGGGATCCCGCAAACCCAAGTGGTGACGAGGAGAAATACGATCAGTGGAATGCAAAAGCGAAAAATGCAATCTACCGAGCACTAGGGAAAGATATCTTCAACCGTGTGCGTAATGCAAAGAACGCTCATGAGTTATGGGAAAATCTTTGTGCTCTCCATGAGGGAACCAAGAGTGAGCGTGAGGAACGCTATCATATAGCTTTAAAGAAAATTAATTCTTTTGAGATGCTTCCCAAGGAAAGTGCTAATGACATGTACACTCGCTTGAATGTTCTTGTAGAGGACCTCAATGCTCTTGGGCTCACCAAAATGAGCCAATCCGATGTTGCAAGGAGAATCTTAAGTGTACTCCCCGTTGAGAAGTATGGACACATAGTCACCGTACTTCACCAAAGTGATCTCTCCTCCGCAACACCAACACAAATATTGGGGAAGATCAATGCTCATGAAATGTACATGCATATCACTCCGGAAGAGGGCTCATCATCTTCCAAGAAGAAGGACTTGGCCTTCAAAGCTAGTCATGACAAGAAGAAGAAGAAGAAGGGTCAAGCCATGATGGTGCAAGAAAGCTCAAGTGAAAGTGATGTTGATAATGAATCACTTGCACTCATGGTGAGAAAGACCACCAAGATGCTAAAGAAGCTCAACAAGAGTGGCATCAAGTTCGATGGCAAGAAGAAGAAATTCTTCACTAGCACTAAGAGGAAGCCAATCTCCAAAATGGATTGCTTCAATTGTGGAGAACTTGGCCATCTAGCTCATCAATGCCCTAGACCACCAAAGAACAAGAACAAGGGCAAGAAAAATGATTCAAGTGATGAAGAAGAAGAGAAGAAGAAGAACAAGCCATACAAGAAGAAGGAGTTCCAAAAGAAGAAGAAGGGAGGAAAGGCATACATTGTTGGTGATTGGCTCACCGACATTGAATCATCATGTGAGTCCTCCGGCGATGAAAGTGATGATGAAAAAGAGAAGATCGCCGCACTTGTTGTTGGGCCATCACCATCGTCATCAATGTCTTCATCACCATCTTCACCGCCTCCTTCACCATCATCGTCCACTACTCACCTATGCCTTATGGCCAAGGGTGAACGAAAGGTACAAAACCATGATAGTAGTGATAGTGATGATAGTGATAGTGATGATGAATATGATGCACCCTCTTATGATGAATTATTAAAATTGTTAAACAAATATGCTAAAATCATAAGGAGGACTAGAAACGAAAATGATGAGCTTCAATAAGAAAATGAAACACTTGCATCTAAACTTAAAAGTGCACATGATGATAGGGATGAGCTCATAGATCAAAATGAAACAATGTCTTCTTCTCTCAAAGAGCTTAAAATTTCTAACAAGGAGCTTAAGGATAAGCATGATAAAATTGAGAAGAGGCATAGTGAACTCATGAATAGACTCATTTCTCTAAAAGAAGAATATACCACATTAAAAATTGACTATGATAGTCTTGTGGTTGCTAATGAACTTGCTCTTGAGACACATGATGCTACTAACTATGTTGTTAAGTGTGATATAGCTACATCATGTGATGATTTGATCATTGAAAGCATTGAGCAAGGTTCTAGTAGCAAAGGCAAGAGTGTGGTTGAGTCAAGCAACTATGATGATTATGCCAAGATCAAGTGTGAGAATGAGAAGCTTGCAAATGAGAACAAGAAGCTAAAAGGTTTGATGGCTCTTGAGAAGCAACCAACAAATGAGTCACTCATTGAAGAGAACAAAAGGCTCAAGCAAGAAAAAGAGCATCTCAAGACCGGCCTAAACAAGTTCACTAGAGGCCAACACTTGCAAAGTGAGCTCCTCATGAACACTGTAATGAAGATGGATAGAAGTGGTATTGGGTACTTGGCAAATCAAGAGAAGAAAGCAAAAGCTCAACAACAACAAAGCAAGTCAAAGCCCAAGCCAAAGAGATGTGTTGAGTGTAGTCAAGAAGGTCATTTTGCTCATGAATGCAAAACTCCACCACCACAACCCTTGCCCAAGCATGCTAGACCCTTTGCCTTCAATGCACATTACATGCTAAGAAAAGATTCAAATGGAAAAATGAAAGTCATGTTTTTGGGTCCCCCAAACAAGAATAGGCCAAAGAAAATATGGGTTGCCAAGTCACTAGTGGAGAAAGTCAAGGGCCCCTCTCAAGTTTGGGTCTCTAAACAAAAAAGCTTGATCTCTTGTATGTTGGTGAACTACAAGACCGGTGGATCTCATTGGGTTATTGATAGTGGTTGCACTCAACATATGACCGGTGATCCTCGTATGTTCACCACCATTGAAGAGTATGGAATATGTCAAGAGAAGATCACATTAGAAGTGACAATGGCAAAGAATTTGACAACACCAACATTGAAGCATATTGTGATGAAATTGGAATCAAGCATGAGGTCTCTTCAACCTACACTCCTCAACAAAATGGTGTAGTTGAGAGAAAGAACTGAACTTTGATCACCCTTGCAAGAACAATGCTAGATGAGTACAACACTCCAGAGAAGTTGTGGGCCGAGGCAATCAACACCGCATGCTATGCTTCAAATCGCCTCTTCCTACAAAAGTTTCTTGGCAAGACCCCCTATGAGTTGCTTAATAGGAAAAAGCCAGACGTCTCTTTCTTCTGGGTGTTTGGTTGCAAATGCTACATCTACAAGAAGCGTCAACACCTAGGGAAGTTTCAAAGACGTTGTGATATTGGTTTTCTTGTTGGTTACTCATCAAAGTCCAAAGCATATAGAGTATTTAACCATGCTACCGGTTTGGTTGAAGAAACATATGATGTGGAATTTGATGAATCTAACAGCTCTCAAGGAGCAATTGAGAATTGTGATGATGTAGGTGATGAACCCTTGAGGGAGGCCATGAAGAACATGCCGGTGGGAGACATCAAGCCAAAAGATGATGAAGACGATGTACAAATTGTTGATCCACCATCTTCATCACGTGTGCCTCAAGATGATAACAAGAATGAGAGAGTTGAAAATGAAGACACTTATGTCTCTCATGAACAAGCCGAGGCACAAGCTCAAGATGTTGATGCTCCCCATCCACCTCGTCAAGTGGTTGATAGAAGAAACTCACCTCTACTTCAAGCACATCCACAAGATCTCATCATAGGAAGTCCTACAAAGGGAGTAATGACTCGATCTCAAAAGCTATCTTCTTTTGTTGAACATCACTCCTTTGTCTCTTGTGTTGAACCTAAGAATGTAGAAGAAGCTCTTAAAGATCCGGATTGGGTGATTGCAATGCATGAAGAATTGAACAACTTCACCCGCAATCAAGTATGGACACTTGAAGAGCATCCTAAAGGTGCAAGAGTCATTGGAACCAAGTGGGTGTTCTGAAACAAGCAAGATGATCAAGGCACAGTGGTGAGGAACAAGGCAAGACTAGTTGCAAAGGGGTTCTCTCAAGTTGAAGGTCTTGATTTTGGAGAGACCTTTGCACCCGTTGCAAGACTTGAAGCCATTCATATCCTCCTTGCATATGCATCACATCATGATATGAAACTATATCAAATGGATGTGAAAAGTGTATTTTTAAATGGCTTTATAAATGAACTAGTCTATGTTAATCAACCTCCCGGGTTTGAAGACCCTAGATATCCTAATCATGTTTACAGGTTGTCCAAGGCGTTATATGGGCTCAAGCAAGCCCCTAGAGCGTGGTATGAGCGTCTCCGGGACTTTCTTATTGAGAAGGGCTTCACCATTGGGAAGGTCGACACCACACTATTCACCAAGAAGTTTAAAGAGGAGATCTTTATTTGTCAAGTATATGTTGATGATATTATCTTTGGATCAACAAATGAAGATCATTGCAAGGAATTTGGTGAATTGATGTCGAAGAAGTTCGAGATGTCAATGATTGGTGAGCTAACATTCTTCCTTGGGTTTCAAGTCAAGCAAATGAGAGAAGGGACCTTTATCTCTCAAGAGAAGTATACCAAGGACCTTCTAAAAAGATTCAAGATGGAAGAATGCAAACCAATCAAGACCCCAATACCATCAAATGGACATCTCGACCTAGATGAGGGAGGTAAACCGGTTGATCAAACTCTCTACCGTTCTATGATTGGTAGCTTGTTGTACCTTACCGCATCTAGGCCCGATATCATGTTTAGTGTGTGCATGTGTGCCCGCTTTCAAGCGTGTCCTAAAGAACCTCACTTAAGTGCCGTAAAAAGAATCATAAGATATCTTAAGTATACTCCAAGCATTGGTCTTTGGTATCCCAAAGGAGCTAGATTCTAACTAGTTGGCTATTCCGATTCGGACTATGCCGGTTGCAAAATTGATAGAAAAAGCACATCCGGAGGGTGCCATTTGCTTGGAAGATCTTTAGTATCTTGGTCATCTAAAAAGCAAAATAGTGTGGCTTTGTCCACCGCCAAGGCGGAATACATTGCCACGGGGGCTTGTTGTGCACAAATCTTATATATGAAACAAACCCTCCTAGACTATGGAATTGTTCTTGAAAAGGTGCCACTTTTATGTGATAATGAAAGTGCCGTTAAAATTGCCAACAATCCGGTACAACACTCTCGCACCAAGCACATTGATATCCGCCATCACTTTCTAAGAGATCACGTGGCTAAAAATGACATATCACTAGAAGGTGTAAGAAGTGAAAATCAATTAGCGGATATCTTCACTAAACCTTTGGACGAGGCAACCTTTTGTAGATTAAGAAGTGAACTCAATGTGCTTGATTCTAGCAACTTTAAAAAATGAGCGTGTGTTGTCCCTTGCATTGCATTGTATAATATGCCATGTTTATTTTATCGCAATGTTTTTAGGGCTTGGCTAACACGGTTACGATAACCCTCCTTTGGAGAAGTGAAAAAGCCTAACCGTGGATCAAACTTGACAAGCATCCTAGCTTTACCTTCTTGTATTGCATTGCATATGCATGGTTGTTTGTTTGTCGTTTCTTTTCGGTTAAGCTTTGAGCAACCTCTGTGTTCGTCCATGGGTAGAGAGAGCATTTTGACGCTCCTAAAGGTTCAAAAACTCTATTGCATGGCCATACGTTGCTCCTCGGGTGTTTATTGCCTATTTTCTTAAAAATAATACTAGCCTAAGGCAATCTATTTTGAAAAATTTGAGGGTTTGAGTGAGGTCACTCATATCATGTTCCAATTGGTGTTTATTTGTGTCTCTTTGAATTGGAACCTGATTGGGAGAAGTCGCGTCGTAGTTCGGAACGAAGAAGGGCGAAGAACAGCGACCGGACGCTGCACCGGACGCAGTGATGCTTCACCACCGCGTCCGGTCACGACGTCCACCAGCGCGTCCGGTCATCCAGAAGACCAACCCCAGATCTAGTGATCGGACGCTGCACCGGACGCGCCTCTGTTGACCACCGCGTCCGGTCTCGGTTACCACCACCGCGTCCGGTCATTCGCGATGAATTCCCGAACTCCCCACGACCGGACTCTGACCGCGTCCGGTCAGTCCGCACCGGACGCGTCCGGTCACTCCAGGAGCTTACTGGAGTGTGACCGGACGCTGCACCACCGCGTCCGGTCATATCGACCACCGCGTCCGGTCATCACGCGTTCCTTGCCCCTTTACATTCAAGCATTTACATTCTCGTATTTACTTTCATTGCTTGATTTACATTCCTAGACTTGCCTTGCTAGACTAGGATTGGAAACTAGGGTGCAAAACTTTGTATCGGTAGACTCTCTAGGAACACAAGTAGACACTAGGGGTGAATTCCGGCTTGTAGGATTTAATTATTGCATTTAAATTTTAGAAAAGCCCAATTCACCCCCCCTCTTGGGCATCTTGATCCTTTCAGGCACATACAATGGGTGAGAGCTAATGTTAGGGTTTGATACGGGTTTACCCATGAGCATGCGGGGCACCATGGAGAAGGAGGCTTGAGGTGTCTTGTTGTCGTTGTTGTCGCGAGTTCGACCTCCCGCTGTCTCCGCTTGTGTGCCTCCACATTCGACCTCTTAACGGGGCTCTTGTGGAAGTGTCGCACCGCGACGCTCGCCCCGGATGCCGACAATATTATGTGATGGTGATGTGGATGATCTGCTTCATGAACGCTCATGGTGGTAAGTCCAACATCGCCATCCCCGAGGGCTGCTACAGCAACACCTTCGCGTTCCTGGTCACCATCACGACGGCAGGTGACCTTGCCGCGAAGCTGCTCAATACCGCTGTGGATCTAGAAATGAAGAGAAGAAGAGGGCTTGCCTGCTTATTTCCACGGCCCAAACCACCTCATGCGATCCTCACTTGCGCAGCAGTCAGCACCACACTGGCGACGCCACATAGGCCAAAAGCCAACTTCTGAACCATTATGGATCTAAGTGGCATACTTAAATAATATTAGGGCGTCAGAAATGCATTTTGAAAGTTTGTAGACCTTAAGTGTTCAAGGGCCTAACATTTAACTTAAATTTTCATATAGGATCGTGGGAAGTCTTCATGTAGGATCAGAATACTATAAACTTTAGGATACATGTTAGGATCGGTATCATTTCGATTTGATAGGATCGCAGTATCATAAGATTCTAGAATAAAGATCGGGATACTCGTAGTGTCCGAATCTAGTCATCTACACATAATACCTGATTTCACACTTGGCGTAAAAAATGTTCTTGGTGTGAAGAACCGCATCGTCTTGCATATGCACGCATGCGCCTTCAATCCAGCAAGGGCAGAAATGGGATAGGATCAAGAGTATGCTAAATTATATTCTGTATATGGATACACTTGACCAAGAATTATCAGGGTGTACTTGTATGGTTGGTGACCCTACTAATCTCTCTCTTTTTTTTCTGCTCATGGTTCCTCATATGCTGCTTTCGTCGATCGTCACATCATCATGCAAATTATAACTATATATATCTTTCTTGCTGGGCTCCTCCGTCCTTTTGATATTCGTGATGAAGAGCAGATGATGCCATGCAGGTAGCATCTGGACACACATGCATCTGGGGAAGCATATATATATAGACAGTAGAGTACAGCCTTTGTCATGTGTGCAACAAAATTTTCAAAGATCGAGGACAAAGGCGTGAGAGTCAAAGCACGCCCCAAAATTTTATTCTCACTTTATTTGATCATTAGCTAATAATAAAACAGACACAAAATCCAAAGTTGTATTCCTATCTGATTCACGCGCATTAGGGCGTCTCCAATGACGTCTCAAATAACTAGTGAGGTGTATTTTTTTATACTATCTTTAGGAGAGAGATGTCAAGAAGTGAACTCGCTAGTGCCGAGCAAATCGCCATACTTGCACGCTTCCCCATAAAATCTGTGTCTGCCTCTCTCCTCTTCATATATATTTTGCATGTCTGTGCTTCTCTTTTTTTTTATTCTATCTTGTGTGCATGTTGCTGACGATTTGGTGCAGTCCATTGCGAACGCCATTATAGCTCCTAGATACACATAAAGATGCCTATAATCCGTCTTATACAGGTCTATGAACAAAATGAAGAACTTAACAAGTGTTTAGGTTGGGGACATATGGACTGCAGGGCCTATGGCCCTGTTCATCTGGCCTATAATCCGTCTTATTCAGCTTGTTTTTTCAACCGGAACAGTATTTTTCTCTCACAAAAAATCAGCCAACAGTGTTTTTCAGCCGGCTTATAATTCCAGCCGAACGGCTCCATAGAGGAATGAGACAGACCCAATCCAATTCAGATGATGGGATGGACCATGTTTTGTGTTTGATTCAGAGGATGAGAGGATGGATTCGTCCCTGTTTTTATGTTGGCTTGAGGGACACCAGGAGATGGGATGAACCATCTAACATGTAGGGGATATCTGTTAATCTCTTTTATGTTTTTTCTTTCTTCTTCCGCTGCCGGCTACCGTCATGGCTTTCTTCTCCCTTTCCCATCACAACACAAGCCCAGTCCACACCGACACTGGTGCTTGCCCTCCCCATCGGAGGTCATCGCTTCTCCCCACCCGTGCCAAAGGTTGCCTTGCCCGCACGCGTGCTGGAACTCGCTTCACCCCTACTAGTTGTTAGATGCCATCTCGCCTGCGCTCGCGCTAGAGCTCACCTTGCCCTTGCCCACCGCTGGAGCACGAGCCTGCAAACTGGAGATCTGGTTGTACACCCGCTCAACGTCGCCTACGCCGCGTTGAGCGCCGTCTATGCCTCGTGGAGCTTCGACGGAGTCGAGTGCCCGTCAAGCTTCGTTGGCCTTGCCGGAGCTTGCATGCCCCTCTTCTCTCCTTGCGCCTCACGCTCGTGCCCCTTTGCCGGGATATTTAACTATTTACCATCTTTACAGAAGGCATCTCTTCAAAAACCATTCTTATTTTGGCAATTAAACATTTGTCACTTTTACGAGCGGTCGTTTACATATTTGCCACTTTTATTGATAAGACACGCTAACTTCTCACGCCACGCTAGATTAGGCACGCGAAAAGACAATGTTGCCCCTGTCTTCCTCAAGTGAGCAGTTGCCAGCCCACTCTTCTACCACTGACGTGTGGGGCCCACACGTCTGGGTCACCCGCTACCTCCCACCATCTTCCTCCTCACTGCCTCCGTCGACAAAGCATAGTTCCCCAACGCGCCGCTGCACCGGGGAAAAATTCCAATTGCCGCCGCGCCGCTGCAATTGGCCGCTCCGGGCCATGCGCAAGGGAGGCCGAGTGGCCTCTGCTGCTTTTTCCCCGGGTCCTCGTGCGCCATGCGAGGGAGCGCTACGCGCTAGCACCGGCCGCTGCCACGCTCGGGCGGGTAGGCAGCCACGCACCTACCGCTTGGGGAGCTATGCATGAAGAGGGCGGGCTGCCTACCGCTGGTGCCCCACCACACAGCAACTGCGCTTCGGGCCGCACGCGGGAGAGGAGCGCTGGGCGCCAACGCTCGGAAGGCCGAACCATGCTTCATCGACGGAGGCAGTGAGGAAGAAGATGGGGGAGGTAGGGGATGACCCTTGCGTGTGGGCCCCACACGTCAGTGGCAGAAGAGTGGGCTAGCAACTGGTCAGTTGAGGAAGGCAGGGGCAATATTGTCTTTTCACGTGCCTAATCCAGCGTGGCGTGAGGAGTTGGCGTGCCATGTCAGCAAAAGTGGCAAATGTGTAAACGATCGTTTGTAAAAGTGACAAATGTGTAATTGCCAAAATAAGGATGGCTTTTAAAGAGGTGCCTTCCGTAAGTATGGCAAATAGTTAAATATCCCCCCTTTGCCCCGCACCCTTGATTTGCAATTGTGGAGCCATCTCACATGTTGAGGGAATATTCTCTTGTGGGGACAGTTTCATCCTCTATGACTTGGATCCAAATACCATGACATTAGGGATGGCCCCATCCCACCCCTCATGAGCCCTCCAACCAAACACATGATTAAATCTAGATATGACATTTATATCATGATTTTTCACATCTCATGCTCCACTTTGGAAGTATAGAGTTTTGTAGATATTTCTCTATGTGCACGCGCACACAAACTACTATCTTTATCTCAAATAAATCAACTTCTAAAGTTGTCCTAAGTGAAACTTTTGTAAATTTGACCGGATTTATAAGAAAGAACACCAATATTTGTGGAATAAAATTGGTACCATTAGATACACCATAAAATAAATTTTTATAGTGTACTTATTTGGTGCCATAAATATTGGTATTCTTTCCTATAAAATCGTTCAAACTTGGAAAAGTTTATTTGACCAGCACAACTCTAAAAGTTGACTTATTTAGAGACAGAGATCGTTTTTTTAAAAATAAACTTCGTGAAGAATGGATCCAGGTGCAACAGGCGAAGAGAGCATATCAACTTGGGAGACATCACACTTCTTGGAATATACCGTATTTCGATTTGCATGGTTAGCTAATGCAGGAGTCCCTCTAGGACTCAGGTTGCTAAGGAATTGTTTTTTCCTGTTTCCAAAGTTGTCGTTATCGTGGTTTCAACTGTATGTGGACAAAAGCATGAGGAAGGAGGTTTTTGTTTATCCAAGTGATGTTTACATATATGAAATGATGGTATAACTACGAGAAGATATGCTTTCTTGCATGAATAATACCTCTGCTACTAAAAAATGGTTTTTTAAGGCTCCACTAATTTTTCTAAAGGCATACATAAGGGCTGTAATTAAACTGTGGAGCTTCTCTATGAAGGAAGATGTCTCCTTATCCTCCATACACCAAGTTGCCACATTGTCCGTCCACAACAAGCTCGTAGGGTTGATGTCACCAGAAGTCCACCAAGGCCCTCACCGGAAGGTCTCTAAGGCTTAACTGTTCTGGCTCACCAAGTTTATAAGGTCATAATAGTTCAACACTCAAGATTTGAAGCTCCAAAGGCCTAACCCTAGCAAGGAGGAGAGGTTTATATGATCAATATGCACTTGAGAGGATGGATGGAGTGTAGCTTTACTTGCTCTAACTTCTAGTGGCCCTGATGAAGCAAAATAACATTAGGCAAGTGAAAAAGAACTCATGTATAGCCCACGCACCCTGACTAGACATTAGAAACTTTTTCCAACTTTCTACTCACCACCGGATGAACCACCGGGTTCTAGAGATGCTTCACTGTATCATGCAGTGGGGTATATTCCCTTGCTGGCTGCAGTGCATATACCATTTCATCTAGTGGCACTGCGCTTTAGAGAATCCGATCGTTGGCTACAGTACTGATGATCACCAGGCAATTCATTGGGTATGCCTATGCATCACCGTATATATCATTCGGTGGCACTGTTCTCCAGAGTCTTCATACTTTCCGCCTTTAATGATGTTCATGGAATGATCCGTTGGGTGGTCCTTCCTTTCATGTTTTTTCTGGTGAACTCCATCTTATCTAGCAAAGCTTACTGATCATTACTAGATGATTTATTGCCTTTTGATCAACGGATCTGGTGTATGATCTGGCATGAGTTTTGACTCTTTGTGTGCTAGGATCTTGACCAAACTTGGATCTTGCATCATTAATATAGCAAAGTTTGTTGTGTATATTAAATTGCCGTTCAGTAAATATATGCCATCACTAATAATTCCCTAAAATGACATCACTAAATTTAACCTTATCTTGTTAATAACAAAGATTATATTAGCCATTGAAGTAAACTTAACCTCCAAATTTAATAGAACATCTTGTAGCTAGTATGCTTCTATCTGTCAAGTTAGAATTTCTTTTTACATGTAACAGATCTGCGCAGGTCGGTGGTTTACTACGTAGGCCAATTTGCACGTGTTTTCTTTTGGGAGGAGATATTTGCACAAGTGTCACTGATACTTTGTAGAAATGTTGAATCGGCCCCCGTAAGCCACTGAAAAGCCATGCAGTAAAAAAAGGGTGGTCACCAAACCTGAGCACTACAGGAGCACATAAACAAGTGGTCATACGGGCACGAACAGCTGCATTGACTTAGTGATACAGAAACAATATGCATTACTGTTTTTTATGCACCATTGGTACTTGATTGCTACATTTACTTGATTGCTACATTGTAAGTACCATTACATTTTCTTTCGGTATAATATCAACAAATCATATTAGTCCAGGCTCCATTACATAGCTCTGTGGCAATAGTGATCGATACAGAAATAATAATATATATTTAGATGTATAGTAAAATAGATGTATAAAAAAATCAAAGTGACGATATCTAAACCTAGGCCTTGTTTAGTTCCCAAATTTCCCCCAAATTCTACTATGCAAAAAGAAGATTCCTCATCACATCAAAATGTCGGCAAATGCATGGAGTACTAAATGTAGATAAAATCAAAAACTAATTGCATAGTTTTGTTGTACTTTGAGAGACGAACATTTTGAGTCTAATTAATCAATTTTTAAATAATTTTTTGCACTAAAAAACAAAACGCGCTACGCAGTGCCGATTCGGTCGGCATCTAAACACGGCCCTGGGCCAAACTGGGCCCTGATACATTGAAGAGGGTGATGGGCAGTTAAACTGTCACTTCAAACGAGAAAAGTCAACATATGATTGGCCTTGACAGGATAGGAAGGGTGATAGCCTAACAGGATGGGTCAGGACTCAGGAGATGCAAATTGCAAACAGCAAGCCTATCAGGCATTTGAACTGATGGACATGACACGAGCCTATCAACTACCCAAATTGGGCCTCATGCACCTAAAAATTAGAATTTTTTCACTCTCTCCGTCACATCAATTTTTAGCCGCTTGCATGAAGTATTAAATATAGGTAAAAAAATAACTAATTACACAGTTTAGTTGAAAATCACGAGATGAATCTTTTAAACCTAGTTGGTCCACGATTAGACAATATTTGTCAAATATGACAAAATTGGTACTATTTATCGGGTTGAATTTTTTTGCAATCTAAACCGGGCCTTGTTGATGGTGTTGCATTGGTACGCCGCCCCACCTGAGTCCGATCTCCGATGGGACAAGTCCAGGTAAAGCTAGACGAAAAGCTCGCAACTCGATAGCTCGCTCGACTCGGATCGATAGTGGCTCGGCTCGGCTCGGCTCGTTTAATTTCTCAAACGAGCTGAGCAAGCATCCTAGCTCGTGTCTTAACGAGCCAGCTCGCGAGCCAGCTCGCGAGCCTAACGAGCCAAAGTTGTTGGCCTTAAACTTTTATTAGTGTTATATAACTTTATGTCTTATACTTTATAATTTGTTGATGATTGGACTTTGACTCTATAAATTTCAGATTAATTTGACTCTTTTTATTTTAAATGAATGTTTGGATAATGGATGCATCATATATGGTATGGACTATGGAGTACGAACCATAGATAATATATGGTGTGTAGTATTATAATATAATAGTACATATTATTTTTATATGATTTATTAAGACTTATGAATAGACTAGTTTTATATTATTACAATTATCAAAATTTAGATAATACACATACTATATTTTTTTATGTTTTAATATGGCTGGCTCACGAGCCAAACGAGCCGAGCCGAGCCGACCGTCTAGCTCGTTAAGATAACGAGCCACGACTCGTTATCTTAACGAGCCAGAACGAGCCGAGCCAAACTAAGCCGAGCTGACTCGTTAGTCCAGCTTTAAGTCCAGCGACTGGAGTACTGCACCGAGTCGAGGCCGTCAGGCGTCACGTCGACCACGCGGCACCGCCGGCTTTTACTGTTTTACACCACTGCGCGAGCATACGGCCGCCGAAGTTTCAGATGATAACCTCAGTTGGTCCGAAAGCGACAACTGATGAGGTGATGGGCGGTCGCAGGCAGTGCCTCCGATCCAGCGTATGCCATTCGTACCGCGGTGGAGAAGTCGTTTACTACTACAACTACTTGTCTACTTGCGCTGGTCACTTGGTTGCAGAGGATTTGTATTGCGATCACGGTCATGGCAGTGTCAGCGCTCCGCCTTTTCTCGCCGTCTCCACTTGTTCAACTAATCGGCCAGTGCATTTCTTGAAGCCTGTTAAGCGGATGACCAGGAGATTAATTGTTACATCCCCCGCTGTCAAAAGCGCCGCGCGCGCGCGCGCGCGCGCGTGTGTGTGTGTGTGTGTGTTTTGATGATGATGATGCTGGGATGCGAGCACTTTTGCTGCCGACAACGTGTAGAGCCCAATTTTCCTCTAGCAACGCAAGTAATCATGACAGTGGGCATGCATGTTTATAGCGTTTTTAGGGGGCTTTTGTTTGGATAACGCAGTCCCGTAAGTCAACCGCCAATATAGATTCAATTTAGAACTGACTATTGTACATCTTAAATGCACCATCCAGTGTAAATCTAGAACTTATACTGGTGGTTAACTAACTTAGTTATGGTTCATGTTTTTCTACTGGTGTCTGGTCTTTATAAATTGTCAGTAAGCATGGACAGCTTGATTGATTTGGTGAAGTCAAAAAGAAAAGAAAAGAAAAGCTGTATACGTGGATGAAACATGAGGCATATATAAATTTGGTCTTGAATTATGGTACGTTTGATGGATATGAATTTCTTTCATCCATTTGGCCTTGAATTAGGGAGTTAAGATACTCAGCTTCCTATAAGAAGATTTCGTCCGGATTGCAAGTTACAAGCATCGTCATTTTGGTTTGACGTACACGACATATACAAACTGTGAACTAGCTGAGATTAATTTCAGCACGCCACCACGATTACCATATCCCGCAAGCATATCCTTGCGCCATTTTTTAAGGGAATTAGGACAAGTTAGTGCAGTCCCAATGCTAAAAACTACACACCTATTAATTTTTATAGACACTATATATAAAAATCATGGTCCCAATGAATAGTTTCTACAGAACAATTTTTTATCCAATCACATATATTCTCTCTCCATTCTCTACGAATCACATCCTTCAGTCTTGGTTCTCGTATAGACATGCTTTCTAACATAAACCCAATTTCTATGATTTTTGCTCTCTCTTTTCAATAACTACCTTGCAACGTTAGCAAAACGCTTAGGTGACAGTACAATTAATGTCTATAGAAACTATGGTAATTTCCGCATTGGGAGTACCCTTATACACCTGCCTACTATATGCATCCATCTCTGGCTTAATAATGGTCCTGTTCATCTGGCTTATAATCCGTCTTATTCAGCTTGTTTTTTCAGCCGGAACAGTATTTTTCTCTCATAAAAATCAGCCAACAGCGTTTTTCAGCCGGCTTATAATTCCAGCCGAACGGCTCCAATGTATAGCGGTGCCGTCGTTTTCTTCCAACATTGTTGCCCCTGTCGCCATCGGCCTGCTCGCTCTTACATGCAAATGGCGCCAAGCACTCCGCGCCACGTCGAAAGTGCGTACTGTACGCTGCTAGTCTGCTACCATGTTCAGGAAGTAGAGAAAATAAAAACGACGACGGCACTGCTAAAAGAAATCGGTCCTGTTCATCCGGTTTATAATTCGTACTTTTCAGCTTGTTTTTTCAGCCGGAACAGTGTTTTTCTCTCATAACAAATCAGCCAACAATGTTTTTCAGCCGGCTTATCAGCGCAACCGAACGGGGCCATCGTCAGAGAAAAACTCCTAGGACCGCATTTTATTTCTGCATGACCGTATGTGAAACCATAATGTTTTGGCTGCGGTGATGTGCTGTCAACGGAGGAGTTTTTCTTTCTCTGATCTGACGCAGCAGGCGAGCCAATTTGTGTTAGCACCTCTGCTAACCAGGACGGCGGCCCCAGTAGAACAGCCCATCGAGTCGTCGAGCCCAGACGTGCGCCGACACAATGGAGGAGCTGCCGAGCCAGCCGGGTCGTCGAGCCCAGGAGTGCACCAACCCAGAAAGCCCAATACCCGCTATTTCAGCCCAGAGTGGCCCAACAAGTAGATTGAGAAAGAGTGCTGAGAAATATAAGTCTATCGCTCTGTGAGAGAGGAGATCATCGATGAAAATTGTAAATGCTATTCTTCTGTTAAGCACTCATCTTCCAGTTTTTCCCATTTTGTGCTCGATTCCAATTTCCCCTGCTCTTCCGATCCCCAATCCTCCCTCGCTACTAACAAACTGGTATCGGATTCGTTCGATCCTAGAAGCCCCTGCCTCGCACACCTACTACACTCGTCTCCAACGCCGTCATGGTGCCATGGACCCCGCCCTCAAGCTCATCCTTGACACCATGAACACCTGATTCGACGACCTCGACCGCCGTTTCGCAGATCGGGACCACGCCACGGCGGATCGAGCGGCTGCACTCGACGAGCGTTTCGATCTACTGGTGGCTCACCAGGCGGCAGCGATCTACTATGGCGGCTCACCAGGCAGCCACCTTGGAACAACGACTCGCTGCCCTTGAGGCGAGCTACGTCGACCGTGACACCGAGCACTCCAACCGCCTCAATGAACTCGAGGCCATCCGCATCGCCCACATGACCGACGATAGCGACGAGAGAGTGGCGACACTCGAGAAGGCAACTGTGGAGCTCGCGGCATGGCGCCCGGACATGGAGGGCGTCCTGGAGGATGTCCGGCGCCAAGTCGAGAAGATCAACTCCAAGTGCGACCGCATGGTGTTCGACAATATTCCTCACAGCGTCGGTCTTCTACGACATTCATCTCTGATGGCGGCGACTGCTCCGTCGTCCTCCGAACTCAAATCGCCCAAGGGGCACGGCGTCGCAATGACTACACGGGATATGGCTTCCAGGGTTGTCACAACCTGGACACATTCCCGGCCATGGGTAAGCCTTACACCACCCATCCTCCAGCTGATCCCCTGGCTTCGTTTTTCCTCCTCTTCCTCCACCACCCCATCCTAACCCACCACCGATCCCTCACCTTACTCCGCCGTTGCTTCCTCATTACAACCTACAGCCGATTACCCATTCTGCGCCACAGTTTCCTATTCCTTGCCCACCGCCATAGGCCCACCCCCTCCACCGTTGCCTCATCCTTAGCCACCTCATACTCCTCCAAACGTTGCCGCTAACGCCATCGCTCCACATGCCACTGGTCGCCTTTCCAAACTGTCCTTCCGGCGTTTCGACGGTGACAACCCTTGTCACTGGCGTTCCCTCTGCACCGATTACTTCGAGATGTATATTATTCCATCTTCTCTTTGGATTCGAGTTGCCAAACAACATCTCGACGGTGCTACTACTAGATGATTTTAGTCCATTGAACCCGAGCTTGATTTCATCGATTGGCAAAACTTTTGCCGTCTCCTCCATGATCGTTTCGACCGCGATCAAAAAGAATTGCTCATTCGCCAACTCTTCCATATTAAGAAGACAACCACTGTGGCTGACTATGTCAAGCAATTCACTGAACTTGTTGACCAATTGAAGGCCTACTCCCAGTCCACCGATCCCATGTTCTACACTATGCATTTCATTGACAGCCTTCGTGCCGATATCAAAGCAATTGTGTTAGTTTTGAGGCCCCACAATTTGGATACTGCTTGTACCGTTGCCTTGTTGTAGGAGGAAGCGGGATCGGTTGGCTTGCCACGGAATTCACGCACTGGTGATTGGGCAGCTTCATCATACAAAGCTGCTCCAATTCCATGAATTTACCTCTGCCTCCGCCGCCGGTGGCACGGCCTGTCAAGCTTGTTCAGCCGCTGGCATCTCCTACAACTGACTCTAACTTGGCTGCTATCAAGTTGTACAGGCGTGCTCTGGGGTTATGTTTCAAGTGCGGCATGAAATGGTCCAAGGACCACACTTGCTCTCAAAGAAGTGTTGAATGTCGTTGAGATTCTGTGGGATTCCCTTCCTGATGACGAAGAGTGTGCTGCTCCTTCTGAAACGGCGCCTGGCCTGGACGAACAATGTTGTCTGGCTTTGTCCAAGGCGGCTGCTGATGGGTGTCATTCTTCCTACACTATTCGTCTGCAAGGGTCTATTGCCGGTTTGCCAGCTATTCTGTTAATCGATTCAGGCAGCTCCTCATCCTTCATCAGTTCCAAGCTAGCTTCTCAGTTGCCTCACATTCAATGGGTTTTTCAGTCTGCTCAGGTTCAAATTGCGGGCGGCGAGTTTCTGCAGAGTACTTGTACATTGCAGTCTGTACCCTAGTCAGTGGAACCTTGTACCTTTTGCTCCAATTTCAGGGTACTGGGTCTACCAGCATTTGATGCAATTGTCGGTGTGGATTGGTTAAAATCCTTTAGTCCAATGCAAGTCTATTGGGAGCACAAATGGTTGTCTATTCCATACAATGGTTCTTGGTCAGTTCTGCAAGGTATTGATGCTGTCACTCCAGAGTCAGTGTACCTTCAGTTGTTCTTGACCAGTGATTCCAACTCAGTCGATGCTCTTACTGAACCCCTGTTACTACAAATTCAAGACTTGGTGGATTCCTTTGCTTCACTGTTTGAGCCACCTTCTTCGTTGCCTCCATCTCGGAGCTGCAACCATTCTATTCCATTGGTGCCCGGGGCTCAACCGGTGTTTGTCTAGCCATACCGTTACCCACCCAATCTCAAAGATGAGATCGAGCGACAAGTTAAGGAGATGCTCGAGCAAAGGAATTGTACAACCAAGTAACAATTCTTTTGCATCCCCGATGCTTTTGGTTAAAAAGAAGGATGGATCCTATCACTTTTGTGTGGATTTCTGGCAACTCAACACTCTAACTGCCAAGTCCAAGTTCCCTATGCCTGTGTTCGATCAATTGATGGATGAATTGGCACATTCTAGTTGGTTTTCCAAATTGGGCCTCTGATCCGGTTTCCACCAGATTTTGATGCAGCCCAGGGAATCCTTCAAGATAGCTTTTCATACCCATCTCAGCTAATATGAGTTTAACGTTATGGCGTTTGGATTGACGGGGGCTCCGGGGACGTTCCAGGGTGCTATGAATACCACATTAGCCCCCGGCCTTCGCCGCTTCATCATAGTTTTCTTTGACGACATTCTAGTTTATAGTTGCACTTTTGTAGATCATCTAGAACATTTGGCTCTGGTTTTCTCTTGGCTAGCTGCCGATCAGTGGAAAGTCAAGTTATCCAAATGTATGTTTGCACAGCGCACCATCTCTTACGTGGGGCATGTAATCAGTGAGGCTAGTGTGGCTATAGACCCATCTAAGGTCCGCGCAATTACTGAGTGGCCAGTTCCTGCAAATGTCCGAGCTCTCCGAGGATTTCTGGGTTTAGCAAGTTACTACCAGAATTTTGTCTGGCACTTCAAGATCATTGCTCGGTCCTTAACTGATCTACTCAAGAAGGACTCCTTGTTCATTTGGACTTCAATTCATAACTCTACATTTGAAACTTTGAAAGCAGCTCTGTCCTCTGCCTTAGTACTGGCTCTTCCTGACTTCTCGCTGCCATTCCATGTTGAGACCGATGCGTCAGGCACGGGCGTGGGTGCCGTCCTTCAGCAGAACGATCACCTGTTGGCCTTCATCAGTAAGTCTTTGAGCCCGAGAAACCAATCGTTGTCAACGTATGAGAAAGAATATGTGGCGATCTTAATGGCTATGGACTCTTGGCGTCATTATCTAATGCAAAGTGAATTCTTCATTCACACTGATCAGAAGAGTTTGGTTCATCTCAACGAACAACGTCTTCATACACCTTGGCAGCAGAAGGTGTTTTACAAGCTGCTTGGTTTGCGCTATAAAGTGGTGTATCGCCGCGGAGTGGACAACAGTGTAGCAGACGCCTTATCTTGCCGTCAACATCAGGAATGTTTGTTGGCCGTGTCATCTATGTCCACACTTGGTTATTTGCCCTGCAAGCTTGGTATTCTACCGATCCTGAAGCTGCTGATTAACTGTCTCAGTTGGCTCTAGGCAGCATTGCTCGTCCTCATTATTCCTTGCGTCAGGGGATCATTAGATACAAGCATCGCATTTGGTTGGGTACCAATGTCGCCTTACAGCAGCAGATTATTTCAGCATTGCATGACAGCCCTGTGGGCGGCCATTCAGGTGCCCCTGCAACTCTACAGAAGATCCGTGCCTTATTTTTCTAGCCTTGTATGCGCCAGACGATACTTCAGTTCGTGCAGTCCTGCTCAGTTTGTCTCTAGGCTAAGCCAGACAGGTCCCGCTACCCGGGCCTCTTACAACCTCTGCCAGTGCCCAGTGGTGCCTGGGAACTCATTTCTATGGATTTTATTGAGGGGTTCCCACTGTCGGGTCGATTCAATGCTATAATGGTGGTGGTTGACAAATACTCAAAGTTTGATCATTTCATCCCACTCCGACATCTATTCTCTGCAGCTGATGTTGCTCAGGCCTTCATGAACAATATTTACAGACTCCATGGGTTGCCAACTTCTATTGTCTCAGACCGTGATCAGATTTTTACTAGTAAGCTCAGGCAGCTCTTGTTCAAGCTTGCAGGCGTTCAACTCCAGATGAGCACTTCTTACCATCCCCAGACGGATGGCCAGATGGAACACATCAACCAGTGTCTCGAGACCTTCCTGCGATGCTATGTACATGCCTACCCAAGTCGCTGGATTCACTGGCTTCCTCGGGCAGAGTTTTGGTACAATACTTCTACTCATTCGACTCTTGGACGTACTCCATTCGAGGTCCTTTATGGTTACCCGCCTCGGCACTTGGGTGTGGATATCTCAGCAGCTGCTTCAGTGCCAGATCTCCAACAGTGGTTGGAAGAACGTGAGCTGATGCATAACTTGATTCGGCTCCATTTGCAACGCGTTGAGGACCGCATGCGTCGCTAGGCAAACAAGCACAGGTCTGAGCGCTCGTTCTCTATTGGTGATCTGGTCTTCCTCAAACTTCAACCATATGTCCAATCATCTGTTGCCCATCGTGCTCATCACAAGTTGTCCTTCAAATTCTTTGGACTGTTCCGGGTGCTGGAACGTATTGGCGTTGTTGCTTATAAACTGGAATTGCCTTCCAATGCTGTTGTTCACCCGGTGTTTCACATCTCCCAACTCAAGAGTTCTTCGGGCGGCCATCAGGTGAGTGCTGCTCTCCCTTCTGACCTGGTGCTGTTTCAGGTTCCCGAATAAATCTTGCAACATCGCTGGACATCCGGTGACCACCCTATCGAGCAAGTGTTCGTGAAGTGGTCTCACATGCCCGCCTCCCTGGCGACCTGGGAGTCTGCTGATCATCTTTGGGAGCAGTTTCCCTTTGCGGCAGCATGGGGACATGCGGCTTCTCAAGACCGGGGGAATGTTAGCACCTCTGCTAACCGGGACGGCGGCCCAGAAGAACAGCCCATCGAGTTGTCGAGCTCAGGTGTGCGCCGACAAGATGGAGGAGCTGCCAAGCCAGCCGGGTCGTCGAGCCTAGGAGTGCGCCGACCCAAAAAGCCCAATATCTGCAGTTTCGGCCCAGAGTGGTCCAACAAGTAGATTGAGAAAGAGTGCTGAGAAATATAAGTCTATCGCTCTGTGAGAGAAGGGATCATCGATGAAAATTGTAGACGCTATTCTTCTGTTAAGCACTCATCTTCCGGTTCTTCCCCATTCTGTGCTCGATTCCAATTTCCCTTGCTCTTTCGATCCCCAATCCTCCCTCGCTGCTAACAATTTGTCATGGGCGTGCGGAGTTCCTGAACGCGCTTACCGACCGTACAAGTTATTAGAGTCAAAATAGTGACGCTTTTAGTTTGGACACAGTTAACCAGTGACTGATCGCGCAAAGGGCGAGCGCGTAACCCCGCCACCGAGGCCACCTCCCCACCGTGGCATATGGCAGCGTTTCGCCGAAGCTCCGCGGCCACCACGCCCGCGGCGGCCTCCTTCTTCTCTCCCTCCTCCCCGCCGCCATGACAATTCTTTGCTCCTGCACCAACTTGGCCCGGCCGCCTCCTTCGCCGCCCGCTCAGGTGGCGTCACTACTGCCTTCGCCTCGCTGTCGTCTCTCCTGTCACCGTAGCTTGACCTGTCTCTAAACTTTTTTCTAAGGCCGTCGGAGATGGGAAGAAGAGAAGGAGCGCATGGGAGTGCGGGCGTCGCGCCGTCATGATAGAGCGTGACAAGTCGCGGGATAGATTTTGCGTTTGGTTTTGGATTTGGATGCGTGTGGCAAGTTTTGGTAGAACCTTTCAGAACATGGGTAATTTTCAATGCTGTGGATGGCTCTCACCTCTCGGTCCAAATAGGTTAGTATATATATGGCAGGACATGACCGTACGCGTGCTGAAGTGCTTGATCGAAAATGGACGATTCGTGGTAAGGACGACAACAAGTGGCTAATAAGTGTATCTTGGAGCATCAGAATGTCTCGTCTAGGAGAACGAATATAGGCCCTCGGTTGATAGATTCTTCGCCTAAAATGCCCTCGAAACTTTTATAGCATCATGTATGGGTCAAAAGGTTTTCGGAATATAGTTCGGTCATCACCTGACTCCATGTGACGTCTGAAGACGAAGGATCTGGAAGACTAGAACCCCTTATATACAGTTCAAGTAATAAATACTAGAAATGTTCAAAGCAAGCTATTTCATCAAAATATGGAATTTTCGGTGTCTAAAGCACTACAAAATCATATAACAAAATTTAAAAATAAGCCGTTACTAAGCCCATAACATTAATAACGAGCGAGGACTAATAATTTGATTATCTAGAAAAACGAATCACCAGGCCCACTAATAATCTAAAAATATCCAATCAGTTCGTGATATGAAATCCACTGGATAATTGCGAATATGCCACATTATCTCGTGGCCACAAGTGGACGCTCCAAGTTGGGTACCGAAGTGGGAATAGACACCTAAATTATTGGGGCCGTATCTCGACCCTTGGCATCAGTCCGATCGCGCAGCCACGTTTGCGTGTAATGGCACCGCATGATGGCATCGCATGATGGCATCGCGCACCTTTGCCCTCTGGCTTTGGGACTGGAAGCTAGCGGCACACATGCATGCCCCAGGAGGCCAGGAGACATTAGCTACCATTGCATGCTCCGTCTCCGGCAACAACGAACACTATCGCGCCTCATACCTCCTAGGCGTTGGATATATATATATATATATATATATATATATATATATATATATATATATATATATATATATATATATATATATATATATATATATATATATATATATATATGTGTGTGTGTGTGTGTGTGTGTGTGTGGAGAGTATACTCTATAGCTAGCTACAGAATAAGTTATTCTGTAGCCACCTCCATTTACGATAATTTTATATACTAATTTACGACAATGTCGGTATATATTTACGATAGTTGAATTACTATAACACATGAGGATATTTACCACAATATTATAGTAAATATTATAGTAAGGAGTTACTATAATCACGTAAATTAACATAGCAATTATCGTAACTCAAAGTGGCTACAGAATAAGTTATTTTGTAGCAGGGTAATATATATATATATATATATATATATATATATATATATATATATATATATATATATATATATATATATATATATATATATATATATATATATATATATATATATATATATATATATATATATATATATATATATATATATATATATATATTGCACAGGCAAACGCCACACCCCACGCGTCATTGCTGGAACGACATGCATATGCAAACGAAATTTAAATGGGGGGATGGGGGATAACAGACGGGGACAGTGCATCCGCCATCCACACACTGTTCTAGTATTCATTGGTCCCAGGCACGCGTGCATGCACGCGCATGCAGATTTGCGATCATCTACAGGCCCCCAACAGGTCAAGCTAGCCCGGCCCAGTCACCTGCTCAAAAGGACGCGACAAGTAAGCAGCTTCCTAGCTATAACGACCAAGTGACAGTGCTGTTTCTCCAACTGCCTCTGCATAGCCCACCTGAGTCAGATCACAGTCCATCCCAATAAATTATTTTTAATCTTGTAGCGTTATAAAAATCACCACTATGGTGACTTTATCAACTTTAAGATATATGCCCGCTCAGTTTTTTGGATGCACCCATAGAGGTAAGGTTAATGTGTGTTCGTTTAATAAGGGTCATTATACATGCGTCTTTCTAAGCGTCTATGTTTATACCGTGTAATTCATTAAAAATAGACATTTCTATATTATATTAAACAAAAGACCCGTACTGTTCGATTCATCGTATAATAGCTTACATTAAACCAAAGATTTCATATCAAATGCAAGTAATATATATATATATATATATATATATATATATATAATCTCCTAAAGGTTCAGATTAATTAAAGAGCCCATATCAGTGCTAGTACTGTATACTTGGAGCAACTCCACGCGTTTCATATAACTAACTTGCTAAATCAATATATAAGTTTTGCAGAGGCCGGAATAAATTCCTTTATCTAAAGCGAGTTAACAAAATAAGTAGCAACCTCAATTTATTTTCCTCTCCAATAGCTTCCTATACTAACTTTCTAAAATGATTTTGCATTGGAAACCCTGAATTATTTCTAGCCAACCAATTTTTTAATAGCTTTTTTTTGTCTTTTACCGTTTTCTCACATGGAAACCTTTCTTTTAAATTACTCATGCATCCAATTTACTCCGATCTACCGAGAAAAACGCCGGATGGAGAGCGGATATGGAGTTTGTCTCGACTACGGAAACTTATGAATTGGAGAGGATATACCAAACTGTTGAAGGGTACTTTTTTCTATTTACTAATAAAAATCAAAATAGGGAGTTACTTGGTAAAACTCCTAGAGATGCTCTCTTACACCATTTCAGATTATAAGTCTCTTTGGCCTTTATTATGGCCAAGTTTACAAAAATATATATATTAGCATCTACAATACTAAATAAGTGCACTTACATGATACATTACACGGTGTATTTTTAATGGAAACTATTTTTGTGATATGTGAATGTTACAAATTTAACTTCTAATAATATGACTTTCAAGCTAGATATTATTCTATAGAGTTGATTAAAGGAGAAGTTTGACTTGAAATACAGCCGATTTTTATATTGGAATAGAGAAAGCACTTAAAAACTGATCAGAGATCAAGTATAATATAATTATACTTCACCGCACTCAGTCCATCGGCACGGACCCGCTTGACCTTCACCTGCGTCGTCGACTACCGTCTCCGAGCTCCACACCTACGCACCAGAGACATGTTGCACAACCCAACTCACGCCTCGGTTAGTTCAACAACTCAACCCAAGATACTACTCTTGTTGACAGTGACTCGTTACAAATCAAACCACATGGGTACATATCGACCATGCGTTCCTAACTTGACTAATACTCTTTTACTCCGAAGAGAAGACGACTCGGTGCTACAGTGCTACTTATTACACCAGTTCAGATGACTATAAGTCTCTTTGACCCTTAATATAGCCAAGTTTATAAAATATATGTATTAGCATCTACTACAAATAGTAAATAAGTGCAGTGACAAGATATATTACACAGTGCATTTTAAATTGAAACTAATTTTTGTGATATGTTAGAAATTTGACCTAGAATAATACAGCTCACTTTTCAAGATATTTTTCTATAGAGTTGGTTAAATTTCAAAATTTGACTTGGAATACAGCTGACTTTTATTGGAACAGAGAAAACATTTTAAAACCGATCAGAGATCAAGTATATAATAATTAAGAAGAGCAGCTGCGCAGGACTATTTTATATATTTTATGACACATTCAACACCACTTGATCCTTGATGTTTCGTGAGTGAAGTAGGAGTAGGTTCGCCATGACATGATTGTCCAATGACCAAAACAACACCAGGAGATGAGTAAAGAAACGAGGCAAAGACGCCCACTTTTTTCATTTCACTTTGCGTCCGGTCACACTCACACCTGCAACTACTCCTACTACCTATCCGGCCGCCCGCCCCGTCGCGTCGTGGCGAGACGAGACGGCGAGAGAGTTTGGTCGAGGTCGCGCGTGACTCATCGCGCACCCACAGACCCACTCCCCTGCCACTGTGTGCGCGCCCACACGGCGAGCCCGCGGCGTGCCAGCTGCTTTGTGGCCGTAGGATAATAACCTCGGCCGGTCCGATCCAAACTAAGGCCCTGCTTGGTTTGTATAGATTAAAGTTTAACTTCCATCATATCAATGTTGTGACATATGCATGGAGTACTAAATGTAAACTAATTACATATATGTTGGCACAAATTATGAGTAATTTACAAGACGAATCTATTAAGCCTAATTAGTCCAAAATTGAAAACTTTTTGTTAAATAAGACGAAAGTACTACAATGTTTGTTAAACTTTAAGACCCCAAATCAAACAGCCCTTAAAGTGGCATAGCCATAGCCTGTCTGTCTGTCTGAGTGAGGTTGATCGGTCCGGCACAATACATATGCTTTGCTTATCTCGGTGGAGAAGCCGATCCCGGTGCCACGGGGTGCGATCAGCGGAGATGGAGATCCCTCCGCTCCGCCTTTTTCTGCCGTCAGTGCGTGATAAACGAGACCGGTTTTAGGTATGTTTGGGGGTGCTTTTGATGGGGCCATCCCCTTCCACATCCACTAGCTTTAGTTTATCTTTCTGGAGACTGCAGGAGAAGATGATTAGGGACTCCACCGAGCTGAGAAAGCTAAAAGCGCTGATTGCTACATCCGGCCTCTGTAAAAACAAAAAAGGCTTGGCTCTAGGCAGCGGCGCCGACGATCAGAGGTTGTTTTCGTGGCTTCCTGAACTTTCCTGGCAGGTTTGAGCACATCCAATCCAAGGTGCTTTTCTAATCTACTAATTCAACAAGGATCGTGCAAAGCTTTCGTTTTGGGCTACCTTGTCGACAGGACATGCATGCGGTCCTCGTGCTATGGCTGGAGGATAACCGTCGCGATTCGCCAAGCGATTTCCACGAGGTGGAATTCGAACAGGGAAGGGAAGCAACACAGGGCAGTGGGCGCGCCTTCTTGTCTGCAGCTGCAGGTGGAGCCGGCGATGCGGTTCGGCGGTTGCTTTCCAATCCCATCGACCTAGCTAAACGTCGTGCGAGCAATGCCCAATGCAGGGGCAGGACTGCTGCTCCGTGCCGGGCACCACTCGCAAGTCGCAAGCATGCTCACGCTCTGCCCGTTGCCGTCTGTCGTTGGACTAGCCGCGCGCCGCGTTACTTTCTTCAGCTCGTGCGATATTGGATGGATGCGCTGAGCACGTCATGGAAATGCGCTAATCGAGCAGTCGCTGGATTCGGCGGCCACTGCAGAGTTTCAGAATACTGGGCCCAGATTTAGAATTCAGGGCACAAGTCCCGGCAGGCTGCAGGTTTCTGCATCGCGATGGGAAGCAGTAGTCCCTGCAAGCTCGCAGTTTGGGCCGAAACTCAGATTTATGTTGTACACTCGTGGTGCCAGTGCACGAGTGAGGAGCCCATGGGCCAACCTTTGCGTGGTCTTTTTTTTTGTTCGTCCCGGTGAGGCCATCTTCTAGCCTGATTTTTTTGAGCGGTCGTCTGTCCCTACCTCTCTGACCCTATTTTGCTTTGATTTGCACTGGCAGCGAGTATTCTGCATCAAACCTGAGTTTATAATGTCATCAATCAGTTTTGCTCCAGTGGACCTTTTTCTTTTTCTTTTTTTTTGAAAGCTGCACAAATCTTAAAGCAGCAGTGTAATTTAATTTATCTTTTTTTGAGGAGAGTGTAATTTAATTTATCCGGGCTTGTTCCTATCCATGCCCGTAGCGAGTCCGGCCCAACTCAGACTGGTAGTTGTGGATCTGATGGATCCCATCCAATTGACTCGGGCCATCAACCCGTATCGAACGTTCCGTGATGTTTTGCCTTCTTTCTTTTCTAGGGTTTTTCTATAAAACAACAAATATCTATAACTATATACCTAATAATAACGAGACAAAATTTCTTCTCTTTTTTTATATGGCCTTCCCTAACTAACTACGTGAATGTAAAAATTATTTATATTCATGTTCTTAAGGCCTTGGATAGTTAGAATCCTAATTCAAATAGAGCCGTCCAATGAGTACCCCAGTAGAAATTTTAATCTAAATACAAAAAACTAGAAGTTTTATTTTCTGTTGTCTGATTAAGATTTCTTCAAGACGAATCTGTCCTATTCGAATAAGGCAACAACGGGTATACGGTTTTGAGGCAACAATGGGATACACTAGCCGGATCTGAGCCATAACCCGTTCCTTCTTCAATTCGAATCAGGCAACAATGGCATTCACGGTGTCATATGTATGGCGTGGACAAACCGATATTGAGTAGATTGAATATGATCCTAAATCAAATCCAATTGGAAAAAATAAAAATAGAAATTATCGTAAACTATGTTTTATCCTAATTCTAATAAAAAATCCAAAGAGTTTCTAGGCTCTTCTGTTTTTCACCGAGTTCCGAATTTACTTTTCATGGATCCGAACCCGTTCAGTTTTTTCACGTTAGTTTCCGTCCATCAGAGTAATGGTTCCGCATCCATCTGGGTTTCTTTTTTCTTTCCTCTTTTTTTTTTGCATGTATGGTTTTTGGTTTTTTCTTTCACGTTCGGTTTCCCTCTTTTTTTGCATCTTGTTTTTTTTTTCTCCATGTTATGTTGTCCTCTTTTTAGTTTTTTTGCACGTTTTCTGTTTTCTTTCACGTTCAATTTCTGTTTTTTCTTTTGCGTCTTATTTCTCCACGTATGTTTTCCTCTTTTCCGTCTTTTTCCTTTGATCTCATGTTCCGTTTTTACTCTTTTCCATAAACAATAATTAAAACAAATCATAAATATATTAGTAGAGATATTTGAACTCTCGATTTTTCTAAGAAAAAAAATCCACCACCATGATGTTAATAGTTTTAATTAGGAATAAAATTTTTGTTATTATAAGGGGCAGGGCTAGCGCCCGGACGCCTGGACGGACGCGTACGTCCAGACGCTTGCTCAGCCCGCCCCCGTTCGCCTTCGCCCCCGTCTCTGTGCCCGCCGGTCGCCCCTGACCCCCTCGGTGACAGGAAATCACCTGACTTCTACCGCATTAAAGCAGAACTAAGCATCTACACGAGCTTGAGCTACTTAGGATTCAGGGTATCAATATCTGGACAAGGATTGGATAACCAATGCAGCAAGTGTTTTCATCCAACACCTAACTTAATGCAACAATATATATAACAATAATACTTTTAATTGCATTTCAGAAATTAGGAGACTTATAATGCTCCGGGGCTTGCCTTTTAAAAAGTTACACGGACGATGGTCCGGGCACTCAACGGTGACCTCCTCGTCTGTTTTTATCCTAATTCTAATATAAAAATCCAGAGAGTTTCTAGGCTCTTCTGTTTTTCACCGAGTTCCGAATTTACTTTTCATGGATCCGAACCCGTTCAGTTTTTTCACGTTAGTTTCCGTCCATCAGAGTAATGGTTCCGCATCCATCTGGGTTTCTTTTTTCTTTCCTCTTTTTTTTTTGCATGTATGGTTTTTGGTTTTTTCTTTCACGTTCGGTTTCCCTCTTTTTTTGCATCTTGTTTTTTTTCTCCATGTTATGTTGTCCTCTTTTTAGTTTTTTTTTTGCACGTTTTCTGTTTTCTTTCACGTCCAATTTCTGTTTTTTCTTTTGCGTCTTATTTCTCCACGTATGTTTTCCTCTTTTCCGTCTTTTTCCTTTGATCTCATGTTCCGTTTTTTACTCTTTTCCATAAACAATAATTAAAACAAATCATAAATATATTAGTAGAGATATTTGAACTCTCGATTTTTCTAAGAAAAAAATCCACCACCATGATGTTAATAGTTTTAATTAGGAATAAAATTTTTGTTATTATAAGGGGCAGGGCTAGCGCCCGGATGTCTGGACGGACGCGTACGTCCAGACGCTTGCTCAGCCCGCCCCCGTTCGCCTTCGCCCCCGTCTCTGTGCCCGCCGGTCGCCCCTGACCCCCTCGGTGACAGGAAATCACCTGACTTCTACCGCATTAAAGCAGGACTAAGCATTTACACGAGCTTGAGCTACTTAGGATTCAGGGTATCAATATCTGGACAAGGATTGGATAACCAATGCAGCAAGTGTTTTCATCCAACACCTAACTTAATGCAACAATATATATAACAATAATACTTTTAATTGCATTTCAGAAATTAGGAGGCTTATAATGCTCCGGGGCTTGCCTTTTAAAAAGTTACACGGACGATGGTCCGGGCACTCAACGGTGACCTCCTCGTCTGGCACTTCTCCTAAAGGCTGCACCTCCTGAACTTCCGGCGTTGGCTGCTGCTCTCTCTCTTTCCGCGCGGGCGGCACTCACGCAGCGCGCCCAGAAGATCACTCGCCCTCAGCTCGCCCCCGGTCGAACAACATAAAACACTTCAACATGAAAAACATAAAAATAATGAAACAATTGAAACATGCACTTGCAACTTGTGTGTGAAACACGCATGAAACATCCAAAATTGCAACTTGTAACATGAAACCACTTGCTGCAACATAAGATCGAAACACCTGAAAAATTTGGAACATACTGTTGCAACATATGTGTGAAAACATATGCAACATCTAGATAAAAATTGCAACATTCGTCTAGAAACATATGAAACATTTTGAACAAACGCTTGCAACATGCTTTTGAAACACTTGCAACATATACAACATGTGCAACATCTTCGATCTACTTTTGCAACATTAAGATGAAACAATTGCAACATACATCAGTTGAAACGTCTGAAAGACTAAACATACATATGCAACATAGGGGAGGGAAAAGGCTAGGGCTGCAACCAAGAAATCGGGCTTCGAACAGCACCATGGCAAGCGCCACGCATCTGCACCAGGATCCGGCAGCTAAAACATGCCCGGTGACTCGTGGGAGTGGCAGGCGGGTACCTCTGCGGAGCTGCCTGGACCTCGCGGAGCATGACCTTGTCGAGGTCATTGACGCCCTTGTGCCTGACGGGGCGCCGCCTCCTGCTTCTCGCCCGCCGGTGGCGAGGACACCGAGGCCGACATGCTGTCCTTCCGCCGGACCGAGCCGCAGCAAGCATAGCACGCCGAGACTGAGCGGAGTGGAGCAGTGGAGCTGGAGGGAGTGAGAGAGCGGAAGTGGAGAGAGGTAGGCAAGCGGATGGGCTGGCTCGAGGTCGATTTGGAGAATTTTTGGACAGCGCCCCTGTTCGTGCGTGTTGGTTTTTTTTGAGAGAGAGAGAGAGAGTGGATGAGTAGATGAGGATGAGCTGCATCCGACAGGACGGACGCCTGTGGGCCAGCATTATCGTATTATAAATGGTTGAGCGTTTAGTCTGACCAATCAAATTGTAAACAGAAAACTTGATCAAATTGTTATCGGTTCGGTCTCTCCACGTATGTTTCCTCTTTTCAGTCTTTTTTCCTTTGATATCCTGTTCCGTTTTTTACGATTTTCCAAATAATAATTAAAACAAATAATAAATATTGTTGGGAAACCGAGTTTCTAGCAGGAACGATGTGGTGGAGCCTTCACCTAGTCGGATGCTCTGGATGAAGGCTAAGAGAGTGGTAGATGGGCCTAAGCACACTTAGGGTTTCATAAAATGAATTCACCTACTTCTTCTACACAGGTTCAGTCCCCTCTTTTATAGGGCGCTGATTACTACTATCCCTTTTTATATCTTCACCCTACAACTGCTAAGTACATTCTCTGAATATTACTCCGCCAACGCAAGCCGCCAGGGGCAGTCCAGACCTTCTCTTCCCATACTGCCTTTGCTTCTGGGGCCTTAGCCATCGCCCCATGCGAGGCCCATCTCTGGCCCAGGGTCCTGCCGTAGCGTGAGCCTCCTCCCAGTGGTGGAGTCCGCCCAGTCTTCGCCCATGTCGTCGTAGCCTCTGCCTCCATTGAGCGGTCTCCGCCTTGTACGACCATTGGGACTGGGAGGGCAATGCCCAATGCAGAGCAGGACTGCTGCTCCGACTCCGTGCCGGGCACCACTCGCAAGCTTGCTCACGCTCTGCCCGTTGCCTTGGACTAGCCGCGCGCGCCGCGTTTGTTCAGCTTTCAGCGTCGGCAATCCACCCGCGCCCGTACGTACGTGCCTGCACGGCGCCTTGCAGTCTCCCCTTGTGGGCTCGTCTTGCAGGCTCGCGTGTTTGTTTTGTTATTACTGGCGTGCTCATGGATGCGCTAAGCACGTCATGGAAATAAGCTAATCGAGCGAGCAGTCGCTGGATTCGGCGGCCACTGCAGAGTTTCAGAATACTGGGCCCAGATTCAGAATTCAGGACAAGTCACTGCAGGCTGCAGGTGTCTGCATCGCGATGGGAAGCAGTAGTCCCTGCAAGCTCGCGGTTTGGGCCGAAACTCAAATTTATGTTGTACACTCGTGGACTGTGCCAATGCACGAGTGAGGAGTGTGACAGCCCACGGGCCAACCTCTGCGTGTTTTTTTTAGTTCGTCCCGGTGAGGCCATCTAGGCGGTCGTCCCTACCTCTCTGAGCCTATTTTTTTTTGCTTTGGTTTGCAAAACTTCCATTTGTTGGCACTGGCAGCGAGTATTCTCTGACTGTAAAGCATCAAACCTGAGTTTACGCCTTGTTTAGATGCACTCCAAAAGTTAGAATTTTTTCACTCTCTCTCCATCACATCAATCTTTGGACGCACGCATGCAATATTAAATGTAGGTAAAAAAAAATAACTAATTACACAGTTTAGTTGGAAATCACGAGATGAATCTTTTGAGCCTAGTTGGTCCACGATTGGACAATATTTGCCAAATAAGACGAAAGTGATACTATTCATCGGGTTATAATTTTTTGCAATCTAAACGAGCCCTTAATGTCATAGGATCAAGGTGAACTATTACCGATCTGGTCGGGAGAAGATCATTAACGTTGGAACAGATGCAACCAGCTGATAATCAGAGGGGAATCAGGGAGGAAGAACAGATTCTGCCGGCCGTGGGAATGCGGCTTTTGTTTGGAACCAAGTGATGATAAGAAAGAGCAGCAGATTGAAGGATGCCCAAATATAGAGTTGGCAACAAAGCAGCTCAGATGCGTTGTGTTCAGTCGTCCCTGGAGAAAAACATATGCAAATAAGTAAACTAGACCCCAAAAAAAATGCAGCAACATAAACACATCATGGCTGAAAACACACACATGTGGGGCAAGATGGTCTTTTTTGTCTCGGACTTAACGCCGTTACAGCCAAAACAAAAGTCGTGGAAGTGTCAAGTAGATGAAATAGGTGAGAGATAAATAGGGAATTTTCTCTTCTGATGTGTTCCCTCTTTTGTTAGACTTGATATTGCTACAATGAATATCTGTTTGTTGTAATTCTATGCTTCACTTTTACCTTATATATTCTGCCAGTCTGATTTGTGATGACTAGTGTTGAACTCCAAGTTTTGCGCATTGTTCACTATTTTTCCTTTCAAACTTAGGGCTACACTGAACTTGAAAAAAATGTGCAATCATGTGAGTTGCTAATTGCTATCATGATACAAAGAAACTTTGATTCAGTCATTGTCTTGTTTCAGATATAGTCTATTTCATTATAGCTGGAACATAACTGAACTGATGTTGATGGTCTTTAGAGTGATAATCTTTGACCTGTTTTTCTAATACTACAGCTATGCATATATAAACCTAACAAACGTCACTTACTCACTTGCACCGTATAATAATGCCCAGTTGCCGTGTTGCCTCGTGGATAGCTCATAGCTGGATAGGTACAACAGGTACTGGGCGGAGGATTCGTTGACTGCACGGCGTGCGGTGCAGGCATGTATGCATTGTGCAGGTGAGCCGGTGCTTGGTTGCGCGCGCGCGCGTGGATTTCAAACCAGAGCAGTATCCCGGAAATCTGGTATCCGGGGTAGCTTGTCAAAGCAGCCAATGGTGAAGCTGATGCTCTACTTAAGTAGGTTTTCTATCTAAGTGCTTAAACAATTCAAAACGAGCCCTGCTGAGCAAATTGAAGGAGAAATGCATAATTTAGAAAATATTTTAATTCCACGCTTAATTGGCATCAAGCAAGCTTGACACGCTCCATAATAATAAAAAGATGTCGTTGAGAAAAAGAATCGGACTTCAATTGATATTCAAGGTCTTGCTTAT
The DNA here is from genome assembly GCA_038087645.1 of Saccharum hybrid cultivar R570. Classification (NCBI taxonomy): domain Eukaryota; kingdom Viridiplantae; phylum Streptophyta; class Magnoliopsida; order Poales; family Poaceae; genus Saccharum; species Saccharum hybrid cultivar. Next base: position 18,843,796 of record JAQSUU010000293.1, read on the forward strand.
GGTGTGAGTGATGCATTTTGGGCGGAAGCAACCAACACCGCACGTCTTGCAAGCAACCGTCTCTATTGTCACATTCTCTCAAAGAAGACCCCCTACGAGCTATTGATCGGAAGAAAGTCTAACATTGCATATTTGGAGTGTTTGATTGCAAATATTGTATATTGAAGAAATGCACTCAGTTGCGCAAGTTTGAAAAAAATATGAAGGGTTCTTACTTGGTACTACCTCCGTTCCCTTTTATAGGCCACACACGCATATCAAAATTCAAACTTTAAAAACTTTGATCAATAATTAAGCTAATAATTTTTAACTATTATAATACAAACTTTATATGGTTAGATTTGTAAGGAATTGCACTATCCAATGATTATAAATTTATAAGCATAAACAATATAATATAAAGTAAATGAATGGCCAAAGTGTAATCTAGAAGACCGTATCATTCTAACTCACGAATCATAAAATGGAACGGAGTGAGTACTCCTCAACAAGCAAAGCGTGTAGAGTTTACAATAAGACACATGGTATAGTCAAGGAAGTGTATGATATTGAGTTTGATGAAACTAATGGTTCTCAAGTTAAAAATGAGAATTTGAATGATGTGACATGTGAGAGGTGCCAAGGTAGATGAGGCAATGAAATATATGACAATTGGTGATGTGAAGGTAGGTAGAAGATGAAGATGATGAATCAACTTTTTGATCGAATCGGCAAGGGAGTCCCCTATCTATGTTTTTTTGCTTTTCCATTAAATAAAAGAATGGTTTATGTACATCAGAGCAAAGTACAAGGCAGCTAGGCCCAAAACAAAAAGGAATAATTAAACATTGTAGCTATCTCTCCAAAGACTAAGAGGACCTTGCCTACTGGTCTTAGCTTTGGTGCACACCAAGCCAAGTTCTTCTTTGAATTCTCATTTGCAAACATCAACGTTGATCTGACCATTATCAAAGACAACTCGATTTCTTGTAGTCCAGATCACCCAGCAGGCAGTAATAGTAATTTCTCTGAAAATGGAATTCCCAAAATCACTTCTTGCTTCTATCACCATATCGAGGGGAGGGGGGAGGGGAAGGTTGACATTCCAGTTTATTGGTAGGGATTCCCAGCATTCTTGATTGAATGAACATTCAAAGAAAAGATGAAAACATGTAAAGTGCTACAACGGTATATCCGTGCATTTGTGGATTTTCTTTGACTTTTTTTTTAACACTTTTTTGAACTATATTCAAATTTTACACTGTTTAGTTTTTTTTCAAATCAAACACTTTTGGCCGCGCCTATTGCCGTGGCGTGGCCAAACCACGCTGCCGCGCCATGCATGGCGGCGCGACGAAGGGGGTGACGTGGTGACGACCCGGGTGCTGACCGTTGACGTGGCGGGCTCTGTCGCGCCATGGATCTTGGTGCGCCGCCGCGCACGGTGTGGTAGGGCCGACTTAATGTCGCGTCGCGAGCCTCCCTCTCTCTCTCTACCTTACTTCGAATAGAGGTGGAGGGCGCCCGTGCCGCCCACTCCCACCTCTCCCAAGGCCTGTCGCCGCCCGGCCCTCCCTGCCCGCCTCCCTCCCTCCCTTCCCCCAAGCTTCTCCTCGACCTCGGTCACGGTAATGATGCTCTTATTTGTCATTTGAATGGTGGATTCAAAGATTATGAATGGTAGCTAGGGTTTGGAGGAAAAGTATATTTGGAAACTATGGGCTAGGGTTTGGAGAAAAATATTAGTTCGAATTTGTCAAAGTTAAGGTTAATTAGTTAGTTAGAAGTATGTTTACCATGTTTAGTGTAAGGTTTATTTATGTTCCTATAAGTGTTGGTTATATTAGTTTAGTTGTAATGCAAATGGTTCTCCTTTACATTAATTTGTGATGTTTTGATTGATGTTAAATTACAACTGTTTTATTAGACGGAAGACATGTTTCGGGAGCAGTTGTGGCGAAAACAGGGTTGTCCTAGAGAATTATACCCCGACGCGTCTAGCAAAGATGCCCCCGTCCCTCCTGACCTCCCTGTCCCTAACTGTGACTGTGGTTTCATCGCTCTAGCAGAGGCGGGCTTGCAGGCGGAGGAGGACGCGTTCTTCTCTCAGAGCCGTAGATGAAGCGGAGGCCGCTTACTACAAGCGATAGGCAGATCGGGGCAATGCACGTGAGCCTAGCCACATGAACGAGGCAGAGGAGAACACATTCTTGTCTCAGGCCGTAGATGAAGCGGAGGCCGCTTACTATAGGCGACTGGTAGATCAGGGCATTGCAGGTGAGCCTAGCCACAACAATGAGGTTGTGGTAGAGGATTGATACTCAGACGATGAGTTGGTTACTCAGTATGTTTATGACTGAGGATTTCTGATTGTGCCCTATGGTAGTTCCATGCTTTAGATTTGGTAGTTCCATGCTTTAGTAATGAACAATGTTATGTGTTAGAACTTTCATTGTGTTGTCTAGTGTTTCATTTGAACTATTGATGTATTGTACCCATGTAATATACACTGTACCCATGTACCTTTCATTGTGTTGTCTTGTGTTGTCATTCGCCACAAAAATGCTATTAGAAACTTACTCAAGTGCTGAAAAACATTAATATGTGGTACAACATCTTGAGTTTTTTAAAGTAAAGGAAAAAAGGTTGCTCCTAAACCTGTTAGCCGAGGGCGGCAGCGCGGCCAGGGGCGGTGAGAGAGCTGGGCTGGCGACCGCGGCGGCCCGTAACTCCTCGACTAGATCTGAGTGAGGGAGAGAGTGAAGGAAAGAGGAGGCCATGACACCTGTATTCGGCCCTACCGCGCCGTGCGAGATGGAGCGTCAGTGCCGCGCCAAGATCTGCGGCGCGACAGATCTGGCCACATCACCGGTCAGCGGCTCGGTCGCTGCCACGTCAGCAGCTCTGCCACGTCGCCATGCATGGCGCGGCAGAGTGGTTTGCCCACGCCACGACAATAGGCGTGGCCAAAAGTGTTAGATTTGAAAATAATTTTAAAAAGTATTAAAAATAAAAAAAACTTTCATATACGTTCAGAAATACCAGCAGGTACTTTCTACTCTCAAAAGGACTTAAGATGGGCAATGTTGATACAACACTCTTCACCAAAAGGATTGGAAAGGATTTTTTGGTGTGCCAAATTTATGTTGATGACATTATTTTGGTACAACAAAATCAAGAAATTTATGAGGAGTTTGGGGAGATGATGACTCAAGAGTTTGAGATGTCTATGATTACAGAGTTAAGTTACTTGGTCTTCAAATCAAACAAATGAAGAATGGAACTTTGTAAGCTAAGGCAAGAACATTAAGGACATGCTCAAGAAGTTTAGAATGGAGGATGCAAAACCAATTAGAACACTAATGGGAACAAATGATCATTTGGATCTTGATGCAAGTGGTGATTTATGAGGAGTTAGTTGATCAAAATGTGTATTGGTCTATGATTGGAAGTTTACTCTATTTGACGACTGGATGTGATTTTTAGTGTATGCATGTGTGCAAGATTTCAAGCATCACCACAAGAAAGTCATTTGACTTCCATGAAAAGGATTTTGAGGTATTTGAAGCATACATCAAGTGTTGATTATGGTACCCAAGGATCACAATTCGAGTTAGTTGGGTACTCAGATTTTGGATTATGAGGGATGAAAGGTGGATAGAAAGAGCACATCAGGCGCATGTCTACATGGAAGATCGCTTGTGTCATGGTCCTCAAAGAAGCAAAACTTGGATCCACTTTTAACAGCCGAGGCGAAGTATATATCCACGGGAAGTGCACAATTGTTATGGATGAGAGCAACTTTGTTGGATTATGGAATCAAATTGACAAAGTGTCATTGCTTTGTGATAATGTAAGCGCCATGAAGATTTCAACCAACCTGGTCCAACATTCATAAACAAAGCACATTGATATCTAGCATCACTTCATTAGAGATCATCAAGCTAAGTGGGATATCACAACTAAGAGTGTGGGCGTCAAAAATCAACTAGCCGACATATTCACCAAGCCATGATGAAACAAGATTTTGCAAGCTAAGGAATGAGTTCAACATTCTGAACTTCTCCAAGATCAGTTGAAATGCAATGATATATAACTAGCCTCTCCTTCAACCAAAGCAAAGGTAAAATTAGTTGTGCATGAGCATTTCATACCTAACTAGATGTGGTTAGTGCTTATTGACATATATGGAGAATACTAGGACATTTATTGGAAATCAAATGGTTTGAGTTCATATTCTATCATTATGGCTTGTATGTTTGATTAATTCTAGTGGTATTGCATGACTCGTTCATAGATTTTGAACCCAAGTGTTTGAGTTGTGTTGATGAGCTATACAAGTGACAAATTCTACCTCAATAAGATAACCACTCAAAGACATGTGAAGATGCTTGAAGAGGGTTCAAATTGAGCTTTAAGCTTGTATCAATCCGCTAGTTCAGGTTAAAGAGAAGGAAGCTCATAGAAACTGTACTAGAAGATTACATGTGATCCTCAACTATAAGTGATCATCTCAATCAAATGTGGTGTCTTACCAAGATTCAAGTGGCATCTACCCTGACTTTGAAGCATACATGCCAAGTGGTGTCATTTTCTATGAATTGATGGCCAAGGGGGAGAGATTGGACACAAACATAAAGGGGGAGAAGAAAGATATAACAGCCAAGGGGAGAGAGTTGGACAAAGGTGGAGAGAAGAGGAGATGAAAGAGCAAGATTCAAGAATATAGAGGGAACAAAATTTGAAGAAGCACACAAGTAGGGGGATCAAGCCCATGGACACCTGTTTGATGCATTTGTAATTGTGTAATTCATATGTTTATTTGCATTTTGCATGAATAGCATAGCCTTACAAGTAGTATTCTTGCTTATGTGATGGTTGCTAGACATATACTTGATTGATGAATTGAAGATAGTCTTCATAGTGGTAGCTAGACCTAAATTTAGTAAGTTATTTCAAGTGCTATCTAGAACACTTGCTTATAATGTTGATTTCACGAGGTTTCAAGTAGTAAGTCTTCATGATGCTAAGGATGAAGCTCTACAAGTGGTGTTTTTCGAGTGGTATACACACTACGAAGGTTAATTTTATACACCTTAGAATCACTTGCTAGTATTGTTAACTCTCCCACATCTCTAATCTAGCATATGTATGCAAGCTTGAAACCAAACCACTATAGCACATATGTTATGGGGAGCCAACATTACCAAGTTGGATCTTGTGAAACTTATCCAATCTTCCTCAAATGGTCTTCATGTTGGATAAGCAACACAAGGTCCCAACCAAGTTAGCAATTTAGACTTGTGTGTAGTGGCGGCTGTGAATTCAAATTTAATTCTAATATTTGTGTGGTTGTCATCAATTACTATAAGGTGAGATTGAAAGCCCTAACATTGGTTTGGGTAATTGGATGACAACTAGTGGACTTATGCTTTCAATTGAGTTGTGATTGAGCTAGGTTCCACATTAAGATGGTGAGCAAGGTTAGGAGATGGTTGAGAGGTGATCAAACAATATAGAGCAAGCTGACACTTGACTAGAAGAAGAGATAAAAACAAGCCCAAAGTCAAAGGTATATGTTAGAGTTTTTGTTTCACCAGCCGAGACTCAATAGAGTGTGTGGTCGAGTTTAGAATAGATTGTTGTACTATTAAGAGAGGAACTTTAATGCAAACCCTCATCTAAGTGCCACTAGGTGTAAACTAACTTTGCATATGAATTGGACCTAGTGATGTGGTGAGACATGCAAGTGATTTTTTTTTAAAATTAAGGCTAACTCAATGTGTAAGGTATAGGTGTTCATGTTGGAACATGTTGAAGTTAGAGGACTTGAAACAGTTGCACAAAATAGACTTGGTACTGATTTTTCTGCATCACCACAATGGTCCAGTGCCCCCTTGGGTGAGCATCGGAAGAAGCGGTGTGTAGTAGGGTCTTACGGCTAGATTTTGCCACCACAATTATCCAGTGGTCATCCACTGACCAGCACCAGAACAAACATTACAACCATTCTTTGTGTGGGACTTTTGAATAGAGCACCATATAAGTTGGTGGGTCCACCGGAGTTTCCCGTTGACCTACTAGAGCTATTGAGTGCCTCACTCAAGAGGGTCTAGGTGGCACTAGATTTATCCTATGCCCCTCAGCATAGAGTCACTATAGAAAGGCGATCTAACCTTTAGATGTTAATGGATAGCTAGTTTTGACTTTGGCCAGACTCGATCACTGAAAAGGTCCAGTGGTTGAACCACCCAAGGGCCAAGGTACTGCAAAAAGTTGTCAAATAGTTAAATCCAGATGCAATCTTGACCATTGGATCTTCGTAATGCTTTCTACTGCTTTTCTAGTGGTCACTGGAGATTTCTAGTGACAACGCATAATGCAGTTTTAGCCTTTCCCAACGACCAGTTTTAGTGGGGGTGTTATAAATAGATCACTACTAGGAATATTCACTTTTATGACAGACAACTTTCGTCATTGAAGGAGCCAAATTCGTTATAATTTTAGTTTTATGATGAAAAATGGTTCGTCATAGAAGTCGCGTCATTCTTGCAATTCTATGACGATTCTAGAAATTCTTCATAGAATTGGATAGATCTATGATGAAAACTGAACGTCATAGAACTGCTTTGGCATGTGTGGCAAGGGGCAGCCACGCTGGCGGGTGCTTCCGTTGAAGATGCTTTCCACATATACATGCTATAGCCGATTGCATTGGAGATGGTTTGGGTACGTGTCACCTTCTTATTACACAACGTGGCCATCTCTGGTTCCTGCATGTTTTAGGTTCTTAATGGATCACATGTTAGGACCCTGTTGTTTCACATGTTAGTTTTCTATTGACACAGTGTTATGTTGTGATTGGGTCATGTGTCACTTCTTCATTGGACCAAGTGTCGTATTTTTATTGGTCCACGTGGCATGACCACAATACCCTGCGTGTCTTTCTTTTACGAACCACGTATCTCGATGTTGTATGTCCACGTGTCAGTATTTTATCGGGCCACGTGTCACGCCTTGAGCTACCCACATGTCTTTTTCTGATTCGACCATGTGGTAGGATGGATTTATACCACGCATTTTGTTTGTATTGGCCCATGTGCCCGGTCGTGGCTATTACACGTGTCATTCTCTGGTTCGTCCACGTGTCAGATTCTTATTTAACGTGCCTGTGCCGAATCTACCACGTGCACACCAATCATTACATCAGAGAAAATGATTTTAGATCTACACTGCTGCACAAAATGACTACATGCACAATTATGTTAAACCTGAATCAAATAACAGCAGTTCAGCTCAGCAGCAAACCACTGATAGAGTTCACATATCAAGCCGCCAAAATTTTACATCAAAACAACAAACAAACCACATGTTCACTGCATTAACAAGACTGAGAGTTACAAGTGCTTAAGAGCATGATATGCTCATGGAGCTTATTGTACTCCTCCTGTTGCTGTTTCTTGAACTTCTCAAATTCTCTATCAGTGTTTTCTGCCTTTCTCTTCAGTTGATCCACTTGTTCGGCGAGGATAGCTGAACTTTCCTGATGAGCAGCAAGCCGTTCCCAAAATCTGGAGCAGCTTATCCTGATACCGGCATTCTTCAAAGAAAAGGTGTTGCAGCGGGCCTGGGAGAGGACCTTGGAAACAACATCAACAATAGGTTCTGCTCGTATAGTTTCTATAGCTTCCTATGAAAACCAAGGAGTAAACATTAGGAAGAGAACTTAAATTGCAGAACCAAGAGATTATTTCAGTACAAGTAATGTATAGGTCTTCCTCAACCTACTACCGACAGAGATTCATAAGCACAATGCATAGGTAATATATTAACTGTTATAATATTTCAACTTCAAAATGATGGTGCCACTTTAGGCTCCTCCTACTTTTTCTTCTTTTATGCCAATGGCTTCAGCAGATTTTAAGGAAAGCAAATGAAAGTACTTACCACTACTTCTCTTGCAGCATCGCTCAGTCCCATGTTGCTACTGGTATGGAAGTTGTTGAATATTCCCACTGCATCAACATCTTCATGAGGTCGATCATGTTTTTCAACGAGCACTTCTTGATCATGTCCTGTGTCCTTCCTATTTTTGCCCTTCTGTTAAAATTGCACATGCCTTTCTGTTGATACAAAAGACATTGCGTATTTGATATAAAAAGAGTAACACAACCATCACTTATATATGCTTGCAGGTGGGCAATATAGGAGCAAGATCCTATAACCTGGTGGCACTTGACTTTTGCATTGTTTTGCTTGTTCTGCTCCGAGACTGCCTATAACCACAATTGTATTAGATTGCATCACAAGTAGACCACAAAAAGACTAGACAAGAAATAAATGAGTTCACACACACACATTGTTCTTGGAACTTAACCACATGTGGACAAGTGGAATACATGGATCCATCCCATTGGTCATTCAAGACTATGTCAACAAAGGAATGGTAACCCCTAGTTCTCAATTCGCAAATTTCATGAATTTTACCTTTTGCTTTCTATGTGAGTTGCCTTAGGTAAAGAAAGAACTAGAAACCCAATATGGATCTTGGATGATCACAAGAGCTCTCAATTTCACCACTTTTCATCAAGTAAGAACTATGGCCATCAAAATCATTAAAGTCTCATTTATGATGGTCATGGCAATCAAATTTTGTGTGGTGATCTATCTACCTTGGTGGTGGTATCTTTCCTTGGCACAATTTCAATTATTGCAAGATTATTATGCCTTGACCAAGATATAGGATGAACTCCTCTTGACTCTTAAATAGATTCAAGTGCATTTCACAAGTAATTCAAGTACTTGGTGCACATATTAAGGGGGAGCCTATTCTATGTCTTGTGTCTAGTGAGACTAACCTTTTCTTCTAGTGAATTTGTATAGTCTCTCGGTGAGAATGAGTTTCTCATGAGTATGCTACAATAACTCAATCCAAATTGGTAAAGTTATCTCTCATATTCATTTGGATTGCAATGTTATCTCTTAAGTAGCTACTCTCCATAATATAGCTTAAATTCCCTTGTTTGGACTTAACTGACCAAAAGTGCATATGTTCTTGCCTTCCACATATATATGTATGCACTATCAAAAAGGATAATTTAGCCTATGTTATGAGGTTTTGCAATTAGTGATCTACATGCCTTCCACATCCAAAAGGGGTCACTAGTTGTGAAACTCTAGCTTGTGCAATTTAATGCTATCTCTTGTCTTTGTGAGCATTTCCTAGGTGACATTATGAGATACAAGAATCCATTCCAATTGGCATCAACTTATGAAGTGTCTTTCAATTGGTGTCAAAATTGTGAAGATCATATTTCAATTGGTATTGATGGATAATCTTTCAACCACTACACTACTCAAAATACAACCCTGCGAAACTTAGAAGTTCTGGTCCCCTATCAGAAGTTCTGAGAAGTATGTCTTCAATTGGTATCTCAAAATGACAACAAGAGCTAGCAATGGACCTTCAATTGAAATCAAGCACAAGTTTGTGATATCTCCTATGATCAAGAGAGATGGGCACAAATGAAGTGTTTTTACATTATACCAAGCCCATCAAAGCACTAAATTCAAAATTTCATGATCACGGTGGAGATTATGAGGCTTGGAACAAAGGTATATCGTTTCATGAACTCTTGTACTAACTTTGTGCATCTAGGCCCTTACATGCTAGTGTGTGCATGTGTATGCAATATTTTGAGTCACACCATGAGTTTGTTCTTGTGGTGATGATCAGATAATGAGTTAGATATTTGGTTGATACCTCTTGTGGTGATGAAGTGAGTTTGTCTCATGTTAAAATGGTCATCTAAGTGAGGTATGAGCCAAATATGCTGACTTCTCAAGAATCTTGACTTAACTTGTTGTAAACTTTGTTTGGTAGAAAACTCAGGAGAGAAATCATATATGCTAAACTTTTACCTATCTCTTGCTCTCACTTGTCTACCATTATTTCTTCCTTTTGATGGAGAGATCCTTTATGGAGATTAATGCCAAAGGGGGAGAAATATTGGGGGAGAGTGTAGGGGGGAGAGATTGATATGTGGATGTAAGGGGGTAAAAAGGAGGTATATAAGATTTTTCAATTTTTGTGTGGTGTGTGCAAGGATAGTTTAATTTGATGCTCTTGATAAGGACTGTTTATACTAGTGTGATGCTCATGCATGCCTTGAATGGTGTATTGTTTTATTTCTATGTTGTTTTCAGCAGTACGACAGTGCCGCACCTAACTAGAACAACTCATTTCATTGAGTGCATGAACTGCCATGAGCATCACGTTTATCATGAGGACACCTTGCACCCCACAGATGCTAAGATATATAAGAGTTCCACACTTTATCTTGAATATGCGCATTTGCCATTTGAGGCCAAAATTTAAAATTCCATTCAATGCACATATTTAGGGGGAGCTCACTATATCATAGGATTCAAAATCTTACTATTTATCAATCTCTTATAAGCTTTAATTGTGTTGTCATCAATCACTAAAAAGGAGGAGATTGAAAGTGCATCTAGCCCTTTAGCGGATTTTGGTGAATTGAATGACAACACCATTAAAGGTCTAACAAGTTTGCTAAGTGTTGAATAGAAAATTAAGTTGATTGCATACACTCGTGGATTGTGAAATGAGTAGTGTATGTAGGTTTAATAAGAATGCAAACTTGATGATATTTCACATAGTGTTGAAATGAAGGCCAAATTGTGTATTGTTGTATTGGAAGATTATGGAAACAATCTAGTTCAAGCAAAGGACAACAATGCAAATGGAATCAATGAAATGGCGTCTATGTTGTGGGATATCATAGCATCATGTGAAAGCAAGCATGTTTGACAAATGGTAAATGAGAAATGGGTTGATGATTTTGGATTGATCTCTATAATGGCTTAGTTCGCATGAACAAGAAGAGTTAGACAGTGGACTAGCCTAGATCAAGGATTAAAGAATGAATCAAGAGTGCATAAGTGAGGAAATGTCAAGCAAAGATGAAATGACAAAGGAGACAATGTATAATGGATATATGATGTTCTCTACATTGGTTTGCTTGTATGGATAAAGATTTGGAAAATCACTTTGCATTAATATGATCAAGCTAGAAGTTAGAAGATAGAGATTGATGTGAGTGTTAGGAGTGTCAAGCAAAAATGAAGAGGATTTAAGGAATCGTGAATTGGCTTGACAATATTGATGTTGATCCATATATGTCTCTATGTGAGTCAAAAAGAAGCTTAATTGATCTCAACATTTATATCTAGAAGATATTCGATTAAGGATAACAATATTGAAGAAATAGTTTTTCAATGGATGCTTAATATGATGTGACTTGAGTATGGCTTGTTAATATGATGTGACTTGAGTATGGCTTGATAAGGTGAAGATAGCAAGGAAAGGGCTTCAAGGGACTAAGCGGAGGTGAAGGGCAAGCGACGGCTTGAGAACCGAGGTACCATGGCTAAGGTGAAGAATAGAGTACTTGCATTGAGTCGAGAAACTAATCAAGCTATGAGGAGTCATATTGTGTTGAGGATCAAATCATTAGTAGAAGTGACTTGAAGCCATGAGATGAACTCATATATATGGAAATGATTCAAGTCACATGCTCAGAGTATGTTTGCTCGAAGAGATGAGACAAAGATGATTGCAAAGGCTTTATTGAAGTGATAGTGAGAAAGAGGATAATACATGCAATGGTGGAACCCCCAATTACAAAAGAAAGCGGCAACCAACTCAAAGGAGGTTAAATTATTTTATGTTTTGAATTTAAGTTTAGGAAAAGCCATACTATAAAGGGGGATACAATGCACAAGGTTTAATGTGCAACCAAGTGCTCACTTACCCACCAAATATCCTCCAACCATAGCCAAGATAGCCTACTATTCAAATCTTGACCATTGTTGTCCTGGCAGGTGCTGCAATGCCACACCATGAGAGCGGCAGTGCTGCGGGTCAAGTGCGGCACTTATCCGACCGTTGGGACCTGAGGGGGTATTTATATCTTCTCTTCTCCCTCTAACGGTCACACAGTTCAGATCAACCATTTCCTTTCTAGGTGCACCAGAGCAGCTCTCTCTCCTTCCTCTCCATTGGAAGGCTCCCAAGATTCTCCTCTTGATTTCTACTCAAATCCTTGTGAGATTAAGCTTCCAAACTGCATTAGAGAGCAGCCCCAACTGTTCTTCATCTCCTAGAGCACTTGGTTCGCGTTTAAGCCGGTGGATTGTGTTTGTTACTCTTGGAGATTGCTCCTAGCTGGCTAGAGCGTCACCCGTGAGCTTGCCAACTCGTGTGGCAGCCCCAGGAGGTTTATAATCACCCCAATCATCTAATGAAATCACCCCTCATCTCAAGAGTTCATTCTCTTGACTTGAGAACGAGGAAAGGGTTAAAAGAGACATAAAGCCTTTGTGGCATCCTCAACAACGTGGACGTAGGCAGGCCTTAGTGGCAAGCTGAACCACGGGATAAAATAGTGTCTTATTTGTGTTCATGTGATTTGCATTGGTATACTTGTTTGTTGATGATTTTAGGGTTTGGTCTCGATCTACTTGTGCATAAGATTCTCCTAACATATAGGTAGTGAAACAAGCTCTACTCTACCCTAGGAAGCTTAAAATTTTACTTGATCTAAATTTTCTTGGATAGATTTTGAATTGTGCACTCGAGATTGTCTGCAGGTGCAGTAGTGCCACTGTGTGTGTGCGGCAGTGCCGCTCTGGAACTGACAGCAGTTTTTGAATTGCAATATTTGTGTTCCACTCGATCTACTTGGTTGTGAGTGCAGGTACTTGGTGAACTTGTTACTGGACATTTCTAGCACATCTGCACCAAGTTTGGTCTTTGTTGGAGTCTCTGCAGGAGTGAGGCACTGCCGCACTCAAGTGAAGCAGTACTGCACCTAGAGTTTAACTTTGACTCAAATTTGTTTTAAAATAGACCTGTTCACCCCTCTTTAGGCGAAATCAAGGTCCTTTCAGCTAGAATGTGCGTGTCAATGTTGGCGATCTCGCTCCCCGCAACTTTTGTCATGGCTGAGCATGCCACAGTACATCTCCGACCATGTTTTGTATTTGATTGATTGGATACCTCAATAGGTCACCGACCTTTATATTATAGGGTGAGAGGTCTATCTTGTGGGGTTAGAGTCTGAATACATGACAAAACAAGACCCGGTACAAATATGGATTTAGAGTCCTTCTTGAACTCCAACTGGAAGACATGCACCAAACAGTCCAGTGCTATCAATCGTGCATACACCAGACTATGTGGGGGCTTCCCTTTTTCGCGGGCCTTGCCTTTTTTTCATGACAATAAGGTGTCGCTCCAAATAAAACTTTGCAAAAAAACCCCATGTGCAGCCCAAGTCCCAACCATCACCCCCTCTATCCCGAGCTCTAAACCAAGGTGAACTCCAGAAACATCTCCTTACCTTAAGCTTTCACCCTCTTCCTCTCTGGCTTCACATCCTTATCAATTTGTCCTTGATATAAAAGGGGCACCCTAGTGTTACGATCAATCCTAATCTAATCGAACTCCGTCTGAAGGAACCCTGGTTTCCTCCCAGTGATCCACAATCCTAACTCTTAAACCTCTAGGAAAAGATCTCCAAAACGACAACCCATCCTAGATCGAATCGAGGCCAGTCAGCATCAAATATTAGACGGAAAAGGAAGTTGGATTATGAGTTTCCACCAAGGACTATGTGGCTCCTACAAGTGAAGAAAAGTACCAGAGATCATCTCTCCTAAGTTACATACATGATATCAGTACAAATATTTTTCACCGTCGGTTTGAACAAAATGTTGTTGAAAAATACTTTGTCGTCCGTTCGTTGCCAGTTTTTATTACAAACTGGTGCTGCGAACCGGTAGTGAAAATCATTTTGTATTACGAACCGGTGGTACAAAGTATCACCAATGGTTTTGTTCAAACTGGCGGTGATGAAAATGTCGTTGGTGAAAACTAATTGTATAGTAGTAAGGCTTCTTCTTGGTGAAAATTACGGCACCCAAGCACTTAAAAAATCTGGGGAGGATTATATATGTTTCTTTGACTAATTACTTTAAACAAACATTGAGATCGCATGGCATGGCATGATAATCAACACAGAGTTGTTTACTTATCTACTACTACTTCTTTACCTAAATCTGAGTGTTTCCACTATTTGTGTAAATCAAAATCAAGGGATGGATATTTTTTATATAATTTAAAGATAAACCTTTTTCTTAACAATGACATGGTTGATTTATAGTCACTTGTACTATTATAGGATTATACTCCCTCCGTCCACGAAAGAACGTAATTCTCACATTTCGAGAAACCTAGATACTTTCGAGTTTGACCAAATTTATATCAAACAATACAAATATTTATGATACAAAATAAATATCGTTAGATTCAATATTAAATATACTTTCATAATATACCAATTTGGAGACATAAATTTGAATACTATTCATTGTAAATTTGGTCAAACTTAGACAACTTTAACAGGCACGAAAACTATAGTTGCATTCTTTTGTGAATGGAGGTAGTTCTAGCTAGTGGAAGATTAGTGCATGATATTGACAACTGTAATTGTCTCATCACGATATTCTATTATAGCACTCCCTTTTTAAAAAAAATCCACAAAGCAGCCATCTAATTAATTATTTTTCTTGATTAATTTTCTCCTACATCTCGCATGGGTGCAGCCCGTTCAACCCAGTCGTTTGAGGGTGAAAGCTTATTACCGGAACTGGTTCAACAGACGAATCTCGCATGGGTGCAGCCCGTTCAACCCTGCTCAATGTCGGACTGTCGATTGAGCAGCCGCCGCCGGAACTCGCCCGGTTCATCACGTATGTGCCCAGTGGTGCCGCTCACCACGTGCAGCTTGATCGGGTACTTGGCATAGGGTTGTCGCCTGTCGGCGCAGCGGTGCCCCTTCCTCATGCCTGCCGAGTTCAATGGTGGTCTCGGCATGGAAAGAGAGTGGCAACATGATATTCAGTTATGTTGAAGTTGATCGGCCACCTGGCCGGATGTTAGGTTCTGCTACTAATGGTGAATGGGTTAGAGCGAGACTAATAATACAGCCGGTTGCTAATTGCAAAAATTCCTATAGCCTACATCTCAGCCCATCTATATTAATTTTTCAACATTAATATATGGCTACTTGTCTCTCTCACAAAGTTTCTCAGTTTTTGTGTCTAAGTCGGTTGTAAACTTATACCCCGCTTCCCTCTCTTTCCTCTTCTATCTCTGCCACCTCAGCATTCAGCTTACAGCCTATTATTATACTTTACTCTTAAAGGAGAAATAAACATCTATGAGTGGACCGGTGCCACAAACATATGCTTTGGGACATGGGAGAAGCGAGGGGATTTTTTTTACCTCAGGCCAGCCAATTTGTTCCGAGGAGGATTGTCAACAACCCAACTATGATTGCAACAGATAACTTGATCCCAACTAGGAATCGGATACAAGAAGATGAACAGTACTCCTACTACCAACTAGTACAGTAAAAGGTAAAAGAGATATTCTGATGATTGATATTGGTTGATCCCTCCTTGGGTGACGCCGATGCCTTAAGTAGCCAGAAGCCATCGCCACCATAGCCTAGTACCATCGCCAGCCTATCCATCCGTGGGCCCATATGGCAGTGGGTCCTGACAGGGATCGAACCCGCCACGCGAGGGACCAGCTGGTCTAGCGTCCGTTGGCACCCAAGAGGAAAATAATTAAGAAAAAGATAATTAATTTGATGGGTAGGTTTGAGATCTGTGTTCTTTTAAAAACATGAGTTATAATATACAAACAGACAATACAGGGTCAATTCTCTGCTCAGAAATTACCATATAAAAGCTAGGGGGGGCTACAAGTATAGTAACAGATAGGCTAACAACAAGACACAATTCACTTTGTCTCATCTCAGCAATGGCAATGCCGTTCCTACTCCTCTCTATCACTGTCCTTCCTCTCCTACTACTGGTAATAACCACCTCCAAGAATCGCAAGCCATACTGCAATGGAAACTCGCTCCCTCCTTCACCATGGCCATGTCTCCCGCTCATAGGCAATCTCTTCTGCCACTACCCTCCCACTATCACTTCCCTCACCGAGGCTCTTCGTCGTCTTCACGCTGCTCATGGACCGGTCGTCTCCCTCTGGGTCGGCAGCAAGCCAGCCATATTCATCTCCTGCCATGATCTCGCGCACCGCGCCCTCGTGCACATGGGCACCACCTTCGCGCACCGCCCGGCATCATGGTACAGCGGACTGAACAGCCATGGCGTGAACAACGCCACCTACGGCAGCCGCTGGGGCCTCCTCCGCCGCAACCTCAGCTCGCACCTCGCGGCAGCGCATGTCAAGGACGTGCTTCGGTCGTCCGGCGAAAGGCTCGTCAAGATCCTCGAGTCGGCAGCAGCAGGGGAGGACGGCGGCGGCGTCGTTGCCCCATTGGAGACGTTCCGGCATGCCGTCTTCGGCTTCTTCGCCACGCTTTGCTTCGGCGAAGGCGTTGACGAAGACATGCTCGGACGTCTGCGAGGCCTGCATGCCGAGATCATATCGCTCATCGTCGAGCTAGACGCGTTCCACCTTATGCCTCCATTCCTCCAGGTCGTATGCTATTTTCCCAGGTGGCGGAAGCTCTTGAACGCTCAGTGGAGGCACCATGTTCTCGTGACCAGTATCATCAGTGCTTGCCGAAGGAGGAGAGAGGAGGTTGTTGGACTTGGACACCACGCTGCAGAGTCTCGATGCTACGTGGATACCCTTCTTGGGCTTGAACTCGGAGAAGATGAGATGGTGAGCCTGTGCTGGGAGTACATGAACGCCGCGGTAAAGACCACAACAACGGCACTTGAGTGGATCATGGCACGCCTTGTCCTCCATCAGGTAACAAAGTAACAAACGTATACTGAAAATATAGAAGATGTCATTTTGATTATGATACAAGCATCTTCGTTCTAACAGGACATCCAGCAAAAGCTGCGGAACGACATCGCTAGGCGAGCCAGCGGCGATCACCATGATCCATTCGGGGAGGCCGTAGTGCTCGAAGCCCTGCGTCTTCACCCGCCGGCGCACTACCTCTTGGCGCACACCACGGACAAGGACGTCTCTCTTGGCAGATATGTGATACCCAAGGGATCCGTTGTGAACTTCGGTGTGGCTACCATTGGGCGGGATGCCACTTCGTGGACTGACCCCAACGTGTTCAGGCCTGAGCGGTTCATGGAAGGCGGAGAAGGCTCCAGCGTCCATTGTACCAGCGGTGGCGGCAGCAGCAGACCGGAGACGATGAAGATGATACCCTTTGGTGCCGGGCGGAGGGCGTGTCCGGGCGCTGCGGTGGCTATGACGGTGTTGCAGTCTTTTGTTGAGGATCTGGTCATGCGCTTCGAGTGGAAACTGGCTACAACTGGTTCCATGGGGGAATCCGTCGACATGACAGAGAAATTAGGGATTATAACCGAGATGAAGGTGCCATTACAAACTCACTTGGTTGTCAGACAAAATTCGGATGGCTCACATATATAAACAAACAACGGTATGTAGGTTACAACCCGTGCATATTATTGTTTTTTTTCCTGTTGGTGTTCTTGAAAAAATTAAAGCGGTATGTGCATAGGTTGTAGCCTACATACCATACAATAATTGTAATTGCGTCGTTAATTGTTATGCACTTAGAGCATCTCCAAGAGTTTGGCATCCTAAAATTTTTGGCAAAATAAGAAAAATACTTCTCTAATAGTTTAGTATCTAGGTTTGGCATCTTTGGCAAGTTGGCAAATCTCGGTCGATTGCGCGCATATATACGCGCGGGGCACCGGCCGCGCATCGTAGTTTTCTCGTGCTTAGCGGGGCTCTTCGTTCGCTTAACGGGGCTCTTCGTTCGCTTAGTGGGTTCGTTCGCTTAGCGGGGCTCTTCGTTCGCTTAACGGGGCTCTTCGTTCGCTTAACGGGGCTCTTCGTTCGCTTAGCGGGTCTTTTCGTTTCGTTAGTGGGTTTTTGGGTTTTTAAAAATAAAATTTGCCAAGCTGTTGGAGATGAGATATTTTTTCTCATATTATTTTAGGAGTTGGCAAACAACCAAATTTGAAAAACAAAATTTATCAAACTGTTGGAGATGCTCTTATATATGTTTTGGTTGTACTCTATAGTATCCCAAATGCTACCTACCTAGGAGGTGGAGCATGCACACTGTGCCCACCATCCCATTAAGAGCCCGTTTGGTAGAGCTACAACTCCGGTCAAAATAGTTTCATCTATGACTTCTCTAATGAAACAGTTTTTTAGCTTCAGCTTCTCTATTTGTAAAAACATTCGGTAAAATAACTTGAAAGAATTATCTATTTGGCACATAAACAAATCACTCTTCCGTATAAGGCATTGAAAATTTTGAACTTCCTTATCTAGCACCAACTTAAAATTTCCTTCCCTAAATGGCACTGTCGTCTATTTGATGCACTAACGGTCTCAAGTGACAGCTAAATGACATTTATACCCTTCTATGTAGCAGGAGGCCAACAACATCTAGTGCCAGGTAGGAAAAAGAATAAATAAACATGTTGTTAAATAAGGAAAGCATAAATATCACAAACATACTTGTGAATAAAAACATGGCATTTTGATAATTGAAGAGTGCAAATAATAATCAATAAATTTCATGCACAAGCTTCACAAATCTGATCACATTGTCAACATACTTAAAAAACCAAAAAAATAGTAAACACCTTGCACACCTCACATTAGCTCAACAAATCCATACAATAGATCCAAATATGCATACATTACTAGGTTCATAAACACATGAAGGTTCATATATAGGGGGTCTAAGTTCGCATTGTAGAACAACAGGTTTATCATACACACATTAGTTGCACTACATCATAGTTCATCGAGCATATGCCTTACACATTGCCAAGCACATCTACATAGAGAATCATAGGCTCAACCTTCTTTTGCTTCTTGTGCCATTTGTAGGATTAGCAAGCTCACCTGTTTTGTTTTTGGTGCCCATTGCAGGGCTATCAAGTGGCAGCATAGGATTTTTTTTTCAAGTTTGAAGAAAGTTGTTTGTTCATGCTTTCGGCCTTCTCCTTCGTTGGAGAATGAAACTCGATGGAAATCAGCTCGGGTTGATTGGAGTCGCTTCTTGACCTAAACATGTACATGTATCGAAGTTGAATTTAGATGTAACAAGAACGGGAAGAACTACCATATCAAATGCAGCATGTTACCTTTTTTATGATCTAGAGGTGGAATTACCATGTTTCTCATTTGTCTTGCTTGTAATCTCCATGCTGCTATGGTGGAAGAAGGGGTAAGGTAATTAGATTGGAAACCATATTTCATTCAATAATAGAATACAAAAGAGATCTTAATACCAGTTTGAACTCTTTGAAGGTCCAGATGTAGGGTCGGACTTTTTTCTCTTCCTCTTGTTATCTTCTTAATTGGAGACTTCTTAGTTGTAGTTCCCAAGTTTTGACTATGTATCAAAGAATAATGTAATTAGAAATCAACACAAGTGAGTAGATTTGGTAGGGGATCGCTCGGTGCTATTCTAGGCTCATCAGCGGTGAGGTTGGTTTCCCGGCAAGGAAGAAGAACGCTCGTCTCCCGCTGGATTGCCGTGGGAAGGAACGCTCAATCGTTCCTCTCTACTTGCTTTGCCCCTGGGACAAGCTCGTAATGAGTTCCTCTATTCTTTGTGTCCTCCCCCTTCCTATGGGATCTTACCTCCCGCTTATAGAGTATAGACCGAGGAAGGTTGGGTACAAGGCGGTTCGGGGGTTTTGAGTCTATGGTTTACATGCGCTGGAGTCCAGGAGGGTGCTGTTGCGGCATGGATGGACTTTGGCGTTGTCGTCGAGTTAGGGGAGCCTTGGGCGCCACCTGGCTCTTCTAGTGCTGACGATTTGACTGCCAGGGGCTATCGGCTTGGACCGACTTCTAGTAGGTGAGCCTTCTCGAGGCTTCCTTAGTGGCAAAGGTGCCTAGCTCGGGGCGCTAACGAGTGGTTACTGGAGCCCTTGCACCCCTGGAGCCAGCCCTGGGAGTTGTCTACTTGTGTGGCATCGCCTGCGTGACTTTGTCGGAGGAGTGGACGACAGCGTTGCGCGCCCGTCGGTCGGGTTGACGCTGTGGAGGCCCTGAGACTTGGATGCTCGACGGGCTGAGTGGTGATGCTCGGGGCATTGGATTCCTGCCTGTGCACTCGCCCGGGCTAAGGGTGAGCTTCCAGATTAGGCTTAGGCTGCCGTCGGTCAGGAGCCCGGGGTCTTAGCGAGCCCTCGAGCCCTGAGCAGAAGCTAAGGACTTGCTCCAGCTCGGCCTGATCCTCAGCTGGAGGGTACGTGCGAGCGTACTCGATGGGTATAGCCCCCAAGTGATCCTAAAGAGATCGGTCGAGGGGTCTCTTGGTGGGGAGTCTATCCCCATGGATTTGACATACCCCTATGTTTGACTCTCGTCACCAGGCTACCGTTTTTCAACGCCTGGATGCTCATGAACCTGCTTGCGCCAGGGAGGTCTCAGGGCTTCATCCAAATGACGCACAGGTAACTTCCAGGCAAGCTGTTGCTCAGGCATATAACGCCCAAGTACGCATCCAACCAGGTCTTAACTCATGTCTCGTTTAGTCCCACACACACTTAACTAAAACTCTGATTGTCTCCTTGAGAATCACTTGTCACTCATAATATTTGCACATATCAACCCATGTGAGGCAACAATAATGTAGGCAACTGATTGTGCAATTAGTGTACTTAGCTAGTGTAAAAGGATAAAAAAAAAGGATACGCTGACCGGAACTAAGATCTTAGCATAACATGCATAGCAGTTTGCAGAGCTGGCATGTGAAATATTATTTCACAGAGTGTCACTTGCTTCAATTATTTAATTTGGTGAAGAACTGAAGATAGTGGTTTTACAAAATTGGACGATCATCCAACATAATTGTTTGGCTAGACCTAATTATATTGTCTTTCCTCATTATTTATAATAATTTAAATTCATGTGTTGAAATATGTTATGGAAATAAATATTATACTGCTTTATGTATATAAAACCACTAATCATGCAAATGAGAAGTCTCCTCTTCCCCACAGTCTCTCTCTCTCTCTCTCAATTTTATTTTTTCTCCTATTTAAGGACCATTGAGTTTCATCCGGTTAATAGTTTGATCTATTTAGAATTTCTCTTGGTGTTCGATTGCCTATGCAATTAACTTCTTGATTCATCATCAACAAACTAAGATTTTCTTTCATCTTTTAAAATTTTCTTCTTTAGTGATTCTTGAGGTGTTTTGACAATTACATTTAGTCACTACTGGAAAGCTAAAATTTTCTGACAGTGCGATTACCGTCAGGAAAACAAAAATCGAATTTTCCTGACGGTGCACCATTAGGGAATAACCGTCAGGGCTTGCTCGACAGGGAAATATGAAATTGTTTGACGGTTCACCGTCAGGGAAATTCATTTTATTTTTACTGACGGTGATAAACCGACAGGAAAATTAGAAAACCATCAGGATAAATTGTTTTTCTCTGTCGGCTGGAACCATAAAAAAAACTGAGACCACTGACAGGGAAAATAATTTCCTTCTCGGTGTGAAACCGACAGGATATAAGGACATTTATCCTGTTGGTCGCCAAACCGTCAAAAAAATAGTTTTTTTATCCTGACGGTTTTGTATTTCCCTGTTGACATCTAACCATCAGACAATTTTATTTTCCCTGTTGGTGCAAATTTCCCTGACCACGACGAACCATCACAATGATTTATTTCCCTGATGGTGTTAAACCGCCAAGAAAACTATCACCCACAGAAAAATTATATAATGGTCTTTTCTATATAATTTAAAACAAATATATTTAATACAAGATACACAAAGATATATCAACATAAAATACAACACGCAATCATATAGATAGATTAGTCCAACTTAAATCCATTACATACATAGATGTCTTGTTTGCATCAACATATGTAAATACATACGATGTCCAAATATTTAGCACCCACCTACCCAAAATTACTTCTCCAAACATTTGGCATCAACATATCAGTGTCTTCCATACCACAAGTACTAGGTAAAGGTTAGTACTAGCTGAACATGCACACCACTAAGTACTAGTTGAAGGTTAGTACCAACCCAAGTGTATGCACAGAAAAACACCTCGAAAGGCACAGGCAAACACTTCAAAATATGAAACAACCAACATGACAACCATTCGGTCTTCAATGCTAAGCACTAGCTGAAGGTTAGTACCAACCTAAGTGTATGCACAGGCAAACACTTCAAAAGATAAAACCAACATGCTACACAACCATTCTGTCTTCAATGAGACCAGCACCGGCACCGACACCTCCACATGTGGCTTGATTTTGATAGTTCCTAGTTTCCGGTGCAACTCTACTTCCACCGTGGAGTTCCTCATTTGCTGCAATGTCGTCATTAGTCGATTCGGAACCAACATGAGATGATCCAGTCACCGGCTGCATGTGAATAAGTTCAAAATTATTAATTCTAGCAATAGTCTCCTACCTCTTTTATGGATTTTAGAAAACATGCTGAAATAAATGTTTAAACTGAAAACAAAAGATGTTCAGCTAACAATGTGTTGCCGACCAAGGTGGGCATGTTAATAGCTTACTAATTATTTTAATATCACTAGTCCAGAATATGTTCAGCTAACAAAAAGCTGTGTTGCTGTATTTGCATAACATACTAATTGCTCCTAGTTCTTCAAAACCGAAAGACTGTGAATTTCTACCTTTACCACGAGAAGTGAACATTGGAATCCCAGTGTTACATGATTCTGTGCAACTAAAGTCCATAGCTACAAAAGAATCAACAGAGGCCACTTCCTCACTGGTGCACTGGGTACTGCCATTCTGAATACCATAAAGCTCTAGTTAGGCTAATTGAAGCAATCTTACATAGGAATCAAATGCCTAAATTGTATGCCATACAATGGAGAGTAAAATTCCCTTCCACTTTTATTATTTTCCACCAATGTTTTAAAGCTAATAGAACATTGTTTATATACTCATAGTTGGTTGTGTTGCTGATAGAATGCTTAGCGCTTCCTCTAGAACTTCCTCGCCCATGCGCTGATAAAGTCACTACACACAAGCATGAACCTCATGTTAATGTGAACAAATGCTGTTGGAGACAACAAATCTTAGTTTAGATATTTGCATGTACCACTATCAAGCCTATTGCCACTTTGCCTACAGTGTCATTTTCATGTTGTAGCCTTGTATTTTCATGTCGTAGGTGTGCAACTTCTTGTGCCATGCTTTGCATAGAAACTGAATTCGATGGACGGTTATTGTTTTCCCTCGCAGCTGCCCTGATACCAGCTGCCCTAATAGCACCATTTGCAATGGCAAATCGGCCATGGGGTGTGCCACCAGAGAATTCATACAAGACCTTGCCATTAAATTCTTGCTCGTGCACTTGCTGGCTTTCCTCTTCGACATCCTCTTCCTCTTCCATGTGCTCATGCTCTCCATCCTCTTCATTTGGGCGTGCAACCCTCCTAACAGCTGATATGTAGTCGTCCTAGAAACAATGTTCATGCAGAAAGTAGTCACTTGCACTATAAAAGGAGAACCTAAAAGTAAATGGTTTCCATATATCAAAGTAGAGAGTGCTTACAATGAGCTTTTGTGCTTTCTGACTACTAATTGGACCACTACTGCTAGTGATATCCACCGTTTTGAAATTAGATTTCATCACAACAAATGTGTTCATAGGTGTTGCCTTTGCTGGACGACCAAAGTTTTTTTCTACAAAAGATAGAATAGGTTTTCAATGTAAACATCAGCAAAGAAATAGAAAAAAAACTTTATGAAGGGGTTCTGCATAGTGAAAACTGGGAAGCACTAAAAAAACATGTAACAGTAGTGAGGCCATATAAAGATCAACTGACTACCTAGGCTAGAGAATCAGAAAATAGGGAATAAATGAAACATGCCAATCCTATATGCAGCCTTAAGTCAGTAACATCTAATTTGCAGTATAATTTATTTGTTATTACACAATCATTGTTGTGATTATCAGACCTAAACTAATAAGGTGAGGAATAGAGCTGCACATACCACCATTGTATGAAACCCAAAATATGTTTGAACTCCAATATATGCTAATACTAATATTGGATTGTATATACTGTTAATTTTAAGAATGAAGAGGAATATATCTTTGGAGAAATTTGTGAAGAAAGGCAGTGGGGGAAAATAAGTTTTTATATCAGAGTAGAACTTGGAGTGACATAAAGCGTATGTATCAAGAATGTTCAGCACTGGTGTATTTTTGAACATGCAGATTTAGCATATAGAAACACAAACTTGCTGACCAACTGATTTCTAGTAGACATGCAGATTTCTAGTAAAAACAGCTGATTATGGCATACAGAAATACAATCAGCACACAATCTGCACCTCGACTACTTAGCACAAGTGGCCAAATAACCATTTTCAGATCATTCATAAGCTAGTAACTCTAGTCAACAACACCACATGGCCATGCCTATATTTCTAGCATAATATCATAACAAGACACTCATCAGCAAGGGTAGCATACCAGAACTTGTTGTGTCTCCGTAAATAGTCTAGATCCTCCATGATTTTGAGCAATATCTTGTGATTTGAAGCGACATTCTTGTGCTCTCGCTCGTTTTGCCTTGAAATCATCAGTGCACCAATAAGCACATAGCTTAGGCTACACCTCATCATTACACCATTTCAGCCTACTAGCCAAGTATTGTTCATACTGCAGCTGTATCGGGCGAGCTTGTGCGTCATCAATTGTGTTGAATGTATTGGGATCCCTATAGTACTCCTTCACATAATCCACATGGGCTTGATACATCAGGTCCCTCACCCTTTTCTTCAAATATTTTTCAAGAACACGATCAGCCTCTGCTTGGTCTTCTATACTGACTTCAAACAAGCGCTGCATGTGTACAAGACAAGCTAGATCAATAAAAGCAACTTATTTATGCAAGTTCTACTCCTACCTTGAAAAATAATGTGTTTCTTACCCAAAATTCAGAAAGCACACGATCTGCACTTGACACTCCCATTTGATTTGCAAGATCTAGAAAAAAATAATCTGCCCAGTCCAGTGTTGCACGCTTCCTAATGAGTGCACCATTCTCGTCTCTATCCTCAACCACACCAGGATATTCTCTCTTAAGAATGACTCCAAGTTGAGTCGTGTATTTGTAAGGGGGGTTCTTGTTCTCATAGTCAACATAGCTAAACTGCCAGCAGTCACAAATATTTGTTGTATTGAGGTGTTCAAATATTTATAATAACATGAACCATTAATTAGTAGTGTACTTACTCGTCACCATTTGGTTTAAGAACCACCTTGGTACCAGGCTTAGGTAGTGCTAATTCTGTCTGGCGCCCCGGCTTCCTTCCTCTTTTTTTAGGTGGCTCTTCTTGGGCAGGAGCACCTCTGGTCCTTTGGGTGGCATCACTAGTAGAGGTTGTACTAGTACCATGAGATGCACTGCCATGGGAGCCATGATTGCTAGTAGCACGATTGGTTTGAACATGATGAACGGCACGAGTCATCTTCACAAAAAGTATAGTAAGTTAGCATAGGAAATAAATAACCAGGACAAAAGGTAAGTCTGGACACGAAATAAATAACCAGTATAGTAAGTCTGCACAAAAGGTAAATGTATGAAAGGAGAACGGTTGGCTTGTCATCTTTACCAATGCAGAATGGACCTCTTGTCCTATCCCACTTCCCATTGTTACTTTGCACCAAATTGAGCGAATGACGATTACAAATCAGAGCTAAATCTAGCCTAGCCTTCACATTATCTTTGGCCTTATCTTGTATATCAAAGCATGTGTTCCATACGGCTTTAGCCATATTCTTTTCACTGTGCATCACATCAATATTGTGAGGGAGAAGAAGTTTATGGAAATATGGAAGCTGCCTAAAGCAAAGTACATGTGTCCAATTATGCAATTTTCCATAGGTCGCTGAATCACCTATAAACCTATCCAAATGGCATTGCATTTCCTCTCCTGTTAAGCGACTAGGAGGTTCATCAAAAACCCTAGTGTTCTTACGGAATGCATTTGCTTGTTGCCTAAATTCATGATCAATAGGCAAGAACCTCCTGTGGCAATCGAACCAGCAAGCCTTATGACCATTACATAGTGTGAAACCTTTGCACACATATCCATATGGGCATGCCAATCTACCATGTGTGCTCCATGCAGCAAAATCACCATATGCCATGAAGTCATGTACAGATCAAAGGTAGGCTGCCCTTAATTTAAATTCTTTCTTTATCGAAGCATCCCAAGAATTAACCTCTACCCATAGTTCCTGAAGTTCATCGACTAAGGACTGCATTAGAATGTTCAACTTTTTACTAGGGTGCTCAGGACCAGGAACAACAAGGGAGAGGAAAATATACTCATGACTTAAGAGTGTGCCAGGAGGCAAATTTAGTGGGGTCACGAAGACTGACCAACATGAATAAGGAGCAGCATTTAGATTAAATGGTGTGAAACCATCAGTTGCTACAACTAGTTGCACATTTCTTCTATCCAATGCAAAGTCAGGGTAGTCTATATCAAATTGCTACTAAGCTTCTCCATCACAAGGGTGCACCATTTTACCACTCGTTAAGGGACTAGGTGCATGCATTAGTTTGGCTGTTTCGGCATGTAGATACAATATTTGCAGCCTATCTGTGATGGGAAGATAACGCAAAAACATTGTGTGGAACTTTCTTCCCACCATCCTCATATTGATTGGCACCACAAAAATCACATTTCTCTTTATTCTTATTATCTTTGTAGAAAAGCATGCAGTTGTTGTAGCAAACATCAATTTTCACATATGGCATACCAAGACCCTCTAATAGTTTCCTTGATTGGTAGAAGTCATTAGGTAGCTTAGAATCTAGAGGAAGAAGTTCATGCACAATATCTAAGACGTCATCATATTCTGCAATAGACATGTTGTACCGTGACTTTACAACAAGCAATCGAGCAACCGCGGACATGCATGAGTGTTTGGTTTTCTCATGCACCAACTCATCTGCACTAGCGACCATCCTATAGAAAGCTTTAGCATATGGTGTTGGTTCATCTACTGCAGGTGGATGCCCCCCCAGCTAGATCAACTAGCATTTCATCCATATAGTTGGTCTCATCAAAACCCTCTCTATTTGCTGCATTGTCAAATTCAGCATGACTAACATCCTCCTCTCCATGCTCTGTCCATGTTTCATAGTCTTCCTTAAAACCATGCCTACATAGGTGCAATTCTATAGTATTTCTTGGGTGTCTAAAATAGTTCCGGCACTTGGCACAAGGACACGACACTTGATGGTACCATTTTGAGCTACACCCGGAAATGCAAATGCATGATTCAAGAACTCGGTGCTTTGATTAATCCATTCATTAGAGGGAGCTTTACCACGCTACCAACCACTATACATCCATGTACGGTTTGACATGTTAATTAGTTCTGTATTGAAAGATTAATATATTAGACATCACATTTTCTGAGTAGCTATATTTTAGGTAACAGAACAAACACTCAATTTGCATAGAAAGTACACTGCATAAAAACCAAGCATACACTATCTTTGACATGCACTATTTCAGATCCAATCAAAGATTTTTTTATTAATATAGAACTAAAACAAAGTTCTCCCTAAAACGATCTGGATTCACCTTCTTTATTTCAGATCGAGAAGCAATCAAAGATTTTTTTTATTAATATAGAACTAAAGTAAAGTTCTCCCTATGCATGATAGCAAACATTGGGCCTGAGACCGTTGAAGAGGTTTATGCACTAGTGCCATCTCTCAAGGCTAATAGGTCAGCTACCGAAGGTTCAGTCACTGAGGTTCTTGCTGCCCTCACAAACATAAAAGCTGCTAAGTGAATCTCCAATGAAACTAGAGTACTAGACTGATAATAGTAATACCCATGCTTCAGATATTTGAATAAACACATATATCCTGATTGTACAACATTCTTGTTGGCTTTCATTGCCTCCAGAATCGAAAGCAGTTGTCTTGCTGACCAAGGAGCCAGGAATCTGCAAACTGGCCCTTTGGTGTTTTGGATGTACTGCATAAATGTGTTATGCTGTGTATATAAAAAATGTAGCATGTACTGCATGAACTCCGCTAGAATGTCTAACTGTTGAAGTGCAGATTCAGCTGAGTGGTTGAACTAGTCTACTCGAACTGATAAGTACTGTCTGCACTTGTGGCTACTGCTTGAACAATGAAGCTGATGACTCGTTGCCAAAAAAAAAAACGATCTGGATTCACCTTCTTTAGTGTTATTTAAGTGAAGTTCTCACTAAACTGAAGCACATAGCCAAAGTATAATATATGCAGACATCACAAGGAGAAAAAGAGCATAGGTTAACCTTGTCTGGAACCAGGAAGCTCCTCACGGGCCCTTCACCTTCGGCGTGGATCCTTAGTCACGGCCTTCTCCAGATCTGGTGTCGCTGCCTCCGCCGGACCTCCGCTGCTCGCAGGCGTGGAGTAGGGGCAGCAGAAGTGTGTTCCTCGGTGGAGACTGCGGAGGAGCTGAGTGGTGTCCGGGGGCGCCGCGGCGTCCTGTCCGTGTCCGGAGCGGCGACCTTCTATCGGCGTGGCGTGGAGGAACTGGCCGTAGGGTAGCTGCGGCGGCGTGCAGTCGCGGAGGGGCGGCGTGGGGGCGGATGGGGCGGGGGAGGGGCGGCGTGGGGGCACGCGGATGCGGCGGGGCGGCGTGGGGAGGGTGCAGATGGGGGGCGTGGGGGAGGGCGCAGAGGAGCGGCCGGCGTGGAGGCAGGCGCGGAGGACCGGTGATGCACAGGAGCGGCGTGGGGAAGTTGCGACTCGCGACCCGTGTGCTGGATTGCGGCTCCTGGGGGATGCGGTGGGGGGATAGGGTTGCCTTTCTTTTATTTACTAGGTAAATGTCCGTGCGTTGCAACGGGTCAAAGATCATATCATGTGTGTTGTCCTATTACGAAAAAAAACAATACTTCAGATAGTGCAAGAACTTGAGAATATATGATTACAATCTGTAACGCAATGGAATTAATTACCACATATCATTGCTGTTGTGAAACTACGTTTTAATCTGAAGATATGCTATGAATTGTAGGTAACAAAAAGGTGAGCACAAAGAGTATCTCATCTATGTAGGTTATTGAATTTCAAAGCTTACACACTGATGGCCAGCACATATTGTCAACAACCATTATGCAAATACACGTGGCTACAATTTGTATCAATTGATTGTTCAACATTTATTTATGCAAGACCATGCTTTCAGGGGTATGGCAAGGTGTCACTATAGTCAGGTTTTTTGTCATTTGAGAGATCACCCTTATATCCCACATAACAGAGTTACAATTAGCCAGTTGTTTGTGATTTTTTTTGCATGATCTCCAGGAACAGGAACAGGAACAGGACTTGGTATGTAAAATTTGAATGAACGTGCGTGAGATCAAGCTGCAGGTATCTTGAGATGAGAAGCGTTGGGCCTACTAATGCACAACTCCCCTAGATGCGTCGCGCCTGCTACTGCACAGCTTCACCAATAGATTTCAGCAAACAAACCAAAGAAGCGGAAACAGGAAAAATAAAATCTTTATTTCTTGGCGGCTGATAATTTATTTAAGTGCTAACAACTGTTTTGAAAATTATTTCCATGATATCTTTCTTGTTGCTACAAATCAGTCATGCCCAGTCCAATTTAAATCATGCTCTATGCAAAGAAATAATAATAATTTCCCATTTGTGAAACTCAAGTCCAGCTCACGGTTCGAGGCTCGACGGGGACACAACAGTGAGTGATCCAACTAACATTGGGGAAAAAAAGATATACTCTACTAACAAGAGTGAGCCAACTAACATTGGGAAAAAAACTAAATTGTGATGAAAAAATGACTTATATATGCACGGCCAAATGAGTTTGCAACATACTCAGAAATTAGGATATACTTTGCTAACAAGCGTGAGCCAACTAACTTTGGAGGAAAAAACTAAATTTAGTGAAAAGGCAACTAATATATGCACGGCCAACATGAATTTGCAGTGTATTCAGAAATCAGAAAAAAAAATCACAAGACAATACATACGATCAAATTGTTTTTATAAGACAAAATGTCACATGGGTATGGAATTGCACGTCAACACAGGCATGGCACACTACAGGATTCAACAAGTGTTTTATATTTCTATCCTTTTCTTATAAGTTAATATACTAACTTGTAGGTCTTGCTTCATCTTTCTTATAGTGTACACAATTTTCTAACAGAAAGATGCATCCAATCCAGGAGATGGCAAACTAAATACATTCCATTCAATTCTCCTAATTATGCAGCAAGGGAGAAAAATTACCAGGATAAACCTCTAGAAGCATGAAGGATCCACTGAAATGTTATGTAGGCTAAAAATTCCACAAATCTGAAGTAATTAAACCAACCGCACAAAGGGCAGAGCAAAATAACTTGCACTTAATCTTTATTGCTGAGAGTGCATACCATCAGTAACCTGCATGGAATTTTAGTGGACAAGATGGCAAGATACAGGGCATTGCATAACAGTTAACTTGGTGAAATTAAAATAGCTAAATCTTCTCAGTCAGGTAGGGATGTCTGCCACCATGGGGCTGATCACCAGCATGTTGATCGTCCACTTCTCAGTCAGTTACTGGAAATTGGGCAGAAAGTGATTCATTTCATTGAATATTAGAACCGAAACAAAATGAGCTCGGATGTTTGTTCCTTGTAAAATGGAGAAAAGAAACAATGCAGTTAGACTTCATTGCCTTCCACACTCCAATAAGGAAGTGATCCACATGCTTGAGCTTCCACAAAAAGTTGAAAACCTTGAGATACATCTTCATAAACACTGTGTCTAGGGGAACCCTAGCATCATACTCCAAATAGAAGACATCCCAGCCGCAAGCACCCTCTCCATGATCCATCATCTTTACCCTTATCCGGTCAAAGATATTAGGGTCATCATACTGTGCATTGGATGCTCGGATTGCAGTCTCAAGCAACAAAAAATATTTTTTACAGCATCTAGTATGTCAATAAACAATAATCACCAATGATAAGGTAACGCCAAATACAAGCAGGAGACCATGAAATTTCAACCCAAACATACATATGCAAGAAAATAAAGGGGGCCAGGGAAGATAACATACCCTTGAGCCTCATGACCCAATATCCTACGGAACACGGGAGTGCCCTATGAGAAAGAAATTAGAAGTCCCCAATAACACGCAACTCAGCTCCGAGTTGCTGCGTCAAACATCTCAATAGAATGGGATGAGTGATCAGTAGATACCTTGGCCGACCAGAAGTAAACGTCAGTGTGGAAGAGCGAAGTGAAGAGGATCTTGATGCACACCTCCATGGCCTGCGGCAGCGCTACCTCCTCCACCTCAATGGACAGCGACTTGTTGGCCACTTGGCCTCCCATGCCACCATGGCCGCAGGGGTCCAAGAAAATTACCCACAGAACTGTTAGTCCAATAATCTAGTCTAGCAATAAAAAAATGGTCATTGCAAATTGCAGCATTCGTAGATCATATAACAAAACAGTAGAATGACTAACTACTTCCAATCTCACATTAGGAAAAGATTGGTCGCCATTATTCCTACAGAAAAAGAAAGAAAGAAAGAAAGTAAGAACATCCCCACCAAAGAATTCAGGAAGACGATACGTGAAGCATCCATTCTTGGACCCCAAAATTACTTTCGAACCCAAAAAAAAGACAAATCGTGAGTGAGACAGGGAGTGGCAGGTTAGTACCTCTACACTGGATCACCTTCCCTGTGGTCGTCATGGCCGCGAGCGGCATGGCGAAAGCAGCGCCACACTTTGATGGCGAGGAAAGCTGTGCGACAGACGACGGACCAGAACCTCCTTCGCGTCCTCATGCTTCACCGGGCGAGTCGGCCACCGCCGGAAGGCCATCCACAACTGGTGCCACCGCCTCTACGCCGCCGTCGCCCATCCCAGCACGGCCGCGCTCCTGCAAGAAGGCCCGGGTGAAGACGACGTGCCAGATCTTGGCGCTCAAGAAGATGCGGCTCGCTGAGGACGAGGAGGACGTGGCCCCACCGGGCTTGCTGCCTCCTCTCCGCTGATTTGTGCACCCGTCCAGGCCCTGCCTCAACAGACCTCCGCGACGCGCGCCCGCTGCCGGATAGCGGCCACACACGCTCCCACCGCCGGCCGCGAGTTCGTAGGCTTATCCAGTGGAACCGCTTCGCCAGGAGGGTGCACGATTTAGGGAGGAGCGGCATTCGATTGGACACGCCCGGTGGCGGCGCGATTTAGGGAGGAGACGTGGGAGCAGTTTCTTTTTTCACGGATGGGAGTCGAGCGCGGGCGTCAGTTTTGCGCGGGGAAGGCGGGCGGGGTGATTAGCGTTGGGGCGGGGCGATTAGTTTTTTATGGAGACGATAACACGCCGATCTTTTTAGTAGTAGAGATTTTTTTCCTCTTCCTGAATACCCACCCGCGGGAGATAATTTTTTGACAGGCCCCAAGCCCGCCTCTGGGCCTTTGGAGAGGCAAAAGCAAAATTTTGGGTGGGCTTTTTTTTTTGTTTTCACGCCCTCGTGGATCTGCCGGTTGCCTCTCTGTTTGCTAAAAAAAACTAAATTCCCTGTGTGTATTTTAAATAACCGTCAGGGAAAATACACAAACCGACAAGATAATGTGAATTTTTTTGAGAGTTATTGAAAACCCGATAGGGTAATTAAGTAGCCTGTCGGTTTCTTAAACTCACAGGTTAATAAGCTTTTTCCCTAACGGTTATGTATTTTCCCTGTGTGTTTTTCGAAAACCGTAAAAAATATGCATTTACCCTGATGGTTTTCCCAAAAACCGTAAAAAAAATCGAAACCGTCAGGGAATTTTGACTTTCCAGTAGTGAGTCCCCGTTTTGATCCTTTGAATTGAACTCATTTTAATAATTATAATTCAGACACATATTAATTAAGCTACCATGGTTGTATATGGATTATATTTGTATATTATTGTTGGCTATAAGAGAGAGATACCCATGTGTTGCAATTCTACCGTGGGGGAACGAGTTGAATAGCGTGCTATAATTGTAAAGTAGAGACATATAATGGTCATCTCTAAAATCAATTTCCATCTCTCACCCTATGAATTTGAGATAGGATTATATGTGAACTTTGAAAAGTGGTGGAATGTCAAATTCCAAGTCAAATAACTTAATTTATTAAGTAGATTTCATTTCCTCTAAATGAAAGGATCCAAACAACCCTTAAGGATTTTTATAGCTACTTAGTTCCATACATAGTTATTTGTATTATTTTCTATGCTTTTTAACTTTGATATGTTTTAAGGGCCTTTTGATTCGGGGACTAACAATTAGCCCCTATTTTTAGATGACAAATAGAAAGGCTAAATGTGGGCTAGTTATAAGAGCTTAGAGCAACTCCAAGAGTTCGTCTAAAATTAGTAGTCAAATTCCTTAATTTAGCCATTGTGTAAAAATAGAAAAGTCTAAAAAAGAATAGGACTCTACAATAGCATAGCTATTTTGCCTCTTGTATATTTGAAAATATGCTATTTCTGGATAGCGAGAATAGAAATCCATGTAGAAAGAGGAGCGCCGAACAGAAATTGACGCAGGGAAGAGGAATAGCGAGCGGCCATGGCATGCTATTTCTAGATAGCGAGAACTAGGGGATACATGACTTCTTATTTTGGATTACGGATACAATACCTGTTGGAGTCCTGTTTTTTCTAAAACAATCTAAATTTAGACATCAAGACAAGTATACACCATCTGTTGGAGTTGCTGGGGCTAATTGATGGTTAGAGTCTATTAGTCCTTATTAGCCTATAATTAGCCCATATTTAATTTGTAGCCCTAGGATCCAAACAAGCTCTAAATTTGAATTAAACTATGTAAATCTCCTTTTACTTAAGATAAATGTTTCTTTGACTAGCTAATTACTTTTGACAAACATTGAGACTGCGCATCCTAAAAAACATTGAGATAGCATATAATCAACACAAAGTTGTTTTCTTATCTGCTTTTAGGTCAATTTTGGTAGAGCTCTTCTTGCTTCATATTTTTTTTAAAGTTGATTCTCTATGAAAAGTGATTCTCTGATTGAAATTGATTCCCTATAATTCTCTACGATAAGATATGTGCATATAGTTATTCTGTGCGTGAAGTGAATGAGGAGAAACTATTTTTTAGCTTCTAGTCTCCTAGTTCATTTTAAAATCATTTTATAGAATCAGCAAAAAATCATTTCTTATGAACAAAAACTGTTTGGCAGAGCTTCTTCTAGATTCAGGCTAGAAGCTATTCTTGGTGAAGGACCAAGCAGACGATCAGAGAGGAGTGAATGAGAGCCAATTAAAAACTTCGACCCAACACCCTCTCTTTAATTGCCAAAGTCACACACCTTAACTAGTGAAGTCTCGACCCTAGGAACAATTGGAAATAATCAAAACGTCACGGAAGCAAATCAACAAAGCACAAAAGAATTAACTGCTCCCTTAGAACTGATCAGAAGAGATGAAGCACTATTGCTTGAGTGAAACCAACCGCAACAACGAAGAAACGAAAATTCAAAGGAATACTACTGTTGTAGCTGCATATAGATCTTTCTCAAGCAAGACTTCAAAACAAAATTTTCCAACGTCAATGGTTGCCGCTGAACTCGGCAAAAGACAGAAAGATCAGACGTGCTGCAGCTGTTCAGCAGCTCACAAAAAGCTTGAATGATCGATTACTGTAGCAGGACAGCAACTGAAACCTGTTGCTGTCGGCTTTTACTGCTGCTGAGGCGGAGGAGAGAGTAGACAGGCTGTAAGCTTACAGACGGCTTAGACATAAGAACAAAAAACTCTGTGAGAGAGACAAGTGAGCCCTGTATTAATAATGAAGAGCTAACTACTCTAAGAGTGGGCTGAGAGAAGACTGTAAAGAAACCTTACAGCCAGCAGCTAACTGTATTATTAGCCTTGCTCTAATGCAACATGTTGTATGTTGTAATATCACGTGAAATGATTGGCTTATAGAGATAGCTTTTGCCTCCTTGGAGGGAGTATACGCTATGGTTCGACGACCAACAGGAAGCGAACACCAGACGAAGCGTTCTGAGCAAACTCGACTGAAATAGTTGTCCGAGAGACTGACGGCGGCCGCAGGAAAAATCCAAATCGGCTCAAAACAACATCAGACAACTAAAGATTTTTGGTGCACCTTCACAAGATCACGTAGCGACCATTTCAACCCAAAACCACAACCGAAGATCAAGAAATTTAGATGAATTTCAGGATCTTCAAGAAAACCTAGAGAGAGGAAATTTTGAGGAAAAACCATGGAATCAAGATGCTCATGAGGGGATTGAAGAGATTGATGATAGAAATACCTCCTAACATATCCCAGCACCAATTTCTCCTAAAAATTCGCACCAAAATCGCAGCCAAAAGCGAAGCACAAAATTACCAAGAAAATTACCAACAAAGAGATATCTGGTTCGGGCAGCCTCCTACCTTGTTTATAGGTCTATTACGCGTTCCCAACACTTAGATATTTAGGCTTAACCATTTAACCCAAAGGCAAAATGGACTATCTCTTCGGTGCATCTGACGGCCACGAGATTTTCACGACTTTACTTCACCTCGACGCAAGCTTCGCGATGATGCTTACGTGTCGCCTCCTGTTCCCACCTAACTCCAACCGGGTTTTGAGGTCTAAACCCAAAAATCGTCTGACCGGTGGTTTTGAAATCCAAACCACCAAACCTCCTAGAGAAGCGTATCCGCTACGCCTCCTCTACGATCTTGACATATGTCACCGTCTCCTCGACCGCCCGATCACCAAGTCCTTTTGTACCTCTGCTTGACTTGCTCAACATGGTCTACTCCTCTGTATGTACTATTGCTTGTCGATGTTCCTAAGTGTCAGCTATCCACGGTCAATCTTCTGGCCACCTTAGTCCCTTGGTCCAAGCCTCACGTCCATTCTTCACCGCTCCCGGTCCATTGGCATGGCATGTCTCTACTTCACCCTCCATTTCGTCGACCGTCTATGTACTCCACACCTGCACACTAATACAGCCAAGAGACATGTTACACACACTCATGCAATGGTTAGTCTCCAAACTCAACCAAAGCCTTGATCATCTCCTGATAATCACTTATCACAACTCCTCACACAATGGTACAAATCAACCTTATGTTCGCACTAGGAGCTCTGCCAAACTAGCTCTCCATACTTAAATCTACATGTTCTCACTACTTTTGCAAATCGAAATCAATGGTGGGATATTTCCAGCCTAATCTTTTACTTAACAACCACATGATTGGTGTATCGTCACTTATATTATATACTAATTGTAGAAGACTAGTGCGTGAGATATTTGCAGATATTTTACGTAATGCATTGGTGACGATACACAGGATCAATCTCTGCTCAGAAATTACCCTATAAAAGCGGGGTTATAGAAGATGCGCCACCAACAACACAATTCACTTTATCTCATCTCAACAATGATCATGTTCCTACTCCTCTCTGGAATTATTGTCCTTCCTCTCCTACTGCTGGTAACCATCTCTAAGAATTGCAAGCCATACTACAATGGAAACTCGCTTCCTCCTTCACCATGGCCATGTCTCCCGCTCATAGGCAATCTCTTCTGCCACCCTCCCACTATCACTTCCCTCACCGAGGTTCTTCGTCGTCTCCACGCTGCTCATGGACCGGTCGTCTCCCTCTGGGTCGGCAGCAAGCCAGCCATATTCATCTCCTGCCATGATCTCGCGCACCGCGCCCTCGTGCACATGGGCAGTTCGCGCACCGCCCGACATCATGGTACAGCGGACTGAACAGCCATGCTGTGAACAGCGCCACCTACGGCAGCCGCTGGGGCCGCCTCCGCCGCAACCTCTGCTCGCACCTCGGGGCACCGCATGTCAAGGACGTGCTCCGGTCGTCCGGCGATAGGCTCGTCAAGGTCCTCGAGTTGGCAGCAGCAGGGAAGGACGACGGCGGCGTCGTCGTTGCCCCATTGGAGACGTTCCGGCATGCCGTGTTCGGCTTCTTCGCCACGCTTTGCTTCGGCGAAGGGGTCGAGGAAGACATGCTCGGACGTCTGCGAGACCTGCATGCCGAGATCTTATCGCTCATCGTCGAGCTAGACGCGTTCCACCTTATGCCTGCATTCCTCCAGGTCGTATGCTATTTTCCCAGGTGGCGGAAGCTCTTGAACGCTCAAAGGAGGCACCATGTCCTCGTGACCAGTATCATCAGTGCTTGCCGAAGGAGCGAGGGGCTGTTGGACTTGGACGACTCCACTCTGCAGAGCCTCGATGCTACGTGGATACCCTTCTTGGGCTTGAACTCGGAGAAGATGAGATGGTGAGCCTGTGCTGGGAGTACATGAACGCGGCGGTGAAGACCACGACACCAGCACTTGAGTGGATCGTGGCACGCCTTGTCCTCCATCAGGTAACAAAGTAACAAACGTATACTGAAATGATAGAAGATGTCATTTTGATGATGATACAAGCATCTTCGATCCAACAGGACATCCAGCAAAAGCTGCGGAACGACATCGCTAGGCGAGCCAGCGGCGATCACCACATGATATGTGGTGAGTGGCAGAGGCCATTCGTGGAGGCCGTGGTGCTCGAAGCCCTGCGTCTTCACCCGCCGGCACACTACCTCTTGGCGCACACCACGGACAAGGACGTCTCCCTCGGCAAATACGTGATACCCAAGGGCTCCGTTGTGAACTTCGGTGTGGCTACCATTGGGCGGGATGAGACCTCGTGGACTGACCCCGACGTGTTCAGGCCTGAGCGGTTCATGGAAGGCGGAGAAGGCTCCGGCGTCCATTGTACCAGCGGTGGTGGCGGCAGCAGCAGACCGGAGACGATGAAGATGATACCGTTTGGTGCTGGGCGGAGGGCGTGTCCGGGCGCTGCGGTGGCTATGACGGTGTTGCAGTCGTTTGTTGAGGATCTGGTCATGCGCTTCGAGTGGAAACGGGCTACAACTGGTTCCGTGGGGGAATCCGTCGACATGACGGAGAAACTAGGGATTATAACCGAGATGAAGGTGCCATTACAAACTCACTTGGTTGTCAGACAAAATTCGGATGGCTCACATATATAAACGAACGGTAGGTAGGCTACAACCCGTGCACATACCGCTGTTCATTTATTATCATTTTTTCTGTTGGTGTTCTTGAAAAAATAAACAGTAGTATGTGCATAGATTGTAGCCTATCTGACAGTAATTGTATTTGTGTTGTTAATTGTTATGTTATGCACTTATATATGTTTTGGTTGAGCATGCACACTGTGCCCACTGTCCAATTAAGAACACGTTTGGTCAAGCTCTAGTTCCAATCAAAACAGCTTCATCTATATATGACTTATCTTATGAAATAGTCTTTTTTAGCTTCAGCTTCTCTATTTAGAAAAAAATGTTTGGTAAAACAGCTTTTCCTGCTAGATGAAAACGGTAAAATGACTTCAGTACCCTTTAATTTTATTATTTTTGTTTTTTCCTTTTCTTTCTTTGTATTTTCCTTACGGATTTTATCTTTTCTTTATTCTCTCTCTACCTTATCTTTACCGAATGCCCATCCTCGGTCTCATCTCTTCTCTCGACGGCTCACCTCCCTCACCTAATCTCACACTTGCCTCTGCGTCAATGGACGGCACCGTCTCAGGCTCGCCTATGCTCCGATGATGTCAACGCTCGGGCCCATCTTCTCCACTACGCAAGCCCTGCGGTCGGACACTGAACTCTGCACAGCATTTAGGCTTCTCCACTGTGCAAGTTCTGTCGCCGCGACGAGGAACAGCGTCGTTCCACGTTGAGAGATGGACAATGCTCGGGCCAGCCTCCGCCTCTCCGTCTGCCCATGTCGAGGGCAATTTCTCTCTAGGCCCATGGATCGAGGATGAAGCGAGGCGAAGCCACAATTTTTAGCTTAGCATCCCACATGTTCCTTCTCTCAGTACCATTTACGGGGCTTCACACGCGAAGCTGAAACCTCCTTTTGCGTTTGGTCGGCGAGGAGGTGAAGCTGTCCATAAAGTTGTTGACGAAGCGCTAACAAACACATCGTAAAAAATTACAGGAGCGAACCGTGGCAACGAACACTCCGTCGGTGGGATTCCGAACGTGGCTACCTCCCTGCATAGGTGGCCCAAAGCTTTGATATTAGATATATAACATGTTGTTGGCGTAAAAGATGGCTACACAACAAAGCGCTAAACACGCAAATCGCACATTGGTGAAGTGTTGTCGAAGATGCAAGCGCTAGATAGTCTATCGTTGCCAGAGATGCCATTGCCACGATGAAACTCTGGAGTTCTCCAATGGTTTACTCCAACGGCTCTTTGAACTAGCCATTGCCACGGGAAACTCCATTGCACTCTTTGTTCTACCACCGAAGAGATTTGGTGCTCACAACCAGCCAAGCTGAATGTCGAACACCGTCTTTGGAGTACTACTCCGGTGCATGCTACAGAGGACTCAGGTGCCTTCTTTTACACTTTTCCACGCTTCGTCTGCTTTTCAGTGAAACCTCTAGTGCTCACCTCTCCGGTGACTTCAGAAGGCAACATGTTGCACCCTGAAAACCAACAGTCAGCAGGCACTGTGCCAAGCTCCGGTGGGCCTTCCGGTGGCCTCTCTGGACAGTCCTAGTGCTGCCAAAAAATAGCACACGGAGAGCATCTCTCAAACCCTTGTCAAATATACTGAACACATGCAGAAATATTTCACAAGCGCACGGATATATCGTTGTAGCATTTCATCCGAAAGTATTCGGGTATCGTTTATTTATATTTTTTCAAAGGAAGATATAGTGTAAAAGTCTCTAGTAGGGACATGGTCAAGATAACATGACTGTATAATAGACCAAGGTCCATAACAGGGGTAAGCCAGGATAAATATTGGATAGTGTGATACAAACACTCAAGCAATCTTAAAGATAAAGATAAAAGAAAGAATAAAGAATAAAAGAATATACCTAAACTGGAGCAAACATATCTTGTATAGCTATGCTAAGATGAACATATAATCATACAAATATATGAATTTCTAGGGGTAGGGATTCTAAGTTAAGATAGTTTTGGTCACTATAAACTTACTTTGGGCACTGGATCACACCTGATCTGCCAGGCGAGGCCGGCCTGTAGCTCTACGCCGTATCAGGATTACGAATGACGGACAGGGCTGTCACCACCTGCCGCTTACCCCTTAACCGGAGGATACGAGGCAAACGAAGGTAACTTCTAACATAGACCCCACGTCTATGCTATTGGTTACTACTCTAGCGATGGGCAGGAACTTTCGTCTTTATCAGGAGTCCTCTTACTAGAGCATTCGCCATGGGGACGGACGACGAACCCGCAAAAAAATAATGACAAAAACTAATCTTAAAGTAGAACATACTACCTCAATTTAAGTCTTGGTCTAAACATGTATGTATGTAAGATTAAGCATAAAGTTCTACATCCTAAATGAATAACATAAGAACTTATCTCTAATTCATAAGCATAACTATATTGATAATATGATAGCAAGAACATAAGAGAAATCTTCATATTATTCATACCAAGAATTCTCTAAAGTACAAGCTCTCCAGTGAAGCTTCTTGTCTTGCTCCAAATAAAACTACTAAGAATCTCTGCTATAATTGACCACTTTGAATTATTTTAGATATACCAACAAAATCGTACCTCGCTGAGTAGTCTAACCATTATATACCTAGAAAATCACATAATTGTATACCCAGAAAATCACACATAAGAATTTACCTCATTTAAAATCGAGAACTAACCAAAGAACTGCCTCAGGTCCGAGGGCCGAGAGATGAAGTTTGATGCGAGGCTTCTCAGCCTTCTCACCTCAAGATGGCAACGGGTACATACCCGACGGGTAGTGCCCACCCGTACCCGCACCCGCAAAATTTTACCCGTCGGGTTACCCGTACCCGCATGCGGGTAAAAAAATAGTTCCATACCCGTACCCGCCGGGTAATTCTCACCCGACGGGTAACCCGTACCCGATAGCATACCCGAAAATTACCTAAAAATATCAAATAGTCACATACAAAAATAAATCATTCTAAGCTTCCAACAAGTTACAAACATGCTAACAAATATTATTAGCATCATTACAACAAAGACAATCTACTAGAAATATAGTGGATGTCTCAATGGGCCAAATTCATGACTTATATGCGCTAAAATAACTGAGGTTGACTAGTTATTTTTGCGGGTATGTCTTACCCGCGGGTATACGGGTATGGGTAGTATACACCCGCACCCGTACCCGCATACCCGATGGGTATATGATTTTGTCCAATAACGTATCCACGGGTAGAAAATTCATTCCATACCCGCCTCTTTATCGGGTAATACCCGTCGGGTACTCGGGTTTCGGGTACCCGTTGCCATCTCTACTCACCCCCGCGTGCCCTCCGCCTTATCACGCGAGACTTCAAACGACTCTGCGTTCGATTCCCATCTCCCCCGATCTTATTCCGTTTTTTTTCCGAAAAAAACACGGTGCGCGCGGGCAGGCTACGGCTCCTGGCTGCGGGGCTCTAGGGTTGCGCGCGGCGGCGGCGGCGCCCGGCTCCCGCAATGGCCGCCCTCCGACGTGGATGAGCCCCGGCGGCCGCTAGCCCCTTACCCGCGCCGCGCGCGAATCTCTGTCTCCCTCTCTTCCGATGTGGTGGCAGAGTCGGCCTCGACGACGGCTGCGTGGGCAAGCCGGCCGGGGACTTGGGGGCTGTGGCGGGCGCGGGCGAGGAGCTGGGCGCCCTGCGTGAAGTGCTGGCTCGACTAGGCCGTGGAAGAACCACCGCCGGCGTCGGTTGCCCCAGGGTTCCGGTCTGGTCCTCGCCTTGCCGGAGGAGATGAACAGCGCTAGGGGCAGCCACCACAAGCAGCAGCCGAGGCTCCGACGGCAGCATCAGGCACTCCTGATGCAGTAGGCGCTGCAGCAGCAAGTCAGGTGCTGCGGCGGCCATGACCCAGGTCGTCCCCATGATCCTCGCCTCTCAATTTACTGTGAAATTTGCTCCTGCAGGATGCTTGGTTCGGTCAACATGCTGTTTTTTTTAATTGTTGTTGACAATTTCCACCCTTGATTACTAAAGTGAAATTTGCTCCAGGTACTTTTATCTTCTTTCTGAAAGATTATGGGACTATTTAGGATTAAGGTTCTTAAGTAAAAACTTTTACTTTCAGATAAGATCAAACGTAAAATCTGCAGTGTACAGCTACTGTCAAATGGTTATCTTTGTTAGTAATTTGTTGTCCTGTGGCACTTTTTTTTTAAGTTGGTGCTTGCATAGCTGGACTTATTTTTTTATTGTTAATGTACTCACAATTGGTGATTGGTCTGAATCATGCGTTATGATGTCAAGGATTTCGCAAATGTTGGGGTTTAGTGTAAGATTATGTATAAATGTTGTTTTTTTCGTTGCCTTTTCAGCGAGCAATTGAAATTACATTTGCAATTAGAAACATCCCAGGAGGAACGAGGTGCCTTTTCCATTAAGAAGAAAAAGTAGCCATCCAAACTGGAGTGGGAGAGGTCTACACTCAGCAAATGGGCAAGGTTCAGTTCCTCAGTGGATAAAATGAGATGTTTGTTATAATAAAATTTGGTTTTATGTATGCAGGAGCGGTGATATGATCAGTTTGCTCGACAAGCAGTGCGTGCGTGAACAGGACCGCCGCCTCTGTACGACGTTTTGTACTTGCAGATGGATCTCAGGTGATGAATCTAGATAACTGGTAAAATTGTCTGCTCTTTTTTTTTTTGGAATTTTTTGGGCAGAAAACAATCCTACATGAAATTAAGATGCAAGGGAAATGCAAGTCTGAAGAAAAAATGAGGCCACGTTGTGTCCTTTTTACTTTCCTTCTTTTGGCACATACAAGAACGCAGAATTCAGTTGTCCTTGTTCTGAAAAGCTATAAGAGGCCGAACAAGACAATAAAATTTGACAGTAATACTAAGATCTTTCAACTCTGGTGAATTATTAATTTTCTGGG
Organism: Saccharum hybrid cultivar R570; assembly: GCA_038087645.1. Taxonomy (NCBI): domain Eukaryota; kingdom Viridiplantae; phylum Streptophyta; class Magnoliopsida; order Poales; family Poaceae; genus Saccharum; species Saccharum hybrid cultivar. Next base: position 18,886,885 of record JAQSUU010000293.1, read on the forward strand.
TGGACCCAGTGCTGTATTTATATTATTTTTTGCCCTATTCTCTGGTAAGAAAGAGAACTCCTCATTCAACTAGAGTAGCAGAGGCAAATATAATTAAGATTACTGCTTAGAATCCGTACTCTGCTAATGCAGGGCTCAAGGAAGCACTACTGTGTCAATAAGGTTGCATAACCTTGGTTTCCAAAATAAACTGAATAATGATGAGCAGTACCATCTGGCTTCGGAAGAATTGAGAGCTACCTTCATCCATACATGGATTACGTATTTCTACATGTAACTTGTCAGCTAGCTTCATACAGAAAAAAAATCTAATATGGTATATATATATATATATATATATATATATATATATATATAGGATTTATGTCATGGTCTCCAACCTGAGTTCATACATGCTTGAGTTCTATTGATCGAGTGCGATAGTAGATTGAGCAGGACGAGGAACTTGTCAGCTCATGTTAACTTAAGTTATCTTGCACATAGGCCAGAGGCTCATCTTTAGCAGATAACACTAGTAACTGTCTAATAGTAAAGATGACAATTTCATTTGGCACTAATGCTTCATATCATTATACGAGGATGAAAGGAGATTTTGGATGGAAGTGTTTAGCATCTTTAGCAGATAACACTGGTAACTGTTTGTTGTTATATCTTGCATGAGTATTTGTTTTTGGAATTATTGCTCAAGATATGGAAGTGTCAGTTTTCTGCTTGTTGTATACACCCTTGCAGTTATTAACTTGCACTGGTAGGCTTGTGCCTCTTCCCCTGTAACTCAGAACAAGGCGAGAAAGTGCTGGCATCATTTCTTCTTCTTGCTCGACACATTTAGGTACTCAAGGTTGAGCAGCAAGTCAATGGAGTTCAGGAACACCTTGTTGGCTGTGGCTGAAATCGTGTGAGAGATCTCCTTACACCTTCAATCTGCTTCAGGGCAAGGAAGCCAGGGTTGTCTGCTATGGCTTCACCAATCAGCTCGGCACTCTCAGCCTCTCCCTGTTCATAACAAATACCAGAAGCAAGTTGTGTTTCAGAATTCAGAGCAAAGTTCAGCTCAACACAATAACATCAACAAGGATACTTTGATATATAGGAATAAAATATATTTTGTGCTGCTCAGCTTGACAAGATGAATTGAAAATATCATTTGGGCACTAGAGGTAACTCAACAATAAATCTTATGATGCAGCCAAAATCATTAAAATAACTGTAATACAAATTCCGGTGATGAGAATTTTCTAGGACAGTGTTTTCGAGTGTGAGAGTTTGTAGTACACAATACTGAGTACCTATTATATTGTGTCCACACCCTTTTCCTTCCATATACATTAGCAAATAGCTAGCCCAGCCCAATTGCATAAATATGATAGATTTAAGATTTTTCCAATGTTTAGAAGAAATAGTTCATGAGGCCAATGAACTTTTTTTTTGTTCTTGGCTTCTTATTAGTTAATTCTTGGCTTCTTATTAGTTAATGCTACATCATGGTCTACGAAATTTGTTTCTTGGTTATGTCTTGCAGTAAGGTTTGTGCATGTACATATTTCTTTTTCCTACATGGATTCTTTTCTGACATGTCTCCTAACCCGTAATAACATGCACTCAACTTATCACCTACAATACTTCATTTATTCCGTTCCTTTATTGACTTCTGTATCATGGCTACAATAGCAAGGGTCTCATACCTATTCCAAAGCTGTCGTTGAGAAGGTTTCTAGGAGCAGTCTCCTAGAAATTATGGGCAACAGGTACATAGCATCATGTGAAATTGGCTGACGATTTTGCCTTTGTCCTAATTTGCAAGGATGTGATCTTTAATTTCCCTGTGTGCCTACCATTATTACCAAGTTGACAGTCCCACTGTTTAATCCAGTTTGGCTACCTAAACCATAGTCAGCTAGATCATGGACAAAAAAAAAGGTTGTACAACCTGTTCTGCTTCTCTCCCATGAAAAGGTAAATATTTTACCTGTACCCAACTTCTTAATCTTTGTCTCTACCCAAGATAAATCAGGAACAGAAAATTAGCTAACTAATTTGCTATACTGTGATTCATATCTCAGCATTATGAGATATCAATATCAACATGGTTATAGGAGAAGGCTAATTTTTCAGATCCTTTAGTTTTGCAATGGCCTTTTCTTAACTTTGCTTATCGTGGCTGATGACTAATGACTGTAATTGACTCATGAATCATGACTGTAATTGTAGATTTTTTGCTTTCCTTAACTTGGCTTTTCATGCCTGCTGAATTTTGCTTGAAACAAGAATTTTATTTGTCTGTTTAAACTAGAATGTTTATATATATGTAGGATTTATGTCATGGGCTCATGGCCTCCAACCTGGTGTAATGTTACTTTTTTGCCAAATTTCATCCCATGGATAGATAACAAAATGGACCTTTCATTTTTAAAAGGAAACTAAGATAGTAGCATGTAATGAGCTATTTATTTGCTTGCACTTGGCTTCCTGATGGTTGGATAGAGGTCTGGATACATGTTGCTGACCCAACATGGTTGGTCAAACCTCGTAGCATCATTGATAGGTCATTGCTGCTCTTCTGTTCTGTGCTTTCTATCACTGCATTTTGTATTTGTTACAAAACCATGTCTCTTGTCGACAGGGAGGCAATGCACTATGCTGTGAATAGTATAGCAGAATATATTCCAGAGACTTCAGTCATGAATCCTACCTATATATTGACATATGAGAGCGCAACTGAATTGCTTTACATGAACCCGGAAGAAAAGGAAGATTTAAGGATTCTTCAAGAAGCTGCTTCAATTCGTGCACAGTGACGTTGTAGTCAGGTACGTGTAAAATCGGTTTTGCTATCTACTGATCTACAATGCATCATTGCACAAGTCAGGCTTCAGAAGGCTGGAGAGTTTATATTTTAAGTCTTATCTCATGTTATCGAAAGTTTATATTTCAATTTCTTTAGACTTTGTAGGAGGTTGACGAAGACCAAGAAAATTTGGAGGATGATAAAGATTCTGAGCACAATTCTGATAGCCTTGATGGCCTTGACACATCTTCCTTTAGAACATTCTTCATAAAGAGGATGATAAGGATTGGTGGTTTCAAACAAACAATTGCATAGCCTAAAATTGACAGAGAGTCAGTAACTCATACTGAACCAGATGCACCTGTATTGGAGCGCTAGGAACCAAAGGAAGTTGCTTCCTTCAGTAGTTTGCCAATTATGTCGGAAGCATTTGTTCTTTTGTCAGAACTGATGCAATCGATTCTTTATGCCTCTCTCCCTGTTCTTGCCTAGGGAAGGAACTGGGCCTTGCTAGACAAGTTTAAGATGTCTCTTATTCTGCTATGTTCTAACTTTTCATCACGTGTGTCTACTGTTATCTAATTTTTATGTTCATAGTTGTGCAGTACATAGAGGCATGACATATCTTTATCTATTTTATATTTGTTTAGAAGGAGCATGCGTTGCCCTGGTTTCTCGCTCTTGGTAATGTTACTGTTTCCTAATTATCTCAAATGTATTGGCGTATGTACTGGACAAATTTCTATAATATACTGAAAATGATGCAATGAATTGGAATCTCTCTTAGTTGTCTTGTTGTACTCTATTTATGTTATGAAATACCACTGTAGTTTGGTTTTTCTCATGTGCATCCCTCAAACAAAGCCGTGACGTTAGCATGGACACTATGCTAGTAGTAAAAAGATACAAGTATGGGAGAGAGGCTCTTGTGTGGTGTGTCTTGTGTGAGAGCTCTCCCCATCTATTTATAGCTTTAGCATGGTCGTTTTGGCGTTGGAAAAATAGGAAACTAGGCTACACTGCCTATGCATGCCGCCATGCAACCGCCTGATGAGAGAGAGGCTGCGCGGGCTTGTGGGCGGTGCGGGCGCACCAGGGGTGTGGCTGCACCCCTGCTGGCCTACCTCGCCACCGCCTTGCGCTTGTGGGCTCCTGGCTGGTCCTAGGTCTTTGCTATGGCGGTGCTTGGTGAAAGCATCTAGGTCCCGAGGTTTGGTTTCGGCAATTGATGACAACGCTTTATTACCATGACTAACGTGTGTTTTGCAGAAACTTTGGTAAGTTAGGTCATGGAGGTTTTAACTGCTTTGGGCACCATGGTATTCATGCCCCTTGATGGAAATCGTTTCGGTTTTCAAAAGAGTGATGTCAAGATTAAGGACGGTTAGTTCCGGATGTCGAGGTGTTGAGAGACATTTGGAATAGTCGTTAGGATCTTCGTTTTTCTCTTTTGGCCGTACTATAAAGGGGGGCATGAGCGGGTAGCTTGACCTAGGCGAGTCCTATGTTTAGGTGTGGTGCACACTTGTTAAACTTGGCGCTAGGCAGCTCTAGATTAGCTCAAAGTTCAGTTGGAAGCAACTTGGTTCAAGTTGTGACGCGTTTCAGAGAGTTTTCGGTTTGTTTTCCCTTGACCGGACGCGGTCCTCGACATGACCGGACGCGTCCGGTCAGTACAGTTCCGCGGCTAGGGTTTCTGCTCTGAACACCGGACGCGGTCCTCGCGAGGACCGGACGCGGTGGTCAGAAGTCAACACGTGTCACTTGAGGGAAACACCCGATCGGACGCGACCTGGGTGTGATCGGCGCGTCCGGTCACAGTCCAGTAAGGTCCAGAGACGACCGGACGCGTCCGGTCATCACCGATCGGACGCGGTCGCGCGTCCGGTGCGAGTACAGTATGCTCCCTGCACGATCGGACGCGTCCGGTCACCTCTGACCGGTGCGTCCGGTCACTCAGTAGTTTTTCGGTTTTCAACCGTTACGAGCGACCGGCGCGTCCGGTCAGTACGACCGGCGCGTCCGATCAGCTCGAGTTTTGCTGAGACAGCAGGTAACGGTTCGTTTTGTTTGTGGGGTGTATAAATACATCCCCACCACCTCTTTTAGAGGTCTCTTGCTCATTTGATCAGCTGATAAACACCTTTGGAGTGCAAGGGAGTGCAAGAGCACTAGTGAGGATAGAGATTTGAGAATCAAAGCTTGAGAGTTCCTCACTAGCGATTAGAGAGTAGCAAGTGTGCATCCAGGCCCGGCCCTGGGGGCGGGCGAGCGGGGCGGCCGCCCCGGGCCCCCGAGCCGTCAGGGGCCCCGAGCAGAGGAGGAGCCACCACTAGGTGCCTGTGGCCGAGCACCTCTTCCCCACCTCCAGAGCTGGCGTCTGGCGAGGGCGCGAGGTCGAGGAAGCGAGGATGAAGACAACGGCGGCGCTGCTTGTTCGAGACGAGACAGACATGGGCGATGGGGAGCGTCATGGGCCTAATACTGGGCCGCGGCTGTTTGCAATATCCTACAGCCCGACACACCCAGCGTGGCAGCGTCCCAGCCCAGCGGTCTTAGGCACCGCTAACCTCGCTGCTCGCGCTCGCGGCCTCCGGCCTGAATCCCAGCGTGGCCACGACACATATTCCTTCATTTGTTACTTACTCATTATTACTTACTAAATCTATTTTAATCCCAGCCGCTCCATGGAGCCATTCGGTTATCTTGATAGTTACTTCTCTAGATTATCTCTTAAAAATAATCACCAAGTAATAAGCATTGTTAGCTCAGCCTGATGCGTTGCTCGTATGTATGAACCCCCAACAACTGTACGTATATACCAGTTTGGTTCCCACGTTTTGCCAAGCTTTTTTGTAAAGGAGAAATAGAAACATGTGTGTTCTGAAGCAACCGCTACTGGTTGATGTGTCTCATTTCGAAGAAAAAAGGTTGCTGCTAATCAGTATATGACAAGATAATCATGATAGCAAGGTCTTACGGTAGATAATAATTTGGACATAAGTGAGGCATGTGACGACATAACTTTTTTTTTGGAAAGTGTACAATGCAAAAAGAATAGGTAATGCATGTTAGCTGACTATTCTTAGCTTATCATCCAAAACTAATACAAGTGATAACATATACATATGTTCTAAGGGCCCTCAATTTTTAGTCTTGCCCTGGGCCCCTAAGATCTCAGGGCCGGCCCTGTGTGCATCCACTTTCTCATTTGGGCTCGTAGTGGTCAAGTGAGAGTTCTAGCTTGTTACTCTTGGTGATCGCCATCACCTAGACGGCTTGGTGGTGATTGGGAGTTTGGTGATCATCCGGCGGAGCTTGTGGATGACCCAACTCGTCTTGTGAGCGGTTGTGGGTGATTCACCGCGACGGAGTGTCAAAGAATCAACCCGTAGAGAGCACTTGATCCTTGCGCGGATCAAGGGGGAGCTACACCCTTGCGCGGGTGCTCCAACGAGGACTAGTGGGGAGTGGCGACTCTCCGATACCTCGGAAAAATATCGCCGTGTTCCTTGCCCCTTTACATTCAAGCATTTACATTCTCGTATTTACTTTCATTGCTTGTTTACATTCCTAGACTTGCCATGCTAGACTAGGATTGGAAACTAGGGTGCAAAACTTTGTATCGGTAGACTCTCTAGGAACACAAGTAGACACTAGGGGTGAATTCCGGCTTGTAGGATTTATTTCTTGCATCTAATTTTTAGAAAAGCCCAATTCACCCCCCTCTTGGGCATCTTGATCCTTTCAATTGGTATCGGAGCCGTGTTGCTCTATTTTTAGGCTTTACCGCCTAGAGCAAGATGTCTAGTGGGGAAGGACCACCTCCCACTTTTGAGGGAGACGATTTTCCATATTGGAAAATTCGTATGGAGGCGTACCTTGAAGCCATAGATGTTGGGTGCCTTAGAGCCACAACCGAAGGGCTTCCCCCCATAAGGGATCCCGCTAACCCAAGTGGTGACAAGGAGAAGTACGACCGGTGGAATGCAAAGGCCAAAAATGCACTCTACCGGGGTTTAGGCAAAGATATCTTCAATCGCGTGCGTAATGCAAAGAACGCTCATGAATTGTGGGAAAATCTTTGTGCTCTCCATGAGGGAACTAAGAGTGAGCGTGAGGAACGCTATCACATAGCCTTAAAGAAAATTAATTCTTTTGATATGCTTCCCAAAGAAAGTGCTAATGACATGTACACTCGCTTGAATGTTCTTGTAGAGGACCTCAATGCTCTTGGGCTCACCAAAATGAGCCAATCGGATGTTGCAAGGAAGATCTTGAGTGTGCTTCCCGTTGAGAAGTATGGACACATTGTCACCGTGCTTCACCAAAGTGATCTTTCCACCGCAACACCGACTCAAGTTTTAGGGAAAATCAATGCTCATGAGATGTACATGCATATCACTCCGGAAGAGGGCTCATCATCTTCCAAGAAGAAAGACTTGGCCTTCAAAGCTAGTCATGACAAGAAGAAGAAGAAGGGCCAAGCCATGATGGTGCAAGAAAGCTCAAGTGAAAGTGATGTTGATGATGAATCACTTGCACTCATGGTGAGAAAGACTACCAAGATGCTAAAGAAGCTCAACAAGAGTGGCATCAAGTTCGATGGCAAGAAGAAGAAATTCTTCACAAGTAGCAAGAGAAAGCCAATCTCGGAGATGTATTGCTACAATTGTGGTGAACTTGGCCACCTAGCTCATCAATGCCCTAGACCACCAAAAGACAAGTACAAGAACAAGAACAAGGGCAAGAAAAGTGATTCAAGTGATGAAGAAGAAGAGAAGAAGAAGAACAAGCCATACAAGAAGAAGGATGGCAAGAAGGAGTTCCACAAGAAGAAAAGGGGAGGAAAGGCATACATTGTTGGTGATTGGCTCACCGACATTGAATCATCTTGTGAGTCCTCCGAAGATGAGAGCGATGATGAGAAAGAGAAGGTTGCCGCATTTGTGATGGGGCCATCATCTTCACCAACATCTTCATCACCACCTTCACCGCCTCCTTCACCATCATCGTCCACTACTCACCTATGCCTTATGGCCAAGGGTGAACGAAAGGTACAAAACCATGATAGTGATGATGATGATGATAGTGATAGTGATGATGAATATGACTCACCTTCTTATGATGAACTTGTAAAATTGCTAAACAAATACACTAAAATCATAAGAAGGACTAGAAGTGAAAATGATGATCTTCAAAATGAAAATGAATCACTCTCATCTAAGCTTGAAAACATTCAAAAGACTAGTGGTGAGCTTAAAGTTCAAAATGAAGTGATGTCTTCCACTCTCAAGGAGCTCAAAACCTCTAATAAAGAGCTTAAAGATCAACATGATAAACTTGAGAAGAAGCATGATGAGCTCATCACTAGATATAATTCTCTAAAGGACAAATACACCACATTAAAAATTGACTATGATAGTCTTGTGGTTGCTAATGAACTTGCTCTTGAGACACATGATGCTACTAACCATGTTGTTAAGTGTGATATAGCTACATCATGTGATGACTTGATCATTGAAAGCATTGAGCAAGGTTCTAGTAGCAAAGGCAAGAGTGTGGTTGAGTCAAGCAACCATGATGATTATGCCAAGATTAAGAGTGAGAATGAGAAGCTTGCAAATGAGAACAAGAAGCTAAAAGGTTTGATGGCTCTTGAGAAGCAACCAACAAATGAGTCACTCATTGAAGAGAACAAAAAGCTCAAGCAAGAAAAAGAGCATCTCAAGACCGGCCTAAGCAAGTTCACAAGAGGCCAACATTTGCAAAGTGAGCTCCTCATGAACACCGTAATGAAGATGGATAGAAGTGGTATTGGGTACTTGGCAAATCAAGAGAAGAAAGCAAAAGCTCAACAACAACAAAGCAAGTCAAAGCCCAAGCCAAAGAGATGTGTTGAGTGTGGTCAAGAAGGTCATTTTGCTCATGAATGCAAAACTCCACCACCATAACCCTTGCCCAAGCATGCTAGACCTTTCGCTTTCAATGCTCATTATATGCTAAGGAAAGATTCAAATGGAAAGATGAAAGTCATGTTTTTGGGTCCCCCAAACAAGAATAGGCCAAAGAAAATATGGGTTGCCAAGTCACTAGTGGATAAAGTCAAGGGCCCCTCTCAAGTTTGGGTCCCTAAACAAAAAGCTTGATCTCTTGTGTGTAGGTGAACTACAAGACCGGTGGATCTCATTGGGTTATTGATAGTAGTTGCACTCAACATATGACCGGTGATCCTCGTATGTTCACCACCATTGAAGAGAATGGAATATGTCAAGAGAAGATCACATTTGGGGATAATTCAAAGAGCAAAGTCAAGGGTATAGGCAAGATTGCAATATCACATGATCACTCACTCTCAAATGTGCTCTATGTTGCTTCATTGAGTTTCAACTTGTTATCCGTTGGGCAACTTTGTGACCTTGGCTTCCAATGCTTGTTCACACCAAATGAAGTGGAAGTTTCAAAGATAGATGACAAGCAAGTGATATTCAAAGGCTTTAGATACAACAATCTTTATCTTGTTGACTTCACCTCCGAAGATGCAAATTTGATGACATGTTTGTTCACCAAGACTTCACTTGGTTGGCTTTGGCATAGGAGGCTTGCTCATGTTGGAATGAACACTCTCAACAAGCTATTGAAGAAAGAACTAGTGAGAGGATTGAAGGATGTGAAGTTTGAAAAGGACAAACCTTGTAGTGCATGTCAAGCGGGCAAACAAGTTGCTAACACTCATCCAACCAAAGCTTTCATGTCAACTTCAAGAGTGCTAGAACTTCTACACATGGATTTGTTTGGGCCTACAACATACAAGAGCTTGGGTGGTAATCTCTATTGTCTTGTGATAGTAGATGACTACTCAAGGTATACATGGACTTTCTTCCTTCATGACAAATCCGAAGTGGCAAATTGCTTCAAGAAGTTTGCAAAGAGAGCTCAAAATGAATTTGAAGTCAAGATAAAGAAGATTAGAAGTGACAATGGGAAAGAGTTTGACAACACCAACATTGAAGCTTATTGTGATGAAATTGGAATCAAGCATGAGGTCTCTTCAACCTACACTCCTCAACAAAATGGTGTAGTTGAGAGAAAGAACCGAACATTGATCACCCTTGCAAGAACAATGCTAGATGAGTACAACACTCCGGAGAAGTTGTGGGCCGAGGCAATCAACACCGCATGCTATGCTTCAAATCGCCTCTTCCTACAAAAGTTTCTTGGCAAGACTCCCTATGAGTTGCTTAATGGGAAGAAGCCGGACGTCTCTTTCTTCCGGGTGTTTGGTTGCAAATGTTACATCTACAAGAAGCGTCAACACCTAGGGAAGTTTCAAAGACGTTGTGATATTGGTTTTCTTGTTGGTTACTCATCAAAGTCCAAAGCATATAGAGTATTTAACCATGCCACCGGTTTGGTTGAAGAAACATATGATGTGGAATTTGATGAATCTAACGGCTCCCAAGGAGCAATTGAGAATTGTGATGATGTAGGTGATGAACCCTTGAGGGAAGCCATGAAGAACATGCCGGTGGGAGACATCAAGCCAAAAGATGATGATGATGATGTACAAATTGTTGATCCACCATCTTCATCACGTGTGCCTCAAGATGATGACAAGAATGAGAGAGTTGAACATGAAGACACTTATGTCTCTCATGAACAAGCCGAGGCACAAGCTCAAGATGTTGATGCTCCCCATCTACCTCCTCAAGTGGTTGATAGAAGAAATTCACCACTACTTCAAGCACATCCACAAGATCTCATCATAGGGAGTCCTACAAAGGGAGTAATGACTCGATCCCAAAAGCTAGCTTCTTTTGTTGAACATCACTCTTTTGTCTCTTGCGTTGAACCTAAAAATGTAGAAGAAGCTCTTCAAGATCCGGATTGGGTGATTGCAATGCATGAAGAATTGAACAACTTCACCCGCAATCAAGTATGGACACTTGAAGAGCATCCCAAAGGTGCAAGAGTCATTGGAACCAAGTGGGTGTTCCGAAACAAGCAAGATGACCAAGGCATAGTGGTGAGGAACAAGGCAAGACTAGTTGCAAAGGGGTTCTCTCAAGTTGAAGGTCTTGATTTTGGAGAGACCTTTGCACCCGTTGCAAGACTTGAAGCCATTCGTATCCTCCTTGCATATGCATCATATCATGATATGAAACTATATCAAATGGATGTGAAAAGTGCATTCTTAAATGGTTTTATAAATGAACTAGTCTATGTCAATCAACCTCCCGGGTTTGAGGACCCTAGATATCCTAATCATGTTTATAGGTTGTCCAAGGCGTTATATGGGCTCAAGCAAGCTCCTAGAGCGTGGTATGAGCGCCTCCGGGACTTCCTCATTGAGAAGGGCTTCACCATTGGGAAGGTCGACACCACACTATTCACCAAGAAGTTTAATGGGGAGATCTTTATTTGTCAAGTATATATTGATGATATCATCTTCGGATCAACAAATGAAGATTATTGCAAGGAATTTGGTGAATTGATGTCGAAGGAATTCGAGATGTCAATGATTGGTGAGCTCACATTCTTCCTTGGTTTTCAAGTAAAGCAAATGAGAGAAGGGATTTTCATCTCTCAAGAAAAGTATACCAAGGATCTTCTCAAAAGATTCAAGATGAAAGAATGCAAACCAATCAAGACCCCAATGCCATCAAATGGACATCTCGACCTAGATGAGGGAGGTAAACCGGTTGATCAAACTCTCTACCGTTCTATGATTGGTAGCTTGTTATACCTTACCGCATCTAGGCCCGATATCATGTTTAGTGTGTGCATGTGTGCCCGCTTTCAAGCGTGCCCTAAAGAACCTCACCTAAGTGCCGTAAAAAGAATCCTAAGATATCTTAAGCTCACCCCAAGCATTGGTCTTTGGTATCCCAAAGGAGCTAGATTCCAACTAGTTGGCTATTCTGATTCGGACTATGCCGGTTGCAAAATTGATAGAAAAAGCACATCCGGAGGGTGCCATTTGCTTGGAAGATCCTTAGTATCTTGGTCATCTAAAAAGCAAAATAGTGTGGCTTTGTCCACCGCCGAGGCGGAATACATTGCCGCGGGGGCTTGTTGTGCACAAATCTTATATATGAAACAAACCCTCCTAGACTATAGAATTGTTCTTGAAAAGGTGCCACTTTTATGTGATAATGAAAGTGCCGTTAAAATTGCTAACAATCCGGTTCAACACTCTCGCACCAAGCACATTGATATCCGCCATCACTTTCTAAGAGATCACGTTGCTAAAAATGACATATCACTAGAAGGTGTAAGAAGTGAAAATCAATTAGCGGATATCTTCACTAAACCTTTAGATGAGGCAACCTTTTGTAGGTTAAGAAGTGAACTCAATGTGCTTGATTCTAGTTACTTTAAAAAATGAGCGTGTGTTGTCTCTTGCATTGCATTGTATAATATGCCATGTTTATTTTTATCGCAATGTCTCTAGGGCTTGGCTAACACGATTTCGATAACCCTTCTTTGGAGGAGTGAAAAAGCCTAACCGTGGATCAAACTTGACAAGCTTTCTAGTTTTACCTTCTTGTATTGCATTGCATATGCATGGTTGTTGTTCTTGTCGTTTCTTTTCGGTTAAGCTTTGAGCAACCTCTGTGTTCGTCCATGGATAGAGAGAGCATTTTGACGCTCCTAAAGGTTCAAAAACTCTATTGCGTGGCCATACGTTGCTCCTTGAGTGTTTATTGCCTATTTTCTTAAAAATAATACTAGCCTAAGGCAATCTATTTTGAAAAATTTGAGGGTTTGAGTGAGGTCTCTCATATCGTGTTCCAATTGGTGTTTATTTGTGTCTCTTTGAATTGGAACCTGATTGGGAGAAGTCGCGTCGTAGTTCGAAACAAAGAAGGGCGAAGAACAGTCACCGGACGCTGCACCGGACGCTGCACCGGACGCAGTGATGCTTCACCACCGCGTCCGGTCCCGGCGTCCAGCAGCGCGTCCGGTCATCCAGAAGACCAACTCCAGATCTAGTGATCGGACCCTGCACCGGACGCGCCTCTGTTGACCACCGCGTCCGGTCCCGGTTACCACCACTGCGTCCGGTCATTCGCGATAAATTCCCGAACTCCCAACGACCGGACTCTGACCGCGTCCGGTCAGTCCGCACCGGACGCGTCAGGTCACTCCAGGAGCTTACTGGAGTGTGACCGGACGCTGCACCACCGCGTCCGGTCATATCGACCACCGCGTCCGGTCATCACGCGTCGAGCGGATCTAACCCTTCATAAAACGGTTCGTTTTCGGCCGTACCTTCTCATCCGCCCGAGCTCTTCGCGCCGCCGCCGCCCTTGCGTCTTCGCGGCGCCTTCGCCGCACCCCCTGCCGCCGGTGAACCGCCGCACCGCCTGCCGCCGTTGAGCCGCCACCACCTGCGCCATCTTCCTCGCCCAGCCTCGCTCGCGCGCGCGCCAGCCGCCCGCACGCGCCCGCCCACGCCATCTTCGCTCGCAGTCGCGCCGCCACCACCCTCGCGCCGCGCCGCCGCAGCCAACGCTCCACCACCGCCGGTGAGACGGGTTCCTGCAAGCCAGCTTCTCCTCCGACCGAAGAACGACTCATCCTCGCCTCCGATCGATTTTCGTCGATTTGCCCTAACCCTAACCCTAGGGTTCGTCGTTCGTCGACGAGATTCGTCGCGCGTCGTCTTCTTCGCGAGAGCTCGTTCGGCGATTTCGGGAATCTCGCAATCTAGGTCACCTCACCCTGTCAGTCATCTCGACGATCCGAGGTAGCTTCACGTTTCGATTCTCATCGTATCACATATGCTTGCTATCTCTAGGGTTTCGTACCTTTTAGTTATATATGTGTTTATAGTAGATCTCTCTATTCCGTCTTTGCAGCGAGTCTGTTGTGTGTCAGGGTGAGATCAGTTTGCTAAATCCGAGGCCAAGCCTGCGGATACAGATTGAGGCCAAGCCTCTCGAGTGATAGTTCACCATCTTTCAGAGGCTTTCAGTCAGTTGTTCAGCATGGTGCGTTGCAAGAACGCTGGTGGTGCTCCTGGTGACGGGGATGACAGTCCTCCTCGTCGGTCTGAGATTGCACGTGGGAAGCGTGTCAAGGTCTTGGCCAGAAAGAAGAAGAAGACACTCACAGAGGCAGAGATTGCTCAGGCCGTGGCAGATGCAGCAGAGCAGGCAGAGAGAGGTGGCAGGAGTAGTGGCATACGCATAGGCGAGCGTCGCTTTCATCTTGAAGGTCGACAGCTCGGCACAGAGGCCACTGAGGGCACTGAGGATACTAGAGCTGCAGAGGATATGTCAGTTGATCCACCCACAGAGACCACAGAGGCTCCAGAGGCTACAGCAGATACAGAGGAGCAGCCAGCTCAGTCTCCACCACGTCGCCGCTCCACACGCGCACGTACTCAGGTGTCTCCTAGGCCAGAGGGCCAGCGACGTGGAGCACGTCCTCCTCCCAGAGCTAGAGGTTCACCCCCGGTCGAGCACTTTGACTTGAGGGGTGCTACAGCACGTCAGGTGCAGGGGTTGAGGTTCGTGGAGGTCAGTCGGTGGTTTCCACCTGTAAGGGATCCCAGAGCTTCAGAAGGGTTCTATACCCCACTTCAGGAGGATTTCTACAGGGCTCTAGTTGACAGCGGTATTGCTTTCCGACCACAGAGGGTCTGTCGACTTGAGTCACTAGTTGAGGTTGTGGGAGAGCAGCTACGTCCGCATCTGTCCTTTCTGCCAGGCTTGTCCGATCTTCTTGGACGGACAGGTGCATACTGTGGCACATGAGTCAGAGAGTTTTATGCTTCACTATGGATTGATCCTGCCCATGATTTCATTCACTTTGCATTCCGAGGCCGCGATCACCGCCTATACAGCACCAGAGTGCGGGAGATTCTCAGACTCCCAGCTTTTGACACAAAGATACATCAGCTATGTTATGGTCAGACTCCTCCACCGAGACGCCCTCACGGCGGGACAGTGCCACCTACAGACTTGGTTCGACCCTGCTTCCGTGAGCCTTTTGGCGAAGGGTCTCGACGCACGCCTGCTAGTTTGACACCACTTGCCAGAGTTCTGGATGCTATAGTCAGACGCACTTTACTTCCCAGACTTGGCTACAGAGAGGGACTGACTCAGATGCAGCTATGGGTTGTTCACCACCTCCTCTCACAGACACAGTTTGATATATGGAATCTCATACTTAGTGAGATGGAGGACACCATAGCTGAGGGCTTCAAGGGTAATCGTCAGCTGCCCTATGCACACTGGATCTGCTTCATTATCAGATCATCTATTCAGCTGCCAGCAGAGATCAGAGCTGAGATAACAGATACTACTACTGCCTTCCCTGGGTATGATATCCGTCAGCTTTGGGCTTCAGTTACCAGAGATCAGGCCCCAGTGCCAGGACAGCGTGTGCGACCTGAGGTTCCTGAGACAGCAGCTGAGCAGGACGCCATAGTTGATGAGCTTGCAGAGGCAGAGCTTGCAGATCTTGACGCTCAGCCTGCTAATCTTCCTGAGGATGGGACATCTGACAGCACTGATGAGGACTACCAGCCCATCCCCAGGTACCGGTCTCCTCGGTCCCACGACCACGAGGCCGGTGGCTCTGGTTCAGCCTCCCGCACAGACCCAGCCATGGTGGCAATACTTGAGAGGTTGACCCAGGCACAGGAGCAGCAGCAATAGCAGATACAGCGACAGGCTCAGGACACAGCTGCAGCATTTGCACAGATTCAGGCTCGTCAGGACGAGTTTCAGCGTCAGCAGCTTGAGATCCAGAGGTAGCAGGTCGAAATGCAGCGACAGCAGTACGAGATTCAGCGACAGACTGCAGCTAGTCAGCAGCAGTACTTGGACCTCCTGCGCCACCTAGTCACTGTTGGGGTTCCTCCGCCTGCTTCCGTCCTGACTTCTGCTTTGCAGTCTAGTGATCCATCGAGTCAGGGACAGCCGGGTTTCCAGTTCACATCTCCACAGCAGCAGGTTCCCCAGTCTTTCCAGTCCCCGAGCTTCACACCTATTCACACGGGGTTTACACCATCAGACCAGCCTCACCCTCACCTTCTGACAGGCACACCTTTCGGTGATTTCAGTGCTACCTACAGCGAGTTGACTGGTCAGCCGACGCCCTCGCACACTACATTTGCTACTTCTTCAGGGTTGTCAGCTTCAGAGGCAGCTATTCCTCCAGTGACAGGGACCGGGACTACAAAGACTCTTCCTTCGTCAGTTGCCTCCACAGATCCTCCTGCTATTGGCTCGCTACAGGCTCAGGTCACTCAGACGGATCCTCTTGTTGCTACTACGACAGTACCTGTTCCTGCCGTTCAGACCCAGACAGTTACACAGCCACATGTTTCTTCAGAGGGTCAGCCAGATAGCTCAGATTCCGAGGGAGATTCTCTACATTTTGTGCTTACTCCGCGCACCTCGGCACCCGACACGACTCCGTCTGTCCCCCCATCAGATCCTTAGATTAGTTCTTTTTTGGCGCTTGATGCCAAAGGGGGAGAGAGAGTAGTTTCAGGGGGAGTTTTGAGAGAGGGTTTTCGTTCTTTCTTGTGTGCTACATTCATGCATCATGTTTACTTTTCAGTCATTGCATTCGTGTGACATGTCGTCGTGTGATAAACCTTGAGCCTTAATGTTTTATCCAGTCTCAGTGTTAGCGCTTGTCACCGTTGTTAATTATAGCTCCAAGGTTGTGCTTCCGTGCCTTACTCCGATTACTTATGAGCTATATCTGTTTGTGTACTAACGTTTTTTTTGTCTTATCTTATGAGTACACTCTTTTGGCTTGGGACACATAAGCAATTCCTAACCCTTCTCTGCTTATTGCTTTTTGCTTATCTGAACCATGCATGTTCGAAAACCTCAACTCCAATCTTTCATATCTTAGTGTTGTCATCAATCACCAAAAAGGGGGAGATTGAAAGCATCTAGGCCCCGAGGTTTGGTTTCGGCAATTGATGACAACGCTTTATTACCATGACTAACGTGTGTTTTGCAGAAACTTTGGTAAGTTAGGTCATGGAGGTTTTAACTGCTTTGGGCACCATGGTATTCATGCCCCTTGATGGAAATCATTTCGGTTTTCAAAAGAGTGATGTCAAGATTAAGGACGGTTAGTTCCAGATGTCGAGGTGTTGAGAGACATTTGGAATAGTCGTTAGGATCTTCGTTTTTCTCTTTTGGCCGTACTATAAAGGGGGGCATGAGCGGGTAGCTTGACCTAGGCGAGTCCTATGTTTAGGTGTGGTGCACACTTGTTAAACTTGGCGCTAGGCAGCTCTAGATTAGCTCAAAGTTCAGTTGGAAGCAACTTGGTTCAAGTTGTGACGCGTTTCGGAGAGTTTTCGGTTTGTTTTCCCTTGACCGGACGCGGTCCTCGACATGACCGGACGCGTCCGGTCAGTACAGTTCCGCGGCTAGGGTTTCTGCTCTGAACACCGGACGCGGTCCTCGCGAGGACCGGACGCGGTGGTCAGAAGTCAACACGTGTCACTTGAGGGAAACACCCGATCGGACGCGACCTGGGTGTGATCGGCGCGTCCGGTCACAGTCCAGTAAGGTCCAGAGACGACCGGACGCATCCGGTCATCACCGATCGGACGCGGTCGCGCGTCCGGTGCGAGTACAGTATGCTCCCTGCACGATCGGACGCGTCCGGTCACCTCTGACCGGTGCGTCCGGTCACTCAGTAGTTTTTCGGTTTTCGACCGTTACGAGCGACCGGCGCGTCCGGTCAGTACGACCGGCGCGTCCGGTCAGCTCGAGTTTTGCTGAGACAGCAGGTAACGGTTCGTTTTATTTGTGGGGTGTATAAATACATCCCCACCACCTCTTTTAGAGGTCTCTTGCTCATTTGATCAGCTGATAAACACCTTTGGAGTGCAAGGGAGTGCAAGAGCACTAGTGAGGATAGAGATTTGAGAATCAAAGCTTGAGAGTTCCTCACTAGCGATTAGAGAGTAGCAAGTGTGCATCCACTTTCTCATTTGGGCTCGTAGTGGTCAAGTGAGAGTTCTAGCTTGTTACTCTTGGTGATCGCCATCACCTAGACGGTTTGGTGGTGATTGGGAGTTTGGTGATCATCCGGCGGAGCTTGTGGATGACCCAACTCGTCTTGTGAGCGGTTGTGGGTGATTCACCGCGACGGAGTGTCAAAGAATCAACCCGTAGAGAGCACTTGATCCTTGCGCGGATCAAGGGGGAGCTACACCCTTGCGCGGGTGCTCCAACGAGGACTAGTGGGGAGTGGCGACTCTCCGATACCTCGAAAAAACATCGCCGTGTTCCTTGCCCCTTTATATTCAAGCATTTACATTCTCGTATTTACTTTCATTGCTTGTTTACATTCCTAGACTTGCCATGCTAGACTAGGATTGGAAACTAGGGTGCAAAACTTTGTATCGGTAGACTCTCTAGGAACACAAGTAGACACTAGGGGTGAATTTCGGCTTGTAGGATTTATTTCTTGCATCTAATTTTTAGAAAAGCCCAATTCACCCCCCCTCTTGGGCATCTTGATCCTTTCACTTGGCCCGATTGGATCAGTTGGATGGGCCTTCTTCTATTTCCTTTGAGTGGATCAGCATGACGCTTTCTCTGATGGCGCATTTTGACTATAATTCCACCATATTCTTGTACATGTCCTGCAAAATATTGATCTTCCAATACAAGTGGAACTATGTCAATAGTAAAGGTATATGTGTGTAAAAACATGTAGTTTCCTCCTTTTTGATCATAGTTGGTGGTTAGAATTTGTCGGTAAGAACCGCCAACAAAAACCTTCTACACCTTTGGATCAAAGTTTGTCCCAAGAAGAAGGAAGTTCCTCGAGGAACTTCACTGACCCGTGAATACCGGACCCTCCGGTATTGCATACAGAAGCCTCCAATATTATAGAGTCCTGCTAAGCCTCCAATATTATAGAGTCCTGCTGCAACTTTGCAATTCTGTGATTAGCCAATTTGTGTTGCAGGGTGGTGGCTTCTTTACCTTTTTGGTAGTTGTTATACTCTGTGTTTTCTCTCTAGAGGGGTTTTAATCTCTGATTTGGAATTTGGAAATTCCTATACTAATGGCTTTCACATTTAAGCTATAAATATTTAGAAACGCCTATTCACCCCCCCTCTAGGTGCCATCCTCGATCCTTTCACTATGTCCATTTGGGAGTAGGGTACCACATACCTAAATCAATATAAATTTGTGTCTCATGTGCTATCCTTCTAATCCTCTGTGCATGGTACCCTAATCTCCATTGCTGGTGTCAAAACCTCTGACAGTTGGCACACCAGGTAGGGGCCTTTGCACAAGGATTCCTCATGTTTTAGATAGGGACTCATCTTCAACAACATCCATGATCGTCACTGACCTGTTGTAGCCCTCATCTTCAATACGCGTAGTCAACTTGTCACATCTTGCGGTGGCCCTCATCGTCGTCAGCATGCGACGGCTATAGGGATCTAGATGGCTAGAGGGGGTGAATATGTGATAATATCAAGTGGCTTGATGGAGTGAAGGTGAAGAGCCAAGTGTGATTGGTATGAAGATATCAAGTGGCTTGGTGAAGAAAAGAAGATGGAGGAGCTTCATGCTTGGGCAATGGTCAAGGTGGTGTGGTTGGCCACACATGTTGATGACCGTTGCTCATCTAATTGAAAATGATGAGATGGGGGTTGGATGCTTGTGGGCATCACTGACATAGAGATGGAATAGAATACGCAAGAGAAAGGTATATTTGTAGGACATTTTATTTCACCAGCCATTGGAGTGTAGAGAAGTGCATGACCGGGTGTAGAATAATAGTCATACTATTAAGAGGGGCATTCTTGTTTGCTAAATGGTTATCTAGTGTCACTACTTGAGATCTAACTGAAGAGTGCATTTAGATCAAGTGGCGTGGAAAGGAAGCAAGCAAATACCTTTGTAAAATGATTTTGAAAATGCTAACTCATACTAAAGGAATTGGTGGTCTTGTGGGACATCTCTTTTGGAGTTAGTACATTCAGCGGCGAAGCTAGAGCAAAATGATGGGGGGTGCACCACTTAATTCATAACTACACTGACCGATATGATGTTCAATCAAAAATAGCATAACTAATGTACTACTACCATATTTTAATATCAAATTCGACTTCTAGCAATAGAGTCATAGAGATGAGATTTTGGTCGAAACATAACACTCACGGTTTAACTAAAGGAGGTGTATTCATTGATAGAATGCCAAAATCATGAACAAAACAAGCCCCATCTAGCAAAATATGTGATCTAGGAGACCATGATGAAGATCCCACTAGCCTAAAAGGAAGGAGAACAAAAAGGTCAATTATTTAGCAAATGAATTGTAGAATTATCGATTAAAAGTAGATACATTGCATTACCTATTAGAGATCATATTTATGCCCTTTTCCTTCCATGGTCATGAAACAACGAACCACAGCCTCGTTGTTAACTTTCTTCATTTCTTCTTTCTCTAGATAGCAAATAAGTCTATGACTCAAGTGCTGATCATCCATGCGATTAGACAAGCTTGTTTTGACAATCTTCATTCTAGAAAAGCATCTCTCAACTGTTGTAGTAGCGACAGGCAGTACTAGTACAAGCTTCAAAAGTTGATAGACCAATGGATAACAACGATGTTTCCTTGTCTCAACCATTTTTTGAGAGAGCTCACCAATAGTGTTGATGTTGGAGAATCTAGCATCTTCTCGCGCATTGGCAATGTAAAGGCAAAGGTAATGGCCAAGGTCTCTCAAATCATCAGTACTAAAATCATCAGGATATAGTTTTTCTAAGCTCATCAAAGTCTCCACGTCAAAAGCATGAAATCCATCCCTTGGGTCGAAAGCAACCGAGCAAACAAGCAATTGAGAGCTTGTCTCACTAAAGCGGCTATCAAGCTCTTGAACTAGCCAATCAATAACATCATTAAAGCAATCCACTTCATAGTGATGCTTGTATGTAATTCCTGATTGTTTTCTAGGCTATCGGGGATCAACATAGGCATCTTCCATTTTCACTCGGTCAATTTCATGCATGTCACAAAACTCATTCACTTCATCTAATAATTTGTCCCACCCGTCTCTTCTAAGACTATTCAAATGAAGTCTAGTTGATTTCACACATCCAATGGCATTTACAATATTTTGATCCTTGCGTTGCAATTCTAATGACAAGGCATTTGTGGCAGTTAATGTGGTCAACATGAGATGCAAATAAAAGGCAAAGTCAAATGATTTAAAGTATACTAGAAGATTTGATGCTTGATCTCTATTTTTCCAATCTCTGTCATCCTTTTCAATAACTTTTAGCACTTCAACTATTGTAGGAAACATGTTGACTAAACTTTTAAAAGTTTTGTAATGAGAACTCCAATGAGTATCTCCAGGTCTTTGAAGGCATTGCTCTTGATTTAACCCTGTCCCAGTCTCAAGTTGCCCACAACCTAATGCCTTTGTCACTTGTTCATGATTAATATCTCTAATCATATCCTGTCTCTTAGTTGATTCACCCACCACATTTAGTAAGATAGAAATCATGCTTAAGAAATTGCTTACGCCCTTATGTTTTCTCACGACTGCCACAATGACTAATTGAAGTTGGTGAGCAAAGCAATGCACATAATAAGCTGTCCTACGTTCTCTCATGATCAATGATTGCAAGCCGTTGAACTCACCTCACATATTGCTAGCACCATCATATCCTTGGCCTCGAACTTGCTTTAAGCTTAGTTTAAACTTTGCAAGTAGAGAATCAATAGATGACTTTGGGTGGGAAGAAGTTGTTTCAGTCACATGCACAACGCCAACAAACCTCTCCTTCATGATCCCACATTTGTCAACATACCTCAAGACCATAGCCATTTGTTCTTTGCAAGAAACATCTCTTGACTTGTCAACTAGCAAGCAAAACACATCATTGCCAAGTTCTTCAATAATAGAGTGTACAATCTCATTTGCAAAACATTCAATAATGTCCCTTTGAATTTCAGGAGCTAGCAAACAACTGTTAGCTGCAACATTTGTACTCACCGCTTTGCGTAACTCTGGATCATGTTGTGCTAAGCAATCATAAAACTCCTTGAAGTTCCCTTTATTGTTGGATTCTAGTGACTCATCATGGCCACGAAAAGGCAATCCTTGCTTCAACAATAGCCTAGTAGTATCAATGGATCCATTCAACCGAGTAAAATAAGCCTTCTTTGCAGTTTCACTTATTTGATTGTAAGCAACATCTATGTGTTGCTTTCTTTGTAACAAGCCATCACACTTCTTCATTGAATTATAGTGGAAGCCACCAACATCACCAACATGTGACTTTAGCCTTCCTTTCCTATGATAACCATTCCAACCATTAACAACAAATGATTCATATCCTGTATCCTTCTTTTCTCTGAATAAGAAACAACAAAAGCAATATGCTCTGTCCTTTGACTCACTATATTCAACCCAACTTCCAAACTCATCAAACCATTCCGGGATAAATCTTCTTGGCTTGTCTCCAATATCTGAAACAGGAAAATTGCATGTGCGAGGCTGGCAAGGTCCATTTTTCAAATATTTTTTTCTGACCTTTTCTCTATGGTTAGGATGGTAAGCATCAATTTGTTTTCTCAGGCCTGGATCATATTTAATCTCCTCTTCCTAATTGAGATCATCTAGACATGAATTTCTATTATTGTTGGCAGTGTCTATGTCTTGTTTATAAAACCTCTCCATGATTACCTATCATTTTCAAGCATAATCAACTTGCAGATCCATACTATCATAAATGTATATGCATATATTAAAAAGAGAAAACCCCAATTAACACACTAACCCTAAACTGCAGGCTACTCAATTTCAATTATAACCAAGAAGAATCGAAATCGGATGTGAGGCTTAACTTGATTGAAATACAAGATAAATAAATTGAGGGTTTGATTCCTTGCCTTTTCTTTTGGACCAAAAGTCCAGAACAGAGAGAGGCCATGAGGGTGAAGGCGCTCGGCCGCTCATGGTTCACATCCTACTGTTGTCGCGGCCGTTGGGCGCTCGGCTCGGATCGACGAAGGGGAAGGGGCGCATGCGTCAGCACTCAGCAGGGATCGTCGCCGACTCACTGACGTCGGTGCCTTGCACCCTTGCTGCCCTTGCATCGTTGGCTCGCTACGTCAGGTGAAACACGGCGAAATTTCCCGTAGAGACTCGATGTCTGATGTCTCAATTGGCATCCTTCTCCAGGAAGCAAAGCAACCTGCGACGTGGGCTTAGGCTGGTGGGGGTGCCTTCTTTTGGGCCTAGGGGGTGCACAAAGGGTTAAAAATTTCTCATTATAAGGTATTTTCGATTTTGGGCTGGGTGCCTAGGCATCCAGTAGTCTCAAGTGGGCTTCGCCCATGTTCAGAAATATCGTCACGACATTTCTGGTGCCATTACTAGGAAACACCAATCCTAGTGATTACACTAAGAAATGCCAACAGTTTCTAGAATGTGAAATGTGAGTATACCCTGCACACCAAAGATCACAACCCAAGTAAATCGAGAGGGAAACAAATATAGCAATTCAAAATACAATGAGACACGATATTTGTATTACCGAAGTTTGAACTCCCACTTGATTCCTACTCTCCACTAAGGTGGCAATGAGTGACCACTCTGAGGTGCACTCTAGCTGGGTCTCTTTCAACCACAACCCTCGATCCACTAGCTTGATCCCTTTCCTTGCGGAGCTGAGATCGGGCCTTCACAAACTTGCCACGGCACACCACAATCCTTGGTTGCTCACTAGCGACTCCTAGCCGTCTAGGAGCCAAGATCCATGAGTAACAAATGTGAATCACGAGATCGACAAATGCCATAAGTGCTCAAGGATAGGCTTGCTCTCTTTTGCTCACCATTCCAAATTTCACTCAACCCACCACTTGGATTTCTCACTTGGAAGCAATCTCACAAAGAGATGGAGTGGGAAGTGTCTCACAAGGCTCTAAACATGTGTGGAAGTACTAGGAATCAGCAGCCCCCTCAAAGAAGAGGGCTTGGGGGTATTTATAGCCCCCACACAAAAACTAGTCATTTTGTAGTCGTTGGACCTGTCAGGTTCATACCAGACCCTCTGTATGAACTAGTAGTACACAATTAGCTTTCTAAGAGCCACGACCCCAAAATTTTGAACAACCCTTGGAAATTAAGGCTCAAAGTGAGAAACCAACTAGAGCACCCCTACCCTGAAATTTGCTTGGTGAAATCTTGCAAATTCTAACCACGAGTCATATGTGCTATTCATATTGGACCCTCTGGTATTGCCTTCAACAGCACACCAAGTTAGCACCTTTTGCCACTCTTCTCTCAAACCCCACATGGGTTAACTTGAGCACTTAGATACAATCAACTATCATCATGTTGCATCCCTCTTAATAGTATGTCATACCTATAAACTCAAGTTTAAATAAAATCAAATTTAAACCGCTTGAGTTAACCTTCTTTGAACCCGTGCCATATCTTTCAATCTTCATCAATAGAGAATGCCAACATGTCCATTTTGATTTTTGCTTAAGCATAGACATCTTGAACATGTGACTTGATCCAATTCCTTACATATGAGTAAATCTGAATGCATCAAGTCACTTTCATCAAATGATCTAACATAATTTGACCCTCTTCATAATATAACTTCCTTAGCTTGATTAGTGACATGACTAAATGCAAGTACTTTCTTCTTCACCACAACAATTGTCCTTCGGCGCCCAAGCCGTCGCTTGTCCTTCACCTACGCTTGGTCCTTCTCGAAGCCTTTTCCTTGCTATCTTCACCCTCACAAACCAATCCGAGTCATACCATGAATTTAATCAACAATAAGCATACATTGAATTCCATGAAGTGTAAATATCTTCATCAACATTGATTTCATAGCAAGCTCTTTAAATGAGACCATTCCATATGCAAGACCTCATGTCTCATATACCAATTCAAATATGATTGCTTTCATACGAACCATAGATGTCCCATAATATATAAGTCATTACTTGAATTTGATTTGCATTGTTGTCTTATGCTTGAACTAGATTGCCTTTACAACAACACATCATTTTGGCTATTCATTCCAACACAATATGGAACACCATCAAGTTTGCCTTTGTGATTGAAACCATTGATACACTTCACATGATATAACGACTCAATCTCAAGTGTATGTAATATAATAAATTACCTATTCAACGCTTAGCAAACTTGTTGGTCCTTTAATCGTGTTGTCATTCAATCATCCAAAACCCACTAAAGGGCTAGATGCACTTACACATAGGGTACCACGTACCTGAACCAGTATAAAATATGTGTCTCATGTGTTACCCTTTTGATTCCTTGTGCATGATATGTTGATCTCCATTGCCGAAGTCAATACCTTCGACAATTTGGAAGATCACTTAGAGTTGAGGTTCACTTGTAAATACCACCCGTAGAATGATCTAGATACCATTTGTGAAAACATAAATGTCTAGAAACCACATGTCATATACTTGAGTTGATATCCATTTGCATTGTTGTTTTTCTTCTTAAACTAGATTGTTTCCATGAGCTTCCTTCTCATTGGCTTGAACTAGTTGATTTGCATAAGCTTCAAACTCGATTTGATCCCTCTTCAAGATTCTTCACACAACATGGGCAGTTATCTTATTGAGGTTGACTTTGATACTTGTATAACTTATCAAACTGATCAAACACTATTGGTTCAGTTGCTCAAGAACAATTCATACACCACCACTAGATCATACAAACATAGATGTAATTGTGGTAGAACATGTTTTTTTAGAAACATTTTGATTTGTAATGCATCTCCTTAACACAAAGCATGTACTGTATAAGGGATGTATGAACATGTACAGTACAATGATACCTTTGTTATATTGGAGGAGAGGGTATAGTCAATAAAATCCAATACATTTCTCTAATTACATTAGTGAAGTACAATTAATAAGCTTGGTGAAGATGAATACCAATTTCAAAAATGAAACTCAACTCTTCACCCACGTGGAATTAACACACTTAAGTTGAAGTGCTACTCTCTTATTGTGCCTGCGCGACGACGGTGGCATATCTCCCATCGACGGGGGCAGCTGCTGCTCAGCAAGAGAAGATGGGAAGAGGAGGTTGAAGGTTGAAGGAGAAGCTGACGTGTGCCCACACGTCATCAAGTGGAGGGAGAGAAGTAGCAGGGGTATTTTGGGCCATACGAGAATACATTGGCCTTTAGCCACCTGCGTGTGGGCCCAATGCTGCCAAATATGTAGAAAATGGCACCATTCAAGATGGAGACGAATTATAATGGCAAGTTTTCAAATCGGTGAATAGTAATGGTAAATCTCATAAGTTCAAAAATTATAATTATATGGACAAAAAAACCCTTTTATTAATGGTATAGCCCACCAGCCCAACAATTTCTACTCTCACTGATAGTTATGCGGCTCCGCCGCCCTTGGCTCCATATGTTGTATCCTTGATTAACGTGCGTAGCAATTGGATTTTTTTACTTGGATTGCATTTTTTCCAAAAGAAAAAAATCAGAAATTAGAGTTGTGCAGAGGGGACAAAGTTCCGTTCGTGGGCCGGACCCAAAAGGTACCCATATTGTAGAGAGAGAAAGGTTAGAGTCACAGCTGGGCGCGGATTGTGTCGCGAACCATTATTCCATACTGTGCAAGCTCTGTTGATCGTGGGCCGAAAGAACTCAATGTTAGGCTACATTTTCGACAGTTTCTTCTGCGCGAAACTTGTTTCTTAGACCGTTTTTTCCGATTGTTTTACCCCTTAACATTGTTGATCACGCGCGAAGCACAGCTAATGTTCCTCATGAAACTGAAGCAATTAACGTACTGTTTTTACAAATTTTGAGACCATTTTCTGCATAATTATGTACTTAATTTAACATTTGAACTTTTCTCTGTTTGTACATCACTACATGAGAGAATGGGTTCATAGCCCATCATTCACATGAGTCTTAGTAGCATCTGAAGTCATGGGGATCTAACCCCATGGAAGTGTAAATAGACCTCTCTTATTGGCTATGTTCCTTAGTTATACGTGTGACCACCTAAGTCATTTTCAATGAGATGGCATGTCCATGGGAACTTCCCTTCAAGGTGTTTTGTCAACCTGCACATGAGAAGCTTCTTCCTAATGCAATGTTGCGAAGTAGTCTTTTCCACGTAGATTAAGGTTTTCCCCTCTCAATCTATCCAACAATGATACGTGATTGATCGAACGACGGTAAGGCAATGGAGGCTTTCATGGAAGGTCAGGCGACCTAGGGGGTCAGCTAAACCCCTCCCCCTCCCCACTAGCCTATGGGGGGCTCCCTCCTCTAGTGTGAAGATTGGTCCACCTGTCTTTGATGCTTCTAGGACGTCTGGGTCAAAGTGGTGGTGAAAATATTTGGTGATGTGGGGCCTTTGATCCATGTGATGGTGAGGTGCCTGAATTTTGGTTCACTGGATTTCCACTGATATTGGATCAACGCTCTAGACGTTCACTTGAGGTGCTTCTTCCACTTCACAAAGATTGTGAGTCCAAGGGTTCGGCGTGACCCTGACAGATACCCCTAGCCCCACATTGTCTAGTTTACTCCTACACAGATGAAAAGTCCATGCGCATGTGGAACTTTGTTATTTGCACAAAATGTGCTCATAAAATGCTAATACCCTTTTATTCTGAGGTATGCTGACAGTATTTGAAGGTGTAAAATCATGTCCTAACAACCATCAACATGGAGCCACCAGACTCCCCCCGACCCTAGGAGGACAGCGCGTAGGGACAACTATGTTTCGCATTGAAGTCGCATCGATGAAGACGTGATCGATGAAAGAAATTTTAAAGATGGGAAAGGGAAAATCTATTCTACAACATTAAAAGAACCTTGCTTTCAAAAAAATACCATTGAAGGATATGGGACATGTGAAACACCACCGAAAGAATGGTTTGCAACCACGCCCACGAGCCGCCAGGATCCGCCCCCGTGCGCGCCGCCGGGATATGCCGTCGCCTGGAGTCGCCACCCGCCCTTGCGCCGCCGGATCCGTCTTCCCGGCACCACATCCGGCCTCATCCTCGTAGGGCTGCTCCACCACGACGAAAAGGGATCCTCTACCGGATCTAGAGGTGGACGTGGTGGAGGGGGAGCCACGGATGGTGGTGCCGCCCCCATGCCCTGGCAGCGCCGCTGGGAGATGGCACAAATCCGCCCATCGGGAGATGGCATCGATCTGCCTGCCAGGAGATGGGCCCGTGCGGCTCCGCCCGCCATGTGCCGTAGCAGCTCCCCGCTGGTCCGCCACCACTGGAGGGGTCCTGTGCTTGCGTTGATGCCGCTCCCCGCCCGCCAAGCGCTATAGCAGCTCCCCGCGGGACCAATGCCACCGGAGGGGTCCCGTGCGTGTGCCGACGCCGCCGATGCTACTCCCCGCGCAGCGCTTTTTAGAGAGAGAGAGAGGGTGGAGAGAGAGAGAGGGAAAGAGAGACGGTCGAGCTAGAGAGACGAGGGAGCGTCGGTTGAGAGAGAGAGAGCGCGCGTTGAAGAGAGCCTCCAAACCTAACTCGTATATATATATATATATATATATATATATATATATATATATATATATATATATACATACACATATGAGTTAGGTTTGGAGGCTCTCTTCAACGCGCGCTCTCTCTCTGTGTGTGTGACATAGGAAACAGGCTTTCTGCGCCTCTTGGAGCTCGGGCCTATTTCCTAAAACGCCCGGTTTAGGAGGCAGTCATCTTTCGACTGTCTCTATAAATAAAATGTCCGCCTCTAAAAATCCCAAGGTATTTTAGGAGACGGTTGGATTTTTTTTGACCGTCTGCATTAATCATGGGGTAGTGTATCGCAAAATCATTTGTGTACTAGTACTGATTTGGAGCTAACACTGTGAACCCACTGTTTAGCTCTCTTCTCCTTCCCACGTTGAGCATTAATGGAAAATCCACTCACCTTCTTCCTGAGCTCCGGAGTCGGCGGATCCGTGCAGGGCGGAGTTCCACGACTTAGGCTAGATGGAAAAGCCCTGTGGCGGGGCATACCCTGGTGTTGGCACGAGACAAGGGGGGCCTAGGTCCAGTTGAGCTAGCGGTGGCGTATCGTTCTTTGTGCACCTCATCAAGGCCCTGAAGCTTGGTGTAAGCGGGCGGCACCGTAGAGCTCTAAGCAGCCATTGGCGCCATCACAGAGCTCGAATAGGGCGTCGATAGTGCATAGCTCGAGGGGTCATATATATATGAACCATGCAACTTGATGACGTGGAGCTTGACCTCCACAAGGTATGCCTCCTATGCGTGCATCAAAGTCTGCTAGCACAATTAGCACTGCCTCCACCTCCTCCTCCTCAGCCACATCGACACCTCCTACTACCACTGTGTGAGCTCCATTGCACCCGTTGATGTAGGATTAGTGGTAGGCTAGGCACTCAGCCATTGCTGTAGTGTTCTCCATTGTGCTCATCTCCTCTTCCTGTCATCATCGCAATGCCGACACTAAACTGTGCTGGCCGCTGGTCGTGGTGTACGCAATTGTGGATGCAGCAGCGGTGTGGCCACCTCAAACACACGGTCCGTGGACCTACTGTCATGTTCGTTGAGAAACATTATTGCATTGCATTCGTCTCCGGCACTTCACAACTCATGGCATATGATCGAGAGTTGTGGGCTTACGACAGACACAACTCATGGCGTATGATCGAGAGTTGTGGGCTTACGACAGAGGCGGTTTATTTGCCACTAAGGGCATATGCTCCCACCCATGCAGCCCACTGCAGGAGAGAGCACATATCCTTGGGCAGATTTAACTTTCCCGGCTTATGGCTGCCGGCTGTGACTGTGGCCGAAGTTCTGCGGCAGCTCTTGGAGACGGGTACAGTGCTGCGGTTCTTCATCGCTTTGGTGTTTTTCTCAATTCAGGCTTCTACTGCTTGTTTCCTAGTTTCTTAGCTCTCCGATGACATGCTTGTGTGAAGCTGTGATGTTAACCGCACTACAGTTGGTGCTCTCAAGTGGTTGGCACAACATCTTGGGCGCACTAGCATGGAGACAGCATTAAGAAGCTCAAATCGCTCAGCATGTATTGTTGCAGGACATGCTGCGACAAGACTAATGGATCATTCGTTTGGTGGTATTTCACGTCTCTGACTCTCAGATCTTTTAGTGTTGGGCTTCGCTGCGGTACAAGCAAATGACTGTGAGCCGTTCATTTATTTTGATCGGGCGGTCACGATCAACTATTACCTCCTAGGGGTAAAATATGAAATATACATTTATTTAATTTTTAGCTTTGGAAAGTATGATAAATCAGGAAAAGTTTTAGATATAAAGATCTTTTTAGATCTAATTGATGCATACGTGATCCATTGGATGTAGTAAATCTTTTTATTTTGTGTAACTTTAGATATAACATCATTTAATTAACATAAACTACCTATTTTTAATTCAAGTAATACTATAAAAGAGCGAAGGAATTGAAAATAGCTTTTCACCCTGATATTCCTATCCACCTTAAATCTTGTCCCTTAGATCTCAGATCCAACGCATGTAGTCTCCCATCGTAATATGACAAACGGGCCTAGCCGAAAAACTTTTAATTATTTACGCGTGTTTACCTCTCGTCAACGCCTTGCGTTGGATTTTTTCTCACCTTCGTCGTGCCTACCCTCCCGACGTACCCACTTGTGATCCCTGCCTCGACTTGATATGCTAATCCAACCTACAGTATATAAGAAAGTTACGGTGTTCAGGGTATTCGGTGGCGGCGGCGGTTTTCAATTCGCTGGCTTCATTGGGCGGTGTGTAGCGCTGCAGTTGGGATATCGTGACATTTAATCCTGATTAGGAGCATCCCGTCGATGGTATCCGGGTATGGTCGACACCGTCCAAAACTTTACTGTAGTGATCGATTTGTTTATTCCAATCTGACGTCCTTGCACCTTGCAGATTCGGAGGTGGTTGATTCCATGATCTCGTTGCTATCACACTACAACTTAAATCAAATCATCAAATACTCTTAGTCTTTTACATTGGCCGACCTGAGGAATTGTCACGCGGCTACAGTGCTTCCATGAATCAATAGGTTTAGTGGTAATTTGCAGGCTCCTAAATCGTAATATCTGCACAGATCGATTCTTGTTTTTTGAAAACTGATTATTTCCAATTTACGGCTGCGGGATTAACACAAATTAGGGTAGAACAATTGCAGATCTCGTCCTTCCGATCCAGTCCAAGCAACATGTGCAAGAATGGAGGCACTCGTACTGCTGTGGCCTCCACCTGCGGTGTGACATGCGCATGCATACATAGGTACGTATCCTCCTTCGTAATAAGTAATTTTCTTTATTCTGTTTTTAATATTTTAATCCCAATCTACGTGATACTTTCTCAATTGAACTCACATGATTTTTTTTCTTGCCACAGCGCCGTGGCGTCCGGTCGGCGGCAGTGCTATCCATCTACACCACAATAGGCAGCTATCAGGATCTCTGTTTGGTCAAACCTCATCATATGGTCACCTGAATAAGGCCGATCTATGGCGGCACTTCTCGCTACATACTCCCAGCCGTCACGAACCATCTGACCACACTACTACAAAAAAAGATCTACCGTGACCTTTTGAAAACACCCTCCAAGGCGGGCAAAAATTTCAACCGCCTCGGTTAATGGCGGTCATTTTTCATTAACCAAGACGATTACAAGAATTCGCCTCGTAAAATCGATTTACAGAGACGACTACTCTTAAAATCTATTAACTGAGGTGTACCTTATAACTGACCCGCCTCCGAAAATGTTGGGCTGATTCATCAATAGTTTAGGTTCGGTACGGCCAATGCCCATTTTGGCTGACCGGTCAGGGGTCACCCCACCCGAAAACTGCTTGCAACACATCACATTTCCATATCCCTTACCGACTAACTATCCAAATGCCATCTGAATTATCAAAAAAATATTAGATTAAAAAAATACAAAAAAGGATAATAAAATAATGACAATTTAAGCTAAAAAATAGAAAATTACCACGATATCTTCTACGCACGTGCATGTTGACTAGTGTGCTCAAACAAACGTGCAATTGATGTGTGTATGTGCCCAACGTGCACGAAAATTTACGTGTGTGTATGTGTCCAACGTGCACGAAAATTTACGTGCATACATGAAACTTTACATGGCCATTTTTATTCAATTAATATGTTAACTATTAATATTTTTTATATATGTAACGTAACTATGATATGTGTTGTACACTTGTTTATATTTTTTTATACGTATAACATACTGAAAGGAAGGCCGCGCAATCTACAAGGAAGGGCAGCGCGTCCAGCCGCCGCTTCTGTCTGTCCTGTGCATGAGGGGATTTGAAGATATTTTCTTTTTTTCTTTTTCTTATGTTAATTAATTAATTTAAAAATTCTAAAAATCAACTGTTCAGATTTATTTGAGATATTACCTCCTTATAGGTAAAGGATGTACCTTTAGTGTTAACACTAATCCCCCTGGTGTGACATGTCCGTGGCGCGTCATCGTAACATTCACTATTTCTCGATCTTAAAACAAAGATGTGCAAACCTTTTACGTATTCGAGAAAAAAGAGATCTTTTAGTGCTACTAGCAAACGTGCACGTGCATCGCAACAGAAACCCAAATAATATATGAATCAGACTTCATATCATTGCTAGAAGCGAATTATTCTAACTTATATAAGCACATGTGATGAGTCCACATAAAATTTACAAAGAGCACAGCCCATACTACAAGAGATTAGGCCTTCTATGACAATTTTTAGGATTATGACAGACCTTCTGTGACAACAGCATATAGTCAGAGAAGGGGTACAGTGACAAGAAAAAGCCTGTAATTGTCACGATCAGAGTGTCACAATTACTCATTGTGACAATTTTCAGGGTCATGTCATAATTACAGAATTTTTTTTATCATTGTACCCCTTCTGTAACTGTATACTATTGTCATAAAAGGTCTATCATAATCCTGAAAATTGTCATAGAAGGCCCAATACGTCTTAGAATCGAACTCCGTATCCATCGTCACTAGACGCGAATTATCAAATCTTTTTTCTCCCGTTGCATAACAAAGAAATATTTAAACGTAAATATGTCATGACTTTAATTTTCAAACTATCTATATGTTTGCTATAGTTAACTATTGAGTTTCGTTGCTTTTTTTTGTGAACCCACAAAAATATATAATTTTAATATCTAATTAAAGTCAGCAAAGAGTTAGCTGCCGACACGTGGAAAAGTAATCTAAAGATTTAGACTGGTTAACTGCAAATTGCTCCCGACATATGGAAAAGTAATATAAAGATTTAGACTGGGTTAATTGCAAATTGCTCAAGATTTCAGTTTATTTTGTATTAGTTGGACAATCAACTGATCCAGGTTTTATTAAAAATAAGTTTTGTTTTTTAAAGTACATTAATAATCTGGTGATGACTTTTTTTGTTTTTTTAGAGAAGGATTAATGATTCAAAGACGAATAATATTTTATTTATGATTTTTTCACAGTTTATGAGAAAAAAAAATGAAAAGACATCAGAGCTGATAAACAGGTAGAAAAAATCGAACCGAGTGGACGAAGGAACCAGCAGACAAAACAGATCAGCAGATGAAGGAACCGGTGAAAAACAATAGCCAACACGGAACGTACTCAGGAAAAACAAAACCAAATGGAAACGGACTCAGTGGATAATATATGCACTTATATAATTGTTAATGTTTGAAATCTATCTTGGATTTTAACCCAATCAAATGCCGTCAATTTTATTGAGCAATGTAAATACTTAATTAACTAATGTTTTGTGTGCACGAAGCTAGCTATGTTAAAAGAAATTGAAGGAAAAAATCTTACTTAAAAGTCGGAAATTAACAGCAGCACTTCGCACTGTTGAGAACCACATTGTGGGGGCCGCCCATGAGTTCAATCTCATCTTGTTCTTATCATGTGTCCATCCCTATGACTGTTTCTCTCCACCACAAGCACCAAGCAAATACTCTCCCTCTCCTTCGGAGCCTCACAACCAGCTTGAGCCATAGAACAGATCGAGCTTTGTACGCTCTGAGTTGGCATCTGACGGAGCGCCAGGGGCAGTTCCAGGGGGAATTTTTTTATTTTTAGTCCAAATTTGAAACAAATTTTAAATTTAACCCGCGTTTAAATTTTTTTTAAATCTAACCCGTTTGGCCCCGCCACCATGCATGGCGGGGCAAATGCACTGAACCCCGTCATACATGGTGGCGGGGTACAGGTCCCACGTGGCGGGGGACGTGGCATGCCACCCGGGTGTACGCCGCCATGATGCGTGGCGGGGTATGTCAAACCCGCCACCCATCATGGCGGGTTACACCCCGCCACCCATCATAGCGGGGTGGCCCTGAAACTGCGGGCACGCAGGAACTGCACTAAGAAACTGCATTTATAAACTGCACGGATAAACCACACAACAATCTTAGCGAGTGGACCAACAAATGAAACGAATGAAGATGTGATAATGAAAATTATTACAATGACATGTTTCAAAGTACAACACTGACAAACTACACCACACAAAGTTTCTAAGCCACTACAAATGACAAACACTAACAACGACGACGTGAAGACGTGACAATGCAAATTATTACAATGACACTTGTACGTCAATCAAATTACGTGCACCACTGCGTAAGCAACTCGTCTTCGGACTCTGAATCCTCCACTACAACCTCCTTACCCTTGCTGGCCTCGACTGCCTTGGCCTGAGAGGCCTGACGCCGGTAGTAAGCCGCCTCCGCCTCGTCCGTGGCCTGAGAGTACAACTCGGCCTCTTCTTCGGTCATGTCTATTGGCCCCCATGCGTCGAACAGCGGTGTCTTATGGCTATGGTACGCTACCATTGTCTTATACTCATACTTGAACTTATACACATCATCATATGATTACTATTTGTATTTCTGAGTGCTCTGTTGCAACAAATAGATAAATACAAAGTTAGCGTACCAAAGCAAACAAAATAAAACATTAGCACTAAGTGTCAATAGTCCTAGCAAACCTCGTCATAATCGATCATGTGGCCACAGAAGTGCCCAATCCCAAGGCCTGAAGGGACAAGGCCGTAGATAGCTTCAACACCACATTTGCACATCACAGGAGGCGCAATAGACCTCCTCTTCTTCTTCTTCCTCCAGTCTGGCACCTCCTCATTCTTCTCCGGCTCCGGCCAATGGCTCTTTGGACCATAGACCCATTCCTTGAAACGACACTTGGGAAAATCATAATCCTATAAAATCAAAACAGTAAAACACACATATAGGACATGACATTCTAAGGTTCACTCAAACCTTACCTCATGTCGTAGAGGACAAATGAACTCTTGTTCATTGCGTGGGTTGATCACGGCTTGCTCTCCGCAAAGGCACTTTGGAGGATCCTCGAGTCGGCGTGCCGATGTTACGGCCTTCTCTTCCTCCGTCATAGGAGGAGGGTTAGGAGGGGGCGGAACCCAGCGAGTAAACACCTCACGCTTGCAATGATCAACGCCAGGGTAGAAAAGGAGAATCCTTGGGTCAAACTTGTCCGGACCGTCGATCCATTGGAAGAAAAAGCACCGGAAGTACGGCTACAAAAAAGTTTGAATTATCTCATCACGAATACAACATCAGAAACCAATAAGAAAAACAAAGGGCACAATTACTTACGCTACAACTATAACATGTGTAGAAGCAACGAGCCGCAGTATCTAGATGTCTCGACTGGCTCACGTGCGCCGGATGACCACAGTTACAGTTAGGGAAAGGTTCCTCGGGAGGAACGGGCGCATCCTTGCAAGACACGTCGGGGTACATCTCTCTAGAATGACCCTTTTTCCTCCAAATCGACTCACGATACGAGTCCTCCATCTAATAACACGAAATGATTTCTACACAAAATACATATCACTTATATAATGTACAATATCAATACAATAAAAACTAATATAACTTTACTAACTACATTAACCAAACATACTACAACGATGGACGCAGAGAAGGGGTGGCCGGAACAAGGTCCGACGATGGGCCGGTAGCCGACGGGGAGGGGCCTAGGCGGGAGGGGCGCCGAGGGGAGGGGAGCTCGGTCCTGGGGCGGAGAGGGGCGCTGCGGGAAATGGAATGGATGAATGGCCAAAAACAAGAAGTGTCCGGGCTTTTAAATGGACGGGGTTGTACCCCGCCATGATTCATGGCGGGTTAGGGGTACCCAGCCATGCATCATGGCGGGGTACTCCTTTCCACGCTGGCCTACAGCGTGCCACGTGGGACCTGCACCCCGCCACCATGCATGGCGGGGTTCAGTGCATTTGCCCCGCCATGCATGGTGGCGGGGCCAAACGGGTTAGATTTAAAAAAAATCAAATGCGGGTTAAATTTAAAATTTGTTTCAAATTTGGGCTAAAAATAAAAAAAATCTCCAGGGGCGGTTCCAGGCGAGGTAGATCCAAGGCGAGGTCTTCTGAGTTCTTCTTGGTTCATTGTCTCTGCGCTGCACATCGTGCCTCGGTAAAGTTAACGTGGCTCATGTCACCTGAGCTTGTGCGGAGGGTGGCAGCCGCCGTGCCTAAGACGGTGGGACGCGGCGAGGCGGCACGGCGGACCACCGGCAAGAGTTGCGACCTTTTTTTGTTTGGTCCGATCCAATTTTGCTCTGTGGCGTCGATTTTGGTCCGTAGTGCCTCGATCTGGTTTAGTTTAGCACACGAAGCCACGGAGGAGCCCTGCGCCCGCGCGCATAGAGGAGCCATGGAGGGCCTGCGCCCATGACTCGATGCCGCCTCGCCGTCGCAGCCCCCGCTCGCGACTTGACGCTATCACGGCCCTGCCGCCCTAGCGACTGGACGCCTTGCCGTCGTGGCCTGCGCTCGCGACTCGATGCCGCCTTGCCGTTGCTCCCCCGCCTCGGCTCCGCCTGACGTTGACGCTCTAACAGCCGACGGAGAAGGGGTATTTCGCCTCGTCTCTTGGACATTGAGGCGTTCTGGTGATAGATTGGGATGAGGATCAAGACGATTTGGGTGCCGAGTGGACTGTTTATAGGATGAGTCATGGTGAGGATGGATCTGTGGGTTCGTGTTCATGTCGGTCTCTGCGGTAGCATCGCGGGAGGGTAGACAAAAAAAAGGCAGAAATTTTGTCTCTTTATTATTAGGGATAGATTTCACTACGAAACCAATTTTCCCATTAAAGATCCCTAGTCATGCTAGTTGTGTGGCTTCAATTTCTTTCCATGGACATGTTCTGATAGACATTTCAAAACATCATAAATAAAGTAAATATATTATATTTTATCATCCATAAAAACTTCAACATATTCTAAA
Organism: Saccharum hybrid cultivar R570; assembly: GCA_038087645.1. Taxonomy (NCBI): domain Eukaryota; kingdom Viridiplantae; phylum Streptophyta; class Magnoliopsida; order Poales; family Poaceae; genus Saccharum; species Saccharum hybrid cultivar. The sequence goes on from JAQSUU010000293.1 coordinate 18,924,025, forward strand.
AATAGAAAAAAAAATAATCAAAATTGATGCAAAACATAAATATCTAGAATGCAAATCCATGTTGATGTTCTTCTTTGCATCGTGAGCAACGCCTTTACTTTTTCAACCAAAACAATCCCTTTATTCAATAACATGGAAGATTTCAAATGCATTGCACGGATGTAAGGATAAAACTCATGAAACAAACTTCAAGAGTTAGGCCCTCAATACACGCATACATGCATGAATGCCCAGAGAAGAGGTTTGACTGGACGACTTAAACCTCATTTATTCACCTAGTTCCAAGCTAGCTCACAGATAATTCAAATTATAGAAAAAGAAAAAACCATTAAACTTGCAACAACTAGTCCCAAGTGAAGACAAGACCACCAATATTGCTTCCTACATCACCACCAGCAGAGCTTTCTCTAGCAAAAGAGGATTCAGACAACCCTATTGGAGCCATCACCTTGTGGAGGGCTCATGGACGTTGGTGGAAGGATGCTTGGGAGGGAGCACATGGAGAATAATTTGGTGGCATTGCCACATATGAAGGCATTGAGTGCCACCAAGTAGGCTGAAAAAGTGGTGGAGCTTGTAGGTGACCGTTGGCTTCTACTCGATTCTCATGGAGGCAATAGATCATTGATCTCTTGCTTGATCCTTGAGAGCTCATGATACATCTCAAAGAGATCATGGGCATCAAGATCCTCTATGCTACCATAAACAAACTTGGAAAACCTTGAGGTCTTCTGGATTTCTTTGGCCCGTGCCATGTTCTCATCCTTCCTCTTATCCTCCATGGCCTTGGCTTTCTCCACCTGGAACAACTCATTTTTGTAAGCTAGTGATTCTTGTCTTGTCTTCTTCACTGGTGTCAGAATCTATTGGTGCATTCCCTGAAACAAAAGAGTCAACAATGGGGCCAGCCTTTGGGGTGCCGAAAGAGGAAAACTTTCCAGTTTCGGACTCCAACACCATGGCAACCCTTGCACCGGTGAGGGCGGAGAGGCCAGAAGCAGCCTTGAAAAGCCCAGAGCATCGCTTGAAGAATGTAAGATTACGATCTCTATCATCCTCAATGAACCTCACCCCTGACCTCCTTGCCCTCCTTAGCATCCTGGAACAAAGAACAACAAGATGCTATAACCAGTATATGTGAGCAAGCAAGGAATGTATTTCTTGCTAGAGCGAATGTGTTTCGGTGAGAATGAAGTTGTGCTACCCATCCCTTATATAGAATAAATTTATGGGGAAAGGGAAAAGAAATCTCGTGAGATTCGAATGCATGAAATATATTACACATCAAGTCTTACCACACGTCACTGAACTATGGGTCACTCTTTTGTGCGGGAAAAGATGGGCCTAGTTGTTAGTCACCATTAGAAAGCGTGTAAAGAAAATTGTGCGTGAACAACATAATTATTTTCAATTGAAATAGCTATGCACATCTATTTGCCGATTATTAGTCGTACATTTATTGGTTTGTGAAAAAATATTGTATAGTTATTGGGACCATTAGTTATCAAATTAAAAATTTAAGCAGGTATTTATTAGCATCCATTTTTAGTCTCCAACTAACATTATCTTATACCCATATAAAATACTAAAATACTTTGGCAACAATACTTTTCAAATACATCTTAGTATATGTTAATCATTAATTAATAAATCCTTTGAGTGCAATCTTATATATGGATTCACTTCTAATATTTTGCTATTCCTTAGCCATTGGAGTTTTTAATGAGCAATATGATAAATCAAACTTCTAGTTGGATACAATACAGCATACTAAACATGCCACCTTTAGGATAATAGAAGTGCAAAAATCACATGCTCCCTGCTCACTCTATGAGTGTATTACACAAGATACGAGCAATATTTCAACTACAAGTTCACCAGTGTTGGCATCAATTGAATCCCGTCTCAATCTTCATCTTCTTGGTAAAAGAAGTGTGTTGGCGATCGTTCTAAACCATTTTCGATCGCCACATCTCGATGATGAATGGAGGAACTTAAGCCAGTTAGAAGATATAATTTAATTTAGACTGAACATGTACACAAGTTTTGTGCTCCAACATGTTTGTAAGGAATATCTATAATTTGGTGCACAAATACCATCAATGACTAATTAAGGAGCAATTTTAAACATCTCATTGTGTATAAAATGATGAAGCTAAGGGTTGACATTGCGAAAGACTAATTCAAATCACATATTTGGCTGCACCTTGTTGAAGAGCTGGTCGGGACGATCAAAATAGAGTTTTGGTTCACTCAATTTAGATCTAGGTGCAAAAGTTATGCAATTTGGAAGATCATGGCACTAGTTGAGGCAAGCAACTAGTCGGTTGGCCATGGCAAGGCTAGGCCGCAAAAATTATGTAATTTGGAAGATCTAGCGTCGACAAAGGGCCAATGAGAGTTTGGTCTGTAAGATCTGTTGTTCTTCTTGTAGATCTTGGCTTTTGGTGTGCTTATCAGAGGAAGTAATTGGTTGGCTTTCGATGCGGTGATCTTGAACTCTTCTTTTGGTATGTTCATCAGCAAAGTTCGGCATCTTCAACACGTTGTTCTGATGGTGAAGGATTGTAAGCCTGCGTCCTTTGGAGCTTTTCTCTAGCCGATGTTCTTTCAATGGGTATTCGATCTCGTTGTCAGTGGCGAGTGGTTTTTTTTCGGTCTTCAAAGCCTTTTTTGGCGAGGGTATTTGCAGGCGTCCCTTTTCTTTGCTGTCTTCATAGTGCGATCTTCAAACTCTAGCAGGTAGTGGACGTTTGAAGAAAGAAGACGGACGATTTGGTTTTTGATGCACTCTTATTTTTTAGAGGTCGTTTTATGTCTTATTGTCCATCTTTTATATCAGCCTTTGTTTTTTCTTGAGATATTTTAGATGTGGCATGATGTCCCCACGGTCATGTGATGGCTACCTCACTTTCAATTCCGCTCCGCCCTATAGTACTACTACTACCCCCATTGCCGTCTCCTACCTCCTTAACACCACCGCGCCCCCCATCGCCGTCCCTGTCGCCTGCCTGATCAAGGACTCACGACTCTCTTCGTCTCAGTCCCTACGCCTACACCAACGCGTGGTACTTCTAGCACAGCATGTCCAACGTCACGCCTACACCAACGTGGGGTACTACTAGCACGGCATGTCCAAAGTCATCCAGTTCGATGACGAGACCTACTCCACCATCGCTATTCGCTAACAATATGTACCAGTGGTTCGCCACCTGCCAGACGCTCATGGCGCACAACCCTGCTCATGACAGCCTCGATCTTTGTCCCATCCTCTCTCTCATTGTGCCGCTCCGGTGCGTGTGCCCATCGCAGTGCAGGCCGCGACCGGCGTGAGGTACCTTGTGACCTAGTACTTCCTTGGGTGGGACGACAACTCCAACACCGTTGTTGAACACTTCCGTGCTGACTATCAGGCTGCTTGGCAGTGCCAGGCTGCCAGCACCCAGCACATATACTTTTAGGTAGCGTTTGGTTAAGAGACATCGTGGGATGGGATGGTTCCGTCTCAGTTTTTAGAGGCGGGATGATCTCATATGTTGTTTGGTTAAGGAGGAACGGGATGACTCTTTTCTGTTTGGTGGAGCAGGCGGCAGCGACAGAGGAACATGGTGGAAGGAGGAAAATAATGTACAGAGAGAAAGAAATGAGCAGGTCTAGACGTTTCCTCCTGCAAGCACACGCGCTAGTAGTCGTTAAGGCTATCCGCACACATGGACCTCTATATTCATCCTCTATACATCCTAGTCATCAAGATTCTCTCCTCTATACTCAATTCTCCCGCATCCATCTATTATCTATATCATCCTCTATCCACTATGGGGCTCACTTGTCACTTTATCTAAATATATCCATGTGACATCTTGTTTTGAAGTATTTATTGAAACAAATTTAATGGTACAATCGAAACTTAATTTGGTTTTATGGTTTGTGAGTTATAATATTTTTTAGTGTTGAAAACGTGGGGCCCACGCTGCATGTCTCACCCCCTCTCTCTCCTGCGCCTGTTGTTTGCCTCGCGTGGTGGGCCGCTCATGCACTGCCGTCGTCCGGTATATTTCACTGTGTCTCCTATATTTAACGGACGAAGAGACATAGCGGACTGCTTTAAAGGTGCCGGTGCAGCAGCTTCTCTACGCTATATTCCGACGTGGGCAGGTACCGGATCCATTTAACGGACGCGGTGCAGACAGCCTAACAAGGAGTAGCGTTCATATGTAGCAAATAATCCATCTTTTTAGAATGTCGTATCTAGATTGTTTAATGGTTTACTGTGCGGTTCGTTCCTTTCATTTTTGTTCCTTCCCATCTTTCTTGTTTATCCTTTCCGGTCTTTATTTAGTATTACTTTTCCTAGTTTGCTACAACGAGTTATGTTTGTGGTAACCTAATCCAAACACCGCACTAGTTTGTTTTTACCCTCTTTTCCTTCTACATATAGTTTATTTTTACCCCCTTTTCCTTCTACATATCTAGTATAAAATCTCATGGCAACACACTTATTGCTCAGTTGTGAAAAAGCCAGACTAATTTTTGTTTCTCACTATTTGATTGATGGAGCCTGATTGGCACAACTCCAACGACATCCATGTGGGATTTTGATTTTGTGTGATGGTTTAAACTTTAAACATATGTGTATTTTAATTATTAAATAATCACCCTGTTTGTTGGTTCGTTTTCTGGCTCGTGCTGGTTTGTATAGCTAATTTGTTGTGAGAGAAAAATACTATTCTATGGCTGGATGTGGCCGATACGAACAAGCGAATAGGGTGAATGTTATAAGCTAGAAAATCTCATGGCAACACACTACTTTCAATGCACCGACAACTGGATTCTTGAATCAATCTGGGCTGTTCATCGTCTTCTCTTTAATATATATATATATATATATATATATATATATATATATATATATATATATATATATATATATAAAAGAGGTGCTCTCATATAAAATAAAAAACTAGATTGGAGGGAGATTTTTTTTTTTTGGAAAACGCAGTTAAATTGAGACAAGACTATCCAAAGTTTGCATGCTTTTGATAACGAAGTTCAATGAACCAAACCCTATTTGATCGTGTGTAACTCATACTATTGATCATGATAATATCTGTTTGTTCCTTGCTGGATGATGATCCACTAAGAATGCTGAACAAGCTAGCTAGCAAAGTTAGCACTATGCAAAGCTGAGCAGCAACATGTTGGTTGCGGCGGATGATGCTATATATACTCCCGCATATGTTTTTTGGATGGATATACAACCGTATATATGTTTGTTTGCCGAATATACCTTGAGATTATTATTTTTTCACATCAAGCAAAAACAATCAACTGGACAAATGAACTGAGCCTTTTGTGAGAACAAATGAGACAAGGAATGTATTTTTTTCATTAGTACTAACCAAACAAAAACAATCAACTGGAGAAATGAAAGCAGAACATTGCTAGCTCTGAAAACATTTGTTCTCACAAAGTCTATCCAGAACGAAAAACATTTGCCAAGCATTTATCCCACATTATTCGTGCAGGCCAGGTTATTTATGCAGAACATTTAAGAGCAAGATCGACCCCCCACGCGTCAATCGCCTCAATGAATCAATCGAACACGGCTAGCTTCTGGTACTCCTTGCCGGCGATCGCTTGGGCCATGACAGCCTCCGGGTTCACCACGCCATCGTTCTCCAAAAAGAGCTTGACCAAGTTCTTGGAGAATCCGCTCACCATCGCAACCCCTGGCTGCGTCGACGTCACCGGCGTGGAGCGCGAGTCCCGCAGGTTCCAGAACACGATCTGTGGCACCACGTCGCCGTACCCAGCGTCCCGGAACTTGCGGTTGATGGCCTCGTAGTCGGTCTCCCACCGGTTCGCCGAAGCCTGGTCGAACTCCATGTCGCTGAAGACGAACACGGTCCTGATCATCTTCTCCTGTGCCAGCCGGGCGTCCACTGCCGTGCGGAGGATGCGGTCGAACACCGCCTGGAAGTTGGTGTTGAATCCCCACTGCATAGTTCGAACGAAGCTCAGCTTGTCCTTGAGGGTTTTTCCCTTGATCATGTGGATTTCCGGATGTTCGCTGAACGTGATCACCCTGCCTGCCCACGGTTTCTCGCTGAGCTCCGAGATGAGCAAGCCCAGGGCGATGCACACCTCCATCGGGGTGCCGTTCATGCTACCGGACACGTCGCAGACGGCGATGCAGTTGCTCAGCGAGCCCTTCTTGCGGAGGTCCTCCACCATCCGGCGCCACTGCAGCTCCGACACGTTGTCAGCCTCACCGCGGTAGGCCGCGGCCGCGATCTCGTGGGGCAGGAGCGCGCCCGCCGCGATCTTGGCCTTTCCCGCCTCCACGTCTTCCAGGTACTTGCCGAAGCGCACCTCGTCGTGCTTCTTGAACAGGGACTTGTAGCGCCTCATGGCCACGGATGCCACGCGAGTGTAGGGAAGCTCGGACCACCTCTGGGCGCTGATGTACACCTCGGGGAGCTCGAGGACCTTGCGCAGCGGCACCAGCACCTCGCGGCGGAGACGATGGAGCACGCTGTAGGCGTAGTGCTCCTCCGAAAGGTCGGTGTAGTCGGTGCTGGAGTCGCGCGGGAAGAGACGGCGTGCGATGGCCTCGCAGAGCAGCGTCGTCCGGTCGAACGACGAGCCTGGCGTGGGGCACCACTTGGCGGCGAGCCCGATCTTCTTCTTCTTGCCGCCGGGGGCGAGCTGCTTGAGGTCAGAGGCGAGGAGGTCGGCGAAGAACTCGGCGACGCAGTCGAACAGGAAGCGGTAGGCGCGATCGCTGTAGTACGTCTCGAGCGCGTTCACGGCGAGCCTGGCCGCCTTGGGCACCTTCTTCTTGGCCTTCTTCTTTGCGGCCACCTCCTCCTGCGGTTGCGGTGGCGCAGCCGCCTCCTGAGGCGCCTCGCGTTTCTGCTCCACCTCCATCGCCTGATCAGGCTCCTCCGTGTCCACCGGGGCCACGGCCGCCGCTTTTCTGCTTCGCTTGGACTTGGACTTGGTCCTGGCGAGCGTGGCGGTGAAGTAGTCGGCGAGCGTGGGCTTGCTTGGGACCGTGGTGGCGGCTACGACGGCGGCGTAGTTCTCGCGGGCATGACTCCGGCGCTCAGCCAGCTTCGCGACGCGGACCTTCATGGCCCTGCGCGCCTTGTCGGCGTCCGCCTTGGCCTTGGCGACCTTGCGGACGTCGGGCCCGTGGATGAGGCGGTAGAGCAGCTCGGGGAAGTCCTTGAGGTAGCCGAATTCGGCGAGCGCGGGGATGTTGCAGGCGAGCGTGCGCGGGTGGCGCTCGTGCATCCAGAGCGCGGCGGTGTAGAAGCCGTCCTTGTCGGACTTGCCCGTGCCGCGCACGCCGCGGAGGTTGGCGACGAGCTTGAGCGCGGTGAGCGCGTCGCGGTCCCAGGCGGCGGCGAGGAGCGCGCGCACGCGGTCGGGCGGCGTGTCCGGGACGACCTGGAAGAAGAGGTCGAGGCAGGGGTTCCCGGAGCTGGCGTAGGTGGCGGAGTTGTTCTCCGTGCGCGCCTTGCGCGGCGGCGCGGCGCCCGCGGCGGCCTTGGCGTCGGGGTCATCGGGCGCGTTGAAGCCGGCGTCGAGGAGGTCGAGGAAGGGGTGGGAGGCCGAGGGCGCTGGGCGCGCGCCGCGGATGGCGGGTGGGCCGAGGAGCACGGGGACCATGGCGGAGTCGATCTAATCGGATCGGAGCGGTTAGGGTTTAGGGATGGATGGATGGATTGGTTCGTTCGATCTGGATGGGATTGGAATTGCGCTGCAATGCGACGCGGTCAGGTGCCTTGCCTCGCTTCGCTATATACGTCGGAGCCCGGCGTTTGTTGCGGCCTCGTACGTCGGTGAGAAAGTTCGATTGCAGCCGTTGTTTGAACCGACATAAGGAGGTCGATGGCTGAGATTTGATCGGTGTCCTTTACCCCAAATCCGCCCGTTCCCTCTCCGTTGCCGGATTCGAATCGAAATTCCGCGAGTGATAGATTCGGTTTCCTTCCTTTCCCTCCCTCCCTCGCGCCCGACAAGCCGACCAATAGGCGGATTTTGGAAGCTACATCAGCGAGGAGATCCCAGGGGGAGAAATTCTACCTTGATTTCTCACCTCGTCCCCCCATCTAAATCTTCCATGGGCCTGCCGCATCTGATGCGCCTTGTGCACATGCAGCCGTACCAGGAGCGGCGGCGCCGCCGGCAAGCCCAGGCCACCAGTAAGCCGCCGCCTCCTGTAAGCTTGTCTTCTCTCTCTGATAGACAGGGGGTAGGTACTATTCACTATTCATCTCTTTCCATGTTGTTTCTGCGCGTGTCAGAACCAAGACGTTGCTGCTGCTCCAGATTGCCTGCCTTCTCTATAGGACTCAAAATAAAAATCTGTCGCAGTTTATTTTTGTGGCTGCAAAGATTGTACCTTTTTCATTATCGGCTGTGTTTAGATGCACTGAAAAGTGCACTATGCAAAATAAGATTCCCCGTCACATCAAACTTGCGATACATATATGGAGTACTAAATGTGGATAAAATCAAAAACTAATTGCACAGTTTGGTTGTACTTTACGAGACGAACATTTTGAGCCTAATTAGTCAATGATTGGACAATTATTACCAAATACAAACGAAATGCTACAGTGTATTTTGGCTATCCAAATTTTGGATCTAAACACAGCCATCGTGTCATTGAGGAGGCTAAGGTCCTCACCCATCTCCTAACTGTTTGATGCGGATCCGTGTACATAAATACAGAAGTTGGACAACGGAAAAATTGAGTTACTCTGTGTGGTTGAGTTTGCTATTCAATATCTGGGCTGTTCATAACATGCATGTTGCGCTGCAGATGGATTGATTGCTTCACGGGCTAAAAGAAAGGGTTCGCCCTGCCAACGGGACGGCCTGTTCGTTTCGCTGGTTTATTGTGCTGAAAGCACTGTTCGCTGGTTTGTTGTGAGAGAAAAACACTGCTGGATGGCTGCTGATTCTGCTGATAAGTCCAAACGAACAGGGTGGATGAGTCTCGGGGCACTGAAACAGAGGTGTATTCAGGACCAAGCCTTCCAGAGGTATGACATGGCTCCGTTCACTTCCCAAAATATTTCCTCTGTCACCCGTCACATCGAATCTTTAGACCCATGTATGGAGCATTAAATGTAGATAAAAAAAACTAATTGTACAGTTTGTCTGTAAAGGTCGAGATGAATCTTTTAAGCCTAATTAATTCATGGTTGGATAAATTTTATCAAATAACAACGAAAGTGCTACAGGAATATTTCCCCTAAATATTTCGGAACTGAACACAGCCAAAGTCTAAATTACTGCTTGCACTGCATAAATTGGTGGACATATACTAGTTTATGAACTGATAGTTTAATGCTGTAGTCCCCTGCTATCCTGCTGCATGAAAATGGAGAAATGGTTTTCTAACGAATTTACATCTTATCTCCGTTAGACCAATTCAGGCAGTACATTGTAATTTGTGAGCTGCATGTCCTTGCAGGATTGCAATTCTTTTTTATCTGGTGTGTACAGCCTATTATCTCATCATTGTAGCCCTGATAGCTGCCAAAGCTATTTGATTTGTTTAATCGAATCTTGGCCTTCTGGCTGTTTAAATATTCAGATGTATACCGTAGCATTGGTAGCGTACACAAAGTGCATGCTCATTTATGTTACTTGCTAACATAGATTAGCATGCTATTGTACAAAACATCATTCCTTTCATTGTAGCTTGCTCAAATGCAAAAAAAAAAAAAAAAGAGCACTACATTCCCTATTCAGGTAGCAGCATATTTTCCCAGTAAAAGTAGAAATAGAGTTCAACTTCATAGTATATTCAGGATCAAGACTTAAAGAGGTACATCATATAAATCCAAGTTAAAGATCGCGATGACTGCTTTAACTGCATATACTTGCTCAATAAAGTTTATGAACTGAATAGTTTAATGATGTACTCTCCTACCATCCTGCTGCATTACGTTAAAAAAAATTGTTGTTTTGTAACAAATGTGACATTTTATCTCTGTTAGACCAATTCAGGTGTGCATTGTCATTCTTTGTATCTCATCTTCAGTCTACTATCTCATCATTTTAGTCACTGTGGTTTATATCATGTATCTAACACTGTAACTGCCAAAGCTGTTTGATTCTGTTAAAGCGTTATCTTGGCCTTCTGGCTGTTTAAGTTTTCATGTCCTAGGTCAAACTTCTGTAGTTTCGACCAAGTTTTAGAAGAATATATTGACATCTAAAATACCAAATAAATGCACTATCAAGACATATTTGATATTTCATTGTGGGTTTAAAGAACTTGGTCAAACTTCATGATGCTTGACTTGGGACAAAGTTAAGTAATAAGTGACCAACATTGACTAGCATGTTTTTGTATGAAACCTTCCTTCTACTGTTTCTGGCTCAAATGCAGAAATAAATACTGTTGAGCGCTACATGCTTGATTTGGGTAGTAGTATATTTTTGCAGTAAAAATCCAGATAGAGTTCATAGTATCTAATCAGGCCACTGAAACTGTTCTCTTTTCTTTTTCAATTTACAACCATAAACACTCCATATTTTATTTTGCTTCCATCTGAATCAACCATTTTCCTCTACTTCTAATGTTGAACTTCTTGACCATGCTTGTGCATGCAGGACATCTGGCGTCATATACATTCCCTAATGCCAATGCGAGATGCTGCCCGAGCCGCTTGTGTGTCTCATTCCTTTGTAGATTCCTGGAGATGCCATCCCAACCTTACTTTCAGTAATGAAATATTGGGCTTGAATGGAAATGCATATGGAAAGGAAGAATTAGCTAGAGTTGTCTACAGCAAAGTTGACCACATTCTGAAAATGCATTCAGGAATTGGTGTGAAGAAACTCATGTTTCGAATCGCTTTAGAGTACACTGCAAAGGACTCTTGTTATCTTGACAGTTGGCTTCAGACTGCTGTTACACCAGGGATTGAAGAACTCATCCTTATTCTGTGGTCAATGAAGGCAAAGTACAGTTTTCCTTACTCAGTTCTGTCCAACGGGAATGGGGACTCAATCCGATATCTTCACCTTGAGGGTTGTTCCTTCCATCCGACAGATGCACTTGGTTGGCTAAGAAGTCTCACTAGATTGCATCTTTGTTTTGAATCTATTACTGGGGTGTTAGGGTGCCTTCTTTCATATTCTTTTGCTTTGGAGAGGATGGAACTAAGTCACTGCAATCGAATAGTTTGCCTGAAGGTACCTTGCATGCTCCATCAGCTCAGCTACCTAGAGGTGTCTAATTGTGGCAGGCTGAAAGTGATAGACAATAAAGCTCCAGGTCTGTCTGACTTTGTATTTATAGGACACCCTAAGGTACAACTATCTCTTGGAGATACATTGCAAATAAAGAACCTAAGCATGCGCTTTTCCGGCATAGTTTATTACGCCCGTGCTGAACTTCCATCAAGCATGCCAAATCTCGAAGCTCTTACCCTACATTCGCGCTATGAGGTATGACTTTAGGTGACTGTAGACTAGTGATATGCATATCTTACTATAGTGCATCAAGTCATAGCTTGGAGTTAATTAACCAGTCATCCTTTTGCAGATGTTCAGTACACCAATGCTGCATAGCAAATTCCTCCACGTCAAGTACTTAAATATTGCTCTTATGGGAGCACCCTTTTCCCCAGCTTATGATTATTTGTCTCTCGCATTCTTTTTTTGATGCAGCTCCTTGTTTGGAGACTTTTGAATTGGATGCGAGTCGCTGCCCATACTGCTATGATATTGGTTGCTACAATGGAACAACTTTAATTTTGCCTTTTCCATTATAGGTATCGCAGCAATACATGGAGCATGTCTCGATTTTCAATGACCCTGCAGATCTGCGGCAGATGCGAGAACTTCATCATCACAGCCTAAAGAGTGTGAAGATTGTGGAATTCAGTTCCGCAAAGAGCTTGGTTGAGCTAACATGGGAACATGCCATGTTCTCAAGAGTGTGACGTCACTTGAGTGCCTCACATTGGAAGCCCCTCAGAGTTATTTGAGGTGTTGGGGACCCTAACAACGAGTCTGGCAAGTGCCTTCCAATGCGCTAGGATGTTCTCATGGAAGCTCACAGGGCAGTCTTGGCTATCAGAAGGTACATCGAGCCTAAAGGTTCCCTCTACAGTAAAACTACATGTTTTGGAGCCATGTAACTGCCATGGTTCTGAGCATAAGCAAGACACTTAATTATACTACTCCATTGTTGAACTAGTATTACTTGCACTGGTTATATTATCTCCTGGTTTGTTTGTAATGGCACAGAGGATGTGTTTATGATCAGACTTCAAACAGTACCCTTGGCTTGTATCAATAACTTAGGGCGTGTTTGGTTGCTCGCCGCATTCCGTCATGCCTAACCTGCGGCACGCCATACAATGCAGAGGTGTTGTTTAGTTCATCCATAAAATGTGGCAGTCACATGCTTTTACAGTGCAAATTTCTACCACAGATGTGGCGTAGAATTCTAATGCCGCACCTTAGGTGTCCGCTTCTAATGCTGCACCTTAGGTGCCGCCACCATCGGACGTGGCTGGGTGTGGCTGTGAGCCAAACTGGCCCTTAGTTGTATGACAAGCATGTCTTCGTTGTTTTTTTAAGTTGAGTTGAAATCTTGATTAAACTGCTGAAGATTGTGAGGTTTTGTACGTTTTTTGTCTTTGAAACTATGTTTTCTTGATAATATATATGGTTTTACAAAATGACATTGAAAGAGACCCTGTAACTAAGTCAACTTATAACTCTGTGTTGGGGGAGCCCATATTCACATGGGCCAACTCCCCCTTGAAGAGGCACAATAGAAGTTAGTATAGTAGCTTATAAAATCTCCCCTCACCAAGGGGTCGCTTGTAAAATGCCATTGCCTGATGCCAAGAGCAAGAGGGCAAGGGGCTCTCTGGCCACTCTCATTTGCAAACCCTACGTGTCCCCTTATTGTCCGCCAAACTCTATACCCTCTTGTGTGTTTGGAGCCTCCTCCGCAGAGGACCCGTCACAAAGCCTTCTTCGCGGAGAAACGAAGACATCTCTGCAGAGCCGCCGCATGGAACCTCCGTTGCGAGACCTTCATCCGGGAACCTCCGTTCCAGGACCTTCCCTTTCTGCGGCCGGGCCTTCGATGGTGGACCTTCTCCTGCCGGGCCTTCGTCGGGGGACCTTCTTTTGACCTTCGTCGGGAGACCTTCACCAGCTAGTCTTTTACCGAGGAGCCTTTTACTCTCGACCCTGTTCAGGAGGTTTGTCCCAATATTGGCGCCCATCGTGCTAGGCACGAATAAATTTTTTAGAGCAAAGACTTAACCTATGAGAAACCCCCGAGGAAAGGTAAGATCATCGGAGCAAAGATATGATCTCCTTAAACCTTCGTAGTTACTGGAGGCGATACCTTCAGATAAAACTTTGCCAAATTTTATTAAAAAATATAAAACAATAATATAAAAAATATAATAAAATAATAATTAAAAATGTCACAGCATTCGGCTCTTGTTCATAATAAAATAAAAAATGTTACGAAGGCTTGGCCCCTAAAAAAAGTTAATGAGCCTCTGAAGCCTTCGGCTCCTCTTTATAAAAGTTAAACCTACATAGTTATTAGAGGCGATACCTTCAGATAAAACTTTACCAACTTTTATTCAAAAAAAATAAAAAAATATAAAATATAATAAAATAATAATTAAAAATGTCAGAGCCTTCCGCTCTTGTTCATAAAATAAAAAAGTTACGTAGGCTTAGCCCCTAAAAAAAGGTAATGAGTCTCTGAAGCCTTCGGGTCCTCTTTATAAAAGCAAAACAAAATAAGTAGAAACAACATGGCATCTGAGCCTTCGAGGTCTGGATCTCATGGCCATGTGTCTGATCTGAAGACATCTCATGCACGCTAACCAGATGACATTGAAGGGACTTGTGCACTTTATGTGCAGACCAGTTTTTGTTACAGGTTGACGAGCGTAGGCCAGGTGAAGTAAAATAATTTATGAAGAAGGTAAGGGTCTCCAAAATTCTCCGAGAAGTTAAGAAACTTCAGGAAAGGTAAAGCTCCAGAAACAAAAGAAAGAAAGAAAGAGATAGGACCTTCAGCTGCTGTTTTCCAATATATATATATATATATATATATATATATATATATATATATATATATATATATATATATATATATATATATAATAAATTGTGAAAATTTCTGCACACTTTTTACTTTCCACCATAGATTTCTGTCTGTCAGGTGGTCTGGGCTTTCTCGCGGCCCAATTTAGCCAGCCCAATGGCCCAGTCTAGCCTGTGGTCCGAATAATTCCCGATAGCCAAAAAAAATGTGCCACCGGTGAGATTCGAACCCTGGGCACTATGATTGATAAACAAACTGCCTACCACCACACTACAACATGTCACGTGTTACAATAATACCTTTATATTTATTAGGTAAAACTTCCACCATATAAATTTCCTTTCATTTGATTTTTTGTTGGCCTTCCATCCGATTTCTTTTTTGTTGCATCCGTTATCCTCACAGATGGTTTTTTGATTGATTTTTTTAAGAATAATTATTATGAATCTTTGAACCCTGATTTTTCTTTACGATTTTTTTCTACTACCAAGTTGTTAACATAATTTTGATTAGAAAATATTCAAACCTAGATTAACATGTGATTCATCTAATCAAAATGTGAGTAGAAAATTTAAATAGTTTATTGTCTAATCTGGTCTAAATATCTATACAATCATCAACGACGGCTAACATGCGAAAACTCAACTCAAGCGAGTTTTCCATCTAACTCTTTGTTGGCATTAATATGTTGTCGCATCAAGGAGGTGAGCTCAGACGTCATCCATAATAGCTCCACATCTATATCAATAACACTGTCTCACCGAAAAGACGAGTCTAGATGTCATCATAGCCGGCTCCGCATCTACACCAATGATACACGCCTAATGCACGTAATGTAGTCATCATAAGATAAATTAGAGCTTTTAAAGTTTATAGAAAGGGTAAAACATAAATACATATATAAAATTCTACCCTCGTTTGCTATTAACGTAAGATAGCTTTTTTTTTCCTCCCGTTGCAACGCACGGACACCTTTGCTAGTATTATATAAAATAAAGAAGCAGCCAAGGTTCAAGCTCAAAAATGTCTGTACGAGATATTTCTTCTCTGTGCAGGAACGCAAGTCTTTTGGTTGAGCAAATGCAGGGCCTCTGGCTAGAACGCAAGCACATAGGCTGGCGCCGTGTCATCCGACGTCGGAGTCGTCCGCACAACCAAACAGCACTGCGCAACGGGGACGCCGCCTCGGGAGCGTCGTCCACAACGCCAGCCATGAACCTGAGCCACACAACAACTTCGAGCGCGCGACACCAAGCTTCGCAACGACCTTGTCCACGCCCTCACAGCGGCGCCGAGCCCGCCTGGTAAGGCGGGACGCCCCAAGTCGAGGAGGAGAAGACACTCCTCATCGAGCCAAGCTCGCTCGACTTCGCCGACGATGACCCGAAGCGCCGAGCAATGTCGACCACGGCACTCTCGACCTCGAACCTCGCCGCCAAACCGACCCTTCGCAGCGACGTCCCGGTCTAACCTCCGACGTGGACCATGTTGAGCCAATCCAGGAGCCCGACCGGCAACTCCTAGTCACGGCCTTGCCCCGCTCAGCTCCTCGTAGACTTCTCGGCCCAGCCCCCTCGGCTACCCGCCCAATCTCGCGCATGCGAAGAAGCAGTGCACCGTGAAGCTTCGGCCTCCCAAATGCCTTGGCTATTCCTGCCGAAGGTGCACCCGCCACTACCGAAGGCTGAGGCCATGTTCATCCGACTTCCGAAGGTCCCTGATCCGGTCTATCGAAGGCTGGTGCGATTCCCTGATATTGTTCCACACTTTTACCCCCCAAGCACCGAATGTAAGCTGGCCTATTTGCCAACCGATAAGCGAAGGTTCGAACTCTCGTATCTCGCGGCAATGAAGGAGTACTTTTTATTGTTTACTATTTACTATACCCTATCATCGCTTGCTAAAACCAAAAAGCGCCACCCGAGCTTCAAGCCTGGGACCTCCAGCGCAGGCGTCTTCTTTATGTGCTAACCAAAAGGCCATGTAGGTTTTCCCCCTGACATTTGCAGATTATTTGATAAGACCATTGACCACCAGAAACTGGAACCTCCGTGCTCCTGATTGTGAGAAGCTGAAACTTGTCATTTGCGAGCTGGGTTTCTATTTGTGAAGCTGGAATACCTTGTGATTTATCATCGCTCTGATTTGCTGGAACCTTCTTGATTTTTGGTCTCTCGTGAAGCTCATTTTCTTGCGTGGATGGAATTCTCGGAATTTCTCATTTGTGAAGCTGGAACGAGTCCTGGCGAAGACGATTTTTGCGAAGCCTCGAGTCTCTTCACCAACCTGACGACGGAGTCCTGGCCCATCTATTGATGGCGGAGGCTCTCACCTTGCCGAAGGTTCACTTGGCCCTTCAGCAGATATAAGTACAAAATGTCCTTCGCAGCAACACGTATGCACGCCACAAACCAAGAGAAAATAACCCCATGAAAAATATATCAAAACTCAAGTCGAAAGTGGCTAATAACGGAGCCACGACATTCGACAACAGCTTTTTCAGCGGAAACAGGACCCTCCGTCACCCCAAGTCGAAGGCTCACGGGTATAGAATGACCTCCCGGCGCAAAGCGCCTAATCTCGGCGAAGACCTGGGCATCGTGGTTTAAATCCAAAGGCTCCAAAAAACCACACACCCGAAGACCACCAAACCTACACAGTGAGTATTTCTCACCAGCTTTTAAATTCTCACAGCTTATAATGCCTAATGATTATGCTCTTGTGATTTATTTTGTCACATTCTTGATCTAACCTTCGCCTCTCAAGGTAAATTTCAAAAATTAACCTTCGCATACAACTTGTCACCAATGTGACCGAGAAAGTTGTCGCGACTCTTGCCACACCAAAAGTATGGCTCGAGTGGCTATACATGCTTGGCCTCGACAAGCTAATCTAAAATCGTCTTTCTTTCTTTTATTTTAAATATCTTTTTGTTACTAACATGTAGATCACCACCATTGTAAGTATCTCTTATCCTCCCAAAGCTACCCCCATTGGGTATATTTTCTTCGATATATGCATGTTTTCACCTCCTCAAGCCAAATCAGTCAATACTCTCAATCTGCCAGCGGTTCTCATTAAGTGTTCAGCCTTTGTCACATATATATCTACTCTTGAGTTTGCATCGGTCAGTACCCCTGTCAGTCAGCGGTTCTCATGGAATATTCAATCTTTGCCAGTTACCTCAGTGATCCTCAATTAGTTAGTGAGTTTCATAGGTCAGTGGCCTTCGTTAGTCAGTGGATTTCATCATTTAGTGATTTTTATCAGTCAACAACCTTCATTAGTCAGTCGCCTTCACCAGTTAATGGACTTCATCAGCCAGTGGTCTACATCATCAGTTAATGGTTTTCATTCACCAGCTTTCGATTCGTTAGTGGCTCCCACCAGTTAGTGGATCTCATCAGCTAATGGTTTTCATCGCTCTATTGTTCTTCATCAGTCAGTGATCTTT
Source organism: Saccharum hybrid cultivar R570 (assembly GCA_038087645.1). NCBI lineage: Eukaryota > Viridiplantae > Streptophyta > Magnoliopsida > Poales > Poaceae > Saccharum > Saccharum hybrid cultivar. The sequence goes on from JAQSUU010000293.1 coordinate 18,941,604, forward strand.
GTGGAATATCTTTCTTTTGCTATATATCGTTGAAATGGCTTTTGGCTTTTCATCAGTCGATGGTCTTCATTGAACAGTTGGTCTTCTCAATCATTGATGTAGTGACATTTAGATTTCACCAATATTGGCCTTCGCATTGGGGTTTCATCAGGCGCAAGTCATTAAAGATTGCTAGAGGATGTCAGTCATTGTTCATCAGTCCAGCAATCACCAGTGATCCTCACCAGCCATAAGACTTCATCAACCATTTTACCTCACTTTCAATCAGACTCCATCAACGATCAACCTCCGGCGGCCACCAAACCTTTGATCGAACCCCCTAATGCTAACACTTCTCCTTTTTTTAGGTTGTGTTGTTCAATTTTTCTTTTTTACGTTTTTACAATATGCATCAACCCAATGTTATTTGAGATAACCTTCGCAGTGAGCTAATCACTGTTCATCTACTGTTATATACTGTTCACCATTGTTTGTCACTGTTCACGCATCTTTGCTACGCGCACGCGAGAAACGTACCCGGAAGATCAAAATAAGCCCTTCTCCTTTGCAGAAAATTTCAAAAAAAAAACGTAAATAAATTAGAAGCAACCTAGAACGTACCTAAATATTTTTTGCCTCCTCACTATATATATATATATATATATATATATATATTCCTCTTGTTCGCATTTCGTCGATAAATTTATAAAGTCTATACCTTATACATCCTACCTCCGACTCCTATAATTCTACCACAAAAAAAACCTAAATATTAAAATCCTTTTCGGTAATTTACGGTCATTTTCACAAACACACAAAGTAGACCCTTTTCCTTTGCAAATAAATTCTAGAAAATTCGTAAATAGACTAAAACAAATCTAGAGCGTATCTAAATATTTTCCGCCTCTTCTTTGTCATCAAAAAAAAGAATACTCCATGACACCTACTGCGTCTTCTATTACGCCTATAAATAATCGCTAAAACCTACGGTAGCCAAATCTCCAAATTATAAAACATTGTTTTCAAAAAAAAGAGGGGGTCCGTAGCAACATAAACGCATAACAAACTGCCTCAAAATGGTAGACACCCTGCCTGCTAAAAAATTAATGAATAATTAATCTATGCTCTTACACAACTGGTTCCATCCCATGAGGCCGCGTGGCAATGCCGCGCGTTGTTTCTAGTTTAGATCAAAGTTGGAAGTGGTGTGAAACTTGGCTACCCTCCGGGAAAAAGTACCACCCTTGGGTGATTGCAGCTATTTGCTGGGCGATTTGGAAGAATAGGATAAAGTTTGTTTTGTAGGAAAAAGATCAAAAATCCATTAGAAATCTTTTGTCATGTTTGTGCCCTCCTAAACTTTTGGACAGGTCTGTTCGCTGAAAATGACAAGAAGCAGTTGGAGGAAGGAGTGGCTATGATGCTGCATATTACAAAGGATCTCTTGGCTGCTCAACCGAGAAACACTATGGGTGATCGTTTGATGGGCAAGGAACATCGGCCGGAGGATTGTGAAGATTCTGCCTGAAGATTGCTCTGGACATGCTTTGGAGATGATCTGGGAAGTTAGCTGTTGCAAGAGTAGTTGCTAGTCTGTCTCGTTCTTACATATTCTGTATTTTGCGTTCTGCGGAAGTTTACTCTGGTTCTAGCCCTTTTTATGTTCTGTCGTAGCTGGTTTCAGGTGGTAGCTCTCTGCTCTCCTTTCGAGTTAGCTGTTTCTGTCGGGCATGTGTTCTGCTCGCCTTTCTGTTTCTTCTTGCTGACAGTCCTAAAACTCTCTGTATTTCCGTTACTCATTAATGGAAATGGGGTCACCTCGGGTTGAAAAAACAAACTAGATGATACACCGTGCGTTGCTGCGGTAACTTTGTAATGTTGTACAGAATGAAGATTCATGGAGTAAGAAAAAATGAAATCATAAAAAGAAATAGCTCATACAGTTGTAGAGACATAGGTAAATAATTATTGCTTTTTATAATGTTAGTCAATCGGCAATAAGAACATCAACCTATATTGAATAGTTTATCTAACTACTTATTTAAAGAGTGAGAACATGATAGTCAATTGTTATTTGCTGATGTCTCCACACTAATAACTTAGTTGAGAGAGCGATACAAACTTTTGATTTCGTACAATCCTCGAGCCACGTGATTTCATTCATGTATATATAACTCTGAAATTCTCGGGAGAATTCATGGAGAATGAAGAGATGAGGATTTCTAGGGTGTCCTGAATGGTGTTGTTAGGGAAAATACATTGGAAAAACTGTAAAAAGGACTGGAATGAGGAAAGAAAATACACCATAAAGAGAAATAGGTGACACGGTACATGAGGAAAATACGTTGAAAAAACTGTAAAAAGGACTTAAATAAGTTGGATCGGTAAAAATAAGTGACACGGTTCACTCAATCTATGGTGGACCACTTCTACCCATCCCCACCACCTTCCTTCTCTACTTGTCTCTTCTCTCCCACCGCACCCAATCTCGTACCTCAGTTCATTGCCCTGCCCCGCATCGACGGTGCGCTAACCGGCGAGGACTGCATGTGCCTTATCGTTTTGTGTAGTGCGCAACCGCATGGTGATTAGCGAGGCAGCACAATTGCGTTGTGATTAGCAAGGAAAAAAGAAGAAGATGACGTGGCTTAAGGAGAGGCTAGAAAAATAAGTTAGCGAGGATCTCCTATTTAGTTATAGAAGATAGAAGATATAACTGTATTAAGTTTGTATATTAATAGTTAAAATTTCTTGGGCAAATTATTGTTAGTAAAAAATTCTAAACCTTGAACCTTAATATGCACGTTCGTCTTATAAAGGGGACTGGAGGGTGTAGTATAGTTAGTGCATAATAGGCTTGCTAAATAGACCTAGGCAGCCAATAATTATTTCATTAGCTAGTGGAAGGGCTAACAGGTGCCAACAATCCTTTGTACCTTGAACCATCCAACAACATATCAATCAGCCCCCCTAATAATTACGGCTTCATCTCAATGTGATTACAGACATTTACCTGTATGGCATTAAAAAAATTGCACCTTCTTTCCACGGCCCTTTTTTTTTCTTGAACTTAAGACCCGAAAACGAAAATCCCTTACCTGTATGGCCTTCCGTTGGTTTTAGCCCCCCCTAATAACATTTTACCCCTGGCGAAAAAAATAAAGTGCAGATTTTATTTTGTCTATTTTACCCCTGACTTAACACCATTAAGTGCCTGAAACCAACAGAAGACCATATAGGTAAGAGATTTTCGTTTTCAGACCTTATAGGTAAGTTCAAGAAAAAAAAGGGCCATGAAATGAAGGTGTATTTTTTTAAGGCCATACAAGTAAATGTATTCATAGATTATGCCACAAACAGAATGACATGTCATAGCTCTGTGAGTTTGCGAAGAGCTTCAACTATTCGTATAAGTTTGTAAACTCTTCATATAAGTGTGATGGACAGCCATTAAACTCTGACATCAAAGGTAACTTCCAATTTGAAGCAAATATGTTCAAAAGATTTTGGAATTCAAATGTTATATCAATCATTGTGGCAACTCGCAAATGCAGCAAGACATGACATACAGAATATGGTAGCGGTTATTATTTGACCGCAACACGTAGCCATATCCAAAGCCCAAACTAAACACAACCCTAACTAGCTCCACAGTCCACACTCACCGACCCAAGGGTCAGCTTACCGGCCACACTAGAACAGCCAAAGCACATGATGAAAGCTAATCCTCAGTAGGCATACATGTTAGAAATCTTTCTGTATTTGTACCTGGTATTTGGTATTTTTAAGTATCAAAGCCAGAGTACACGCCACTCCCCCTCAGGAGCCGCTTCTCCTCCTCAACATAGTTCTTCCCCCTGCTGGCTTGCCCCCGGTCCCTCTTCCGCTTCTCCTTCTGTGAGAAGGAAGCATCCTTCTTGTCTTTCTCTAATAATAACTGGTTCGGCGGGGCATTCTGCAGACCGATAAGCTTCTCTCCTTCAGTCACTGCAGCCCTGGTTCGCTCACGTTCTTCATAGGACTCAGGTGCGTCTTCTTTGTCATTGCGGTCTTTCCCAGTGGACCAAGACCAGTTAGCTTCCTCTACTGGACGAACTGTCAGGACAGATGGGCCACCATGGTATCCATGCCGGCTCAAAGCACTAAAATCCACACCAGTTTTCTTCTTCTTTGACTTTGCCGCTGTTCATAGAGCTAAAATTAATGTTAAAATAAACTCTAACAAGAAGATATCATACTCAGAAGTCAGAACAAGCATCATCTGGAATTTGTATCATTGTATTGGTACTTGCTATTTAGCAAATCAAACTGTGTCAGGCTTACAACATGGAAACCCCAAAATAGACAGAATAAGAAGACCCAACTCGTAAACGTCTGCTAGTCCAACTTTATGGAAGGAAACACTGGATCTACGTAAGCATGGTACATGGGATCCGAGGCCCAGAGACTAGCTAAGTGCTGGCCAGAGGTGGTCAGCCTATGGACCTCTTCAGTGGCCCAAATTAGGGTCTCAGCTCTGACAGGGTGGATGATAGCATCCAGACGCCGGTGCTCATCATCACTCCCAATCCTTTGCTGATCCCACTTTTTTAGGAGGACATTGGTGAGGTAATGCAAGGGTTGTTCATACAACTGCTTCAGCGATCCAGCGAGTCCCAGCCACGATGTGAATGGGATTACAGAATCACAGTAAGCAGGAACAGGAATGTGCTTCATGTATTGCTGATACATTTCGGCCCTCCTGATCAGAGCACCTGCATGATCCCATTACCGCATTAGAAAGATCATCATTCCCGAGGATCCGTGACAGCTCAGTCCATGTCTCACAGTCTCAGAGGTGCCCAGTTAAAAAAACTGGTTTTTTTTCTCAACCGACATTTTAAAATCTAAGAATTTAATCTTAGTTATAATAACTAGATTGAGGGTTGTAATTTGGGTTGTAGTTACCAAAAAAAAGTTGCAACAAAAAACACTAAAGCCATATTTTAAAAGCATCTTCCTTATTTGCACAAACTATTCCTTGAAAAAATTCAGGAACAAATTTCCTAAATAAACCAGTTAACCAGATACAGGTATTGGCTGGTAAACTGGCAGCTGCAGCTGAAAGCGAAACTTTGGGGTCAGGTAAGGCGAGCCTGTTTAGTGCCATTGCAATCTGTAAAAAAGAATAGGAAACCTAATCTTTCCCAAAAATCCAATGCTGACCATCAGTTTGGGAAACTCAAAACTTCAACTATCCAATTAACTCAAGGACCAGACTACATATAGGATAATCTGACAACTTTCCATGGAAAACAAGCCAATATATCAGAGTTCACTCAATCACATGAAGACCACCATGTTCAAAGAGAGCTCTGGTTATGGTGATTACGTTGCTGAAGTAGTTTTCTTCAATTTTTAAGCAAAACTTGTTCAGCCTATTGTTCAGTTGCAAACCAATTTTTGTAAGGCAAATAAATATCAACTAAGCGAGTCTCTCTAGTAACTAGCTTTTTATTATTCCCTCTACATTCAATTTGATCTGAGAAGACCAGAGCCCTAGACCAATAAGCAGTAGTCTTCATACAGGGTTCCGAAACAGTTGCATTCATGTATTGATGCAAATATAAGTCTGACGTGCACTGCATCGTCGAGAAGGTGAAACCCAGAGACTAGCCTACTCAAAATCAGGTGTAAACTTAGGTCCAATCCACAATACACAGAACTTCAACAGTCACAGTACATCATCAATCAGCCATATCAATTCGTCGCCTAGTCCTATCCACAAGTGAAACACACAAAAGCAAAGTCATCCACGAATCAAAAGCTCTCACCTTCCGCCACCGAAGAAGCTTTGGAGGAATTGGGCAGCCCAAAGGCATTCCAACCATTCCCCTTCCCAGCATCGTCGTCAGAATCCGAGCTCAAGTCATCATCGGAAGACACGTCATGGGATTCCTTATGCAGCACCACCCTCTTCATATCTTATAATCAGAAACAAGGTCAGCGCCACTCCATTAGGAGACAATCTTCATAGATGTTAAAAGGTAACCTTTATATATTAGTTTGTCAATATTAAACCTATGGAAGTATGGCCTAGGTTGCATCTATGGAAAGGTGAAAACTGAACAATAAGAACTACGCCCCTGGTGACCACACACTAACAATTGACCAGACTACTCATAATTGGGCAACCAATCATCTCAGGGCCAATGTACACTAAATAAAAGTTTCAACAGTCGCAGTGAACCAGCAATCAACCATACGAAGGCATCAGCCTATCAGCGAGTGAAACACGCATATGCAATGAGATTAGCAGATCTAGAGTTGGCAAACAACCGGAGAGGTCTCACCTTCTCCCGCAGCAGCAGCAGAAGCTTTGGAGGCGCTCCCGCCCTTCTCCTTCCCGCCTAATTGGTCGGAATCCGAGCCCGAGGAGTCGTCGGAAGACACGTCGAGTGGCTCCACCGACGGCGCCGCCCTCTTCATATCTGATACCCGCAAACGCGGTCAGCGCCACTCAATCCGAAGTCCGCAGAGAACGCAGAGGAAAAGGGGGTTTGGGGACTCACCTATATGGGAGCGGAGAAACCTCGCCGGATGGGGGTGAGGTTGAGGACAAGGCGGAGGACGCGGTGCCCGGTGGGTGGTTGCCGGCGCCGTAAACGCCGAGAGTAGCACAGTTTCGAAACCCTCGGACGGCTTGGAGGCGTTTTGGCCTTGTGGAGGAGAGTAGAGACAGACTGATTATATTCTTGGGCTCAGTGGACGAATTTGGCCCATATGGATCGATTGTCTTTCGATAATGCTCGAGCATGGGCCCATTCCGTCTCGCTGCTTCCGCCCGCGCCGCTCGCTCACACCCGCGACGGGCGCCCCACATGCGACACGGGCTCCCTCTTATCACCCGCCCCACTCGTGGTGCGCCCCGCTGATGCGGATTCGCCGCCTCCGTTGCGCCTCGTGCTCGGAATCACGTCTCCCGGCCAGACTAACTCCGCCCTCCAGGCTGCGTGCGTCATCCGCCTGCTGCGACTACTGCGGAGGCCCGTGCCTCGCGCCAGACTAGTGCCGCCCTCCGCGTCATTCCGTAGTATCGAACTCCGCGTCGACGAGCCTTTTGTAACCATATGTTTCACGCGTTTTAGATATATGTTTCATCTGTATGTTTTATGTGTTTCATCTGGATGTTTCATGTGTTTCATCTGGTTGTTACAAAAGGATCTGGTGTTGTATATGTTGCAATAGCTACAAACGTATGATTCAAGCGTATGTTTCACATGTTTCAGCTGTTTTATACGTACGTTGCAAACGTATATTCCATATGTTTCAGCTGTGTTTAGACGCATGTTGCAAGCATTTTCATCTGGATGTTACAGTGACTATACAGATATGTTTCAAGAGTATACTGCATATGTTGCAACGATCGGACGGATGTTGCAGACGAAATGAGACATTAGGACAGGGAAGGGCGCGGGGGGATGGCGCCGTGGCGAAGGGAGGAGCGTGGCACGGCGAGGGGAGGAGCGCGGCGGGCTTGACACGGGGGCGCATCCGGGGTGGGTTTGAGGCACGGGATGGGGCGTGTGGACGGACGTAGTCGCTGGCGTGCGATAGGTCGCGGGCTGCCGGACGTGATCGCTAGTGCAGGATCTGTGCGAGTGCGGAGGCGTCCGATATGCCGTGAGTGTAGGCGTCGTAGCTGTGTCCCGACGTTAGGCCCGCCCATTGTCTTTGGGGCATAGAAAGCTGTTAATTTGGTTCATACATGATCTGCATATGAGGGTCATTTTGGACTTCGGAGGGAGGGCTTCTCCCAGCTTCGACGACTTGCATCTTGAGGAAGAAAAAAACAAGATGCTCCTTTACCAATACGGTTTTCATCTGATTCAAAAAAAAAAGACGGTTTTCATCAGTACGCAGTTACCAGTTCAATTTATTTTTTTTCAAGATGAAATGGTCAAAATGCCCCTGCCTAGTGTTTTTTACTGGTTTTCATAAAGGCAAAATAGGAAAGTGTTTTTGATACGTAAATTGCCATGTATTTTCTAACAAATAAAGTGGTAAAAAGTGTCAACTATTTGGAACTAAATCTTAGTATATTAGGTATGGGATGCTATTGGGTTTCTTTTTAAAAGATAGCATCTCAAGTTTAGTGTTGAAGCTAAAAAGTGTATAGTGTATCAAATAATGCCCTCAAAAAGAAAGATCAAGCATATGCATAAATAGGATAAATTAATCCTTTTATTTAAATTTTATTCATGCATTTCATATGGAACGCAAGTATCTCAGCTGCCAAAATCCACTGCCGATGGATCACCACAAGATTCAAGAACGCAAACATCAACGGATCATTTGCTCCATTCCAGTTGCATGTGCCGTTCGCTCCGATGCCATCAGACTTTGGGCACGGCAGCGAGGGAGGCCTCCAGCTTCTCCGCCGGGTGCGAGAGATCGACCATGTCGCCCCTCAGGTACTTCTCGTACGCGGCGAGGTCGAAGTGGCCGTGGCCGCACATGGCCATCAGGATGACCTTCTCCTCCCCGGTCCGCTTGCACTCCAGCGCCTCCCTGATCGCCGCCGCGATCGCGTGCGTCGGTTCCGGCGCCGGGATGATGCCCTCCGTCCTGGCGAATTGTAAGGCAGCTGCTCCGCAGTTCATCAACAAACAAGTGACGCCAATGTTACGGTGGTGTTCTTCTTTCATCCACTTCCTTGTTGAAAAGTCTCATTGTCATTTGAAACGGTATAGTAGGATACCTTGGAAGCATTCAATCTGCTGTATAGCGATGGCATCCATGAAGCCCAGCTCGTAGACATGCGAGATCAGAGGTGCCATTCCATGGTAGCGAAGCCCACCTGCGAATTGAAGTGCCTCGATCAGAAACAGCAGGCAGAGTAATCGAGGATGCAAGAAAGCGTGTGGAGAAAAGAAACCTGCATGGATCGGGTCGGGGACGAAGCCGTGTCCGAGGGTGTGCATCTTCATCAGCGGCGTGAGCCCAGCCGTGTCGCCGAAGTCGTAGGCGTAGACGCCCTTGGTGAGCGTGGGGCACGCCGCGGGCTCCACGGCTCTGAACGCGGGGCTCATGTTGCCGCGCAGCTTCTCGCGCAAGAACGGGAACGCGAGCCCGCCGAAGTTGGACCCGCCGCCGGTGCAGCCGATGACGACGTCGGGCGTCTCGCCGAGCGCCGCCAGCTGCTCCAGGCACTCCTCCCCGATGACGGTCTGGTGGAGCAGGACGTGGTTGAGCACGCTGCCCAGGCAGTACTTGGTGTCGGCGTTGGTGGCCGCCACCTCCACCGCCTCGGAGATGGCGATCCCGAGGCTGCCCGGGCTGGACGGGTCCGCCTCCAGGATCTTCTTGCCGGCCTCCGTCGCCGTCGACGGCGACGGGTGCACCTTGGCGCCCCACGTCTCCATCATCAGCCTCCGGTACGGCTTCTGGTCGAACGACGCGCGCACTTGCCACACCTGCATTCGTCATTAGCGCCGGTGCCAATATCGTAAATTCACCAATGTACCGAATCTTGCTCGAGCAATCAATCGACCACGAACAGAGGAGAGGAGTGGCCTCGCGATCTCGCGGCGAGAAAGAAATGCGCGCTCACCTCGCAGTTGAGGCCGAAGAGGCTGCTGGCGAAGGACAGCGCGCTGCCCCACTGGCCGGCGCCGGTCTCGGTGACTACGTTCTTCACCCCTGCCGCGGCGTTGTACCACGCCTGCGGCACGGCGGTGTTGGGCTTGTGCGACCCCGCCGGGCTGGTCCCCTCGTACTTGTAGTAGATCTTCGCCGGCGTGCCGAGCAGCTTCTCCAGCCTCCTGGCCCTGAACGTTGCCAGCATTGTTTTCACTCACTCCATACTCTGAAAGTCTGAATCTCTGATCGCAACAGCAGCTATTGATCGACACAGAAAAAAAAAAGTCATGAAGTACCTGATCAGGGGCGTCGGGCGCCAGAGCTTGTACACGTCGATGACCTCCTCGGGTATGTCAACGAAGCGCTCGTCGGTGACCTCCTGCCTGATCAGCTCGTCGGGGAACAGAGGGGAGAGGTCGCTGGGATTCAGAGGCTGGTGCGTCTGCGGGTGCAGCGGTGGCGGCGGCTTCACCGGCAGGTCGGCGACGAGGTTGTACCATTGCTTTGGGATGCTCACCTTGGCGCCCGGATTCGAGCTGGCCCTAGTGGTGAATCTCAAGCTTCTCCTGCTGGCACTGGCAGCAACTCGGTGCTTCGGTGTGCACAGCAGTGAAGCTCTCTGCTCTGGCCCTGCTTTTGCGTAAGAATGTATGTCATCAGGTTGGTGTTGGCACTGTCATCCACCAAGACGAACAAGATTTAACAAAACTAGTCATCAGTAGGACAAACTAATTTACCAATGCCGATAAAAGCTCTAGACTATTCTATTAGATTTTACAATTCTAAGAACAAGCCCTGGTCCATCTGTGTTACACAGCTCGCCCTCACGAGCCTTGCTAGTAGCACTGAAGTATTCCTTAGCCCTCCTTGTTTCTTGTTTGTAGTTGTAAGACCATCTCGAGTAATTGAAAATCAAATGTTGTATGGCAACAAATCTGAATTGTTAGATTATAATAATCAGCTAAAATAATTTAATGGTGATCAAAACATAAGAGATTATGTGATAAATTATTAGAATCCAAGCATCAGAATATATTAATTTTGTAATCCACGTGAGACCTACTGATTGGAGTTTTATTTTTGCAAATACTGATAGGAGATTATGAACTCTAGAAAAAAAAAACAACTTGCCCCTCCATCCTTGGCACCACAAGAAAAAGCTGCAGCATGCAAGGGCACCTAAGGTAATTCAAGAATCCAAATACTTTATAGTATCATAATCCATAATCTAGATTATTATAATTATATCATAATCTAGATTGGAATCTAAACATGTCTACGCCTGGTCATCAAATCAGACTAGTGACAGTAATGCCCTTTCACAGCCCAACTCAACCATTTAATCAGTTTTTGCTCCCAAACATGTAAAAAATTCAAACCGGTCTATTTTGAACCTAATAATTCTTTGAAATTTGTCGGCCATCTTTTAATGCCTGGCCTATAGCTACGACCCAACCACATATTTATGACGATCAGAACACAAAAATGGCCCCTTCTGCGATTTGGGTTTAGCATTCCAAGGCTGTGTTTAGTTCCCCTGAAAAGGTGAAAAAAGTACTGTAGCACGTTTTGGTTTTATTTGGCAAATAGTGTCTAACCGTTGACTAATTAGATTCAAAACGTTCGTCTCGTAAAGTACAACCAAACTGTACAATTAGTTTTTGATTTCATCTACATTTATACTCCATGCATGTATCGCAAGTTTGATGTGACGGGGAATCTTTTTTTTGGAATAGTACGTTTTTGGTGGAACTAAACACAGCCCAAGTCGTCAGAACTCCACCCCAAAGGTGAAAGAACCTAAACATGACTCTGAAATCGTCGAAAAATTGAACCTTTATGCAGTCATGGATGCATTCATGGTTCGTGACTTTCCTGTTATCCGATACTCCCTAACTGGCTAACTATCTGAAGAAACAGACAGTACTATGTTATTTGAAGAATTAGTACTAAAAATACTGATAGTCAGATGCGTTGAACAACTAGAAATGCTACTGGATGCTGGGATGGGTAGTGGCCAACAACCAGCATCAAAACGATATAACATACTATATATATAGTCCTGGAGATTTGTGTTGGCAGAAGGAAACATAAAAAAATTTGCAAGAGCACAAGCTTCGAGCTTGGCAAGCTGAGCCTGACCGAGCGAAGAGGTACGGTTCTTGCTCCTAGCAACGACGACCTATATCCAAAGAAGAAAGACGAAGGAAGAAGTACCTGGAAAGATTAAAGCTACTATTCCAAGGTCATCAATCAGCCTAGCTAGGATCGGAATCGGAGAAAACAAGCAAACGCGCGAATCGGCTGGAGGATGGTGAAGCGGACGGGTGTCCATGGGCGCACCTTGAGAGAGAGCAGGACGAAGGGTGGAGGTTGACGCGGTGGTGGTGGCGGCGGCGGCGGCGGCGGCGGTGGCCATTCTCGCTCGACTCCTGGAGCTGTGACTGCCTGCCTGCCTCCTGGGAGAAGGTGGTAGTTCAGCTGCTGGTCTGATGCTCGCGGCCGGTGACTGTCGAGTGGTTTAATTACCGCGTCTCACGGTCACGGAGCGCGCGGGCGGACGCAGAAATTTTTATGCGGATCACGGCGTAGCAGTAGTAGTTTATTCAGGAGAAGTCCCGAAGACAAGAGGAGCGATCCAAGGGCCTGTTTAGTTTGTAAAAAATTTTGCAAAAAATCACTATGGCAGACTGTAGCATTTTCGTTGTTATTTAGTAATTAGTGTCCAATCATGGACTAACTAGGCTTAAAAGATCCGTCTCGTGATTTACAACTAAACTGTATAATTAGTTTTATTTTTTATCTACATTTAATGCTTCATGCATGTGTCTAAAAATTGATGTGACAGGAAATCTGAAAATTTTTAGAACAAGTTTTAGGAACTAAACAGCCCCAAGCCTGAGTGACCGCTGACCAGCCTGTCGACGTCGCTGTCCCCACGCCTGCGGCCCTGCGCTTTCAATGGCACGGCGGCTGCGGTAGCGGCAGGGCACCTTCGTACGGAACGGGTGGGGTGACGTTACCTACCTTGTATGACTCGTGGTCGTGGGAGCAGAAGGGAGCAAAAGGTCAGACGAAAGGTTGCGGAGAAGACGAGAGAGGAGCACCGAGCACACGCCGTCCGGCGCACGGAGTCCGTGGATGGGCACTTTGACCCGCTCGCCCCTCCGTTGCAAGCTCTGACCCCAACGAACTCGCCGGCGGGGGATCGGAGTAGGGCAGCAGGCGTTTCCGTTGTTCGCTTCCTTTTTGCCCCCACCAATGTGGCCCCGCGGTTGGTGCAGCAGTTAACCGCGCAGGTTTAGGCGGAAGGAAAAGTGTCGAAACTAAACTCGCGGTTTTTTTTTAATATGTGTTGAGGTGTAAAATTTTAGAATAGATTGTGATAGGTGTCTCCAAAACAAGCACGTCCTCGTTATGCTACGGATAAACTAAACGTTGTGCACGTTTCGAAACACAGTGGAGAGATGTGCACGTCTCTGTCGAAAGGAATGGAGTGCGGCCGTTGTCGGTTGGACGTTGAATTTTTATATGCTCACGATGGACGGATGGAGTATGGACAACCGGTCCACGCGACGTCGAAGAAGGATTCAAGCACCGAGGCCACACGTCACCTGGCTTCCTTTCTTTTTTTTTTTTTTTGCATTGTCCACAAATACGTATATGTTTTAGTAGTAGCAATTTTAGCTCTCGTTTTTTTTAGCAACTTTTAGCTCTCGTTTTCTACTCTATGTCATCTTGTGGCAGGCTGGGCAGCCCAAAGGAGCCAAACACCAGGAATCGGCCATTGCTCTAAAGAAAGTCAAAACATTAGCTCGCCGTTTTCTACTCCATGTCATCTTGTGGCAGGCTGGGCAGCCCAAAGGAGCCAAACACCAGGAATCGGCCATTGCTCTGAAAAAAGTCAAAACATTAGCTCGCCGTTTTCTTAACAACGCCCACCTTCATCAATGGGCCATATGTTTAGTGGGGAAAAGATGGGCTAACCTGAGCCCAAAGGCCGAGATAAAAATTGCTCCATCGATTTGTTATATTATATGAGTTTAGGCCCATATATTTATTTAATAAATCAATTAATTCTAGGTCCATATTAAATGTTGTGCTACTATATTGTTTAGTCCCATACGATATATTGACCAGATGTTGACTTAACTTATATGTGTGGGTTATGTCTGTCTACATTGAGGAAACTGAGAAGAGACGTAACCGTGTTGTGGTGTGGTTGACACAACGCACGCAGTGCGGGACATGAAAAGTTTTGCCACTTAAGCTAATTATGGGACAGTCGGGAGTTTCAGGAGTTTCTGACCCTATTATTAAGGAAATATAATGGAAGGTGTTTCAGGAGTCACAGGAGTTCTCCCCTAACGTCGTAGTGCGGGCGTCTCCTCCACTCCTCCCGTAGCATCTCCTGTGCTTCCGACTCCTGGTGATCCCTGCAGTCCTTTGGCTTTCTTGGCTATGAGATAAAAAGCAAAGCTCGCCTCCTCTTTTCTTCTCTCTTGGTCCAACACGCAAGCCATACTACATCTTCCTGCTGTCGAGTTGCATCCGAGTACTCCCCCGTCCCATCCTCTGCGCGCACGGAGCTTTGGGAGAGAAGGCCTCCGGAACCGGCGTTCGCTTCAGGACATCTGCTCGGGTGTGTGCGGACGATCAAGTTTTTGGGAAGCGTCTCCACGACTGCTCGCCATCTTCGTCTCCTTCTTGGTGGTGCCCTTTCTTCCTCGGATCGGCTTCGTCTACTTCCCGGTGGACGTTTGAGGGACGACACGGCGTACATCTTCCTGCACCGACTGTGGTCCACGACTTCGAGCAACTCACCATGAGTGGGTCTGGAGCCACCGGTGCCTTGAGCATGAGTCCCTCCGCAGGGTACATCTCTGCTCTCAAATTGGTTAAGTTTAATCTTTTTTTCGCTATGATCAGTATGATGTTCATCAACATATTTGCTGCTAATCTGAATAGCAGTAAAATCATACACGTGCACATATTTGCCATCACAAATTTATTATTATTATTTTAGATTAATTTTAACATGAAATTGCCTAAATTCCTAACCCGTGTGGTCCTTGAGGTATTGAGGTTGCGTTGCACGGTGGCCGCCGTGACTTATGGATCGTTAAATCGCCGTCGTGATTGAGACCTCTGGCCGTGGTGAGGGCATCGTTAGATGCCTGCTACAATATGCGGCAGCACGGCGCCCGTAGTATGGGACTGCCGGTCGTGACTTTCGTTATGTCATGATCTTTGAGTCGTGGCCGACCATGCATATCGGTGATTCATGAAATCAGTAAGGCTAAAAACATTTAATTTAAAATTGATTTACAGTAACACTACTTGAAAGCGACATGGCTATATCTATCTCCAACACAACAAACATAAACTAACTTTAACTGATCATATATATAGGACACAAACTACTTGCTTATATAGTTTAGAAGCCATGCTCATAGAATTTGGTTGCAGTGGCTTGGTGACACTAGGAAAAGGTGGTCAATGATATTTTTTCCCGGTACGTGGGTGATGATCTACTCTACGGTTATAAAAAAGGGTACGAACATAAATACAAGTTTTAGAAGGTCCAAAAAATCTAACCAGCTCACCATAGTAAACACGTAAGAATATAAATTAAAGTTGAAGGAAAATCTTAGATGTTGCAGGGTTCAAACTACTGGCTGTATGCTATAGCAGAATAGAGAACGCCGCACAAAAGTGTTTGAGGTTTCAACTCTATCCGAACCTAGGGAAATAATTAACTTCTAGGTTACCGACTTGTGGCATTCACACAAAACCTATCCGAACATTGTCTCTACAACTTAAAAAGCCTCAAGTGTTATCGTCTCCGCCTAAACTAATCGCCCCACTCGTCAAACTAACCGCACGCAGACCCCACCCCTCCGATCAAAAAAAAAGAACCAGTCGCTCGTTCTCCCACGCCGCCTCCCTTGGAACCGCATCCCCTGCTCCGCGTCTCGCTCGAGAGAGCCGCCGCCCACGACGCGACGCTGCGACCCGTGCTCGCGGACGACCGCCGCCGCTGCCGTCGGACGGGCCGCTGCCGCTACCGGACGCGACCGCAAAGCCGCCGGATCGGATGACCTCGCCAAGCTGCCGCCGCCATGACGCTCCGACGCCGCCGCCACGCGCCGTGACGCACTGACGCCGCCGACACCGTTCCCGAGTCGACCAGTGGGGACCAGCGCACGTCATCACCGGGGGCAGCATCGACGCCAGCACCGGCACCGTGCTTCGACGGTGACCCCTACTCCGTCACGCCGGGCGCTGAGGTCTCCGCTGCCGCCGCCGCGCTCGTGTCTTCGTCGGTCCATTCGTCGGAGCGTCGTCGGGCACCCAGGTATGCCCACCCCTTCATATTGATATGATCTAGCCTTGTTGGTTCCTAATAATTTTTAGTCTGCTCGAAAAAAAACATGTGAACAAAGGGGTGCTGCCCGTCGCGGGGGTGCGGGGGAGCTCAGTGTTTGGTTTGGAAATTCGATTTGGTGAATGCTGACTCCTTCAGTCCAAGTGTTATAAGAGCTTTGCCGTTTTATTGTTTTTGCCAGGCATCTGTGTAATGTTCTCTGCACTATAAGTAAAAAATGGCATGACATTGCAGCATTCTCGCATCAGTTTAGAGCATTCTCTCGTATCCTTCAAACATAGAAGGTAGAAATAGACAAGCTTAAAAGGAGTTCGAACATAGGCAAACTTTGTAGACTCATAGCTTTCTTAATAATTATATCTGGCATCAGTAGTATATAAGCTTGTCTATAACTGATACGACACCCTTATAGACAAACACTTGTATTATCAGTTGAACTTGCTCTTATTGAGTTTGGGTGTTTAACAATAAAAGGGCACACCAGCATAGGTATGAGTATGACCAAAACCTTCTCTGTAAAGCAAGAGTTAATTAAGAAGGCCTATATCATTGATGCTGCCACTAATTTGCTCACCATGAAGGAACTTTATATGGTCTGTGCATGACCATTTCTAAATGATGTTCCACAAATATTTGTTTGCAGGCAAAAGATATAACTGATTTGGGAACTCTAAAGGAGGCATCCAAGATATTTGTACCTGGTGATTTTTGTTATCTTAGAATTGGATGCTGAGCTGTTTTCTTTACAAACAAATTAGATGACAATGAATATGAACTGTTCACATATTTCATATATCAATGATGAAAATTAATCAATGTTGGGCCTAGCTTCTTGTGGTTTGTGTAAAAATGAGACAGTTCATTTTATGATCAGCCTGACACATATTAACGATTACAGCTTTGACTTACTTTGCGTCCAAGTTTTTAAAGCTAGCAAAAATTGTGCCGCTTAGTGTCATGATTAGTTGCACAAATAGGAAGCCTGTTTTAGCCATTGTGCTTTCCGAGACCTTTTTGTTTAACATTATATAGTCTCGGCACTATATAGTGTCACTATTTCAAAATTTTCCCTTTTCATTCCAGAAATATGGACTGAAAAGTTAAATCCCATTCTAAAGCATTGACATGATGTACTGATCTGGGATGATTTCCCTTATATATTTTTGTTTCGTTTTGTAGCTGGTGCAAAAGTATTCTCAGCTCGAACAATTAAAGTTAAAGAAGAGGAGGACATTAGGTACAATATGATCTTTGCAAAAATGTATCATTCTTGAGAAGAAATTAGGTTCGGCAAATAAAACGTAGGCAGTGGCTCCATCAACCTGTGTTCATCAATCTGCATGTGAAATAACTTTAGTTCAATACACAGTGGTGCTAAAGTTGTGTGCAGTGTAGCACTTGGTGGGGGAAACCCGTGTGAAAAAAAAAGCATTGGTGGGGAACACTGATCGAATCAGCTGAAGATTCTGAATGTATTTAGGTCACTTCATTCAAATATTACAGCAGCTTTTCTAATCAAGTATTTTCTTACCGGGCACATGTCTTTATTATTAATAAAGAAGAAGTGGCTTTCTCCAACTTGTGTTAAATGTCAGTAGTTTAGCTGATTCATGTGCTGCAGCCACATCAAAGTCGCTGCCGGACGGGATGCTTGGGGTTTCAGAGTTCTGTTGGCATTGAGGCTTTCCACTTTCGATGGAGGAGGCAGCACCAATGATTATTTAGCCTATTATACTGCCTCTCTTGGTGTTACCAGTAACAAACAAATATGATTATGTATAGGCAAAAGGAAAACTAGCTTAATGTAGTGGATTACTTAGATTTGTTTCAGAATACAGCTAGCAAGGTTTTTTTGTTTTGTTTCCAGTAAGCTTTTAAATGGATCACATAGAAGGTTGCATTGAGTTTGGCACATCATCCTTGTTCCATGCTCAATCTTGGAGTTTGAATGTGATGGCACTGTCATGATTATCGATTTGGAATCAACCTTACTGTATGTTCTGTGTGTATACATGTCCATGTGGTATTGAATCACTAACTGAATGTCTTCACTACAAGAGTTCCTCCTTATTACGTCATATGTATCTCTTTGAATTTTTTGGAGTGCACATGATTGCAAACTTAAATGCAATGTTTGGCTTAACTGATTCATAGAACTGAGAAGTAGCCTTTCTTCAGTATTTAATTTTAAAGGGATTCACAGAAACACATTTTACCATTTGTTGATTTCGTCACCTCTTATGGGTTGTTAGGAACTTGTAAAAGTTTGAAGAATCTGCATCGTCACTTACCTTTTACAGCTGCAACTTGGTTCCAGATATTTCAATAATGATTTTTCGGCTGCTACCTTACCGATCTCAGGTTCTGCCGTTGGACCAGGTGCGCTGGAAGCAGGGCAGGGGTCCTAATTTGTCGTGATCGACGCCGTTGCCACTGCCAGGTTAGCTGAACCATCCACACACGTTTTTAGTATAAAAGTTTAGCTGTCCCATAGCAACGTACGGATACGCTACCTAGTATCAGCAAAAGAGGAACTAATAAGAAAAGCAAGCACATGAAAGCAATTTTTAAGTGGCGAGAGGTAAAAGGAAAGCATCTTTTGGAGCAAGTAGCAGCGAAGCTACTCTGGGAATTGGTGAGCCTAGAAAAGCTTACTTCGTTCCTAAATCCTCGTTGTCCTCAGGCGTTGCTTTATTCGTCTCTCTCCAGGAAGGCCAAATGCCCAAATGTAGTTGTCGGCCAACAACCGTTTTACTTCTCATCTTATAATTTTTTTTGTATAAATTTCTCATCGTATAGTTAGACTCCATATCAGTAATGCAATTTAAGTCCAAAGGAAGAAAAAAAAAACACCGTCCCAGTCGAACCCAATGCAAGTGACTAATGTCCAATTCAAATACTCTTAAGTCCAAATCTACTACCAAAGATGATCCAATCTTACCATTACTAATTGAAGACCCTAATGGAGCCTCCACCTTAATTCTGATACGCGCTAGAAAAAGATTTAGGTCCTATTTGGATGTAAAGTATTTTTAGAGTTTTATAAAAATACCATGGTTTTATGAAATACTTTGGTTTTAGGGTGACATGAAGTATTTGGAAGCAACAAATTTTATAGTTTTGAATACCATAGTATTGCTAAAATTGTGGTATTTTTGGAGTTTTAAAAACTCTACACTGACCACTTTTTTTTTTCTAACGACACTCAGGGTGTTCGGACGAACGGACGGGACAGACCCGCATCACGCCGTGCGCCCCTGCGCCTCGCACTGGACCCGCCTCGCGCCGCGCGCGCCCCACGCCTCGTGCCTCGTGACACGCACCTCGCTCGTGCCTCGCGCTGCGCGTGTCCACGCCTTGCGCCTCGCGCCCTCGCTCGTGTCGTGCGCCACCCACGCCTCACGCTGCGCTCCCCCGCGTCGCGTCAACTATCCTCCATTGGGTGGTAGTGAGTAGAAGAGCACATGTTGCAACGATATGTTTTATGCATTTCAGATGTATGCTGCATATGTTTCATGTGGATGTTGTAAAAGTAGATCCGATATTGCATATGTTATAATAACTATACACGTATGTTGCAAATGTATGTTTCAAATATTTCAGTTGTTTAAAACGTATGTACAAGTGTT
Organism: Saccharum hybrid cultivar R570; assembly: GCA_038087645.1. Classification (NCBI taxonomy): domain Eukaryota; kingdom Viridiplantae; phylum Streptophyta; class Magnoliopsida; order Poales; family Poaceae; genus Saccharum; species Saccharum hybrid cultivar. The sequence continues at coordinate 18,961,221 of JAQSUU010000293.1, forward strand.
TTTATCTGGATGATGTATATGTTGCAATGGCCATACACGTAAGTTGCAAGTGTATGTTTCAAACGTTTTATCTATTTCAGATGTATGTTACAGATATTTTATCTAGATGTTTTAGTGGTTATACACATATGTTGCAAGCGTCTATGCACAATGTTTCATCTGTTCTAGACATATGTTGCAAGTATGTTTATCTGGATGTTGGGCTGGTTCGGCTGGTGGAAAAGCCGGCTGGTTTCGGCTGATTCAATAGTGTTCTGTGAGAGAGAATAAGCTGAAACAAGCCGAAACAAGCCGAAACATGACTTGCAGAACATGTTTGTTGTAGTTTCTATACACATATGTTGCAAATGTATGTTTATAAATATTTCACCTGTTTCAGACCTGTGTTGCAGAAGTGCTTCATGTTGCAATATTAGCAGGCGTAGGAAGCGGACGTATGCAGAGGCGGTCCCCACGTGCGCAGCAAGCGAAGCAGGCGTGGGTGGTCCCCACCTACATGTGCACGCAGCTGCATGTGGACGTTGCGGCATGCGAGGGCGGCCATGCAGGCGCAACAGTTGCATGCGAGGTAGGCGGCCGGGCGCCATTCCATTTTTGGAGCACATTAATTTTTGTGTGGGAACCATGCATGTAGAGGAAAAATTGCTGCCACTAACGCAGCTGCATGCAGTAGAGAGAGAGAGCGGTGCTGACGAATGCGAGATTGAGGGAGCAGGGCGTGCAGGCGGGTGCTCGGCACTGGGGCGAGCACATAGGAGGAGGTAAGGCGCAACAGTCATGGCGGACAGCACGGCCGGGTAAGCGCGGGATAGCGTCTGGACGTTCGGGACCACGCCCTTTTTTTAAAACTATGGTTTTGTACATCAATGAGTTCTATCTGTTAAAACTATGATTTCTTAATAGTACAACATCCAAACAAGGCCTTATCTTAGAAATTCTCACAAAAATAATAAGGATTTGGCGATCAATTTCCGTAGACTCCAATCAACATTATTCATAAATCTATCTCTAGTATGGTCGAGAATCTTATATTATAGATCATATGGGTATTAAAAGTAAAGTGGATAAATTTAATTAGAACATACAACTAAACAAAATCAATTATCTTTTAGTTTACAATATCTTCCTATTCATATCCTAACACAATACATGTTTAGATACTATACAACATGTTCGCTTGAGCTTTTAGTCGCTTATTTTCAGCCAGCCAACAGTGTTTTTCTTTCACATAAATCAGCTAACAGTACTTTCAGCCGCTTATTTTCAGCCCAAACGAACATGGGGTGTGGTAGCTAGCATCCTGGCTGGATGTTTGACACGTTCACTGTTTCTATGTGGTTGTGATGAAAAATCTATCAATTACTCTATATAGGTTTGAGAGTGGATTTTCTACAACGGAGGGTAGCTGCCCATGGGGGTGTGGTAGCTAGCATCCTGGCTGGATGTTTGACACGTTCACTGTTTCTTTGATCGGACGGAATTGAGCTCCTCCCCAAAATTGCATGTTCGTACGTGGCCAGTATCCAGTCGGTGCTTTGTCAGGTCTTGGTCGGGGCAGCGATTGAAAAGTTGGACCACAGTTTCATCTGAGTATTTCTAAAAAACCATTCAAGCCTCATGCATTCGATATGGACCATCTTCCTCGCAGCAAAGCATTCAAACACGTTTGGCTTATGGTTTCTGCCGCTGATAAGTCAGCTAATACTGTTTTATTGTGAGAGAAAAATATTATACCATGACTGATAAGCCGGACTGATAAGTTTAAGTGAACAAGGTGATCTGCTGAAAAGGCTGCTTGCATGCATGGAGTTCAAAACTTTTAGATAATCAAGTTGGCTTTACTGTAGTTTATCTTGCAGCTCCATTTAATTTAAGTTGATGTTTCAAGTTTTTGGAGTTGCGTTTAAACAATACAAAAAAAATTAGGATAGGACTCCATATACTCTTGTATAAAAGATTTACTGCATCTTGATTCAAAAAATTGAAACTAAAGTACTTTTTAGTCTCACTTTATAGCGAAACGAGCAGGACCTACAAACACCAAACGTTGTTGCGGCTGTATACTGGACCCCACGTGCATGCATCACATGGACAGCAAAGCGTGCCATTCACGTTCTCAAGCGAGCTTCAGACTGCCATTCTATGCGTGGCCGCGCGATTCAAGGCTGCAAGCCTGCAACACAGATGAACCAGACCTCAATCAAAAACACCCAAAAAATACACCTATTTCCTGAAATAGCAGCACTAGCACGTCCCAAAAATACATCTATTCAGTTTTTTACGTAGGGTCCATATGTCATATATTAAAACATAGCCAAGTGGGATCTTGTTTTGTAAATTTAATTACAAGAAATATTATAGTGCAATTAGATTATAGAAATGATGCACCGTTTAGAAACTATGGCCATTCAAAGTTTCATAATCCAAGTTGCATGTGGCGTAAGATTCTGCAGCCCTCTAGTCCGTATTCATGCACACAGTGACAAAAGCTTGTCTCGGTTTGGAAAATATGCTCAGTGCATGTGTGTCAGCGCGTGTCTCGTGTGTTTTTGGTGCTGGGTAGATATCCCCAGCGGCGGACAGTTATCCTCCCTTGTAGCCCAATATTTTACTATGCGAGATGTTAATATATTCAGGGCATGTTTGGTATGGATTCGCCGGCTCCGGTTTCAATTGAACAACACTGACACAGTGACACTGTAGCAACACTGTTTATCAAATTCATTTTCCTCTCCCCTCTCTTTGCCTCTCACTGACACAGCCAAAGCAGCTGGAGCCAGTTTTTCTAGCTTCTCTAGCTTCGGCTCTTGCGCGTCACCGTACCGCTACAGTGCATATACAGTAGGCTGGGTCCGTCAGGAGCCCGGCCAAACGGCCCCTTAGTTGTAACCTTGGTTAAAGTTATGTTAGATTTTGTTGTATCTTTTTCTTTTGACATCATGAAATTATATTTTCGCTTTCAAGTTTGACATTAATTCGTTGTCGCGGAGTTCTGATTGTATCATTTATTCAAAATGTCCTCTTATGTTTTATTAAAAATTGATTCTAGGTCCAAAACTCCACTTTTAGTTACTACAATGGTATAAACAATCATTTAATCTTGCACCATGACACTCAAGATGTTAAAATCCTTCTATCAAAAAATTATATGTGTAATATCATGGTTTTGTTGTCATAGAATTTTAATGTAATTTGAAATAAATTGCAGTGTCATTCAACCTAGTTTGTTAAGGGAACATTTTCTTTTCAGTATCGATAAACTATAATGTATACTTGGTATACATGCTGACATACTGACATATAGTATTTATGTTTACTTTGAATTTAACAAGGGCAAGCCGAGTAAGTTAGAACAATATAAAGTGTACTTTATAGCAATTTAATTATCAAATCAAGCTTTAGCGCTAATTTTGAGCATAGTGGTGAAGCTTAAATGATTGTTTATGTCACTATAGTAACAAACAATGCAATCTACTATCTAAAATTCTTACTTTTAAAAAAGTACAAATTTGAATAAATACAATAAGAATGAGTTTCAGTGTTTGTAGCAACTAATAATATCAATTTTGGAAGTCAAAATCTGGATTCATGATATTATGAGACATGTCGTTATTCAACAAGAGCCACCATAGCTTACATTAAAGTTTGCCATACAAAGGGAGAAAAACTGTGGATATGGATGGAAAAAAAAACATACATATTTATTGATAAGTTTATCACACCCAGAGATTATAGAGTTTTTATATACCTATTGTGTTAGAAAATGAACATGGTGACACATAGCGTTTATGTTATGACAAACTAGCACATGTAAAGATTTTCCATGTACAAATCTAGTTGATGAGAAAGATCTCCACTCCTTCAAATTCTTTCTTTCAGTGCGTGTTGTCTGTCCAAGGCCGCAAGGCTTTGCATATATATATGACACTATGACAGCATATACGAGGGACTCATATCTACTACTCTAGTGCCTGATCTTTTATAATGACAGCTGGAGATCAAAACAGACAAATACAATTGGTGCAACTTCAACCCAAATAAATATATATAGCTAAAGCTACCTAGCTACAAATAAATATATCTGTCAACTACTATGTCCATCTACACGCTACACGCATGCATAGCTCTCGCCTAACACTATTATAGACCTCCTGACAATCAAGAGATCACGATCACAGGATTCCCCAAAAGTTGCCATATTAAAGCATTGTGGTAATGTGGTTACAGCGTGCACTGCATTACCATGCACTGGTTACATTCATTTAGGCGTGTAGGAGGAGCCAATGCAAGCCGTGCAAGCACTCTTTCTCAAAATTAAGGCCGTGAAAGTTGCAGCTAGCTAGGCAGGCAGGGGTCGCAAGTTGCACTTTGCAAATGGGATTATTAGTGCCAGCTTTTGGGAAGTTTTGTTCTTTTTTTGACTGGGGTCCTACCAAACTATTGTACGTACACATGATGATCGTTCTTAATTCTTATTTTACTTACTTGCATTGACCTAAATGTATAGCTTGTTGCTGTGGGATACATGTGCAACAATTATGCAAGTGAATGGTGCTAAAGGGTAAGATGAACAAGATCAACAATTTGCTGCGACTATTATATACCGGCCCTATATGGTAAGGAATAAGAGAGAAAGAGAGCTAAGTGAATGATGTTCTCTGTCTCTTTGAGGCAACAAGTTTGCTCAATACAATCTGTACTCTACTCTCTGAGGCAGGTAGCATAAGCTGTGAAGGAAAGTCGTGCATATCTATTTATACTTGTGCTCATCCCTTTACACAAAAAGTCGATCGACAAGATCACAACGAACAGTGTTTTGGGTACAATAATTAGGGTACCAAAGTAACCCCACCTATAACTCTGCCAATGCAAATCAAACCGCTACCGTCCAACTTGTACTGTCGACCTGTCGATTACCACACATGGGGTAGTGAATAGTGATCACCACATGCAAGTAGCTAGACCAAATCTTGATGAACAACGTACATCAATTAATTATAAAAAATGACCGCACGTATTAGTGACTCTCTGAGATGCCGGCTTATCGTCGCCATAAACTTTTCAATTGCTATCTGAGCAATCTAGCTACCTATCCCTTATCTCAATTACATGATGTCAGAAAAGATTAAAAATTTGCTCTATATCGTACCTTAAACCCAGGACTAGCTAGCTAGCTAGCTTAGCTAGCTTCAGGTGTTGATCGTGTGAATATATCGAAGCCCAAATACTATTTGCCTTCCATTATTACCATAATATATTCATGACCTCTCAAATCGAATTGCGCCATCAGCACTTCGATCAATGTTCGTTCGCAGAGCAACTACCTGTTCAGACCTTGCAGTGTTAGTTGTTCATGAATACTAGTATATAGCTAGCTGGAGAAGTCTGAAGAAGAAAGAATCTGCAGTCAGGTCACACCGTGCACCCAAGCTCGACCGTCTGAAGAGCAGTCTATTCGCCGTCTCGTCTCGTCTCGTCCCGACGTGCACAACACGTAGCCCGCTCGATGAGCCGATCGATCCCGGCCGTCGGACGCCGCCGCAGAGGTGATTCGGGGCATCCTGGCCGCCCGCTGCGCGCGCGCCCTCCGCTATAAATTGGGGAGGACCGGCTGCCCTCCGAACACAACACATAAGCAAGCAGCAGCAGCAGTTTCCTAGTGAACTTACTGCGGCTAGTGCCTGACAACTGTCGTTTGTGCTCTGAGAAGCTTCGTCGATCGCCGGAATTAATGGGAGCCAGCCTGTCTTGCTTCGGGTCAGGAGGCGGGTACTGCGCCGACGACGAGCAGCCGCGGCGGTCGCCAAGGAAGGTGCGGCCGAGCGACGAGGACGGGCTGTGGTACGTCGCCGAGCGCGACGTCGACATGAAGGCGTCGGCGTACATCGCCAGGTTCCATGCCACCGCCTCGAGCTAGGTTCGTTCGTGGAGGCCTGCAGGTGTCCATCCATGCACGCCGATCACCATGCCTGCATGTGAAAGCTTTGGTCTAGCTATCTGGGTCTCGATCAGGCTGATGTCTCTATTCTAGCTAATCTCTAGTCTCTAGCTAGTGCTTCTCTGCTTCCCGGTTGATAGCTAGTAGTTGGTTACTACTCTACTTGGTTTATTTTCCATTAATTAGATAGTACGTGCTTGATATGATAATTAAGCCCCATGCATGTCAATAGGTCGATCTACTCTTAAATATCTGTAACTATGTAAGGATGTGTACATCTGTTCCACCTAAATAAAGGCAATGATGGACGAGCTTTTGGATGTATATATATGGATATATAAGGAGTTGGTTTTCAAAATGAAATGCTTAGCTAGTTTTTTCTTTCTTTTTTTGCGAATTGGAGAGAGCTTTGTTGAAAATTAATTAAGGAACGTCGTCATTACAAACGAGACTGCTCACCCAGTCCCAGACTGAATAAAAGAACACTTTGACTCTCACAACGCTAACTCATGCGCAAATTTATTTTGCTCTCTCCCAACGTTGCCGAAGGAAATGCTTCCCAAGTTTTCTGCTTTATTTTATTTTTTTTCATTTTTTTTCTCCTAAATAAGGGGATACTTATACAGTGATGGGCTGTGAGTGTTATTACGATCTGAGAGAAACAGGGGATATGGCCTGAACAAGAAATTTTTAGCAATCTTAAATGAAGAGATGGACTGTTGATTCACATACCAGGCTACCAGCTTCCTCCTAGTGTGTGTTTTTGTCCTCATCATCAGGAATGCTACCCTCTAGCTACTTGTTCTGATTAACAAAATAACTAGTCTCCTAGTCTTCAACAGTTTAACGTAACTTGTATATATGCTGGATAAATTAATTATATTCAGTTTTAATTTGCAGATAGTATCATCTATAACTTGATCATTAAAACCTAACTAGATTGATCACAACATGATGTTTGTTTTTAAGTTTTAACTGAACTGTTTTTTAATTTGTAGATAGTATCATCTATAACTTGACCACTAAAACCAAGACCGATCACAACGTGATGTTTGTTTAACTGAACTAATAAATTTTTTTGATTCCATAATAGAATCTAAGGCCACCAATTACCATTAGTGAAAAGAATAAAACAGTTTCTTCCTTGGCTATCCAGTTACACTCAAGATAGTTCTAAAAAAATTACACTCGAGATGGAAAAATAAAATAAGTTTGCAGGGAAACTAGAAATCAACTTGTGTGCAAACATATTTCTATGAGTTTGAATCCAGTGATGTATTCATCTTCCAGCATTCCATAATATTATATACAGTGGAAGGACTTAAATTGGAATTTAGACCAGAATCTTAGTGTAACATAGTGACCAAACACATCTACTTGAGCAGTTTAACTTATTTAAGAATTGTCATATTTATTCTTCCAAGTGAGACTCGCAAATAAAGATGTTCGGCTTCTCATTATTTCTTTAGATTTATCATTTTGGATTATTAATTTCCTTTCCTACTATTAAATCTGGTTTTCAATTAATTTTGCAAAATGTTTATGCAACTTTTCTGTTTCCAAACGTTGAAGCATTTTATTTATATCTGAGTGGCTTCTGAAGAAAACGGAGAACGATTGGCTTGAGATTTCCACAAAAATGAAATGAAAATGCTTGTTCATTGACTATTCTTTTGATAGTAATTTTGAAACATCCATTGCTGCAAAACAGAAAACAATTTCGCCCACAAATGGAGTGGCATTTTGGCTGTCGATAGTATAGTCTTTTCAATATCCAGTGAACATATTCTACAGCTATATACCCCCACGCCGTTTAAAACTCTTAGCCACAAAATGGACCATTGAAGAATTTATAAAATGTGAAGATGGCTATTTTCTCCGACAAAAGTTTGATCAGGAACACATTTGTCCCATGAACTTGTCCCTGTTTCATGCGTTGATGCATAGTGGTATCTCATAGCCCAGAACCGTGTTCCAGCCTAGCAATGTAACCTAACCATGCCCGGATGTCCTTAGCTCCCTGCCGATCACGGTGTCACGTTAGATGACCAATCAATCTTTGCATTAGTCACCTCTCGTGCACGCTGCCATGACATTTCCTCCATGCCATCATAATGCAAGTTGGCAATCAGATTCTGAATTCTGATGACCTCAATTTTTTTGATGTGTAGTCTGATGTGTTGCCTGCAATTTATCTCATTCTGCATGCATATGTTCGACTGCTATCTAAATCCATCACAATAAAAATCAGACTTGACATTTTTCAATTAATTTCACTTAAACTGCATTTTTTTTACACCTGAATCAACACACATAATAATATAATAACATGGTCGACAAGGATCACCAGCATCCAAACTCTTGTGAACATGTGATGCGAGCTTTCCCGGCAAAAGGTTCGATCCAACTTAGAGGGATCACAAGAATTTGTCTCTGAGCTCTCATCCTTTCTTTCCGTTAACGTTCGAAATTCCCCCTCTAGCCATCATCACTTTAGGGGTATCAAATCCTCCCAGGGCAAATGTCCTCCTGTTAGATAAGAACGAGCCAATGATTTGTGACAATTAATTGGACCTCTTGTTGGAAAATGATCCCAAAAAGATCATCGCTTTAGACCAATGGTGCCGAATCAACTTTCCTGGGGATCACTTTATACCACTTACATTCTCCAGTGTGGTGCAATTACAAATTACTGTGTCTTTGACTGTCAATCCACAGATTTTGTGGACAAGACTGGTGAATCTGAATATGCTCAAGAGATTGTGGAGATGTCGTTCGGAGAAAGTAGAAAATTCCCAAGGCATATACCCAAACACTTTCACTTTCAACTGTACAAATTGTGAGACATCTACAAGATTTCCCGTATACGCTTGTAAGCAGATACTAGAATGTATATATGCAGATACCATGTATAATTCATGATCAGATCAAGCGAAATTTGTGCAGAGCAGTTATGAATTATTGAATCCATTTTTTATGTAGTTTTGAAAAGCAAAAATATATTAAGCAAACGTCTAGAGGACACTTCAAGGAGAATATCACAATATATGTCTCCATAGTACATATTTAAGAATGGACACTTTCTGAAAAAGTTCAAACAGCTTCTGCGACTTCTTTTGTGTTTTTCTATTGTTGAAGGAACAAAAGGTGATAGAATTAGGTCACCACTTTAGACAACATTGGATGGAGGAGAACCATCTTCAGACTCTGTCGTACAGCTAAGATAGTTGCTGCAAGAGCCTTTTCTGTACTTGGGGAGTACCAGTTTTCTCTGAAAAAGTACACCAGGTTTCTGGAGGATTAACCATTGTTATTTCTATAGTCTTGCTGGAACAATCCTTAAGGTTTTACTAACCTAGTTGTTCTGGTAGTTATCAAGTACGATTTAACAAACCTTTTCACCTAATAAAGGTTCTGTTTTTTAATGATTATTTAAGCACCCTGAAGCTAATAAACTATCCTTCTTGATTTTGACATCATAGGCATTATCTTATTGTCCAGTGAGCCAAACTTAAGAACCTAATTCTCACCTAGTTCAGATAGCTCCTCGGTGGCGCAATCTTTACTCAAAATCAACTTAATGCTGCCATATGGCAAGTGACAGGAACTTCACTGTTGGTTCTAAACAAGATTTATGCTGATCTCAGCAAACTACTGTTGTCGATGCCATGGCGAATTTTGATGTAAACCCAGTGCCGTACATCCCGACAGATGAACTGCAACAAGTTCAACCTCAAGCAAATGAATTAGTTCAGCAGGCAAGGATGCAGCTTCCATATGCTTCTCAATCCACTGAAACTGTCAGTTTAGGCGTGTTGGCCTTTTTCAGGGCACAAGGGCCATCAATTAGATTGGAACCCCCTCTGGTTGAAGACCAGCAAGCTATTGTCCCATATACCAATAATAATATGGACAAAGAGAGTGATTATCATATTTTCCAGTTAGGAAAAATCCTTTGCCTACATAAGGTGTTTGGCCCTATGCCCTCAGCTCAGATGCTCATTAAAGATATTCTTCACAAAGCTTCCCTAAATCAGCATGATCTTTATATACAAAAGCCTCTGAATATTGGGTTCTCTCAGTTTCATCTTGGCCAACACCAAAACCCCTTCATTCAGAGACAGCTCAACTTTGCAGGGAAACAACCTCAACAGCAGATACAGGTTAACCTGTCCGCTTTTCCAGATTTCATAATCAGTAAGCATGATCCTGAAACAATCACAGTAGACCCTTTTTGGGGCAGCAATTGGGAAGCCACCTCCTCTGCTGCACCTCAAGGTCGCACTTGGCATTTGACTAGAATGGAACCTGAAGTCAGTGACATCTTTATGTCGTTACAGCCTGACACATACTCTGCACTCAATCAACAGATGGAGCTTGAGCCTGACACACAGTCTGCACTCAATCATCAGATGGAACTTGACATCAGTGACACACAGATTGCTCCGGTGCAGGATTTGCTGGAGATGGATACATCTGTCCAACAGTTGGCCATGGAGATTGTGCCTTGGCGCCTAGTACTACAGGCCATTGCCCTGCAGCTTATACCTGATATTGTTGAAGCAAGACGCAGAGCTGCTCGTCAAGCTAAGCAGATTCAGCATACTCCTGCACCTTTGATCCCTGTGGAGAATGGTGTCCTGGGCCATCCACTTTCTGGCCCAGAGAATTTTGAATTTCAAGCTGAGCAGTCTAGGCCCAGCCCATCACCTGCCAATGGCCGAAAGGAGAAGAGAAAGACATTGTCCCTGCCAAGAGCTATCTCCAACAGTGATGCACGTACTCCCCTAGGCCAGGAGAGTGTTCGCCGCAGCACCAGACGTGACAAGGAAGGTTTTTGCGAAGTCAGGATTGTTAGCCAGCCATCAAAGCGCAAGAACTGGATAGTGCAAATCGATGGAGCAACTGGTAAAGAAGGCCCAGTTTCTGTTTCTGTTCTGAGAGATTGGGGGATACAGTGTGGAGTGACTCCTAGTGAGCTCACTGATGACACGCTGCTTCAGGCGCCCAACCCGCAAGTTTTCGATGATAGCAACGCTAACTGATCGCTTTGCTGCTGCGCCAGGGGCGTCGAAGTTCTATCTCTTCGCGCACAGCATGCTCAGTACCCACTATTTATCAGTTATCTTCTGTGGATTCTACCCAATGGCACTAGTTGCATTGGGCTATCTCTCTACTGTCCATATGTTTATCAATGAATACACGTAACTGGCGCATCCTGTGTTGGAACATTCGTGGCATTAATGCAGTTGAGAAGTGGGACGCAGTTAGAGATAAGATTGAAGAAAGTTCTTGTTCGGTGGTTTGTTTGCAAGAGACTAAACGCGAGCATTTTGATGTCTCTTACATCCAAAACTTTGCCCCGAGACGCTTTGACCGCTTCGATTTCATTCCCTCAGTTGGTGCGTCAGGGGGGATTCTTGTGGTTTGGAATAGTTCAGTCTTCATTGGGGATGTCATAGACAAGCAACGCTTTGGTATAACTTTAAACTTTCAATCTGCTTATGATAACAACACCTGGAAGCTTACCACGGTGTATGGACCTTGTGACGAGCCGGACAGAACAACTTTCATTGATTGGTTCAAAAACCATGACATAGATGATTCAGAGAACTGGATTTTCTTGGGAGATTTCAACTTTTACAGATCTCTAAACAAATCGCAACAGGCCTGGTGGAAATCTAGCTGACACATTCATTTTCAATGATGCTATTGGTCATCTCGGCCTTGTTGAGCTTCCTCTCAACAGAAGAGCTTTCACATGGAGCAATATGCAATCCAACCCCTTGCTAGAGCAGCTTGATTGGTTCTTCACAACAGTCAACTAGACGATTGACTTTCCAAACACGGAAGTTTTGCCTCTCTCCAAGATCACCTCAGATCATGTACCATGCCAAATAGTTATCGGCACTAAAATCCCTCGAGCAAATGTGTTTCGTTTTGAAAATTACTGGGCCGAGCAACATGACTTCATTGAGACAGTACAAGGCTGCTGGAACTTACTGCCACCCCTGACAGACTCTGCCCGCTCCATCACTGCCAAATTCAAAGCTCTGAGATACAAACTAAAGGGTTGGAGTAAGTATCTATCCAACCTTCGGATCCTCATAAGCAATTGCAATGCAGTCATTGCCTTTCTTGACACTCTAGAAAATAATAGGGGCTTATATAACCCAGAAGCCAATCTCAGAATTGCAGTGAGGAAACAACTTCAGGTTTGGCTGTGGTACAAAAATATCTATTGGAGACAGAGGTATACAGTCAACCGTATCAAACTTGGTGATGAATGTACAAAGTTTTTTTTTTCATGGAATGGCGACGATATCCTACAGAAGAAACACCATATCGCATCTCAAGAACGAACATGGGGCTTGGATACAGGACCACGAGGGTAAAGCAGGCCTGCTATGGTCAGCTTTCAAACGTCGCATGGGCACAACCTCCTCACCTACTATGGTCTTTGACCTGCCAAGTCTGGTACCTGAGATTGAGGACCTTGATCAGCTCGCTGCTCCTTTCTCAACAGAGGAAATTGACTCAGTTGTAAAGCACATGCCAATTGACAAGGCCCCAGGCCCCGACGGCTTCAATGGGCTATTCTTAAGAAAGTGCTGTCAATTCATAAAAGGTGACTTCTATGCCCTATGCTCAGATTTCTACATGGGACAGACTAACCTCGAGAGTATCAACACTTCATACATATTTTTAGTCCCCAAAAAGGACAGCCCCGAGACAGTAAATGACTATCGTCCCATCTCGCTCATGAACATCTCCCTCAAGCTCATCACGAAGGTCCTGGCAGACCGTCTTCAGAAAGTTATTTTGAAAATTGTACACCAGAACCAGTACGGGTTCATTCGCTCCCGCACAATCCAAGACTGCCTTGCCTGGAGTTACGAATACATCCATCAATGTCATCAGTCGAAGAGAGAAGCCATCATTCTTAAGCTCGACTTCGAGAAAGCATTTGACACTGTGGAGCATTCCACCATCATTCAGGTCATGGCACATCTTTGTTTCCCAAACCGATGGTTACATTGGGTTCAGCACATCCTATCAACTGGATCATCTGCTATCCTGCTCAATGGTGTGCCCGAAAAATTCTTTAAATGTAGAAGGGGCGTTCGCCAAGGGGATCCTTTGTCCCCTCTCTTGTTTGTGCTAGCAGCTGAGCTACTACATATTCTGATCAACAAAGCTGCTGCTATAAATCTACTGAAGCCACCAATACCACAAACAACTGCTTCCTTTCCGATAGTTCAGTACGCGGACGACACTCTTCTTTTACTACAAGCAGACGCCCGACAACTTGTTTATCTCAAAGCCCTTCTGAACAGTTTTGCTGAGTCAACAGGCTTACAGGTCAACTATACAAAGTCCTACATATACCCTATCAATGTCCCCCAAGAGAAGATGGTCATACTTGCAGGGACGTTTGGTTGCGACATTGGATCCATGCCCTTCACATATCTCGGTCTACCGATGGGAACCACTAAACCAAGAATAGAAGATTTCACCCCTATTATGGACAGAGTAGAACGCCGGCTTTCTGCATGCTCTACATGGCTCTCCTACTCAGGAAGATTGCAAATGATAAACTCAGCCATTACCCCAATCACAACATACGCTATGTGCACCATTAAGTTGCCAAAAGGGATCATTGAGAACATTGACCGAGCAAGAAAATAGTGCCTTTGGCGAGGAAACAGTGAGAAAAAGAAGGGAGGAAACCTGGTTGCTTGGCAAATGGTTATGATGCCAAAAGATAAGGGGGGTCTTGGAATTGTTAACCTAAGACTCCAGAATGATGCTCTACTCATGAAACACTTGAGTAAGTTTTACAACCACGAAGACATTCCATGGGTACACTTGGTCTGGGATAGATATTACACTAATAAAGTGCCTCATGTAGCAAGAGAAACAGGATCATTTTGGTGGAAGGATGTGTTGCGTTTGAATGTTCTCTTTAGATCGGTGACCAAATGTGAGTTGGGTGATGGAGCCTCAGCGTGCTTTTGGGATGATTTATGGTTAGATGATGTTTTGGCTCTCAAATACCCAAGATTGGTCTCATTTGCTAGAAAAGATGGCATCTTTGTCCTTGAAGTCATGGAGGCTGAGGATCTGGACACCCTCTTCATGTTGCCACTATCCAACCAAGCACTTGAAGAACTGGAGGATCTGCAAGCACAACTACAGGCAGTACCATATGATTCAGATACCAGAGATCAGTGGAAACCGGTATGGGGTTCTAAGTACACATCTCACAGATTTTACTCTCATGCTTTCAGAGACATTGAGGCACACCCAGTGTTCAAGATTTTTTGGAAATCAAGGTGCACCCCACGGGTGAAGTTTTTTGCATGGCTCATTTTTGTGGATCGCCTAAACACAAAAACCATGCTGCAAAGAAGACACTTAAATATCCAGGGTGGGATCACCTGCGTCATGTGTGCCACTGGGGAGCATGAAACCATTGATCATTTGTTCTTTGATTGCCCCTTTGCACAGGAGTGCTGGGCGTCTATCAACATTTCATGGGATGTCTCGTTGGAGCTATTGGACAGGTTTGTTCATGCGAGGAGTGTACAAAACATTCCCTTCTTCACCGAAGCAGTATTGATCGTGACATGGGAGCTGTGGAAGATGCGCAATGACAAGGTCTTTAACCGTCATGACCCAAGCCACACCACCTGGCTTGCCAAATTTAAGAATCAATGTTACCTTCAGTCGGTTAGGTTTAAAGATGACCTACGGTTATCCTTTTGTGTTTGGCTCGATGCTTTCAGTTAAGCTCTGTATGTAAGTACGTTCTTCCTTCAAATTAATGTAAATTCGTAACTGTGGGGAACTCCCCCACAGTCTTTTGCGGTCAAAAAAAAAAGATTTATGCTGATCTTACCAAGCTGCAAACCAAAGAATCTGAAGAAAGTAGGAGAAGAAAAGGCGAGCTGTTCTGTGAGGCAACTATCAGAACTAGTAGGTTTTATCAGACCTGCGCAGTCGCGCTCATCTGAAAAGAATTCCATCACCTTAGTGAAAAATTTTGAGGACAAAACTTGCATTGGGTCAAGAACCACTTCCATATTGAAGCCACACGAGAGATTTTGCTTTGAACCAGCAAAAAAGCTGTGCTAAGCATCGATTCCCTGCACTAAACTAGCTCTCAAGTACCATGTGCTCTTATCCTCTGAACATCTGGGTCTTATTTTCCATTCTGCTTCTTAAACAGAATTCAGCATGTATGTACAACTGATAAGTAACCAACTTAGCATTAGCAGGTGCAGAATGTGGACATGGCAAGAAATGAGATTAAAAATCTACCGGTGTGCATCAAGTAATCTGTCAACATTATAAATAAATATACTGATGCTTCAAACTTTCAGTGGCCCAATATTCCTTAAACTACCATAGTTTGAGTTCTATATTCTCAGACTAACAGAGACTAACATCCAAATGAAAATAACTAACCAAGAACTGCCCTGTCACAAGTGGACTTGGCAAGCAAAATATTGAGACTAACTCCTAGCCTCCTACTACCTGGACACAATCGCGACATGCCAGACAGTTGTTTCGATGACTCTGAAGGTGCAGCAGTTGCCTTCTTTTAGGCTGTTTTCGCTGCAAAACCTTTTCAAGCCTGGTCCACTTAAGTAGCCATAGTTGATGGCGTTTTTGAAGCATACAGACCAAGATCTTGTGTTGCCCACCGATGTTTTCAGTGTGATTTCACATGCTTCCAAAAGACCAACCGAAGAGCAAAATGACCCTTTCAAACTCTGCATTATTACCACAATTTACATAAGTGCTTCAGATAGGAACATGACAACTTTTGCGAATAACAGAGTTTTCAAGTACCACTAATCGAATATGATGAAGAGTAGGAGTTATGATGTAAAGCATGGACTTTTGGTAGAGTTTTTGCGTATTGTAAAAACACATTTTCCTAGCTTGAAACAAGTGTAAGATGGCAGTGGTTTTGTTGCCTTTTCTGAAAACAATAATTGTATATTTCAAGTGTGACTCTCTTGGAAAACCGAAGATACTACTTCTCAAAGTCCATGTTCTCCATTCAATATGAATGTGATGGTTCGAGATGTCCCAAGTGAAGATTTTAGTTGCTCACGCTGGCCCCCCGATGGACCCGTCCCCTCCCCCCGACCTTTCCCTTCCTCCCAGCGACGACGGCGACGCCGCCCGCCCCCCCACCGTCGGACCTGCACCCTGGAGCCCCCCCACCCCTTCCTAGCACAGATCCGGGCGCCTCTCAACCTGATCTATCCGTCCATGGGGCCGGTGGAGGTCCTTCGGCGCTCCTCGGCGAGCCCTCCTCTCCGGGAGGCGCCCCTGGTTTGCCCAGCCCGCCGGAGGCCATGCAGGTTCCGGCGGCCAGCACCGGCTCCTCCCCCATCCCCTTTTCCAGTCTGCCTGTCCACCCGGGCGTGGAGGCTGCGCCCCTGACGTGGTTGCAGTTGTCGGATGACGAGGCCATCGTCGAGGAGGCCTCCGACAGTGAGGACAGAGATGAAGAAGATGACGAGGATGCGGCTCCTGCTCCCGCGTCCGATGCCAACCTCCGCGACAGGCACGCGGCGTGGGCGCCGCCGCCGCCGACCGCGTTGCCATCTTCGCTGCAGCCAACTAGCGGTCCATCTCCGAGGCCGACTAAGTCCTTCTCCCCCCACGCTACCCCCTTCCATCCTGGTGGCAGCGGTGGGGCGCTCCAAGGCTTGTCGCTGGGCGGACGCTGACAGCCTCGGCACAGGCAGCTCCGTCGGTGAACCCACTCTAGCTGCCACGCGCCCGTCGTACCTGGATGCCGCTCGCAAGGCACTCCGGACCAAGCCTCCGCCAGTGGGTGCTTTGAACGCGGCGCAGGTTGCTGCCTCCGTGGAGGGAACTCACCCGCTGCCTACGAGGGGGAAGCGGCGTCGCCGGCGTAGGACTCCGTCGCAGCAGGCCGCGCGTGTGCCTGCGAAGCGTCGCCTTGGCTCGCGGCAGGCATCAGGGGTCTCGGTGCATCTGCGCCTTGGCCCGCGGCCTTGGCCATCGGTGGCTACCGCGTCTCGGCAGCCCCGTCGGGGCCTTATGTAGACGTCGATGGTTTCCAAACTGTTGAGAGTCGCCGCCACCGGCGCTGCCAGGGAAAGGCGGCACCCAAACACCGCCGCCCTGTCCCGCCGGAGTTGGTGGGTCGTTGCTTCAACTGCCTGGCGCACGGTCACGTCGCCGCCCAGTGCCGCTCCCTGTCCTGTTGTCTCCATTGCTGGGACACCGGCCATCGGGCCAGGGCATGCAAGCGAGGTCGCTCGCCACCGCACATGTCTTCATCCTCGGAGGTCGGGCATGGTCGGCGCGCCTCTACGCCGCGTTGCCTTAGTGGGCAGAGGCGACCAAGCATATCACCGGGACATCGCGCTACGCCAAGCCAGGCATCGTCTCCGTCATCACCTCCTCGCGTACAGCAACCAGCGACACCACCAATGTCACCGCTGCAGCACCACAACACCATGCCGCCGCCATCAGCAACTCTGGATGACACCTTTAGTCGTCCCGGGGTCGACGTCGTCGTCCTCTCCAGGGACGCAGAGCCAGTCGCAGCTGATGCAGACCTCTCCCTCATTATCGTCGCGCTCGTTGGTGGGAACCGGCCAGCCATCTCTTCGGATGAGGTTCGGGCGCACCTTTGTGCCTGGCTGGATCGTGCCAGCCGAGGTCCTTCCACTCCGCCCCATCACCGTTGCTACGACGTCGCTGCGTTTGACGAGCATGATCCTAGTGGTGCCGACGAGATCGAGCTCGACGTGCCTGACCACACATACAGCGTTGAGTCCGCGCCGGACCCCATGCAACTGGAGGCTGAACTTGCTGCTCGGTCTCCAGTCGTGCCTTCTGTCTCGCAGGCCACACACCTCGAGGCACCTCCCTGTCACGCAGCTAGCTCGTCAGGCACGGTGCCGGCCTGCGGGATTCCTTCGACTATACAGGGCTCCGCCGACCTTTCGCTCCTTGGCGAATCGTCGCAGGTCACCGTGGTGACTGGTGTCATCGCAGCGGGCGCCTCGACTCTGCCCACGGAGCCTCTGAGCCCTGTGCATCGCACTTTGGATGCCGCAGAGGTTGACCCGGAGATATTGACAGGTGACGGACTTGAGGCCCTCCCATCGTCGCACTTGACCGACTTGTCGACATCGCACACACGGCCCCCGGACGCGGTGGCACCTACTTGTGCGACCGTGGTCGCGGCGGATGTTGCACCGGTAATTGCGCCTTCCGTGACCTCCGTCGACGATTTCATCTTGTCGATCTCCTCCAACCCCGACACGCCGATCCTGACGTCACCCCCCGGGCTGAGGGTATCTCAGATGCTGGACTACAGCGTCGTCCCTAGGCGCAGCACCAGGCTGGCTGACAAGCCGAAGGCGTCCAACCCTGAGGTCCAGGCCACAAATGTTATGCTCAAGAAGCTTGGTAGGGATGTGCCGCTGCCCACTTCAGAGGATTCCGGCGCACGTCGTTTCCACGGAACGTTCTCCGGCCCCCTGTCACCTTCCACGAAAGAGGCCATGAGAGAGTTGTTCCCGGCACGCAAACGGTTTGGGTCACGGCGTAGCGTGCCGCCGTGTAGCTGTGCCCTTACCTCGTCGCAATTAGAGTCGCAAAATCTATCATTATGTAATCTCTTTTAGGTGCCGTGATCATTTTTTGTTGCAGGGTCACCTTTGTTTGGCCGCGGCGTGCCGCTCGCATTTCAGGCCGTCCGGAGTTTACTTTGTAACAAAAACTTCTATTCCTTCTTAATGATATACATGCTTTGCATGGTCGCGAAAAAAGATTTTAGTTGCTCGAGAAACCAATGCCTATTTTCACGTGACTCATCATCCACAATACCAAAAGCAACTGGGAACACATCACCTTCACCATCAACTGAAGCAGCAGCCAGTAGCGCTTCCAATGCTTATTCGGCTTTGCAGTTATCGCTTCAAGAAAAAGGAGTGGCCTGCACCCATGCTCAAAACCATGGAGCGACGCATGGAATGCAACAAAGAAACGAAAATTTGAATCTTCCAAGGCCACTACAGTGCCACACTTCCAGGGTTTGTCTCTACAATCCTTTCACAAAACCAAGGCAGCTGACTGCATGCCTCTTCGTATGTACTATAAAGTTCCTTCTGGGCAATTGATCTTCCACGCCAAGCCTGTGAATAGTTCAGGCATAGTCCATACTCTCGTTGAAGATCATTTGCAATATCTCTTGGCCTGTAGTTTGGACTATCACGCAACTTTTCTTTTTATGACACTAGCAACCCATCATTGAGAAGCCAACCGATTACTTTTGACTGTTTCTGATTCACAGGTGTGACTTTCAGATATTTTCTTGATCATAAATTCTTTCTTTGCAGGGGACTTAGAAGCATGTATTTGCCATGGGCAACCTACACCGGTACACTCAGCAGTCACACGAGATGAATCATTCTTGATAAATCTATAATGGAATCTATGTGCAATGGCATACTTATGTAAGGCATGACAGAAATCCTTAGGTCCTTCAAACACTTGGCCAACTCCAGTTATCACATTCTTCCAACTTGCACAAACCTTTTGTCTCTTAGACCCATCCTGAGTTGTTGGGGCAATGGCAAAGGCATCTGTGGGAGTGGCCGAGACAGCAACAATGCTCTTTGACCTGAAAAAACTGCCTCATGTCATTCTGCAATTTACTAATGCGACCACAAGAAATTAGGACAGTAGACAAGTACCTGTTGTCAGCTTTCTTCATGACATAAATGTATGTTGAATCTGACTCGCATGGAATTCAACCATGCGTCGTAGGTCCTTGTCATTGGAAATAGAGATCAAAGTTTTATCATTCTTTGGAAGGAAATACTTGAATGCGAACTGGTCAAGCTTCAGATTGTTAAGTGTCAACGATATCTCTTGCTTAAATGCGCTAAAAGTCCAGTCACTTTGGACATGCATAGCATGTGCCTCTCCACCAGAATATGACATGTGTCCATCTTCATCGGTGGTGAGTTCTCCACCTATTTGAAGAACAGCTAATATTTGTCCCTTTGCCATAAGTGTCTCCTTCCTACAAAGAGACAACAAGTTCAAGAATTACGCTACTAGCTGATTTCTTCTAGACACTCCATGTGCACCTATTAAACAATTCTAAAGAGGTAACAAGCATCTCCAATGATTAAACGCAATGTTTAATAACAACTTAAACATCAGGAGTTCAGCTTCGCAATAGGTGTAGAAATATAGGATTTAATGTGCAAACAGAAGGTACTGCTCCTATGGAAATGACTAGATGTCTAGTGCATGATTGGTTTCCCACACATGGTTCAACCAGGCTGGTTGGATGCAGCATGCAGGAGGTAGATGTTTGGTTGGCTGGACATCCACGTGGACCAGGATTTGTGGGTCCAAATCGGCCTGAGAAATGAAATCAGATTTTGTTTCTGGCAAGCCTAGCTCACGCAGTGCACATCACGCGTCCGCTGCTCTCTTGGCGCATGCACCAGGCAAGTAGGGAGAGACCAACCAACCAAGTTCTGCAATTAGATGGTATGGATGGTAACGTAAGCCAAACAAGGTGCTCCTACATGCAGAGACCCACCAATCAAGTGCGATGAGATGGTAACGTAAGCCAAACAAGGTGCTCCTACATGCAGAGATCAGTGAGAGCCTAGCTGCTACATGCCAGCCTGGTTACCTATAAACCTTCCAATCACGCCCTAGTGAGCGGAATGAATGGCAAAACTGGTAATTGGTTGCCTCTTCCGCACCAAACTTGAAATTAACTGGTGTGGGAATAATAGCAATTCTCATTCTGAATCATGTGCATTTTAAACATATCTTCCAGGATGAAATACTAAAAACTCATACAAGGATTCAGTTCAGCAAGTACATCACAACAGTTTTTGTTTTTCAGAACACAACCCTAGCCCCCTCCCCTGGCCCCCACCCCTCCACCACCGCCGGCGGTGCTGGGCGCCAGCCTGGCGCCGACGTCCGCCCCCGCCTCCCCCACGACTAGATCCACCACGCCCCCCACCAGGATCCGTTGTCTCCTCCCCTCCCCATGCGCGCGTGCGTGCTGGCGCGCCGCCGCCCGCGTCAGCCTCCGCTGGGGCGCCGGCACCTCCTTCCCCCACCTCCTCCTCCACCGCCTCCCCTCCTCGTCTGGGGGCGCGCGCGGCGAGGCCACCGACGCCGCCCAGCACCACTGCGGGCTCCCCGCCGCCCGGCGCGCCACCACCACCTCCAACGGCGGGGATAGACACCGTCGACGCCGGCGCCACCACGGCAGCCCCGCCTGGGGGCCGCCCTCCACCTCCACCTCCCCTCCCCTCCCCGGATCCGCCTTCGCCGGGCCGCCGCCGGCCTTGATGGAGGCCGGATCCCGTCGATCCGACGCCGTTGGGCCTTTGTTGGGCCCCCCACTGCCACCAGCTCCACCGCCGCCGGCGACCGCGGGCTCGTCGGAGACGGTGGCCTCGGCACTCAGCTCGCCGCGGCGAGGTCATCATGGAGCAGCTCCCAGGACGGAGAAGCAGCAGTTGGAAGACGAACCGCCGGTCGTCATCGAGGCTGTCACGGTCAGCGAGGACGAGGAAGACGATGACGACGACAACGATGCTGGTGGAGCCACGCGGGCGTCCTCACCACCTCCGGCAGCCACCCTCTCCCCATACGCCACCCCCTTCTTCCCCGCTGCCCACCAGTCGGCTGGCAGGGGTAAGTTCAGGCGTTGGGAGGAAGACCGCTGCGCGGGCAGCTCCGACGACGATGTCGCCTCTGCCACGCGCCCATTGTACCTGGACGCCGCTCGTAAGGCACTCCGGGCCACGCCTCCACCGCCGAAGGGGGCCCTGGCTGCGGCGCAGTACGCAACCAGTGTGAAGGGACGACACCTGGCGGTTGTCAGGGGGAGCGGCGTCATCGGCGTAGGAACAGCGCGCCCGACGACCGTCGGACGCCACGGCTGGCTGCTGCACGAGTGCCCGCGCAGCGTCGCCTTGGTCCACAGCCGGCGGCAAGGGTCCCGGTGCTCCAGCGCCTCGGCCCGAGGCTTCGTGCGTCGGTGCCTGACACATCTCGGCAGCCACGGACCGCGCATGTGCCCCGCCATGGGCCCAACGTCGACGCCGAGGGGTTCTAGATCATCGAAAATCGTCGTCGCTGGCGCGGGCGGGGAGGGGGGGGGGAACGTCCACCATACGACACCGCTCTGTTCCGCCGGCGCTAGTGGGTCTCTGCTTCAACTGTCTTGTGCCTGGCCACGTCGCCGCTCAGTGTCGCTCCCTGTCCCGTTGCCTCCTCTGTCGGGGTACCGGCCATCGGGCCAGGGCGTGTGTGCCAGGTCGTTCGCTGCCGCGCAGGTTCCTGTCCAGTGCGACCACAGATGCTCAGGGTGCTCCAAGGACACATTGCCTCACCAAGCATTGGCGACCTGGCACGTCGCCGGAACATCGTGTTGTGCCAAATCAAGATCCAGCTCCATCGTCGCCTCCTCGCGTCCAGCAGATACCCACGCCGCCGCCATCATCACTACCGCAGCACCACAGCAACGCGCTGCCGATCGAGGTCTTCGTCATCTCGAGGAATGAGGAGCTCGCTCCGGCTGATGCGGACGTCTCCCTCGCTCTCTTCGTGCTCATGGGTGCCATCTCACCGGCGGAGGTTCGGGCGCACCTTTCCTCGGTGTACCACATCTCGGACGGCACGACGATCCACCGCGCCTTCCAGGGTCGGTCTTCACCCCGTTGTGGGTTAGAAGACGTTGCTGGCGGTTGGGCACGATCCCGGTGGTGCTGATGAGGCGGAGATCGTCGTGCCTGACCGGGCGTACTGCATTGAGTCCGCGCCGGACCCGATGGTGTGGGAGGCAGAGCTTGCTGCTCGGTCGTCGGTCGCGCCTCCAGAGCCGATGCTCGATGTGGTTGCTGCCTCCCTCGTCGCGACTTGGTCAACGGGCGCTCCAGTGCTGCGCCCGTCTACCCCGACAGCTACCTCTCTGGAGGCCCAGGCAGCGCTGGCGGACACCCATTCGCCGCCACGTATGGTCCAGCTCAGCTTCGCGGATGCTGAGGCGCCGGGAGTGGATGGAGAGGACGCTGCCGAACCGCCTACAGCTCCCGCGCCTGTTGCTGCCGTGCCTACAGCAGCTTCGGTGGCAGCCTTTATCGACTCCATGAGGCTACCGTTACAGGAGCCTCTGATCAAGACTCCGCCTCGTGCCCGAACTGCAAGGGCCGTCGATGACGACTGGATCCCACGTCGCAGCGACCGTCTGGCCGCCAAATCGGCCTTCCGCGATCCTCAACCGGAGAAGCAGGCCCGACGTGTCATGCTGAACAAGTGGGCTGGGAGACCTGATCACGTGGTGACCACTACACCGGACGCCACAATCTCCACCAAGTTCCACGAAACGTTCGGCAATCCAGTCTCGTCCTCAAAGCGGGAAGTGCTGCGTGAGCTCTTCCCCATGCGCGGTGTCCGCTGGACGCGGACCATGGCGAGGCTAGACTTGTCGTCTGGGATGCACGAGGCTTGAACAGCCGTGCGCGTCGCCTTAGTCGCACAATAGTTTCCTCACTTAGTACAACTACCTAAGCACCACCGTTTGAGCTAGTGATTATTGTTTGTGTTCCACCCGATGTTGGCCTATGGCAACTCGCCGTCAAGCCGCTGGGGACGTGTATCGTTACTCTAACTTCTCTTAATGCAGCACGTGCCCGCTTTCGAAAAAAAAAACTCATGCAACGTCCATGTGAAGAAGTGAACTTGTTGCTCCTTTTCTCAATCACAGAGTGGAGGCGTTCAGTGTACCATGATACATACAACGCCTATGCGAAGAAGTGAACTTGCTGCTCCTTTTCTCAATCACAGAGAGGAGGCGTTCAGTGTACCAAGATACATTACTTTGAGAAAGCAAGCAGCCTATAAGCGAGCACAGAAAAACCTAATCCTTCGTTCTGGTTTTCAGTAGAGTACGGATCCGCGTGGCCGACTCGGATTAATCAAGCCGAATTCAAAGAGAGAAGTCATGAACCAACCCCAGGAAGCACTTGCCTCCCACAGAGCAGGCGCATCGATTACCTGGGCCGCGGCAGGATCTGCGGGTCGAGGGCGCGGGGATCCTACCCGCCGGTGTCGGCGGCGCGAGGGGTGGACTCCCGGCAGCGGAAGCGGCGGTGGGCGCCAAGCGGAGGCTCAACAACGACGAGACGGCGCTCGAAGCGCGCGAGCGGTGGGGCGTGGCCGTCGACGGGGCTCCCGGTTCCGGCCGGCCGCCGCTGGTCTGGCTCGGGGATAAGACTACCCGCATTCGTTACTCTAAAACGAATATATAGTAAAAACTGCTGCACTGAATACTTTAAAACGATACTCTATTTTTTCTCTTACTTTATATTTAGAGTAGTACTATGCTTACTCTATACTCTACAGTGGCGGACCCCACTAACTAAACAAAGAAAAAATGCTATAACTCACAAACAAAAAATCCAAATTAAATTTCGATTGCACCATTAAATTCGTCTCAATAAATCCTTCAAAACTAGATCACACATGGATATATTTGGATAAAGTGACAAGTGAGTCCCACAGTGAATAGAGTGGATAGATGATGATATAGAGGATAGATGGGTACAGAAGAATTGAGTATAGAGAAGAGAATTTTGCTGATTAAGACGTATAGAGGATGAATATAGAGGTCTATGTAGTCTAAAGCGGTCGCCTGCAAGTGCGGCTTCCGATCTAGAGTTCGCGTGCGGGGCCCCGCACGTCAGACGCAGTCCGCAGTGCTGAACGCAACGTAATTAATCGAAAAGAAAATTCCCCATGATCGTGCCTTACGGGGCCGGCCGGTTTCGTGCGTCCGTGGAGGTCATGCGCACGGCCCACCACATGGACGGGTCGGGCTCCGTGCTGCTCGCGTGGAGAGGTCCGTAGGCGGCCGAAGCACCCACCCAACCCACGGAAATTTCCGCTCCGAGCGGTCGGCAGGGTGCCTTTCTGCTGACCACCGATTCGGCCTGGGAACGATGGAGCGCGTCGGCCCATATGGGAGCCAGCGGCCCACACGGGACAGCATACATTAGCATCAATCTCCTTCCAGGTCGGCGAGCGCGGTGGACAGGTAAAGCAGTATACAGGAAACGAGATGATTCCCCGCGTATTGCCGCGGGAATCATGGTGTGATTTATGATGATTGGTATTCAAAGATCTGAAGTTGGGTGGAGTTAAAAGATTCAAGTAGCATTCATTATTCATTCTTGAATGATTGCAAAACAACATGTTGGAGTTGGAGTAAAAAATTCAGCAGGAGTTGAATAACTCCTCTATTGATTTTAGAAGATAGATAATATGAAAAATGTCAAAGGAAAACATAATGTTACTTATATGAGATGAATAGACGATCTTGAGATCTAGACAAACATGCAGCCATTTAGTAGAATAAAGTGATGACTCACTAACGTGCATCTGGACTGCAGCTATTGGAGATAAGAATAAGAAACAAATAAAATCTAATCAATGCTGCAAACCAAGTTCTAGAAACAGAAGCAATGTATATGAGAAATAATAATGTGCACAGAAACACTGCAGGTGCCAAGAAGCATGACACTATCCCTGCTAGCTTCAGAGCCTATAGATACCTCATGGAGTCATGGGCAAGAAGGAAGAAGCACTCTGGTTTAGGATTTGCAGATCGAGATAGTTACGGCAACGATCATGGTGATTAAGAAGCTTCCATGGATGAGGATTCACTCGTGAGGAGGGAGGGTTGTTCAAGGTAGCTGCAGCTCCCTATTATATCCTTTATTGTCACGATACAAGAAATGGATGGAGCGGGGAGAGGAATCGGAAGAGAAGTGGTGTCGTTGGCATTAGAAAAAAGCTGCTGATGGCCTAGTGGTTGCCCATTAATTTTCATGATGATCAGTTACCTTTTACCAATGGCTTGGAAGCTAAAGGGGTGGCTCAAACAATCAACAGTGAGGATAGAGATGACTACTTAAGATCTGACGGCTAGACCAATGTTGATGATGTGGCATAACGTGGAAGCAGAGAAATAGGCTAGTGTGTTTTTGCTTTATAAGAGTTTAAGATGTTAGAAATAATATTTCCTATTAGAAAATTAATGACACCATTAGCAGTTGCTAATGGTAGAGGGGCATGTCTCTTGGCAGATCCTTTGATGATAATTTAGTTTTGAACGTGCGATGTACCGTGACTCTGAGCAAGAAATTCGCAATATCCTGTTTGTAGCTAATCTCTCTTCACGATGCATGGACATTAAACTATATTTCAAGTGTTGACGTGAAATAAAAACAATATGCTCATTACAATTATCGGTTCAAGCACATCTTTGATGCCTTCAAGACATAACTAACATACAAAACAAATGGATCATATATGTGTTGTACTGGTGAAGAGATGAGTGAGTATTACAAATTGAATTTTACGCATGGCTAGCCACGCTAAGAGAAACATTTCTATACTAAGTGTAACATGTAATGAATCTAATGCCGTAGTTTCTTAGGGCTTGTTTGGTTCAGAGCTAGGTAGAGCTACTTGACACAGGCAGCACTCCCAGGCATTGGATCTTAGACGCCTGGGGCCAGATGTGGTACCTAGCCTGAGTTGCCTAACCCCCCCTATGCTGCATCGTCTCTCCCGGAGTCGGCAGAACATTCATACGACGCCGCGTCCGGGTCCTTCCGAATTGGAGGCGCCGCATGCCCTTCCCATCTTGTCGCTCGGGCGGCGCAGAGCCCGCGTGCAGCGCAAAACGGGCGCATCGCAAAATGGGCGCGGCAGGGGCCTACAGAAGGGGGTGCGACAGGGTGCTTGCAGAGGGAGCGCGCCTGAGATGGCAGCGCGGTGGCGGGATGGGGCTGTGGGGGGAGATAGGCCGCGGGGTGAGGGGGACGCACGCATGCTGGCGCTGTTTTCTGTACACGGGTGCTATTTTCTGAGGTGCGTCCAGACATGTCCTGGCGCCAAACGTCCGGACGCTAAGCGCCCCGCAAATCAGTAGCTCGCCGTTTTCTTAATATAACGGCCCCACTTCATCACCGGGCCATTATTGGGTTTAGGGGAAAAGGATGGGATAACCTGAGCCCAAAGGCTGAGATGAAAATTGCTCCATCGATTTGTTACAGGCCTTGTTATATTGAACCCATGACCGCCCAGCCCAACAGATTGCGTGCAACTAGTAGTAAACTAGTAAAAGCGTCAATCTAAAGAAGCTTATAAACAGCACTAATTTCCTCCGACCTGAGTTTATAAATAATCATGCTAGAAATTAGAAATCAAGCTCAGTCGGTCATCACCAGTTCTCGCTGTACTGTATGCTGCCGCCTTTGTCTCGGTGCGAAAACCAGCCACAGCCTCATCATCGCAAAAATAAAACTAATTACATAGTTTAGACGAAATTCACGAGACGAATCTTTTAAGCCTAATTAGACCATGATTGAACACTAATTGCCAAATAACAACGAAAGTGTTACAATACCATTTTCCAAAAAAAATTGTGAACTAAACAAGACCTAGAAAAAGATGGCCAAGGACACTTTTTCACAGGTGATGATCTAGTCTATGGATTGATAATCACTACTCCCTCTCTATTCTAAATTATAAGTTACTTTGACTTTTTTCGTACATCCATTTTGTTACGTATCTAGATGTATATTATGTACTAAAAAATCAAAGCGACTTATAATTTGGAATGGAGGGAGTACTTATATAGTGTTTGTTTTATTTAAAACTATGTGTTTAATAATTGCTATAGAAAAAGGTACAAACACAAATACAACTTTTAGAAGGCCCAAAAAAATCTAACCAGCTCATCTACAGTACACACGTCCGAATATAATGTTGAAGGAAAATCTGATGTTGCAGGGCTCAAACTACTGGCTATATAGGCCACGTTTAGATTGTGAAAAAAATTCAACCTGATGAATAGTACCACTTTCGTCTTATTTGGTAAATATTGTCTAATCATGGACCAACTAGGCTCAAAAGATTCATCTCGTGATTTTCAACTAAACTGTGTAATTAGTTATTTTTTTACCTACATTTACTACTTTATGCATGGGTCCAAAGATTGATGTGATGGAGAAAAAGTGAAAAAATTTTAACTTTTGGAGTGCATCTAAACAAGACCATAGCAGAATAGAGAACGCAGCTCAAAAGTGTTTCTTTAAACGAACCGGAAGGAGGGGTATCGCTATATTAAAAAGAAGAGATCGTCCAGACAAGCACCGTATAACCTCAGTCAAATTAGCTCTGTACATCCGTAATAGGACAAAACAAACACTCCACACCCCAAAAGTGTTTTGAGGTTTGAACTCTATCCGAATCTAGGGGAATAATTAACTTCTAGGTTACCAACTTGTACCATTCACACAAAACCTATCCCAAAATAATACCAACAAAAGAGGAATTTCTTCTTATTAAGAGCGCGGACCTCAGGTTCCCAGCGTATCCACGACAGTAAATTTAGGGGGTGTTTGGTTCCCCTGTTTTTTTAACACCTATCACATCAAATGTTTGGACACATACATGGAGTGTTAAACATAGACTAATTACGAAACTAATTACACAGATTGAGATTAATTTACGAGACGAATCTATTAAGCATAATTAGTCTATTATTAGTATCCGAACACCCTATAATCAACCCTATAGTTAAACACCTGTTAAAGTTTAACGAGGCGAACCAAACATGCTTTACGCCGTTGGATTACCTCCGTTGCTGCAGATTTGTTATCGCGTGTCCCTTGATCTGTACAGCGCTCACTTAGGTGCCGTTTGGTACAGCTCCTTGGGCAGCTCCTGGAGCAGTTTTTGGGCTTTTTCAACCAAACGGGGGCAAAGCAAACGGATTCGCGCTAGGAGTCGCGGAATTTCGGGCTTTTTACATTTTTACCATTATTAAGATGAGGGTTTATCCGTTTAGCACTTTTAGAATGTCTCTTTCAGATTCAACAGGGAAGACAAGTTTGAGTTACACAATTACCATATTTGCGCACGTGGCAAGCCACGCCGGCATGACACGCTGGAGTCCAGTCAGCAGGCTCGGGTAAAAAGACCCCGCTGCCCCTGGCCTCTTTCCTTGCTATGCCGCCGCGTCGGGCCCGCCCTAATCCGCTCGCTCATTTCGTTCCCCACGCTCCCGTCTCGCTTCCTCCCCGCCCACCGCTGCCGCCTGCTTCCCTCCCCTCGCTTCCGCCCGCCGCCCCTTCGGTGACCGCATCTGGAGGCCACCGGTGGTACCTCGGCGCGACGCACCCAAGGTGTGCCCTTAATCTCCCCCACCACACCATAGCGCCCGCCCACCCGAATCAAACAGATCGGGACGCCGGAGGAGGAGCAACGCCGTTCCGCATCGCTGGAGTAGCAACCGCGGGCGCGGAGAGGCCCGCCAGCCAGCGCAGGCGCAGGTAACCGCAACCCCTCTCCTCCTCCTCCTCCTCCCCTTCGCGGCGCCGGCAGTGACACACACGCAGGGCTCGCCTGCTCGCCTTACGTCCTGCGCGCGGCAGGCAGTACGGTGCCCCGCGGCTGCCTGCTCGCCTCGCCGCCCAGATGCAACGCGTGCGTGCGTGGTTGTCGCGAGTCGTTTCCTTCTGGCCCAGATCCCGTGCTACTCTGCTCAGACCGTGATGGCGTGCGCCTCCGTGTGCCTGCCAGTGCTTGCCCCGCCTGGTGGTGGTTCGATACGACGCCCCAGTAGGAAGTAAGTGCTCGTCTCGATTGCAGACGAGTGCCGATTCGGTGCAGTCGAAATTGGTCATTTCTTTTTTCCCCCGGCGGCCTAGGTGTGTGCAGCGGCAGCTGCAGGGGCGCCCCAGCTGCAGACGGCAGCTGCTAGCAGAGCGATTCAGCTAAACAGAACGCACGGCTGGGCTGGCTGATAGGAGCTGGTCTTTTGTCTGATCGAGTTGTAGTTTCCTGAATTTAGTTAGCTTACTAGCGTTGTGTTTTTTCATTGAACGAACGAGCACGGGGCAGTGGCACCGTCATTGCATTGTGCTCATTTAAGTAGTTCACTGCATTGTTTTTTCAGTGAACTTGTTTTACTTAGTTCACTGCATTATGCTCATTTATTTAATACATTTCTATCAAATAATTGAAAAAATATACCTCAAATCTGATACTGATAGCATGGCTTAACAGTGGGCTTGTTGGATATATGCTATACCTGGATCATGAACATGACCATGTAATTATTTAATACAGTTCTTCATATTTCCTGATGCCATGTGATTACTAATGAGTAATAACTAATTTCCGTTTTCTTGGTCACACCACTGACATGGCATATTAGGAGTTGCCCTTCAAATCACTTACAAACAGTGAGATGTAAACTATCGCACAACACATTCAAGAAATATTTGTACTGCATATAGCCTTACTCTACCTTAGTTGCTTTGTTTTTTCATAAATGGACGAAATGCAGTGGATATGTTTAGTTAAACTATTGTTATATCCATAAAATTGCAGCTGCTGTGAGGAAAGAGATTGCTGATGAAACAGATCGCATAACTGACAATGGCTAGCAATGTTTGCCCACTTTGGTAAGTGCTTACTCAACCTGGCTGTAGGTTAAATGGGAGGAGTTGGGTACCCTCTAATTTCCTGTTTCCTTTCATTGTTTATCATGATGCTAGGATCGATCCTGGCAGTGCGTTTAGACTAGTTGTTAAGGTTGCGAAATACGTGGCTGAGGCAGATCGATATGGGCTACTTGAAATTCCAGAGCAGATCGATATGGGCTAGTTGTTAAGGTTCCAGAGCAGGAACCAAGGCTGCTGCTACTGCTGCAGAAGCAACAACTCCAAGGACCAGAGCAGCTCTGAAGAAGGAAGCAGCAGAAAAAGCAAGAAGGGAGGCTGAAGAAGCTGAGCTCAGGGCAGCAGAAGCAAGGGAGGCAGCCAAAAGAGCAACAAGGGAAGAAGCACAGGCTGCAGATGAAGTAATTGAGGCCATGGCTTTACAAGTTTGGCGCCCAGATCCACCAACTGAGCCCACTACAGCTAGGAGGTACACCTCTTCTTCCACTAACACTAAAATAAATGTGCACTTCAACCTGGACAATTCTCCATCATTAATTAAACTTTATTTTACAAAGGTCCTTATTTGCACAAGATCAACAAGATGCACTGCAAGTTCAAGTGAATCCAACAAAGATGACTCCCAAGAGGAAGGTGTTGGCAACTAAGGTGAAAAGGACACCAGAGAAGAAGGCTGGAAGAAAGAAAAAGTGAAGAGTCTAACCCCTTTTCTTTTGCCAAGATGATTTGTGCAAGTTCTGTGCATTTTGGATGGCCATAAAAATTAAGATTTGCTTGGCCTTTTTATGTAATGATGAGATGGGCTCTAAACTAAATATGTATGCCCATAAATTGCTACTCCATGAGCAGCATGGTACTTTATGTAATGGGCTGAATCTGTGCATGTTATCGGAGACTAACGGTATAAATTTGCTACCCTAAGTAATGACTACAATGTGATGCCTTTCTGTTATTGTTATTGTGATACATCCTGTCATTTTCTTGAGTTGAGGCATGTCAACTATGTCATTGAAAATCAGTCATTGAAAACAAATAAAAAAACACAGATTTATTGACATTGGTTCAAACATTAAGTTGCTGCTAGATTTAGGACAGCTGAAACACAACAATACAAATCAGGCATGTACAATTGATCTCAGAACCAAAGCGGGGGAGATGAAGAAAGAGGCTCGGGGCAGCAGGGTCTTTTTACCCGAGCCTGCTGACTGGACTCCAGCGTGTTAGGCCGGCGTGGCTTGCCAAATGCGCAAATATGGTAATTATGTAACTCAAACTTGTCTCCCTGGTGAATCTGAAAGAGACATTCTAAGAGTGCTAAACGGATAAACGCTCATCTTAATAATGGTAAAAATGTAAAAAGCCCCGGAATTTCCGCTGAGAGAAGGGGAGAGAGAGGGTGGGAGCTGAAAAAACGAGCTTCCACCGGCTCCGCTCGCTCCCATAGGCCCGCTGCAGGTCGACGGGCGGATTTGCCCTCGCTGGGACGTGTGGACGCTGCCGAGCACGGGGTTGCCGGGGGGCAAGTGCTCGCGGGCGAGAGCCGCATCGCCGGCTGCGGGGACGCCGCGCGGAGCTGCCGGGATCGCCAAGGGGCGTTGTCGTGCGAGCGCTCGGAAGCCCGCCGTGCGGAGCCGCCGGGGTCGCCGAGGGGCGCCTCCGTGCGAGCGCTCGGCAGCCCGCCGCGTGGGGCCACCAGGCGCAGGCCACCGAAGTCGGCGAGGCTGCCAAGCTTGGGGGCAGAGGTGCGAGCAGCTGGAGCGGGGCGCCGGGGCGGAGTCACCGATGGCCGACGGACACTGCGTGCTGCGTTGAAGATGCGGGGCGGGGCGGGGCGCTGCTTTGACGGACGCGGACGCGGAAGCAGGGGATCTGAAGAGGATAAGAGAGAATAGGGCCGTGTTTAGATGCCGAGTTTGGACGCCCGATTCGGGCACTGTAGCTACAGTGCCCGTGTCGGAACATCGTAGCAGCTTTGGTTTTCAGTGCAAAAAATTGTCTAAAAAATGATTAATTAGACTCAAAATATTCGTCTCGCAAAGTACAACAAAACTGTGCAATTAGTTTTTGATTTCATCTACATTTAGTACTCCATGCATTTGCCGACATTTTGATGTGATGGGGAATCTTCTTTTTGCATAGTGAAATTTGGGGTAAAATTTGGTAACTAAACAAGGCCTAGAAAGGGAAGGAAATAATAAAGAAAGAAAAGAAAATAAAGGAGAAGGGCGGCGTGCGGTCTGCAGGTGAGAGAATATAAGGAAGAAACAGTAAGGAAAGAAAGGAAAGAAAAAAAAGAAAGAAAAAAAAGAAAAAAGGAAAAGGTACTATGAACATTTCATTCTTTTAGTCTACGAAGAGAAAGTGAATCTGTTTCGGTGGTGAAGCCACAGCTGCAGCTGTTTTACCTGCCTCGAGCCGGACCTCTCCCATACGTCCGGAGCTCTCCCATACGGGTCCTCAGTCTATCCCCTAGATCCGTGCACGCGTGCTTGCCTCTTATTGGGCCGTCGCGCTCGTCGTCGTCTCGGCGGCCTTTTACATCCGATTGGGTCGCCGGTCGCCAGCTCGCGCCTCGCGGTCTCCCCTTCTTCCGCTCCGCTTTTCGTCTTCGCGGTATTCTCGTGACCTCCGCCGTCTTCGCCGTCGCCATCGTTGACCTCGACGCGGGGCCCTTTCTTCTCCTCTTCAGCCTGCCGGGGTGAGCTGCGGTCCCTTCTCTCTTCCTTTCCCTTTCGGGTTTTGCTTATGGTTCTTTGTCGCCCCTCCTATCTGCGTCGTCCTTCTCTGCTCCCCCATCCGCTGCTCGGTGCTCCCTCCTATGGCCGCGTTTTGCCTTGTGGCTTCGCTTCTTCTTCCATTCAGGCTTATTGACCGCCGTGTCCATCCCTTTGGTCGTCGATTGTCATCTGTCAGGGTTTGGTGCTACAGTGTCCCGAGCCGCCGGCCCGCGTCCTCCCTCGTGGCTCGCCTGCCGTGTTGTTGCGCGCGCCCTCCTGTTCTTCGCCGGCCGGTTTCCTTGTTTTCTTTCCCTTTATTCTTCCGTGTTTTGTGCCAGTCCCTTTTGCCTTCCCTGCTCTGTCTGTGCGGCGGGATTTGAGCCCTGTCTTAATCGTTGCCTTCGTTTGCAGGTTCCGTGACGGCCGGCCGGTTTACCGGCATGGACACAACATCATGTAGGTAATTCGTTGCTGTTCCGGTGCTGTGGCCCGCCGTTTCTCAGGTTCAGTATTCCTTCGCTTCATGTTCATTGCTTTGCTTGCAACGTCTGTAGACGTGCCTGGACCGTCCCCTGTCCTCAGCTGGTTATCAGTGGAGGACCTTCTGTTCGTTACGCGTTTGTTGTGCAGGTAATCCTTCTTCTCTTGTCTGTGGAGCACTCGCGTTTACCTATTGCTCTGCTCTGTTTCTGTGCGCCTGCATAGATTGCCTGCACGTTCTGTTAGGAGGCTTATAGTTGCCCTTTGCATAAGGGATTCTCCGTTTTTTAGGCCAATGCTGTTTGCTTTGCCATCCTTTAGGTCCTGCTCAGCCCATAGGCTGCGTTTCTCTTACTTAGAAAATGTTGATCAGGTTAGGCGTGCTTACATATTTGTTTCCGGTTCAGTAGGGGTAGCCATATTGTTTGTTCTAATGATGCTGCTGCCATTTTGTTGGCCGGTCTCTGCTTTAGGGTTTGTCTTTGCGATTATCCAGTACGTAGTTTTTTATTTACATGATCCCGTTGGCTCTGCTCATGTCCAGTTTTCATGCTATCTATCGTTACTGCTGTCGTCGGTATAGCGTTGAATGGGTTAGGTTTTAGTTTTCTTATCCTGCTGCCACATAATTCAGTACATGTCATTTCTTCTGAGGGTGTGTTCACTTCGCGAAAAGTAGCTGAAAAGTTACTGTAGCACTTTTCGTTGTTATTTGGTAAAATTTGTCCAACTATGGATTAATTAGACTCAAAAGATTCGTTTCGAACTTTACAGACAAACTATGCAATTAGTTATCTTTTTTACCTACGTTTAATGCTCCATGCATGCGTCGAAAGATTTGATGTGATGTGTGTAAGAGGAAATATTTTGGGTTGGGAGGGGGAAGTGAACGCGGCCTGAATGAGATCAAGCTTCTGAAGTATGCTAACAAGCATGATCATGCTAACAAGTACTGCCTTTTGTGTCTGTATGATTAATTACTTCTACTATTGGGTAAATTTGAGCCTTTACTCTTTGATAGATCCTTTTTTAGTGTTATTTAATCTTGATCAAGTGTTGAATTTATGTACTGCTCCACTGCTTGCTCTGCACTGTTTGGGTTGTCCATCTACCATTACCTAGCTCTGGTCGTTGTCTATCTGGCATTGGCTTGGAGCACAACGGCCCCAGCTGCAGCGCCCAGACGTCCATTGCCTGCTCCGCTCCATCAGAAAAAAAGGGAGGGTGCTTTTCTACGTGGACACATCGCCTGAGCTATCCCCATCCTCGCTTTTTCCCTCTTTTCCTCTCCGGTGCGTGCTCTCCTTGCAAGCACCGGGGCCGGGCACGTGTGTGGATCTGGCTTGCCGGCCTTAATTGCTGGACGAGCCCCACACCGGCGCATCTGGCCCGTTGCGCATGGCGGAGGTGCGCTGTCTCCCCTTCTCCCCCTCCTCTTTCCTCAGCTTCCTCCTCACTGTGAGGATCTTGGCTACCCTCCCCTAGGAGGTCATTTGCTCCTGCGCTTCTCTTGTTTTTAAATACGCGGATCATGTGCAGAACTGATATCCTTCATTGTACAATGATGATTAGTTGTTTCATTCTGCATGTTATTTACTGAGGTTTTGGGGTTGTGGGATGATGAACTTTTTTAGCCTGAGACAGTGGAATTGTGCAATGATGGTTAGTTCTTCCATTCTTCCATGATTCTTGCTATTTGTATTAGTTTGGTGATGACTATGTCATTTATCTTACCAATTCGCTTTTGCATGTGTTATTTCGTTTTCGTTAATTGGTACATTTTGTGCGCTCGTTGCTGAGCATAGGTCCACTGTCAGTGATGTCTTTACTTCACATAATTTGTAGGTTCTATTACTGACCACACCCCATTGCCAATGATGTATTTATTCCTATCCATCTCTATCCACTTTCTTGCAGGTCTGAAACATCCGGAACTAAGGTCCTGTCGATCAGCTAGATTCGATCTTTGCACTGAATTCGTTATGCCTGTGATTTTTTAGTACATACACTTTCTAGCAAATCCAATTGCTTATCCAGTGATTTTTCAGTACATACATTACTGCCATTGCGGTGAATTTTAAAGTACTCCATACATGTGATCAGCTCCGCTTCGATCTTTGCACTGAATTGGTCCTGCTTAGAGGCCTTCTATTAAACTATTCATTATTGTTTTTTACTACTCTTCTGTTTTTACAACCCTTTGCACCAGTGCTTTTACAATTAGATTTTAGCACACGATTATATACTCTGATTTACTGTATATGCTAATCAGAAAGCCACAGAAGATTCCCTTATAGTTCTATCTTTGTTTCGATAATTTTTTTTTCTTTGTCTTCGTCTCTCTCGTTGGCAGGGCCTCCCAGTTTTTGGCAGCAGTGTTGGACATATCACATATGACATGCCTTCAGTGATTACTTTGATGCTTGCTATTTGTTTAGTAGGCTACAGGTACAGTCTGTTGATTAGTGATGATGTACAAAAAGTAAAAAACCAACAATATTTCTTCATCCCAGTTTTTTTTGCAAAATTTAAAACATAGTGCTTCTTTCTTATTTCAATCAATATATAAGATGATGCTCTTATATTATACCTGTCTTGTGACAGAGACTGGGCTTTTTGATAGGTTAAGAGCTCCATAACTGTGAAATAGTCCTCCATTTCCTTGTGTCTTACAACATCAGCTTCAAAATGTATGGCCATATTTCAATGCTTTTAAATAGTTCCTAATATTTATAGAGCACTTTTGGCCAGCCACAAAATCCTGAAGCACCACATTATTAACTGAGAGCCTAATATTCCATCATCCCACTCTGCTTTGTTGTGTTGAAAAGATTTTCAGAAAACATTCATTGTCATTATGGTATGTTTATTTTTTTCTCCATAACTGTGAAATAGTCCTCCATTTCCTTGTGTCTTACAGCATCAGCTTCAAAATGTATGGCCATATTTCAATGCTTTTAAATAGTTCCTAATATTTATAGAGCACTTTTGTCCAGCCACAAAATCCTGAAGCACCACATTATTAACTGAGAGCCTAATATTCCATCATCCCACTCTGCTTTGTTGTGTTGTAAAGATTTTCAGAAAACATTCATTGTCATTATGGTATGTTTATTTTTTCTTTATCCATACATACCCTATGTTTCATACAATTATCCAACAGTACACAGTTCTCAGTCTTATCATGGTTTCTTAATCTATATTACTCTGTTTTAATTTTTAGGGACATTGCTAACCTTATTGTACAAAAAAGAAACAGATGAGTGCCTTGTTTGCATTTCTTCTCCTTCTCTGACAGCCTTTTCTTTTATGGTATAATCAGATTTGCCATCTGCCTTCAAATGATTTGTTTTCCTCTTATTCTTTTGCTTTCAAACCATGAAAAGAAGAAAGGTCATATACAACCAGATTTTCTGCTGCAAGTTATCCATCGGTTAATGAGTCAGCAAAAAAGCAACATTGGATTTGAACTCCTGCAATTTCTACTTTGTTTCCTTATCAACACACCAACATATCCCAAATTTAGTCTTCCAAAGTCCCTTCTAATTGTTCTTGTGAGTGGTGGTCAGCCACACGGCCTTCCTAAGGAGATGCCTATCCTGAGACAAACTGCAAACTTACAGCGGTTGTGCAGCACTCAGCTTGTAGGCAAGCTTACAACTGCAAGCTTAAGAAGAGCCATCCTGCTTTATGGCACACCGGCTGCCTGAGCGGGTTGTTCCAGGCAGCACAAATATTAGTGCGGTAGTATTGTAGGAGGTAATACTAGGCTAGTGTAGTAAGTAGCAGGAGTCCCAATTTGCCATTGAGCAGAATATTCAAACAAACCAAGGTATGCTCAGGGACAGAGTGCGTACAGTTCCTATTTGCCAGTCACTTCCCGGTGTGGGCAGGTTACTTCTCCTTGCCTGTATATGACATTAGCTGTTACTTACTATTGCACATATTTTTGTTTTCACCCAAGAGATACTCTGTACATGCCTGTTTGCCCAATTTGAATTATGTATTATTCTAACCACAGTAACAATTTTAGGTATCCAACATTTTCCATTATGGTTCTAACATGAAAATTGCTCATTTTGTCAATGCAAATATTGTTCCCAAATATCACACAACATACCAAGATTAGGGAAAAAAATGCTTTGGCCTCATCAAAGTCCAGTTTAGCATTTGCCTAACCCTATGCCAACACACGTGGTTATAAACTATGTTTTCCAATATTTTTCTAAGACTAGACTAAATAAATGTCAGTTCACGACACCTGTATGCATTCCATCTTCAATGAGAATCAACACGTTTATAGATGTAGGTAAGTGTTGATCATTTTCCAGTATGTTCTGCATGTTTTCACAGGTTCTGCAGAACCACCTTCAGAGGTAGTTATATCGCACTCCTCTGATGCTACTCTCAAGACATTGGCAGGTACCGTGGGCTACCTTTCTTCAGTCTTTATTACTTATTATGTGAGTTATATTCAAATAATGATTCATCTTCTACTTGAAAACTAAAATGAAGTTCCACACCGTTGATAGATTTGATGTAGCAATTCTCATTGTTTAGAGTTCCGCTCTTTAGGTGCTGGTGCGCCTGCTAATTGAAATTGTTTCTCAACATTTTGCAGGAGTTTAGGGCATTGGTAAAGAAGAGTACCAATCCTGAATTCGACAAAGAACTATTGTACAAAGAGGATGCCGAGCACAATCATTAGCACCGGCCTTCCTCGGCAACCAGCCTGGTGCACACCATCAAGTATACTTCTCCTTTTACTGATTTTTTGTTATAGTATTCTTAGAGACAAAAGCTAAAAGGTATCAGGACTTCTGGGGTATCAAAATGGCATACATTTCAATGCCTAAAATTACTTGGATTGCTTTAGATTATGCCTTCAATTAAATATTTGTTATTATGCATTCAGCTTGGTTGTTGATTGCCTTCATGATGTCCACATAATAACCTTACGAAGCGAGTTACAAAACAGACCACCATGTAACGTGGTTATTCAGGTATTATAATCTACAGCTGATTCCTGAGAGATGTACTAAAATTTTCAATTAAGAAAAGTAATCAAGGCTTTCGTTTCCCTATGAGGACATGATGTATCTTATTTAGTTTTCTCATAGGATGCAGATTATGCAACTTCCTGTAGGTTGACATTTTCTTTAATAGCATTTTCTTTGTTTTGAGTTCACGGACTCTTGTACCAGAACATTAAGAAAAAGGAATAAGAATGCATAGCCAGGGTTGTGTTTTGAAACACTAATAGCTTGGTTAGAATGGCTTCCCCTTCCATTTTTTAAATTTTTTGTTGGATTTAAATTAAAGGGTTATCTCACTGCTCCCCTATTTTAGCCACTCAATGGTGACATGTTTAGATGTCCTGTGCTTATTCAAATGATTTTTCTTCAAGCCGATGTTTGATTACCATCTAAATTCAGTTTATGCTCATGTAGTCATGTTTCTTCGATTTAATGCAGTATATCATCTTGCTATCTATTTACTGACAATTTTATCACCTCATGCTTTCCTAACAGGATCTCTAGATTCCCAAGCTTTGAATGTATAAGTGATGGTCTTTCTGCAGTGATCTTAGAGGATTGAAATTATCGACCCCGTGATCAATCATATGGTGCTATGGTTATTGTGGATTTCGTCTTCTATCTTGCTTCAATCTATCTTGCTGCTTCTGCAAAACTTCAGCTACTTTTGTAATGAATTTATTTTTTCATATTAGAACTTAGCACTTAATATTTTAAACATATTCTTATAAATCCAACATATGTATTATTGCATTGCAAAGGTCCTACGCTCGTATGGTTGCGCACAATATACTATGATATTTAATATTTTTATATTAGAACTTAATACTACTCATATTCTACATATATCCTTTCCCTGATCCTCGTTTCATGCAAAGATAAATAGAGATTTTTTTTACTCAGGCATTTACCGCCTAATTCATTGCGCGCGCAATGGACTAGTTAATAAGAAAAGAAAGCACATGAAAGCAATTTTTGAGTGGCGGGGTGTAGAAGGAAAGCATCTTTTGGAGCAAGTAGCAGCGAAGCTACTCTGGGAATTGGTGAGCCTAGAAAAGCTTACTTCGTTCCTAAATCCTCCTTGTCCTCAGGCGTTGTTTTATTCGTCTGTCTCCAGGAAGGCCAGATACCCAAATGTAGTTTTTGGCCAACAACCGTTTTACTTCTCATCTTATAATTTTTTCTTTTTTGTACAATTCTCATCGTGTCAGTAATACAATTTAAGTCCAAAGGAAGAAAACAACGTCCCAGTCGAACCCAACGCAAGTGACTAATGTCGAATTCAAATACTCTTTAAGTCCAAGTCTTCCAAAGATGATCCAATCTTATTATTACTAATTGAAGGCTCTAATGGAGCCCCCACCTTAATTCAAGTGACTAATGTCCAATTCAAATACTCTTTAAGTCCAAGTCTTCCAAAGATGATCCAATCTTATTATTACTAATTGAAGGCTCTAATGGAGCCCCCACCTTAATTCTCACGATACACGTTAAAAAAAAGATTTAGGTCCTGTTTGGATGCAAAATATTTTGAGTTTTCGAAAACTATATCATAGTTTTATGAAATAGTTTGGTTTTAGAGTGACATGAAGTGTTTGGATGCAACAAATTTTATAGTTTTGAATACCATAGTATTGTTAAAATTGTAGTCTTTTTAGAGTTTTAAAATCTATACTCTAGACCACTTTTTTCTAATGATAATGGTACCCTTAGGGCGTTTGAACGGACGGGACAGACCCACTCACGCCGTGCACCCCTGCACCTCGCACCAGACTCGCTTCGCGCTACGTGCACCCCGTACCTCGTGCCTCGTGCCGTTGCCGCCTGCGCCTCACGCTGCGCTCCCCCGCACCGTGTCAACTAGCCTCCATTGGGCGGTAGCGAGTAGATGAGCATATGTTGCAACGGTATGTTTTATGCATTTCATATGTATATTGCATATGTTTTATCTGGATGTTGCAAAAGTAGATTCGGTGTTGCATATGTTGTAATGGTTATACACGTATGTTGCAAATGTATGTTTCAGTTGTTTCAAATGTATGTTACAAGTGTTTTATTTGGATGTTGTATATATATGTTGCAATGGCTATACATGTATGTTGCAAGTGTATGTTTCAAACGTTTTATCTATTTCAGATGTATGTTACAAGTGTTTTATCTAGATGTTCTATATGTTTCAGTGGATATACACATATGTTGCAAGAGTCTATTTAAAATGTTTTATCTGTTTCAAACGTATATTGTTTATTTGGATGTGGCAGCTGCTATACAATGTTGCAAACATATGTTTATAAATGTTTCACTTGTTTCAGATGTATGTTGTAGAAGTGCATTATGTTGCAACTCTAGTAGGTGTAGGAAGCGGACACATGTAGAGGCGGTCCCTACGGGCGTAGTGGTCCCCACATGCGCCACAAGCGAAGTAGGCGTGGGTGTCCCACATGCATGCGCGTCAATGCGTATGTGCACGGCATGCAGGCGCTGCGGCATGTGGGGGCGAGCGTGCAGACACAATAGTTGCATGCGGGGCATAGGCGTCATTCTATTTCTTCATGAGTGGAGCGCATTAATTTTGCGTGGCAGCAGTGCATGCAGTGGAAAATTGCTGCCACTCCTGCAGCTGCACGCAGAGAGAGGGCAATCCTGACTCATGAGAGATTGAGGGATAGCTAGCAGGGCGTCTAGGTGGGTGCTCGGGGCTGGGGTTGGTACATAGGAGGAGCTGAGGTGCAACAGTCAGGTGAAAGCTCTAGTTTGGTTTTGGTGAATTGATGAAACCCTAGGTGCTAACCTTTTACTCTAAGTGATCATGAGATAGGGTAGCACATTCCAAGTGGTGGAGCTAATGATGAAGATCATGATGATGGTGGTGATGCTTAAGTGCTCGGGCTTAGAAAAGAAGAAAGAGACAAACAAAATTGGCTCAAGGCAAAGGTGATTTTGATAGGGCCATTTTGTTTTGGTGATCAAGACACCTGATGGATGTGATCACATTTAGGATAGATAGCTGTGCTATTAAAAGGGA
Source organism: Saccharum hybrid cultivar R570 (assembly GCA_038087645.1). NCBI lineage: Eukaryota > Viridiplantae > Streptophyta > Magnoliopsida > Poales > Poaceae > Saccharum > Saccharum hybrid cultivar. Next base: position 19,003,007 of record JAQSUU010000293.1, read on the forward strand.
TGAAAATCATCGTGAAATGCGGTTATCAAAGTGCCACTATATGTTCTAACTCATTGCATATGCATTTAGATTCTAGTGAGTGCTAACACCCTTAAAAATATTTTTGAAAATATGCTAACACACGTGCACAAGGTGATACACTTGGTGGTTGACATATTTGAGCAAGGGTGAAGTGTTCGCGCTTGAAAAGGAGCTGAAATAGGGGCATCGAACTCTGCTTCACTGAGCGTCAGATCGGCCTTTGGCTAGGTCCGACGGCAAACCCTAACGCGCGCGCAGAGAGAAGGTGGCATCGGACCGGGGCTCGTAGGGGCGTCAGATTGACCGCGCACACTGTTCATTCAGTGTCGCGCGTGTGAGTGAATGTAGGCGCGACACATGACAGCGTCGGACTCACAACTAAGTCCGACGGTCGGCGTTGGATCGGTGTCTGAGGGTTTTTACCCTCTCTGGACCTTATTGGACCGCGTCGGACCCTCCCTGTGTGGAGTCTGACGGCGGGTCTGACGGCCTGGGTCCGATCGTGGTGATCAGCGCGTGACTGCTTGACCGTTGGTGGCAACGATCAACTTTGTTTGACTGGGATGTGTGGCAGCGCGAGAGTGGCCACGACAGGGTGTCGGACCTTGCGTCGGACGGTCCAACGGCATGTGCCAGAGTCCGACGGTCACTTATGTGACCCAATGGCTCTATTTCGTGGGGGCTTCTATTTAAGCCCCATGGTCGGCTCTTGCTCACTCTCTTGGCCATTTTCATTAACATAGCAACCTAGCGAGCTGAGCCAAAGCCCTCCTACTCATCTACATCATTGATTCATCATCTTTATGAGATTAGGAGTGAATCCAAGTGCATTACTTGAGTGATTGCATTTATAGGCACTTGATGATTGTGTTTCGCTACGGAATTCGCTTGTTTCTCTTAGTGGTTGCCGCCACCTAGACGGCTTGGTGCAGTGAGGATCGTCGAGCGGAGGAAGGTGATTGTCTTCGGCTCTGATCGTGGTGATTGTGAGGGGTTCTTGACCTTTCCCCGGTAGAGAGCCAAAAAGTACTCTAGTGGATTGCTTGTGGCTTGTGTGATCCTCATTTTGTGTTGGTTATGCGACGTCTGATTGCTGGTTAGGTGTGTGATGCATATTAGCGTGTGAACCTCCAAGTGAGTGAATCGTCACACAGGGACTAGCTTGCTGACAAGCAAGTGAACCTCGGTGAAAAATCATTGTATCATCTTGTCTCCGAGGATTTCATTGGTATTCATTGTGATTGATTGATTGTCTCTTGCCACGACGGTATAACTTCACTACTTCACTCTTGTATTTACTTTCCTAGTGTAGCTAAACTCTTTAGTGTAATTAGTTTTGAGAGCTAGCTTGTGTTTTATCTAGTGGATAGTGAGTCTCTTTAGTTAGTCTTTGAGAGCTCACTAATTTAGTGATAGTGACTTAGCCTCTTGTGTGTGAAATAGAGATCATAGCAACTAGAATTATGGATAGAAGGCTTGCATTTTGAGTAGGCTAGCGCAACACTCGCTTTACTTCATAATTGTCTAACCACTTGGCTTAAGTGTTGTTGTAGAATTTTTTATAGGCTATTTACCCCCTCTAGCTATTAGGACCTTACATCAGGGCGGACAACGCGGCGGACAGGCGCGGGCGACTGGACGGGGGTTAGTGTCCTGACGTCCAGACGCTAGCCATGCCTTTTTCTAAACCATGGTTTTGCACATCAATGAGTTCTATCTTTATTTTCTTAACACTATGGTTTCTTAATAGTACAACATCCAAACAAGGCCTTATCTTAGAAATTCTCACAAAAATAATAAGGATCTAGCGATCAATTTTGATAGACTCCAATCAACATTATTTATAATAACTAGCCCATCAATCTATCTCTAGTATGGGCAAATCTTATATTATAGATCATATGGGTATTAAAAGTAAAGTGGATAAATTTAATTAGAACATACAATTAAACAAAATCGATTATCTTTTAGTTCTTTACTATATCTTCCTATTCATATCCTAACACAATACACATTTAAATACTCTATAATCTCTATGAGGTTACGATGAATCTATCAATTACTCTATACAGATTTCATCCGTTGTATGGCACCTCTACGAGATGTTAATTATTTAGTTGTAACATTGGTTTAAGTTATGTTAGCTTTTGTTGTATCTATTCTTTTGACACCATGAATTTATATTTTCGCTTTCAAGTTTGACATTAATTCGTTGTCGCAGAGTTCTTGTTGTATCATTTATTCAAAATTTCCTCTTATGTTTTTATTAAAAATTGATTCTAGGTCCAAAACTCCACTTTTAGTTACTACAATAATGGTATAAACAATCATTTCATCTAGCACCATGACACTCAAGATGTTAAAATTCTTCTATCAAAAAATTATATGTGTAATATTATGGTTTCTTTGTCATAGAATTTCAATGTAATTTAAAATAAGTTGCAGCGTCATTGAACCTAATTTGTTAAGGGAACATTTTCTTTTCAATATCGATAAACTATAATATATACTTGGTATATATGGTGACATACTGACAAATAGTATTTATGTTTACTTTGAATTTAACAAGGGCAAGCCGAGTTAGAACAATATAAAGTGTACTTTATAGCTATTTAATTATCAATTCGAGCTTTAGCGCTAATTTTGAGCATAGTGGTGAAGCTTAAATGATTGTTTATGTCATTATAGTGCAATCTACTATCTAAAAGTCTTACTTTTAAAAAAGTATAAAAAGAAAATTTTGAATAAATACAATAAGAATAAGTTTCAATGTTTGTAGCAACTAATAATATCAATTTTGAAAGTCAAAATCTGGATTCATGATATTACGAGACATGTCGTTATTCAACAAGAGCCACCATAGCTTACTTTAAAGTTTGCCATACAAAGGTAGAAAAACTGTGGATATGGATGGAAAAAACATACATATTTATTGATAAGTTTATCACATCCAGAGATTATAGAGTATTTATATACCTATTGTGTTAGAAAATGAACATCGTGACACATAGCGTTTACGCTGTGACAAACTAGCACATGTAAAGATTTTCCATGTACAAATCTAGTTGATGAGAAAGATCTCCACTCCTTCAAATTCTTTCTTTCAGTGCGTCTTGTCTGTCCGAGCCTCCAAGGCCGCAAGGTTTGCATATAACACTATGACAGCATATACGAGGGACTCATCTACTCTACTCTAGTGCAAGATCTTTTATAATGACAGCTGGAGATCAAAATCGACAAATAGAATTGGTGCAACTTCAACCCTATATATATATATATATATATATATATATATATATATATATATATATATATATATATATATATATATATATATATATATATATATATATATATATATATACACACACACACACACGCACACAAATAAATATATCTATCAACTACTTTGTCCATCTACACGCATAGCTCTCGCCTAACACTATTATAGACCTCCTGATGATGATTAAGAGATCACGATCATAGGATTCTGCCCCAAAGTTGCCATCTTAGAGCTGTAACACCCCGCGTCCAAAAAATGCTTATATGGCCTAGCTCCACACATAAAACGGGCCTGCATACACGTAACACCTCTCTTATACTATCACAGGATTCTGCCCCAAAGTTGCCATCTTAGAGCAAAATGCTTATATGGCCTAGCTCCGCACATAAACCGGGTCTGCATACGCGTAACACCTCTCTTATATTTTCGTCCTCGCTTCGTATAAAAGAATTAACCCGGAGGTGCTACGTTTGGAACAACAAGACTTATAAGCTGGCTCTCGCCCTCCTAAACTTTTAAGGTGGTACTAAACCCACCAACCACAACCACACATAAGCCACTTGGGCTACATGGGTCAACTTTACTAGTACTACTACAGGCTACTAACGGGCTAGGGTGTTACAAAAGCAGCATTGTGGTTACAGCGTGCACTGCATTACCATGCACTTGGTTACACATTCATTTAGGCGTGTAGGAGCCAACGCAAGGCATTACCATGTACTCTTTCTCAAAAGGTTGCAGCTAGACAGGCAGGGCTTGCAACTTGCACTTTGCAAATGGGATTATTAGTGGCAGCTTTTTGTGAAGTTTTGTTCTTCTTTTGACCGGTCCTACCAAACTATTGTACATACATGATGATCATCGTTCTTAATGCTTATCTTACTTGCATTGACCTAAATGTATAGCTAGCTTGTTGCTATGGGATACATGTGCAATAATCATGCAAGTGTGAATGGTGTTCTTAAAGGGTAAGAAGAACAAGAACAATTTGCTGGGACTATATATACCGGCCCTATATGGTAAGGAATAAGAGAAAGAGAGTTAAGTGAATGATGTTCTCTGTCTCTTTGAGGTAATAAGTTTGCTCAATACAATCTGTATTCTACTCTCTGAGGCAGGTAGCCTAAGCTGTGAAGGAAAGTCGTGCGTATCTATTTATACTTGTGCTCATCCCTTTACACAAAAAGTCGTCGACAAGATCATCACAAACCGTGTTATTGGGTACAATAATTAGGGCACCAAAGTAAAACCACCTATAAGTCTGCCGATGCAAAATTGCAAATATAGCAGCCGCTATGGTCCAACTTGTGTACTGCGTCGATAACCACACATGAGGTAGTGCATAGTGATCACCACAAGTAGCTAGACCAAATCTCTTGATGAACAACGTACATCAGTTAATTATAAAAAATGACCCTGAAATGACCGGACGTATTAGTGACTCTGAGATGCCGGCTTATCGCCATAAACTTTTCAATTGCTATCTGAGCAGCAATCTAGCTAGCTATCCCTTATCTCAATTACATGATGTCAGAAAAGATTAAAAATTTGCTCTATATCGTACCTTAAACCCAGGACTAGCTAGCTAGATTCAGGTGATCACGATCGTGTGAATATATCAAAGCCCAAATACTATTTGCCTTCCATTATTACCATAATATATTCATGACATCTCAAATCCAATTACGCCATCAGGAGCACTATACTTCATTGTTCGTACTTTTTCAGCCAACGAACAATGTTTTTTTCTCACAACAAATCAGCGAGCAGAACTTTCAGCCATGACTTTTCAGCCAAGTGAACAGGGCAGACTTCAGAACTTGCAGTGTTCACAGCAACGGCTAAGCTATAGCTGGAGAAGTCTGAAGAAGAAAGAATCTGCAGTCAGGTCACACCGTGTGCTACATACGGTGCACCCAAGCTCGACCGTCAGAAGAGCAGTCTATTCGTCGTCTCGTCACGTCCCGACGTGCACAACACGTAGCCCGCTCGATGAGCCGATCGATCCCGGCCGTCGGACGCCGCCGCAGAGGTGATTCGGGGCATCCTGGCCGCCCGCTGCGCTCGCGCCCTGCGCTATAAATTGGGGAGGACCCGGCTGCCCTCCGAACACAGCAAGCACATAAGCAAGCAGCAGCAGCAGTTTCCTAGTGAGCTTACTGCGGCTAGTGCCTGACAACTGTCGTCGTCAGGCAAGAAGAAGAAGAAGAAGCTTCGGGTGATCGTCGATCGCCGGAATGGGAGCCAGCCTGTGTTGCTTCAGGTCAGGAGGCGGGTACTGCGCCGACGACGAGCCGGGGTACGAGCAGCCGCGGCGGTCGTCCAGGAAGGTGCGGCCGAGCGATGAGGACGGGCTGTGGTACGTAGGCGAGCGCGACGTCGACATGAAGGCGTCGGAGTTCATCGCCAAGTTCCATGCCACCGCCTCGACCTCAACCTAGGTTCGTGGAGGCCTGGTGTCCATCCATGCGCGCCGATCACCATGCATGTGAAATCTTTGGTCTAGCTATCTGGGTCTCTATCAGGCTGGTGTCTCTATTCTAGCTAAATCTCTAGTCTCTAGCTAGTGCTTCTCTGCTTCCCGGCTGATGGCTAGTAGTTGGTTACTAGTACTACTCTACTTGGTTTATTTTCCATTAATTAGCTAGTACGTGCTTGATATGATAATTAAGCCCCATGCATGTCAATAGATCGATCTACTCTTAAATATCTGTAACTATGTAAGGATGTGTAAATCTGTTCCTCCTAAATAAAGGCAATGATGGTATATATATTGATATATAAGGAGTTGGTTTTCAAAATGAAATGCTTAGCTAGTTTTTTCTTTCTTTTTTTGCGAATTGGAGAGAGCTTTGTTGAAAATTAAGGAACGTCGTCATTACAAACGAGACTGCTCACCCAGTCCCAGACTGAATAAAAGAACACTTTGACTCTCACAGCGCTAACTGATGCACAAATTTAATCTGCTGTCTCCTAATTTTGCCGAAGGAAATGCTTCCCTAGTTTTATGCTTTATTTTATTTTTGTCATTTTTTGGCCCTGTTCATCAGGCTTATAATCCGTCTTATTCAGCTTGTTTTTTTTCAGTCGGAACAATATTTTCTCTCACAAAAAATCAGCCAACAGTGTTTTTCAGCCGGCTTATAATTCCAGCCGAACGGCTCCTTTTCCTCCTAAATAAGGGGATACTTATACAGTGATGGGCTGTGAGTTTTATTACGATCTGAGAGAAACAAGGGATATTGCCTGAACAAGAAATTTTTAGCAATCTTAAATGAAGAGATGGACTGTTGATTCATATACCAGGCTACCAGCTTCCTCCTAGTGTGTGTTTTTGTCCTCATCATCAGGAATGCTACCCTATAGCTACTTGTTCTGATTAACAAAAAAACTAGTCTCCTAGTCTTCAACAGTTTAACGTAACTTGTATATATGCTGGTTAAATCAATTATATTCAGTTTTAATTTGCAGATAGTATCAACTATAACTTGATCATTAAAACCTAACTAGATCGATCACAACATGATGTTTGTTTTTAAGTTTTAACTGAACTGTTTTTTAATTTGCAGATTGTATCACCTATAACTTGACCACTAAAACCAAGACCGATCACAGCGTGATGTTTGTTTAACTGAACTAATAAAATTTTTTGATTCCATAATAGAATCTAAGGCCACCAATTACCATTAGTGAACAAAATAAAACAGTTTCTTCCTTGGCTATCCAATTACACTCAAGATAGTTCTAAAAAAATTACACTCGAGATGGAAAAAATAAAATAAGTTTGCAGGGAAACTAGAAATCAACTTGTGTGCAAACATATTTCTATGAGTTTGAATCCAGTGATGTATTCATCTTCCAGCATTCCATAATATTAAATACAATGGAAGGACATAAATTGGAATTTAGACCAGAATCTTAGTTTAACATAGTGACCAAACACATCTACTTGAGCAGTTTAACTTATTTAAGAATTGTCATATTTATTCTTCCAAGTGAGACTCGCAAATAAAGATGTTCGGCTTCTCATTATTTCTTTAGATTTATCATTTTGGATTATTAATTTCCTTTCCTACTATTAAATCTGGTTTTCAATTAATTTTACAAAATATTTATGCAACTTTTCTGTTTCCAAACGTTGAAGCATTTTATTTATATCTGAGTGGCTTCTGAAGAAAACGGAGAACGATCGGCTTGAGATTTCCACAAAAATTAAATGAAAATGCTTGTTCATTGACTATTCTTTTGATAGTAATTTTGAAATATCCATTGCTGCAAAACAGAAAACAATTTCGCCCACAAATGGAGTGGCATTTTGGCTGTTGATAGTATAGTCTTTTAAATATCCAGTGAACATATTCTACAGCTATATACCCCCACGCCGTTTAAAACTCTTAGCCACAAAATGGACCATTGAAGAATTTATAAAATGTGAAGATGGCTATTTTCTCCGACAAAAGTTTGATCAGGAACACATTTGTCCCGTGAACTTGTCCCTGTTTCATGCGTTGATGCATAGTGGTATCTCATAGCCCAGAACCGTGTTCCAGCCTAGCAATGCAACCTAACCATGTCCGGATGTCCTTAGCTCCCTGCCGATCACGGTGTCACGTCAGATGACCAATCAATCTTTGCATTAGTCACCTCTCGTGCACGCTGCCATGACATTTCCTCCATGCCATCACAATGCAAGTTGGCAATCAGATTCTGAATTCTGATGAGCACAATTTTTTTGATGTGTAGTTTGATGTGTTGCCTGCAATTTATCTCATTCTGCATGCATATGTTCGACTGCTATCTAAATCCATCACAATAAAAATCAGACTTGACGTTTTTCAATTAATTTCACTTAAACTGCAATTTTTTTACACCTGAATCAACACACATAATAATATAACATGGTCGACAAGGATCACCAGCGTCCAAACTCTTAAGAACATGTGATGCGAGCTTTCCCGGCAAAAGGTTCGATCCAACTTAGAGGGATCACAAGAATTTGTCTCTGAGCTCTCATCCTTTCTTTCCATTAACGTTCGAAATTCCCCCTCTAGCCATCATCACTTTAGGGGTATCAAGCTTCTTGAGAGAAAAACTTTAGGGGTATCAAATCCTCCCAGGGCAAATGTCCTCCTGTTAGATAAGAACGAGCCAATGTGTGACAATTCATTGGACCTCTTGTTGGAAAATGATCCCAAAAAGATCGTCGCTTTAGACCAATGGTGCCGAATCAACTGTCCTGGGAATCACTTTATACTACTTACATTCTCCAGTGCGGTGCAATTACAAATTACTGTGTCTTTGACTGTCAATCCACAGATTTTGTGGACAAGACTGGTGAATCTGAATATTCCCAAGAGATGGTGGAGATGTCGTTCTGAGAAAGTAAAAAATTCCCAAGGCATATACTCAAACACTTTCACTTTCAACTGTGCAAACTGTGAGACATCTACAAGATTACCTGTATACGACTGTATGCAGAAACTAGAATGTATATATGCAGATACCATATAATTCATGATCAGATCAAGCGAAATTTTTGCAAAACAGTTATGAATTATTGAGTTGTCATGTTGGGCAAAGTCTATGAAAGGAGGGCTAAGCGTCGTGGCTGAACCAGACCACGAAGGGGTCCTGGGTGTGGTCGCCACCATTGGATAGTTTCCAGGCGCAAGTTATCAGTACTTATCTAGAGTTTTAGCAAGTCAGGATTAGTTGAGATTATGTTCCTTTTTTATTAGCTATGAGTTGTTAGGCCTAATTGTATAAGAGTCGAACTCATGAATCAATGAAAGGTCAGCCTGGGATTGAGATCTTATATCTCCCTTGGGCGCCCAACCCTCTACTGTTCACGTCACCCTATTGTCGTTTCCATCTACATCGCGATCCCGGCGCCGGTCACGGCGCCTCCCGTGCGCAAGCGAGTCTTCAAGCCTCGCCCTCCCATCCACCATCGCTACAACCTTCGTAGCTTGAGCTCTCGCGATCTAAGCGCTAACAATCTGGTGCGCTCACCGCCGCTGTTTCCGCCAACCCCATTGCTCCATCGGCGGCTGTGCCCACCTCCGGAACACCAGCGCCGCCGCCGCCTGCGCCCACCATCGAAGAAAGTCTGGCTGCCTTAACGACGGCGTTCCAGGGCATGCAACGCCAGATGGGCGAAGTCTGCCTTCGTCTGGCCGCCGTCGAGAGCAGGCCTGGTCCCTCCGCGGCCCCGGCCTTGCCCTATTCGCAGCCCTTGCTTCTCGGCATGCCAGGGTATGGCGGCCTTCCGGCGAGCGGGCCAGTCATCTCCAAGATATTGCCCACGCCCTCGTCATCGCCGACTACGGTGGGGACGCCGTCATTAGGGGCGACCTCGGCTGCCTTGGGAGTGGCGGCGTCGCAGCCGCCGCTGACCGGCTTGCCAATCCAGTCCATCCCCTTCCCGCACTCCCCGTCGCCGTTGCCTTCAATGTCGTCCATCTTGAACGGCCCCATTATGTCTTCGTCGATGATCATGCACCACGATCCACCGCCCCGCTCCCATGTGCATCACCCTCTGGAAGATCACGGCGAAAGCCATGGCGTCCCCAAATTCCACAAGCTCTCTTTTCCAACGTATGATGGTAAGGAGGACCCGCTCGGGTGGCTGAACCGCTGCGAGTCTTTCTTCCATGGGCAGCTTACTCGCGAGGCGGACAAGGTCTGGCTCGCTTCCTTTCACATGACCGGGAGTGCGCAGCAGTGGTACTACGTGTTGGAGCGCGACGCCGAGCGGCCGTCGTGGGAGAATTTTCGCCTGCTCTGTCACCAGCGTTTTGGGCCGGCACTGTCAACCAACCACTTGGCCGATCTCGCCCGTCTTCCGTTTGGCGCCTCCGTGGATGAGTACATGGACGCGTTCCACGCACGGCTGGCACACGCGGGCAATCTAGTGCCGCCGCAACAGGCACAGTTATTCACAGGAGGCTTGCCAGAGCACATCCGTGTCGACGTCGAGCTCCACGACCCGCAAGACTTGCACCGTGCCATGCGCCTGGCCCGTGCTTATGAGCGCTGGAACTCTTCAAAGGTCCTCGCCCTTCCGGCTCTGTCCCAACGCCCTCCGCGTCGCACCTCCTCGGGGCAGGCTGGCGGGGCATCCTCAGCAACTGCATCATCCGTGCAGTCGTCGACCCGGCCTTTCAAGTACCTGACGCCGGCCGAGATGGCGGAGCGCCGTAAACAGGGGTTGTGCTACAATTGCGATGAGCCATATGTCCAAGGCCACAAGTGCGCTCGTCTTTTCTTCCTTGAAGCTGCAGATTACATTGTCCAGGAACCACCGGAGTCGGATGATGAGGAACCAGAAGCCAATTCTGCAGCCAACAACCCATCTATTTCTCTAGCAGCCATTGCCGGCGTCCGCACGGGGGATACTATGCAAGTATATGTGCAGATTGGCAACGTCCAGTGCCTGGCGCTGCTAGACTCCGGCTCCACACATAATTTTGTCAGCGGGGCTGTTGCCCGCCGTGCTGGCCTTCGCTTTGAGCCCTGCCCAGGCACTGGTGTCATGGTGGCCAATGGGGATCATGTCGCATGCCGCGGCCTCGTGCGTGACGTCGGCATTCGGATCGCGGATGAAGTCTTTTCCGTGGATTGCTACTCCATCCCATTGGACCGGTGGGACATGGTTCTTGGCATCTCGTTCCTGCGCACTCTCGGACCAATATTGTGGGACTTCGACGACTTGTGCATGGCTTTCACGTGTGGCGATCATCGCGTGTTCTGGCGGGGCGTGGGCTCGACGCGCCATGACGTGCAGTCTACTCGCCTTTACTCGGTTCACACAGATGAGCAATCCGTCCTTGCCAAGCTACTCGATTCTTTCGCGGACGTCTTTGCTGAACCAACAGGGCTTCCACCTGCGCGCCCTTGCGACCACAGGATTCACCTGCTGCCGAACACAGCGCTGGTGGCCGTCCAGCCATATCGCTACCCGCAGCTCCAGAAAGATGAGCTCGAGAAACAGTGTGCCACCATGCTCGAACAAGGCATCATCCGCCCAAGCACGGCCGCGTTCTCGGCTCCTGTTCTGCTGGTGAAGAAGCAAGATCACTCTTGGCGGTTTTGCGTGGACTACAGGGCTTTGAACGAACGCACGGTGAAAGACAAATTTCCTATTCCCGTGGTCGAAGAACTCCTAGATGAACTTCATGGCGCCCGCTATTTCACCAAGTTGGACCTCCGATCCGGGTATCATCAAGTGCGAGTGCACCCCGGGGACATCGAGAAGACGGCTTTTCGCACTCATCACAGGCACTTCGAGTTTCTTGTGATGCCATTCGGCCTCACGAACGCCTCGGCCACGTTCCAGAGTTTGATGAATTCGGTGCTGCATCCTTTTCTTCGCAAGTTCGTGTTAGTGTTCTTTGATGACATTTTAATCTATAGCAAATCTTGGTCCGAGCACTTGAAGCACCTCAACGCTGTCCTGACTACCCTGCGACAGCATCATCTTCATGTCAAGCGCAGCAAATGCGCTTTCGCTACGACCTCGGTGGCCTATCTTGGTCACACGATCAACGGGTCCGGCGTCACCATGGATGGTGACAAGGTTGAGGTTGTAGCCACTTGGCCCCAACCACGCTCAGCGTGAGGCCTGTGAGGGTCCTCGGCCTCGCCGGTTATTATCGACGCTTCATCAAAGGGTTTGGGACAATCGCCGCCCCCCTCACTAGCTTGCTCAAGAAGGACGCCTTCTGTTGGTCCCCGGAGGCCCTGGCGGCGTTCGACACTTTGAAGCAGGCGCTCTGTGCGGCGCCCGTGCTCTAGCTTCCAGATTTCGCCAAGCCTTTCCTATTGGACTACGACGCGTCCGGAACTGGATTTGGGGCGGTGCTTCATCAAGAGGAGGGGGCAATCGCCTTCTTCAGCTGCCCTTTTGCGCAACGACACTTGAAGCTAGCGGCATACGAGCACGAGCTCATCGGGCTCGTCCAGGCGGTGCGCCATTGGCGGCCGTATCTTTGGGGCCGTCGGTTCACAGTTCGCACGGACCACTATGCCTTGAAGTTTTTGCTCGACCAAAGGCTCTCCACCGTGCCTCAACACCAATGTGTAAGCAAGCTTTTTGGCTTTGATTTTTCAGTAGAGTACCGGCCGGGACGCCTCAATACAGTGGCAGACGCGCTCTCCCGGCGCTTGGAGGATGACCCGTCCCTCCACGCGCTTTCGACGCCTATCTTCGACCTCTACAGCGACTTGCGCCGCGAGCTGCAGGAGGATGAGCAGCTTCGTGCACTGCGTGACTCCATTGTCGATGAGCGCGGCCATCCGTGGCAAGTGGTGGATGGCCTCATCCTGCATGGCCGCCGCATCTACTTGCCTGCGACGTCCGCGGCCCTGCATACGGCGCTCCAGTTGGCGCACACGACGGGACACGAAGGGATGCAACACACCCTCCAGCGCCTACGAGCGGACTTCTTCGTCGACAACGATCGCCGGCTGGTACACGAGTTTGTGCGGTCGTGTGTGACGTGCCAGAGAAACAAGACCGATGCCCTCCACCCGGCGGGCTTGCTGCAACCGCTGGAGGTACCTTTCCGGGTGTGGGAGGACATCTCTCTTGACTTCGTTGAAGGCCTGCCCAAGGTTCACGGCAAGAGTGTGATACTGACGGTGGTGGATTGTTTTCAAAGTACGCCCACTTCATCGCATTGAGCCACCCCTACACCGTCATCTCGGTTGCCCGTGCATTCTTCGAGGCTATTGTGCGCCTTCATGGATTCCCCAGCTCCATTGTTAGTGACCGTGATCCGGTGTTCATGGGTCATGTCTGGCGCGATTTGTTTCGGCTCGCGGGAGTGCACCTCAAGATGAGCACTGCCTTCCATCCCCAAACAGATGGGCAGTCGGAGGCCGTCAACAAGATGATTGCAATGTACCTGCGTTGCCTGACCGGCGATCGTCCTCGGGCGTGCCTCGACTGGCTTCCATGGGCGGAGTACTGTTACAACACTGCCTACCACTCGTCGCTGCGCACGACTCCGTTTCAGGTGGTTTATGGTCGGCCCCCGCCGGCCCTTGTGCCCTACACTGCTGGTTCCTCACGCACGGATGTTGTGGATGTCTTGCTCCAGGATCGTGATGAGTTCCTCGCTGATGTTCGCGAACGTCTCCTTCAAGCTCAGGCCTACTCCAAGAAACATTATGATGCACGCCACCGCGCGCTGGAGTTTGCGATTGGCAATTGGGTTTGGCTACGTCTCCTTCATCGGCCGGCCCAGTCTTTGGTGGCTGGTCCGCACGGGAAGCTACGGCCTCGGTTCGCAGGGCCTTTCCGCGTGCTGGAACGGATTGGTACGGTGGCCTATCGTTTGGAGCTGCCCGAAGGAGCTCGGATTCATGATGTGTTTCACGTTGGAGTCCTCAAGCCGTTCCGAGGCGATTCGCCACCGACGTCTCCGCCGCTTCTACCGCCAATGCGTCATGGGCGGCTGCTGTTGGAGCCTGGCCGTGCTCTGCGTGCCCAACTCCGGCGTGGCGAGTGGCATGTTCTCATCCAGTGGGTGAATCCACCGGAAGCTGAAGCTACCTGGGAGCCGCTTGACGACTTCCGTGCTCGCTTCCCCCTCATTTCAGCTCGAGGACGAGCTGTTCGTCGAGGGGGGGGGGAAGAGATGTCATGTTGGCCACCGTTGGATAGTTTCCAGGCGCAAGTTATCAGTACTTATCTAGAGTTTTAGCAAGTCAGGATTAGTTGAGATTATGTTCCTTTTTATTAGCTATGAGTTGTTAGGCCTAATTGTATAAGAGTCGAACTCATGAATCAATGAAAGGTCAGCCTGGGATTGAGATCTTATATCTCCCTTGAGCGCCCAACCCTCTGCTGTTCACGTCACCCTAATGCCGTTTCCATCTACATTGCGATCCCGGCGCCGGTCACGGCGCCTCCCGTGCGCAAGCGAGTCTTCAAGCCTCGCCCTCCCATCCACCATCGCTACAACCTTCGTAGCTTGAGCTCTCGCGATCTAAGCGCTAACATGAGTCCATTTTTTTTATGTAGTTCTGAAAAGCAAAAATATATTAAGCAGATGTCTAGAGGACATTTCAAGGAGAATTTCACAATATATGCCTCCACAGTTCATATTTTTTGAATGCAATGGCAAGAGCTCTGTCTTTCAATTAAGAGAGGAAATAGAAGTTTATGTACAGGTGGAGGGGGCACGCCTCCCTCGGAGAGAAAAATAAACGATTATATATTTTCTTTGCTGATTACCCCCTCCAAGTTAATGCCCTCTTTCTTTGCTCAATATCCTGTTTGATTCGTAAGCATTGTTGAAAAGTCCAAGCTTCAAACAGCTTCTGCGACTTCTTTTGTGTTTTTCTATTGCTGAAGGAACAAAAGGTGATTGAGAATTAGGTCGCCGCTTTAGACAACATTGGATGGAGAACCATCTTCAGCTGTGTCGTACAGCTAAGAGAGCTGTTGCATGAGCCTTTTCTACCAGTTTTCTCTGAAAAAGTACACCAGGTTTCTGGAGGATTAACCATTGTTAATGCTATAGTCTTGCTGGAACAATCCTTAAGGTTTTAATAACCTGGCTCTGTTCGGTTGACTGTATTTTTGGCCGATGCTGATACTGATTTGTTACGAGAGAAAAACACTGTTCCATGACTGGCTGATTTTGGCTGATAAGCTCAAGCGAAAAAAGCATGGCTGTTTTGGTAGTTATCAAGTACAACTTAACAAACCTTTTCACCTAATAAAGGTTCCCGTTTTCTGTTTTTGAATGATTATTTAAGCACCCTGAAGCTAATAAACTATCCTTCTTGATTTTGACATCATAGGCATTATCTATTGTTCAGTGAGCCAAACTTAAGAACCTAATCCTCACCTAGTTCAGATAGCTCCTCGGTGGCACAATCTTTACTCCAAATCTTCAACTTAATGCAGCCATATGGCAAGTGACAGGAACTTCACTGTTGGTTCTAAACAAGATTTATGCTGATCTCACCAAGCTGCAAACCAAAGAATCTGAAGAAAATAGAAGGAAAAGAAAAGGCGAGCTGTTCTGTGAGGCAACTATCAGAACTAGTAGGTTTTGTCAGACCTGCACAGTCACGACTGTTCTGAAAAGAGTGTAATTTAGAGGACAAAGCTTGCATTGGGTCATGAAGAACGACTTCCATATTGAAGCCACACGAGAGATTTTGCTTTGAACCAGCAAAAAAGCTGTGCTGAGCATCGATTCCCTGCTACAAAACAAGCTCTACCATGTGCTCTTATCCTCTGAACACCTGGGTCTTATTGTCCATTCTGCTTCTTAAACAGAATTCAGCATGTATGTACAGCTGATAAGTGACCAACTTAGCATTAGCAGGTGCAGAACGTGGACATGGCAAGAAATGAGATTAAAAATCTACCGGTGTGCATCAAGTAATATGCCAACATATAAATAAATATACTGATGCTTCAAACTTTCAGTAGCCCAATTTTCCTTAGACTACCATACTTTGAGTTCTATATTCTCAGACTAACAGAGACTAACATCCACATGAAGATAACTAACCAAGAACTGACCTATCACAGATGGACTTGGCAAGCAAAATATTGAGACTAACTCCTAGCCTCCTACTAGCTGGACACAATTGTGACATGCCAGACAGTTGTTTCGATGACTCTGAAGGTGCAGCAGTCGCCTTCTTTTAGGTTGTTTTCGCTGCAAAACCTTTTCAAGCCTGGTGCACTTAAGTAGCCATAGTTGATGGCGTTTTTGAAGCACACAGACCAAGATCTTGTGTTGCCCACCGATGTTTTCAGTGTGATTTCACATGCTTCCAAAAGACCAACCGAAGAGCAAAAGGACCCTTTCAAACTCTGCATTATTACCACAATTTGCATAAATGCTTCAGATAGGGGCATGACAACTTTTGCGAATAACAGAGTTTGCATGTACCACTAATCGAATATGCTGAAGAGTAGGAGTTATGATGTAGAGCATGGACTTTTGGTAGAGTTTTTGTGTATTGTAAAAACACATTTTCCTAGCTTGAAACAAGTGTAAGATGGTAGTGGTTTTGTTGCATTTTCTGAAAATAATAATTCTTAGTCCAAATTCAAGGGTTTCAATGAACTACCTGAACCAGTCCGTTTTGGCTAAAGGTCAAGAACTATGTATTTTAAGTGTGTTTTTAATTTTTAGATTAGAATGAGGTAAATATATTGCAATGGGTCCAAACTATTAATTCAGGTCACTATAATAATTTATCCCAATGTATTGCACAAACACTTTCCTGAACAAGGTATTCTAAAAAATCAGAATGAACTAAATTACTGTGTGTCGATGTGGCATGAGTTTTAAAACAGAAATTGAAATTTGCATGTTTATTTGTTAAACTGAGAAAAATACTCACTACAAAGGCCTAATTGCAAAATTCCGTGGAGCAAGGAGACTGATTTGCACTGGTTAAATTTCTCATTCGTTGACAAGTATGTTTATCAGAAAATTAAACTAAACACAGTTGCAGGAATCATAAGTGCTCACAAATAGGCGTGTAAGATCAAAGCCAGTAACCCGCTTTGTGAGTGAATGACAAGGCATGGTGCAGACAAGTTTCTTCTGCGATACAGCCTTCTTCGCAGAAATTGGGGAAAGATTTGGTTTTCCGTGATATCAAAGCCAGTAATCCTGGTCTTCTTTTTCTTCTTGACAGGTGAAACACCAAGCTCTTCATCACCTGCACAATCAATATAATGTCACATTACCATAAGTGACAATCCATAACTTGATAACTAAAGCCACTGAAGACTTGTACACTGTGCTGACTCACCTTGTTGTGGCACGGTACTTGGACCTATCACTATCATGTCATCAGTCATGTCTGCAGCTGCTGCTCCATACTCCTTCGAGTACCCGTTATGCAGGATCGCCTCAACTGTGAACACCATGTTATCTTCATACCGGAACAGAAGGATGTTCCCTTCAGAGAGATTGTGAGCGGTTAGAAACTGCGCCCAGCCATCTCCAAGTAGCACCCCCGACTGACCGCGGTCTAGTTCAACATGCCAGAACTTGCCGAGAGGGCTGAAAACCATGGCCTTCTGCGTGCTTGAGCAACTTCCAGTCAGGTGTTCTTGCACGAATTTGTCAGGAATTTTCTGAAAGAATGGGCAAACAAAAGAAACAGTGGCCAATGTGGCACAAATAGCTACATTAGAATGGTGAATGTTGTTTTTATCTTTAACGGCATATTGACCCAATGTGTATCAACATTAGATACACATGGAGATGCATGTGCAGTAAGAGCGGCCATGTGCCCTCAATGGCAAATTTTCTACTTTACATTAGAACATTATAAACTACACATGTAGATGTGGTAGCATGCTAGTTGGTGTATGTGTTCAGTGAACGGATAGGAGAGTGAGAGCTTGATCACCATCTTTTTCCAGGTCTTCCGTGTGAAGCACTCTCATGAACCGGGGCCTGTTCTTGCCTGCTGTCACACCTGTGCAGCCAAACGATAGAATCTTTCAAACACAATCAGCACGAGTTTGCCGATTTAAATATAACATGTCCGGTGATGTTCACCTGCGTGAGGCGTGCAGAACCGCGCGAGGCAGCCGGCCGCGTCGAACGCCTTAACCGTGGCCACCCCGTGCCGCTCCAGCCTGAACACCACGGCACCACGCTCCACCCGGCGCCGATCCCGTGCGTGGCCGCGAACTCAGCCCAGGCACCGCCGAGCTGCCACGACGACCCCGCGCCACCTCCGCCCACAAGGCGCAGCTCCGCGCGCCAGACCTTACCGAACGGGCTCACCAGCAGCACCGCCACCGCCCTGTCATCCCCCGTGGCCACGCCCTCCTCGCCGCCGAGCTGCGCCGCGAACTGGCCCGGGACGATCAGGCACACAGCAACTTAGTAGCGGCAATGTAGCGCAGCGGGCGCATGTGGGGAGAACGCGTGAAGTGCCCGCGGCACGACGATGCGTGTGAAAGAAACGAGGAGTCACCTCGTGAAGGTGTAGCGGCTCATTACCAGGTGATGGAGGGAGGACGGCGACAGCAGCGCCGCCGCGTACTTGCGCCGCGCGCGGTGGACGGAGGACGACATGCTCGCTCGGACGGCTCGGTAGACCGTGGAGGCGTGGACCGTGGACGGATACTATGCGGCGTGAGTGCGCGCAGGCTGCAGGAAGAAAAGGAGACGGGCGGCGACGCTTGGAGTCCCCGAGGCGGCGAGGCCCCAACGAGAGCACCGAGGCTACAGATTCACTCCTAAAGCAATATTTTTTTTGGGACCGGGCCACGGGGGGAAGAGTAGTCTGTACTTGCCAAATTATCTAAGCGCCTGCCTGGATTAAGTGGCAAAACTTTTGTCTTACACTTTTAGTCTATTTTTTTTGGCAAATGGATCTATACTGGTGAGCTAAGGTCAGTCTCAGTATGAGTTTCATATGAGTTTCATTTGCATTAAATAGGTTGCCACATAGGCATTTTGGATGACATGGCGGTGTATTTAAGAAGAGAGAGAAGAAATGTGTTTCATCTAGATAAAACTCTCTTGGCACGATTACCAACTCTTTACGAGTCTTGAAATTAAATGCCTATGAAACCATAAAATTAAACTCTCCATTGAGAGTGGATGTTTCATACAAGTTTCATTTCATTTCACATGACATGACAGTCTTAAAAACAACGTAATAAAACTCCCCATTGAGATTGGTCTAAAGATGACCAAATCCAGGAATATAAGGAGTAGTCCATTTGCCACCCAAGAGGCCCAAAACTAGGCTAAAACGGGGGGAGGGGAGTTGGACGTCTAATACCCCCCACCCGCGCCCCCACCCTAGCTCCTCCTCCCGCCGCCGCCTAGATCCACCTCTTCCTCCCCGCCACCAGATCCAGATTCGCCCCACGCAGATGGATGGCTTCGGCGGCGACAACACCAGGGACTTCTTCTTGCAGCCAGATTCGTTTCCCCCACTTGCGACTACGACATCTTCTCCGACGTGTCAGATCCCTTTCTGGGCTCGAGCAGCGTTCATGCTCCCCGGATGGGCATGGAGGCACTCGACCTCAACTCGCAGGGCCAAGGGTGGCCTGGAATGGCGGCATATCAGGGCATCCTTCAGTCCAGCGTGGAGGATGGAGGCATCGGTGGCAGCATGGGCCCCACTCCTGTCCATGTCCGCAGCGGCAAAGGAAACACTAGTCGTACCCTCGGCTTACGCGTGGCTTGCAGTGGAGGTAGAGGAGGCGCCATGGCTGGCCGCGCCGTGTCATCATCCTCCAGTGGTGGTCGTGGCCCTTCCTTGCCACTTGCGGCCGCCGACGTACGTGGCATGTGTGGATCTATGTCCTCCGTGCCTAATGGATCGAGGAGCCGCGGTGGACGTCGAGGAGCGACGAGTGCTATTGCAGAAGGCAACTTCAACCTCAACGCCCAGGATGATGCTCAAGACAATGGCGTCGAAGAGATCTTTCCGAATACTCAACGCTCGGTACATTCTCAAACCCACAAAACTATGCAATATGTTGGATGATGACATGTTCTTAATTTTTCTGTGTACTCTTGTGATGCATGTACTAATCTAAAACTCACAAGGCAAATTGGTCAGAACAACATAACAAACTATTGTGATTTGGTCGTTGAGCAAATTAACTTGGGTAATTGCATCAAAGGGAGCATGTCAAAAAGAGGGTACAAGGAGATTATAAACAAGTATTATTTCGCAACCAATTTGCTGCATGATCAGAAGTAGATCAGTAACAGAATTAGGCAACTGAAGGGGTACTGGAACTTCATAAAAGATCTGCAGAGTAACACTGGCTTAGGCCGTAGAGAGGATGGCACTATTGATGCCACCCAGCAATGGTGGGATGAGGCCACTCAGGTACTTGATAGCTATCATGGTTCTGTTAATTGAAGTTCTAGTTTTGTTGATCATTTACCCACTTTAGTATTCACTTATTGTGTAGGGCCACCCAGAATGGAAAAAATGTAGGTGGGGGTGGCCAGAGTACATGGGTCAAATGGAACAAATGTTCCATGGTGTAGCTGTTGATGAATCAACCTCATTTGTTGCTGGACACAATAGTTTGCATGGTCAAAGAGGCACTGTGGAGCGGGAAGAGGAGGATGCAACCGAAGACATTGACCTCCAGAGTCCTATGAGTAGCAACAGCCGCAAAAGAGCAAGCAGTAGTAGCACCATAGGCTCAAGTCCTGGAAAGAAAAAGAGCCCATCACTTAGGATGATGAAAGAATACATGACTGACATGGTTAAGAATCAAGCTGAGAGAAATGAGTACTTCAAGCAAGCTTGCAGTGAGAAGCAATAGAGGAAGGCTGTCCTAGGTGATAAAATTAGGCAAGTTCGGCAGTTGGCTAAAGAGTGTGGGGTAACTGAGGTTGATCCTGAGTTTTATGTTGTACACAAGATCTGTAAGGATGAAAACAGGATGGAGTTCTTCATTGGAATGTCTACACCAGAAGGAAGACTCGCCTTCTTGCAGAGATATGTCAAGCTCAATAACCTGATCTAGATCCTGTTATCTTCATTTAGTTGTCTGTTATTTGAATTGTTATGTCTATCATTTGAACTGTTATGTCTGTCATTTGTACTATGTCTGTCATTTGAACTATGTCCTGTGATTTGAATTATGAATGTGATATGGACCATGTCTACCATTGGTGCTCTTATGTGATGAATTTGAATATGTGATCCTGTTTGTCATTTGAACTACAACGTGTGAATTTGAAACTAAGTTTGTGATGATTTATGTGTCAGGATGGTAATTCTTCAAGTGATGGGGAGACTGCTGGTGAATCTAGTGAAGATAGGGATGCTGGTAGTGATTCAAGTGAAGATGAACTGTTCAGGCTTCTAGTTGAACAAGATGATGATGATAGAGAGTTCCTGGAAGGTATGATCATGTTTGGTATTCACTATGACACATATTGTAATAAGGCTAAGAGAAGGAAACCCATTCAAACTGGATTAGATTGGGTAGAGAGAAATATTAGAGAAATAAACAAATGCTACAACATGTTTAGGATGAGCCCACAAATATTTGATCGACTTCATGATTTGTTGGAGTCATATGGCCTCAAATAAACTACAAAGAGTACCTCAGTAGAGGCATTAGGCATGTTCCTCTGGATGCTTGGAGCACCTCAGTTAGTCAGGCAAGCTAAGAATAGATTTGAGAGATCACTAGACACAGTTCACCAAAACTTTGACAAAGTTTTGCAATGTGTTGTAAAGCTAGCCACAACCATAATTAAGTCAGTGGACCCTAAATTTAGAACAATGCACCATAGATTGAGAAATCCTAGGTTCTATCCATACTTCAACAATTGTATAGAAGCGCTACATGACACTCATACCAGTTGTGGTGCCAAATGATAAGGTGGTTCAACACATATGCTGCAAGGGCTTCACAACACAAAATGTGCTGGCTGTTTGTGACTTCGACATGAGGTTCACATTTGTTCTTGCTGAATGGTTTGGTTCTGTATATGACATGAGAGTGTTCAATGACGGCATAACCAAGTATGGCGACATGTTTCCACATCCACCACCAGGTAAAATACTTCCAATGATGCAATTGAAGCTACTAGAATGTTGCAACTAGTTGAAACTAACAAAACTGTTCTCATATGTTGGAAAATTTTACCCAGTGGACTCGGGATACCCGAACCGTCCGGGTTATCTTGCACCGTACAAGGGAACAAAGTACCATCTTCCGAAGTATCGAGAAGGGCCACTGCCAAAAGGTAAAAAAGAGATCTTTAGTTTCGCATATTCATCTCTTAGAAATGTCATCAAGAGGTCATTTGGAGTTTTGAAGATGAAGTGGAGGATTTTGTTGCATATGCCAAGTTATCCAACTTATAAGCAAAGCCAAATAATCGTAGCATGCATGACACTCCATAACTTTATTCGAGCGAGTGGAATAGTGGTTAGGGACTTTGAACGTTGTGACCTTGATGAGAACCATGTTCCACCTGAGGCATCAACCTCTCAACCACATGCGCGTCAGGCGCCAGAAAGGGAAGAATATGCGTACATGAATGCTTTCTGTGATCAAATAGCAAATGGTTTGTTCAATAGACCATGACAATTGAATTGTGTGCTTGAATTGTAACGTGTGATTGATTTGTATGGACCTTGACAATTAAATTATGTACTTCAACTATTGAATAATTATGTAATAAAGTGTAATTTTTTATTGTTTTAAACCGAGCGAGCAGCAGCACCGGCGTGCAGCAGGCTGGCGCCCAGCATGCATGCTGTGCATGGCTCAATTAAATGAAGCAAATCAGTCATTAAATGAGGGCAATCAGACTTTTTTTTTATAGAGGATTAAACTTTTACCATGGATCCAAACACCCCCCGTTGGACTAAAGTTTAGCATCTAAACTTTTGCTATGGCAAATCGATTCAAACAGGGTCTAAACACTTCATATATCCTAATGCATAGTTTCTTGAAAATAATTTTTTGTCTAATCATGTCTTCTCCCTATCATATCTATCACATCTCTTCGTATAAGTTCCCAAGCAAATAAGAATATTGGCCCTGATCAGCCATGGAATAATGTTTTTCTCTCACAACAAATCAGCGAACAGTACTTTTCAGCAGAACGAATAGGGCTAAAACAGCACAAACATTATAACTGACTAAAATACCAATGCAAATGCACAGTAGCTCACCATCTAGGATTGCACGCTCTATGTTATAAAGCTTTTTCAGCCTTCTTAGTATAACAAGCATAGCGCAGCAAACATGTCAAAACAGCAGAATGTACAATGCCAAAAGAACAGAGGTCAGTGTTCAGTGCTCTGGCAATAAGAAACTAATCCTAAAAGAACCAGTGGAATGTGAGGACATTGATGAACAGCAAACAAAATAATGTAGTGCTTTAGTCTTGCTGAGATTGTGAGGAAGCCACACAGCAGCCACAACGGAAAAGAAAGTGAGCAATTTGGATCGCAACATGAGTATACGACACAGCCCCTCCAAGGCTTTCCCAAGTGTTAGGTACAGTGTTTTTCTCACAAACTGAATACAGTAATCAATGGTGAAAATACAGATTAATTTAGAGCTAAGATCAACCCTAGCATGTATGACAGACTATCCAAAGAAACATCAGAACTAGCATTGTAGAGAATAGCCGAACAACCACCTTAATGTACATTGCAGAACTGATCCGATGAGTAAATACTAGGAACTTTGCAGGTTGCCTTGTTATGGACATAACCCTTGCACCTGCTGCAGCACACTGCCCCCTTGATTGCAATGCGAGGATCAGGGGGCTTCTCTTTTGGCCGCCTAAGCTAAGATCAACCCTAACATATATCAAAGGACTATCAAAAGAAACATCAGCACTAACAATGCAGAGAATAACACGAACAACTCTCCACCCTAATGTACATTGCACAACTGATTCGATAAGTAAATACTATGTGCTGATAGGAACTTTGCAGGTTGCCTTGTTGTGGCCATAACCCTTGCACCTGCTGCAGCGCACTGCCCTCTTGATTGCAATGCGAGGATCAGCAGGCTTCTCTTTTGGCCGGCCAACCCGACGGCGGGTTCGCAGTGGGCATGCGTATGTTGCTGGGCTCTGAGCTGGGTCGATTAATGTAGGTGGCACAACAACATCAGGTATGGGATTTATTGACAAGGAATAGGTCAAGCGGTAGCATCCTGTTGTAAAGTACTTCACACAGTAGTCATATGCATATTGCCCAGTGCGGTCCAATACAGCAATCGCATGCATGCATGGCAGCCCAGAAATATGCCACCTTTGGCAGGTGCATTCCCATGTGTCAAGGTTGACAACATTAACTGAGTCATCACAGACCTTAAACACGTTGCCATTTTCATCGTTTTCTGCTGGAAGGACATTGAGGGTGTGGGCTTTGTTCACCTCTTCCTGAAGTTTCTGATTTGCTGCCGGTGTTAATACCTCAGTCCATGCATTGGAAGACTCCCTGCGTGTGTACATCATCTCCATCAGCTTGCACCTTATCGTGTCAACCAATTGCACAACTGAAAGCTCATATCTTGTGGGAATCCACTCAGACACAGTGCCAAAAATATTACAAGAATACTGCCCATGACGTGATCCCTTAAAAAAAGCATCTGACCACTGCTCAGGTTTGATCTCCAAGAGCCAATCAACAAGCTTGTCAGATTCACTTTTGATGAGCTCAATATACTGATTGAACTCATCAGCTGTGCATGAATATATGGCCTTCTTAAGATGCTCAACCATGGAATCTTTTAGTTCCTCAGTCCATGCATCATCCAGTTGCGTCTTAAATTCTTCAATAAGAGACTCCACACAGTAGCCATGATGACTCTCTTGGAAAACCGAAGATACTACATCCCAAAGTCCATGTTCTCCATTCGATATGAATGTGATGGTTCGAGATGTCCCAAGTGAAGATTTTAGTTGCTCAAGAAACCAATGCCAATTTTCACGTGACTCATCATCCACAACACCAAAAGCAACTGGGAACACATCACCTTCACCATCAACTGAAGCAGCAGCAAGTAGCTTCCAATGCTTATTCGGCTTTGCAGTTATCGCTTCAAGAAAAAGGAGTGGCCTGCACCCATGCTCAAAACCATGGAGCGACGCATGGAATGCAACAAAGAAACGAAACTTTGAATCTTCCAAGGCCACTACAGTTGCCACACTTCCAGGGTTTGTCTCTACAATCCTTTCACAAAACCAAGGCAGCTGACTGCATGCCTCTTCATGCGTACTATAAAGTTCCTTCTGAGCAATTGATCTTCCACGCCAAGCCTGTGAATAGTTCAGGCATAGTCCATACTCTCGTTGAAGATCATTTGCAATATCTCTTGGCCTGTAGTTTGGACTATCACGCAACTTTTCTTTTATGACACTAGCAACCCATCGTTGAGAAGCCAACCGATTACTTTTGACTGTTTCTGATTCACAGGTGTGACTTTCAGATATTTTCTTGATCATAAATTCTTTCTTTGCAGGGGACTTAGAAGCATGTATTCGCCATGGGCAACCTTCACCAGTGCACTCAGCAGTCACACGAGATGAATCGTTCTTGATAAATCTATAATGGAATCTATGCGCAATGGCATACTTATGTAAGGCATCACGGAAATCCTTAGGTCCTTCAAACACTTGGCCAACTCCAGTTATCACATTCTTCCAACTTGCGCAAACCTTTTGTCTCTTGGACCCATCCTGAGTTGTTGGGACGATGGCAAAGGCATCTGTGGGAGTGGCCGAGACAGCAACAATGCTCTTTGACCTGAAAAAAACTGCCTCATGTCATTCTGAAATTTACTAATGCGACCACAAGAAATTAGGACAGTAGACAAGTACCTGTTGTCAGCTTTCTTCATGACATAAATGTATGTTGAATCTGACTCCGCATGGAATTCAACCATGCGTCGTAGGTCCTTGTCATTGGAAATAGAGATCAAAGTTTTATCATTCTTTGGAAGGAAATACTTGAATGCGAACTGGTCAGGCTTCAGATTGTTAAGTGTCGACGATATCTCTTGCTTAAATGCACTAAAAGTCCAGTCACTTTGGACATGCATAGCATGTGCCTCTCCACCAGAATAAGACATGTGTCCATCTTCATCGGTGGTAAATTCTCCACCTATTTGAAGAACAGCTAATATTTGTCCCTTCGCCATAAGTGTCACCTTCCTACAAAGAGACAACAAGTTCAAGAATTAGGCTACCAACTGATTTTTCTTTTAGACACTCCATGTGCATCTATTAAACAATTCTAAAGAGGTAACAAACATCTCCAATGATTAAACGCAATGTTTAATAACCCAAACATCAGGAGTTCAGCTTCGCAAATCGTTGTAGAAATATAGGATTTAATGTGCAAACAGAAGGTACTGCTCCTATGGAAATGACTAGATCTAGATGTCTAGGGCGTGATTGGTTTCCCGCACGTGGTCAGACCAGGCAGGTTGGATGCAGCATGCAGGAGGTAGATGTTTGGTTGGCCAGACGTCCACGTGGGCCACTGGCCAGGATTTGTGGGTGCAAATCGGCCCGAGAAATAAAATCGGATTTTGTTTCTGGTGAGCGTAGCTCACACAGTGCACGTCACGCGTCTGCTGCTCTCTTGGCGCATGCACAAGGCGAGTAGGGAGAGACCAACCAATCAAGTTCTGCAATGAGATGGTACGGATGGTAATGTAAGCCATACAAGGTGCTCCTACATGCAGAGACCCACCAATCAAGTGCGATGAGATGGTATGGATGGTAACGTAAGCCAAACAAGGTGCTCCTACATGCATAGATCGGCGAGAGCCTAGCTGCTACATGCCAGCCTGGTTACCTATAAACCAGAACCAATCACGCCCTAGTGAGCGGAATGAATGGCAAAACTAGTAATTGGTTGCCTCTTCCATAATCAAACTTGAAATTAACTGGTGTGGGAATAATAGCAATATTCTGAATCATGTGCATTTTAAACATATCTTCCAGGATTTGAAATACTAAAAACTCATACAACGTCCATGTGAAGAAGTGAACTTGTTGCTCCTTTTCTCAATCACAGAGTGGAGGCGTTCAGTGTACCATGATACATACAACGCCCATGCGAAGAAGTGAACTTGCTGCTCCTTTTCTCAATCACAGAGAGGAGGCGTTCAGTGTACCAAGATACATTACTTTGAGAAAGCAAGCAGCCTATAAGCGAGCACAGAAAAACCTAATCCTTCGTTCTGGTTTTCAGTAGAGTACGGATCCGCGTGGCCGACTCGGATTAATCAAGCCGAATTCAAAGAGAGAAGTCATGAACCAACCCCAGGAAGCACTTGGCTCCCACAGAGCAGGCGCATCGATTACCTGGGCCGGCCGGATCTGTGGGTCGAGGGCGCGGGGATCCTACCCGCCGGTGTCGGCGGCGCGAGGGGTGGACTCCCGGCAGCGGAAGCGGCGGTGGGCGCCAAGCGGAGGCTCAACAACGACGAGACGGCGCTCGAAGCGCGCGAGCGGTGGGGCGTGGCCGGCGACGGGGCTCCCGGTTCCGGCCGCCGCTGGTCCGGCTCGGGGATAAGGCGGTCGCCTCTCGCCTGCCCAAGTGCGGCTTCCGATCTAGAGTTCGCGTGCGGGCCCCGCACGTCAGGCGCAGTCCGCAGTGCTGAACGCAACGTAATTAATCGAAAAGAAAATGCCCCTTGATCGTGGGCCGGCCGGTTTCGTGCGTCCGTGGAGGTCACTAGTCAGTGACGCGCGCCCTCGCGCGCGATGGCACTCAGCTGGAAATACAATCGCAGGTGTGTTGCTTCGCGAAAAGTAGGTAAAAAGTTACTGTAACATCTTTCGTTGTTATTTGCCAAATTTTGTCCAATCATGAACTAACTAGGCTTAAAAAATTCGTCCCGACATTTACAGACCAACTATGCAATTAGTTATCTTTTTTACCTACATTTAATGCTCCATGCATGCGTCGAAAGATTTGATGTGATGGGTGTAAGAGAAAATATTTTGGGTTGAGATGGGAAAGTGAACAAGGCCGCAAATCTGATCGTGTGCATATATTTTTATCAAGATCCGAGCATCGACACGATAAATATCCGGCATTGTAATACGAGGATGGTACATCTGCATATATTACACATAGGGATTTCTTATGAGCGGCAATGTTCCAAGCCAGTACCATAGGGCGGCGTTCTATACGTGCTATATAGCGCACATCCAGTCATCTGCTAGGTTTATACATTAGACTGCACGCTAAGCAGCAATGGTGATTCTGACATAATTATACAGTAGTACATCCCGCACGCCCTTGCGTGCGTCGGACTATTTGCGATTCAATATGATGTTTAATATGAATAAATCCATAAGGAGAGGCAAATAGTGGTATTATTAAAGATAATATAAATTCATTCGGGAGATCATGAAGGTAGATGGATATTATAAGGCATATTGTATTAGCTCAAGACAAAACATAATTGATAAGTCTAACATAGCTGATGTTAATGCATGTCTAGATAGATGTGGGATCGCAATGTGTTGCCCTTCCAGTACTTTAGTTCATATCAGAGGTGGCTTCTTGTCAATTCAAAGTTCTGAGCATTGGAGTAATCTGTGATATAAAGTGAGCTCAATATGTTAAGCAAATATGAATGATGTATTGCTGGTATGACATATAAGAAATTGTAGCCATGACACCTTGACAAAGGAGACAAAAACCTGCTAAATAAGAATCTGGAAAAAGAAGTATATACAGAAACAATAAGTTGGGTACAGAAGTGAGACCTTTAGTAGCATAGGACAACAAAGGTAATGAGGAAAGTAAGTGACAATATGTGAACACCAGGCTGGTGTAAGCCTGTAAGCACATGAAGACACAACACATAGACTTCAAAAGCAGTGTAAAGATGATTCAGATGCATTAAATTTGCTCTCTGGTATTGAAACTAAGAACATACCCATTTTTTGGTGATTGGTATGCAAATTAGAAATCTATCAAAGATCGATGATTTTCTGGTCTCTGCATAGCACACCAAAATTAATGTCATGCATGCTCAAGAAAGATGTGGCACTGCAATAGCGTGTTCCAAATGACATACTAAATCAATATATACAGTGCTGGTTCAAACAACACTTATATTCTAAGAATAGATGGAAAACAATCACTGAATTTCTAAGCAAACAAACAGAAAATGGGTACCATGAGCCAAAAATTCCAATAACTCGAAATTTATTACTTCATCTGCATTTTTCCATTTGTTAAGTCCAGTTGTGAAAGCTTAACTGGAAAGTAAAAACAAAAGTTCCTCTAAATACACTGAACTGCAAGCTACAGATATGAGTGCAGGAACACGTAATGACTTCTGTGACCTACATGAAACCTGACAATGCCATTGTAGAAATAGAATGTTGTACCTGCACATTGGATTGCAAAAAAAGATGAGGTTTGGGGCGATGGAAGTATTCAAAATTATTCCTTACATCATGCTGCTGGACAGTAATACCTATTTGCAATGTTTGTACGTGGCACACGTGTTAGTGGGTTAAACCTGTATCCAAGGAAGCTTGCAGTCAACATCAAATCAATGCTGATAAAAGGGACTGGACA
Organism: Saccharum hybrid cultivar R570; assembly: GCA_038087645.1. Classification (NCBI taxonomy): domain Eukaryota; kingdom Viridiplantae; phylum Streptophyta; class Magnoliopsida; order Poales; family Poaceae; genus Saccharum; species Saccharum hybrid cultivar. Next base: position 19,032,396 of record JAQSUU010000293.1, read on the forward strand.
GCCGATCGTGAATCATTTGAACATCCTGGCTCCCTGGAAAAATAACAAAATATTGAAGCTATTTAAGTATGTTTAGACAACCAAATGTACATATTTAGTAAATATACATAATCATAAATTGATATCATTTTGTAATAACACTTTCTGGAGCTGTAAAACTCCTTGGATCATGTACAGGTGCTAGTGCGATGCATATGGACTGGAGGATGTCTGGTCGTAGGTAGAACTTCAGGAAGTAAATTGATGCCCTCCCCACATTTTTTCTATTCCTAATTTTGGACGTTATCTTTGATTCGCAAGTCTGAGAAAGCAGTTCCAAAATTTAATAAAGGTGAGGAACAGTTGGCGATGTGAATAAAGATGCTCTTCTAAAAAAAATGTAAGATACCTATGCACTTGTTTAAATTAACATCACTGAATTTGGGCTTTGTGGTTATCATTGGACCCCTATATTCATGGAGATGTCCTTGTCATGGCATGCCGCTAGGTAACAAAGATGGAAGATTCATAATGATGCACTTAAAAAATAGTGAGCACAATGGGTATCACGAACTATACGAAAGGTTGATGGACCATTAGAAATTCCGAATTCAAAGTTGTGGCAGAGGTGGAATGAAATCCTGACATAGGAAATTTCTTATTCTGCTAATGGTCTAAATCATTAGAGAACAGGAAAACATAAGTTTGTTGTGGCTGTTGCTATCAGTGGCAACACATTGGACACGATATTGCGGCTAATGATCTAGAACGAATCGAAACTGAAAGAAAGATAGCAGTGTAAACTGGAATAAAGGCAGAGTGAAAGTAAAGTAGCTGTTACCAAACACAAAGCTAAAGGCAGCAACTACTACATAAAGCAAATGGCTAATCTACGACTGAAATCACCTATGAAGTCAAAAGACATCATTAGGTTAAAAGGAGAAAAACTCAATCTCAGAGTGTGCTCTGGAACATATCATGAAAAATTGTGTAGGCACTATTATCCACAGAACGATGAATGGAACTAAGTGAGGATCTTGACCAGTAAACATAGCTAATCGACAACTGAAATCACCTATGAGCTCAAAAGACATCATCAGGTTAAAAGGAGAGAAACACAATCTCAGAGTTTGCTCTGGAGTGTATCCTGAAAAATTGTGTGGTATCCACAGAATGATGAATGGAACTAAGTGAGGATCTTGAACAATAAACATAGTTCTTGCAACTGATTGTATTAAGTTGAACCATCACTTTGATTGAAGAGTTGACTGATAGCACATTGGTAAGCTAGGGAAGGTCAGTATATATTAGTCAATTTCAATTTATCTGAAGAATATAATTAGAACCCGCAATATTAGAAAATAATGAAAAATGTTACCAAGTGGAAACACAACATACTGGAATTATATACCATCCCGAAGGGGAAAATCCAACTATACTAAACCTGAGCAGGCAACAGAAATTGAATTGCGCATCAAAATGGAAATGAAAAGGCAATATTTTATCTTAGAGGAACGCAATAAATTATCGCAATACACATCATTGTATAGGATGGAAATACCAAAAAGATGTGGCTTCTTGTCACTAAATCTAATGGAACCAATAATCATCATTGGCTCCTAAATCAAGTCAATCTGAAGCGTCTAATTAGATCAGTTCTTGTGATATGACAACAAAACTAAGTACCTCATAAAGATAACATGATGGAACGGGGATCTACCTGAAATATTGTGTTTAAAGGTTGCCATCTCTATAGAAGTATTGGATGCCCTTGGGCCTTCTGCAACTATTGCAAAAGATAGACCATAATGAGCTAAAGTAAACAATGACCTGAGCAACAACGAATCAAAATCAATACTGCATCAATAAATGTAACCAGCGATGTCCTGGGAAATAAGCACAAGAGGTGAGAGGGGCTCTGAAATTAATTAACCTCATTAGCGTACGCTCTTGTATTGCAGGACATGAAACACATACTTTGATGTAATTATTTTCTAAACAAAGATAGCTCTGGCTGCAGGCAAGAAACACAACCAAAAGCATGTAATATCACTAACTACGAAAAACATCTCAAATATCCAAGCATTAATCTTGCCCGAAGCTGCAGTAGATGGATACTAAATTGCAAGAGGTAGATGGCAACTCACATTAGTGATGAACACATAAATAATTCTGAAGCAAACGATGAGGTAGATGGCACTACAGCCGTCTCACCAGGGCGTTTATTGATTTACCCCCAAATCAAGTGCCGATGCAGCTGGCAAAAAATAAATAAAATAAAATCGATAAACCAAGTATCAGATTCTTACCAATAAGATAGTCGTAGGGACCGTCGGGCGGCGACGCGAGCGAGGACGGCCAGCCCTAGGGCATGTGACGGCGTCGTAGGCGAGGGCAGCCAGCTCTACGGCTCGTCGCGGCGTCGGGAGTGACGCCGGGCAGCCCTAGGACTTGGCGAGGAGGCGGCGGGGATCAGGCCTGCCAACCCTAGGGCACGGCATGGTGGCGGCGCAGGTGAGGCTAGTGAGGATGGCCGTTCCGGGAGGAGAGACGGAAGAGCTGAGGAACCGTGGAAAGAGGGGGGCGGGATGGAGGAGCGGGAGCGCTCGAGCTCCGAGGAAGCTGGAGGCTAGCGACGTGCGGGCGGAGGACCGAGGAGGCGAGAGGAGAGGCCGGCGGTTTTTTTTTTTTTTTTGAGTCGAGAAGGAGGCGGAGAGATATTTGTTCCCAGCCCAATGGAACGATGACACGCGGGGCCATCTACAGTAATGGACGATGGGTTTAACCCAGAACGTAGAAAGAAGATCAGACGGTTAAAATTTTTTGTGCCATCGTGGCCAGGCTGAGCGGCGGCCAAAGTAGGCCGGCTTGATAAGAACAAACAAGTGCACACGGCCCACCACATGGACGGTGGCGTCAGCTGGGACGATGGCGTCGGCCTTAAGGCTGCGGGCCCACATGACAGAGAGAGGGGAAGGCATCATCTAGGACGATGGCGTCGGCCTTAAGGCTGCGGGCCCACATGACAGACAGAGGGGAAGGGAGAAGGGGGTGATGGAAAGAACCGGCCGTTCGGGGAGACGACGTCATCGCCCGGTCCCACTCGACAGAGAGAAGAGAGGGGGAGAGATTGAACGGCGGTGAGACAGGGTCACCATCGCAGCGTCAAAAGGGAGGGAGGCTCAGCCTCACTGGAGCGGATTACGTCGGCGACGTTGTGCCCCAATGCAGGTGTAGAAGTGGTGAACGGGCTTAGGAGGTCAATCCACGACCGTTGGTGGTGGTCTGGGGTGACGGGGGTGACTGTGGTGGCGGTGGCGGCTTGCCAGGGAAATCATGGCGGGGCCGTGTGGTGAACTCAGCCCTAGGGCCCTAATCCATTCAACTAGCTATGTGTACGTGAGTGTGGGTGGTGTGGTGCCTAACCGAGCCTCGCCGACGGTGGTCGTCGACCATGGCGGCTTGGCGGAGTGGGGTGCATGACGGTAGCATGACACAAAGCAACAAAGGCTCAACTAGCTAATGCGGGAAGTAGAGGAGGGGCTCTAGGACTCACCTGCTACTCCAATCGACCGATGGCATAGCAGAGAAGAGGAGAAAGGTAGGCGGCTCCAATGGCCCGGTGGATCCTGACTTGGGGAGAAATGGAAGATAGTGAGGAGGAGGAGTGGAGAGGGAAAGTGGAGGGGGAGATGGTTGTTGACGGTTGTTAACATCAATTATAAACCATCAATATAATCTGCATATATGTTTAATTCCATCACCAAACATAGGTATAGGGGTTTAAACTAATAAATTGCACGAGTTTTAGTGAACCTGTGATTTCTGCAGGGTTTATTCAGAAAACCGCCAAGGTAGACCTAGATGTCAGAATTAATCGCGTTTATCCATCGCGAAACGGACACCATAAGACTCTAGAAGTCTCGGGAAGACTCCACACCGAGGCAGAGCCCGATAGGCTGCCCAGCACCTAGGGCCCACTAGTCAATCCCTCCTTGCTATGTCGGTTCTCCACCGCCTCGTAGATTGCATCTCCACCATTCTTTCAAGTCGGTTTGATCCGAGGGTCTAAAATTGATGCTCTGGCCTATATATAGCAGCCCCTACCCTCCTCCTTGAGATAATCCTGAAACCCTAATTCATATCCTCGTCTCAGGATCAGAGCATCAAGAGAGATTATTCCTCTAGTTAGAATCTACTCTTGTATACAATAGAGAGAGAGAGAGAGTAAGGGAAGAGTTTGGAGATAGTACCGGCCTGTCGGTGCTACCTCTACAGCTTGTACTCTGGCAGATCTAGGCTTCTCTAAGTCTACATTTAAGATACCTCTGGTAATTGATTTCTGTTTAAAGTAAGTTTTGTGCTCTTTTGTTCGCGGGCTTACAGTTCTTTTGAGTGCTTTAGTTCTTGCTAGCTGGATTAGAGTAGTAATCGTTAGCATAAGCATGGTGCTTAGGCTATCGACTACCTGTGTTTGCTCCCTGCTTTCTTGTTGTGTGGTAGCAGCGAGAGGTGATAGCCCCGTCTATCCTTTGTAGTCCACATCGAATTGAGCAGATTCTTAAATTAGTAGGACCGTAGTCACGTTGGTAGAATTATCTCTATTTGCGGTGCTTTACCATCTAAGTGTGTGTCCCAAAGTGAACATTAGAATCATAAGTCTTGCTCTGCATAGGGTTAAAAGCCATAGGAATCCTCTCTACTCATACCTTAAACCTCGATTGCTATCCCTGGACAAACTTGTTAGACAAAACACACGTTTTCCCGTGATTCGATACTCGATAATACTCCGGGTGAAAACTACTTCGATACCCGTACGCTTATGGATTTTGTCTCTGTGTGCCTCCACAGGTGTCAACAAGTTTTCTAGCACCGTTGCCAGGGAAACGTTTGCTGTGATTTCGTCAAACCAGGTTTATCCTTGTATCTTTTATTTTATTTATCTTTAAGCATGGATAACATCACGCCTATCAATCAATTCGCTGCTCCCACGGGCGCACAACTAGAGCCACCAGAATCTTCGAAACCTATCCTTACATTTGGCTATAAGTTGCATCTGTCTTTAATAAATTTGGTCTACAATCCTTCTCAGGAGAAGGTGATGAAAATCCATATACTCACCTATGAGAGTTTGAGCAAACTTGTGCATGCTTGCATATCATGGGCATGTCACATGAAACCTTAAAGTGGAAGCTATTTCCATTCTCTTTGATGAGAAGAGCTAAATACTAGTATACGTGAACCGTAGGGAGTGTACAAGGAGATTGGAAAGCCTTATGCTCTAGCTTTTGCTTATCTTTCTTTTCTATCTCTAGAGTGGTTAGCCTTCGAATAGAGGTTCTATCTTTCAAACAGAGAGAAAAAGAGTCTCTTGGTGCGGCATGGGCACATTTTAATGACCTAGTCAATTCTGGCCCTGATCTTGCCATTCAAGACCATATGCTTTTACAACTCTTTTATATGAGTCTTAGTGGGGAGGCTGCACAGTTTCTTGATTCAACTTTTGGAGGTGCCTTTTTACATTGCTCTACTAGTGAAGGGAGAAATATCCTTAAAATCCTAGAAAACACCTCCTGCACCAGCGTTCATGACGATAGCCCAGAAGATGTAGTTGAGAAAACTCCTGAGGAAGAACCTGTGATAGTTGAGCCTGAACCTTTAACTACACCACTTGAAGCCTCAAATGTCCTCCAAGTTCCCAAACCACCAAAGGAGGAAGAAATTCCACCTTTAGAAAATATGTCTGAATTCGAAGATGAGCTCTTCTCCGATTTTAGAAACATCTCAAATTATTATGCAATAAGAAAATCTTCAGCACCATCAGCACCTAACCAGCATCTTCCTGACCTAATCGAAGAGAAGTTCCTTAAAAAGACTATGAAGGAGTTGACAACAATCATAAGCAATGAGTGATTAGGAGAATCGAAGCTCTCTCCAGAAGTTATTCATTTAGATTCTCCCTCGACCTCCATTCATTGTTAGATTCATAAAACCTCCTTCGATGCTCTTTATAATCCAATTATCGAAGTAAATCTTATGTCTAAATCTTTTGCGTATACCCTTCCTAAAAAATATGCAATTAACTCCAACAACCAAACTCTTAAAAAGTCTCTCAGGGAAAATCCTTCCTAGTGAAGGAATTTTTCACCTTATCCCTATCAAAGTAGACGAAATCAAGGTGTATCTTAGTTTTTATGTTTTCGATATTTAGGAGTTTGATCTTTTGATAGGGCATCCATTAGAGAGACTTCATGAAGGAAGAAAGGAGAGTATAAATGTAAGACTCGAAAAAAGCATAAACCTGTCTATTCCCATCACTCGCTCATTACATGTTAAGATAGAGTTGAGCCCCGAGCAAGATCCAATGGAGGAGATTATAACAGCTTCTCTCCTGGAAGCTTCCGACAAACATCTCGATGAAGACGTCCAGGATTTTATCCAAGATGAAGAAGAACCTCTAGATCCTTTCCCTTTGGATGAAACTCAAGAGCCGCCAAAAACCCCCCATTGTGCTCAAACCCCTTCCTTTAGATTTGAAATACGCTTTTCTAAACAACGATAGGGAGTCTCCTGTGATTATTAGTGATAAACTCTCTGCGGACGAGACTCTACGGTAGCTTACCGTTTTAGAAAAGCATCACTCTGCTTTCGGCTACTCGCTCGAAGATCTCAAGGAGATTAGTCCTGCCCTTTTCACCCATCGCATTTTCATAGATCCAACATATCCACCTTCTAGGGACCCACAACATAGGCTTAATAATGCGATGAGAGAAGTTGTTAAGAAAGAGGTTTTGAAGCTTTTGCATGCAGAGGTAATCTATCTCGTGCCTTATAGTGAGTGGGTAAGCCCGGTACAAGTTGTACCAAAGAAAGGGGGCATGACCGTGGTAAAAAATAAAAAATATGAATTAATTCCATAATGAACAATCATAGGATGGTAGATGTGTATTGATTATCGAAAACTTAACAAGGCAATAAAGAAAGATCACTTCCCGTTACCCTTCATCGATGAGATATTGGAATGGCTTGTAAACCATTCTTTTTTTTGTTTCCTTGATGGGTATTCCGGCTATCATCAAATCCTGATCTATCCTGATGACCAAAGCAAAACTATTTTTACTTGTTCCTATGGAACATATGCTTATCGTAGGATGTCCTTCAGTTTGTGCAACGCTCCAGCTTCGTTCCAAAGGTGCATGATGTCTATATTTTCTGATATGATAGAAGAAATCATAGAAGTTTTTATGGATGATTTTTCTATTTATGGAAAAACTTTCAATGATTGCTTAGAAAATTTAGACAAAGTTTTGTAAAGATGTGAGGAAAAACACTTCGTCTTAAATTAGAAAAAATATTATTTCATGGTTAGAGAAAGCATATTGCTTGGACACTTGGTGTTCGAACGTGGGATTGAGGTAGACAAAGCTAAGATAGAAGTAATAGAACAGCTACCTCCTCCTACAAATGTCAAAGGGGTACAAAGTTTCCTTGGTCATGTGGGGTTCTATCGTTGTTTTATAAAAGATTTTCTCATACTGCTAGACCCCTTACATTTTTGTTAGCCAAGGATGCTCCCTTTGAGTTTGATGATAGGTATTTAAATGTTTTTCAAATCCTTACGAAAGCACTCATCTCTGCACCAATCATTTAACTCTCTGATTGGTCGCTGTCTTTTGAAATCATGTGTGATGCTAGTGATTATGCTGTGGGGGCAGTTTTGGGTCAAACAAAAGATAGAAAGCATCATGCAATTTTTTATGCTAGTAAAACTCTGTCAGGACCTCAACTTAATTATGCAATAATTAAAAAAGAGCTCTTAGCTATTGTTTTTGCTATTGACAAGTTTAGATCTTACTTAGTAGTAGCAAAGGTTATTGTTTACACTGACCATGCAGCTCTTAAATATCTCCTTACTAAGAAAGATGCTAACCCTCGGCTTATAAGATAGATCCTTTTATTTCAAGAATTTGATTTAGAAATTAAAGATAAGAAATGAATAGAAAATTTTGTAGCCGATCACTTTGTCAAGAATGCAGTTCGAGAATCCACAAGAATTGCCCATCAATGATTTTCTGTGGGACGACATGCTTCTAAAGGTCGCAGGCTCTGACCCCCTGGTATGCAAATATTGTTAATTTTATGGTTGCAGGTTATGTACCATCAAGAGAGAATAATGGAAGCTCATTCACGAAAGTCGCCTCCACCTATGGGATGAACCTTACCTCTATCGAGTCTGCTCTGATGGACTGCTCAGGAGGTGTGTTCCGACTCAGGAAGCAACCACGATTATTGAAAGATGCCACTCATCACCGTATGGAGGATATTATGGGGCATTCCACACTAATGCTAAGATCTGGCAAAGTGGATTCTTCTGGCCAACCATGTACAATGACACCAAAGAATTCGTATGAAGGTGCATCTCATGTCAGAAATATGGGAATATCAATGTAAGAGACGCCATGCCACTCACCACCAATCTCTAGTTAGAACTCTTTGATGTCTGGGGAATAGACTACATGGGACCATTTCTAAAATCCCGGTAGTGTGAATACATTCTAGTAGCAGTCGACTATGTGTCAAAGTGGGTTCAATCTTTACTATATCGAGCTGCAGATTCCAATAACGCTAAAAGGATATTTTCAGAAACCATCTTTCCATGCTTTAGAGTTCCACGCATGGTAATCAGCGATTGTCATAGAACCTCCTAAATTATGATGGCCCACATGTACCTGTCATTGTCATAATGACCTCTGACAGCCATACTTACGTTCCTCATAACTTAAAAGACATGCTATCCTCCAAACAGGATCCAATTATAGGAGTATTGTAATATTACAACAGTTTATTCAAAATACTATCAGAGTAAAAGAGCGGAAGTCTTACATAACTTAAGTTTACAAACCACAGTTTCCAAATTTCAAACCATAAGTAGCATTATTACAAACCAGTAGTAGTGGAGTATCAGTAGTAACTTTATTACAACACCCAAACGAGGTGCCTTGCCCAGAGGCCACACAACCTACTCGTCGCCACTTTCTTCAACAACAACGGTCATGCAGCAGGACTTAAAGCAGACTTGCTCATGAACTGCACCTGAACAAGGGTTTAATAAACCCTGAGTATGGAGAGTACTCAACAAGACTTACCTGACTAAAAAAAAGACTCCAAGGGCATGCTAGCTTTAGGGAATCAAGGTACGGGTATTCAAGAATCAAAATTATTTTGCAGAAAAGCTTACTAAAGTAAGTTCTTGCTTTCAACATTTTAGTTTTATCATTGATGGTTCATTAACCAATTCTAAGTGATCCTAATCTAGATCAAAGTAATTCTCATCAAAACCTTTCTGATTCTTTCAATATTTTCCATTTCTTAACTATGATGTAGGTCAGGTGATCGAGTCTCCATAACTGAGGAGCAACGACAATTCGAACCAGTTATACCCAGCTGGGGATCTCTAACCTCATGACATATGTAGAACCAAATCTTGCATATGCCAACCCTCATTTAGATCTCCCAAGAACAGAACGTGTCTATCGCCACCCGAGAGTACAGTACTCCTCGAACCCGGCCCAATTCTAGCCCCGAGGGTACATGCTACTCTTGTCATCTCTCCACTCCCAGTGCGAGGTTAGACGTTCTCGTAATGAAATCACTAACATCTTGGGCTTACCCAAGGCATGAGGCTAGTTGCAAAGTCTCGAAACACAAGCTGGCCTATAACGAACGGTCCTTAATTGACAAGGCGGAAACTCTACATTAAAACTCATTTCTCAATGCAAGTTAGCAGTTGCCAAACCACCCGCCCGATCTTCAAGTTCATTCTTATATTCCATTATTCCTCAAATATGCCATCATGACCATATAAACATTTCATTTAAAAGCCTATCTCATTAAGCATAACGAAGCATACTATGCATTTTCAATAAAACAGGTACCAAGGGTGATATCACAATAATCAAGGATGATAATACAGCAATTGTGTTATCACTCAATTCCTAATTACTTAATGCAATAAACCCTAGTACCAGTGATAAAAATTTGTAAAACTCAAGGAAGGGTTTAAATGCACTGGAGCTTGCCTTGCTCAGACGAGATGACTGGTTCAGGCTCAACAACTCCGACGTTCGGTCCAGAACCCACTGGCGACTGCTCTTCTACGGAAGCTTGCTCGACAAAGCTTACCTCCTCGAAAGCAGGAACTACACGAGCATATGACATATTTCAACATGATGCGGTGATAAACATGATGCTTAATGATGACATGCCATGATTAACGACTTGAGTATAACTTTCTTTCACGGTACAGTTGCAAAACAACAGAACCTACTAACTAACAGAGATTACATTAAGCAACATTAATACTTGTTAAAGAACATGTTAATCATGAGCTCAATCAAGTAATTAAGGTGCCAAGGACCATTAAGAGTTAATGACCCAAGGTCATCACTCAATCAAAAAAGACACACAACTCTTAAAGTTATCAATTTAACATTTAGTTAAATACTTAATTAATTAAGGTAGAAATTAAGAATAAACTAAACTTCATCTAATTGAGCTCAAACTTTTTCTATACATTTGTTATAGTCTAAAATAGTGTCAAAACAAATTTCATGATTTTTGGATTAATATTTTAATTACTAAAATTCCTGGAAGTTGCATTTAATATTTAATTGAGCTAATTAAATAACTTACAAAAAGTAATTAAAATTGGCATTTAATATTTTTCCTAGATAGTTTGCACTCTGAAAAGCTTACACAAAAATTTTCACTATTTTTGGAGCTCTACAAAAATTCTATTGAAATAAACAAAAAACTACTACTATTCCACATTTTTGAAAAAGAAAAACAAAAACGGCAGCTCGGGCCGACACCTCCTTCTTCCCTCCCTTCGCTTGGCCTAGCAGGACGCGTGGCCCAGTCACGCGCGGTCGCGCTCGCAGCCCATCCACACGCGCTTGTGGCCCAGCAAGCGGCCCATCCGCGTGCACCCGCTTGCGCGCGCGTTCTCCCTCTCTTTCTCGCTGACAGGGCGGCCCCGCCTGTCATCCCTCTCCTCCCTCTCTTCCCGCGGCCTGGTCACAATGGCACGGTGACCGGCTGGCGACCTTGACGCCGGTGGCAAGACCCTGCCCGATTAACCCGACTACCGTGACCAACATGACCCCACGAACTTCCCTAGACACATCACGCGGTCGCAGATGCCCCGGCGGAAGCACCTCACCGGCCATGGCGGCACGGTGGCCGCGGCTCCCGCTGCTCTGGCTAGACACGCTAACAACACTACAATTGGAAGCACCAGGAGCATCAGTAGCTCACCCTGAATGCAGTGGAGCAACCAGCAGGCATGGAGAGACAGTGGAGGCGGCTGGCCACGACGAGGTGGACTGTGGCGGCGCTTTGCCGGACCTGAGGAGGACGATGGTGGCCAAGGCTCTATGGGCTATGCGGTTGGCTGGGAGCTAGCTCAAGAGAAGCGCAAGGACATGGCAATGCTTTGGGGAAGATGGAGAGGACTGCGGTGGCTAGGCGATGGTGAATTTCGCCGGTGGGTGAACTCGTCAGCAGAGATGGCGAAAAGGAAAAATGACGACGACATCGGTCGTTTATATAGGAGAAGCCGATCAATAGCAGGGCAACACGAAGTAGAGAAGGGTGACGATGTCTAGGAGCTACGAACGGCCATGGCGACGCCGGGAAGTGGCCGGAAAGGCCATGGCGGGTCTCGCCAGCGCCCATGCCGTGCGCTGCTCTGCCCTGAGTCGCCGGTGCAGTGTAGCAACCCCCTCAACACATGACCCCTTGATCGGTTTTTGCCAAATTACTCCCAAAATCATGTAGTGACTTAAAAATTCCCAAAATATGAAATCTTCATAATTTCAAGCTCTACAAGTTTCATGTTGAAAACTTTTTCAAATTCAGCCTGGATTTTGAAATTTAAATTTGAAATCAAAAGGGTATACTTTTCTAAAATTTGGTAATTTAGAAATTACTTTAAATTTTATATTGCAACTTCAAAAACTCCAAACACCAAAGTTGTACATATAGCCAAGACCTACAACTTTACTATTCAAACCATTCTCAAATTATGCATCTATTTTGAAATTTGAGCTTGGGGATGAAAAGGGGTCAAATTTAAAATTTGCTTCTTTTCAAAATTACTCCAAATTTTACACTGAAACTTTGAAAACTCAAAACACAAAACTTGTAGCCCTTGAAAAGATCTACAAACTTGGTTTTAAACTGTTTCCCAAATTTTGCTTAGATTTTAAATTATTTCAAAAGGGGTAAAATTAGGGTTTTGAATTTAGGGTTTTCGGAAGAATTTGAAATTGAAACTTGTTGCTATTTTGATTGGTGATTACTTAGTGATCACACCATCATCCAAGGGCATCATTGAGTCAAGCATCACATGTTTGACCAAATGCCACTCTTGGTTGATCAAGTTGACTTTTGAAAATCTTTTAATAATTCCCCAAATTTGAATTCAAATTCGAATCGAAAAACTTGCGACAAGTTTTGGATTCCAAATTCAAACTCAAACTTGGAGCTCCATTTTATATGTTGGACTTGAGTTCATACCCTACACTTGGCACTAGTGTATAACACAGTCATACACCTCAAATTACGTAGGGCATAAACTAATTATTTGCGGTGACCTTCGAAATTAGGGTTTTCGGTTTGAGCCACACATCTCAGAAGCACATCCAACCTAAGAAATGTAAACTCATTTTAGTTGAGGCACGTCATAGTTGACCTAATCATGTATGCTTTGCGATGCAATATGATGACATGGCAAGTTATTTACTCACTATAACACCAGAGGTGTTACAGCGACAGAGGTCCTCACTTCATTGATATAAAGTTTCGATGCTTCTTGTCCGATCATGGGGTCCATCATAACATCGCGACACCATATCATCCTCAAACAAGCGGATAAGCAGAAACATCAAATAAGCAAATCAAGAACATTTTGTAGAAGATCGTTAATGAAATAGGGACACATGGAACGACAAGTTACACGGAGAACTATGGGCTTATAGAACATCTTACAAAACACCTCTTGGAATGTCACCATACTAACTGGTCTATGGGAAGACATGTCACCTACCTGTCGAGTTGGAATTCAAAGCTCATTGGGCTATAAAAAGGTGGAACATGGACTTTGAAGCAGATGGGAAGAAGAGAAAGATGCAACTCTGAGCTAGAGGAATGGCAAGAAAAGGCGTATCATAATACAAAACTTTATAAAGAGAGGACAAAAAGGTGGCATGATAAAAGATTGAAAAAGAAGAAATTCAAACCAGGTGACAATGTGTTGCTTTTCAACTCCAGAATGAAGTTGTTTGGACATAGGAAACTACGAAGCAAATAGGAAGGACCTTACAGGGTAATTAGCACATCGTCTCATAGAGCTGTCACGCTTTGAAATGATGAAGGTACGCTTTTTAAGGTAAATGGTCAGCGTTTAAAAGTTTTTCATGACACACAATTACAAGAAGAAGAATTGGATATAATTAACTTTATAGAACTTAAATAACATTCAGCTCTTCTTCACTCTGTGAAAACCCTTAAACATGTTTACCTGCTAAAGTATTGCTAGGATCTTCTTAGTCTTTTGTTGGTGCTTGTCTCCACATGTTGTTTATGCAAGGTAATAGAATTCAAGTGTGGGGGAGGCAACCCTCACGAGCAAAGCACGGCATCATTCAAGCAACCACGGCTTTGGGGAGAAGGCATCTCACGTGTATCTAGGTAAGTATCTCTTCCCTATTTGTTTGTTTTTAAGTTTGCTTTTTATGTGTTAAAAAAATCTAGAAACAAAATAAATAGTTATAGTTATAATGTGTAGAGTGTATTTAGTTCACTTAAATAAATAATAAGGACTCTTAAAACAATCTCCTAGAATGGAAATGATGAATAGTTGCTCTATTGTAATTCCTTTCAAGTACCTAGTTTTCAGCTTTGAATTCTCCTGAATTTTGGATAAGATTGTTTTGATATAAGGATTTACTCTGAACTTGAAACTCGTGGGTAGCATATGCTTGAGCTAAGTCTAGGTAATTGACGGATATGATATGAGAAGATCTGAGCTACTGTTTATCTTGTTCCAAGTGACACTAAAGATCTAGAGATTTATCTTTTGAATATGATGAGTTCCTGTATGACAAAGCTTAAATTCCCACTAGAGCCATACGTGTTGTTTAAGCTAGAAAAACTTCCACATATATGTTGCTTGTTTTACATTGAGTTTTGTCAAGCTTTGTTGACCCTTATGAGAGGTTTTTCATGCTCCTAAAATCAAGATCTCATACACACCACCCATATATGCACTAGTTCTATACTGTGGGTAGGCACAAAAACATGCTTTCCATTTAGATTCACCCAAAAATGTTCTACTCCTACACTGGGAGTGAACACCAAAATATGCTTGTTAGGTTTTCCATCCACCAAATAAAATGCTCCAAGTTCTTATTGTTATCTCTCAAAGTTTTATTGCAGAAAAGAGGCATGGGGCTATGCAAAAGTTGTTCATAAAAAAGAGAAAAAAAATGGACAACTGTCTGAGATATTGAAAACAATGGGTACTCAGATGTCTACCTAAAAAAAGAGAAAAAGATGAATAAGATAGCCCATATTCTCTGGCAAAAATATTTTTAAGTTTCAATAGAGAGATATGTTTTCAAAGAGCAAAGTAGAATTAGGTTAGCCACCATATATATCCACCTCATACATCCACACATATACACATCTTAATTTGATTGTATGACTCAACTTTCTTTGGATCCATTGTTTGATTTTACAATATATGCATTGCAAGTATGCTCTAATTTTCTCTCTACCTATGAACTCCACATAAGTCTTAGTAGTAGGAAGAAAAAGGCATAACATCTTCATTGCTTTGGTGAGAATCCACAAATACCACATATATTGAGAGACTTGAGAGTGTCATACAATGGAATCTCTGAATATTATTTTGAAAACTTACAAAAACTCTGGAACAATGGTGAAACAAAGAACTTGAGACAAAGTGCTTGACTTGATCGTTCTGTCTTTGGATTGCTCAAGACCCAAGTGAAGGCTAAGAAGCCTCATGGTTGAAGGTAATATGGGTAAGTTTGAAAGTCAGATCAGTTTATTCTAATCGGGAGGAGAATTTTTAATTGAACACATGTGTACTTTTGAGACGTGAAAGCATTTTAGCAACTCCTGATCCATTGTTGAGTTTAGCTTTGCTCAGGGACTAGCAAATGTTAAGTGTGGGGGAGCTTATTGACGATTGTTAACATCAATTATAAACCATCAATCTCCCCCATGCTTAACCTTTGCTAGTCCCTTAGCAAAGCTAAACTCAGTAAAATTGGATCAGGAGTTGCTACAATGCTTTCATACCTCAAAAGTACACATATGTTCAATCAAAAATTCTCCTCTGGATTAGAATAAACTAATCTGACTTTCAAACTTACTCATATTACCTTCAACCATGGGGCTTCTTAGCCTTCACTTGGGTCTTGAGCAATTGAAAAACAGAATGATCAAGTCAAGCACTATGTCTCAAGTTTTTTTGTTTCACCACTGTTCCGGAGTTTTTATAAGTTTTCAAAATAAAACTTAAAGATTCTATTATATAACACTCTCAAGTCCCTCAATATATGTAGTATTTGTGAATCCTCACCAAGGCAATAAAGATGTTATGTCTTTTTCTCTTCCACTAAGACTTATGTGGAGTTTATAGGTAGGGAGAAAGCTAGAGCATATTTGCAATGCATATATTGTAAAGTCAAACAATAGATCCAAAGAGAGTTAAGTCGTACAATCAAATCAAGATATGCATGTGTGTGGATATATGGTGGCTAATCCTAATTCTACTTTGCTCCTTAAAAACATCTCTCTTTTGAAATTTAGAAATATTTGCTAAAGAATATGAGCTATTTTATTCATCTTCTTTTTTAGGCGGGCATCTAAGTACCCATTGTTTTAGATATCTCGGACACTTGTCTATTTTTTCTCAACTTTTTTTTCTTTTCTTTTCTCTTTTTTTATGAATAACTTTTGCATAGCCCCATGTCTCTTTTCTGCAACAAAACTTTGAGAGAGATATCAACAAGAATTTGGAGCATTTATTTGGTGGACAGAAAACCTAACATGTTTTTGTGTTCACCCCCAGTGTATGAGTAGAATATTTTTGGGTGGATCTAGATGGAAGGCATGTTTTTGCGCCTACCCCAGTGTAGGAGTAGTGCATATGTGGATAGTGTGTACATGATCTTGATTTTAAGAGCATGACAAACCTCTCAAAAGACATCAACAAAGCTTAACAAAACTCAATGCAAAAGCAAACATCATATATATGAAAGTTTTTCTAGCCTAAATAACATGTATGGCTCTGGTGGGAATTCAAGCTTTGTCATACAAGGAACTCATCATATAGTATTTTTGTGTTTTTCAAAAGATAAATCTCCCCCATCCTCAATTTTTTTAAAGGCGAAGACTTCACTAAGCCTACTGCTACAATCTCTATACTTTTCATAAAACAGTAACAATGTATGCTTATAACCCTCAGCCACAATTTTCTGTGTGACACAAGCATGAGTAAGCGTTGAGATAGTTTTAATGGCAATATGGATATGTAAAATTATCTTGAAAAATAGTGGAACATGTTTTTTTATGTTTTCTCAGCATCTTCTCCTGCGACAATAAACAAAGTTATATTTTAATGGGAATGGTACTATAATGATGCCTATATGTTTGGAAATAAAGAAATTGGAGAAATAGAAAAATCTTAGGCTCCTATAATCTTCATCGTCAATCCTATGTGACTCAAGCAACTTTAGTGTCATCCTTTTAGTTTGAGTTTCACTCTCTGCAGCATCACAAATTTCCAATAATCTTGACAGAGTGACGTAGATGTCATGTAAAATCTGCATTTTAGGAACATGAAAACTATCAACAAGTGTTTATAGGATAACCAATGTAGAACTAAAATATGTTTATGCGAAAAACTTGCCTGAGTTTGAGAAAATGATGTTTTATCATTATGATATTGGACTCTGTTTGATTTTGTTTTGTACAAGTCTCTGTAAAGCGAAACCTATAAAAGTTAAACTTAAGAATATAAGAAACCTAAATAACTTTTTTTAGCAACACGTCGAGTCTATTTATTCATGCACACTGGGTTCAGCTTGGTCGCAAACCAAAATATCAGATACAAAACTCAAGAGGGGATCAAGCCAAACATGAGGTTTATCTAGGTCCCAATCAAGACTCAAACGAGCGAGATCATGAGCACTCGTATTATATTACAAGATCTAGGAATATGAGCAATCTGTACAGAAACAAAGGATGTCGAAATCAGCTCCCATGCTTCTTTGTAGAGGACGGATGCAGGACTAAGACCACATTCATCCGATTGGAGCTCCTTCACCGTATTCACTGAATCAGACTCAAGTATATTTCTTCCCATACCATGGCTCGACGCCGCGTGCATAGCCGCAATGCAAGCCTGAGCTTTACCAAGAGATTTAGGAATTACATCAGCCAACAATAGAAACAATTCTAAATCTACCCCCCAAAACATCTATTATATACCTCTTCTTCCAAAACCCACGACACATATGCCAAACTATCATGGGCCATGTGCGTAGGTCAAGACTAGTTTGCATAGGAGGTGTGGAGGTGTAAAATTTATCTAAATAGAGCATACTAGTCTTGTTAATAATTTTCCAGCTATTATTCAATGTTGAGATCGGCTAATATTTAGGGATCTAGAGTGTGCATAATAAAATACAGGAGTTACCTGACAGTATAAACCATACTACCACGTAATGCTTCTTTCAAAACAGTTCCCCATCTTCTATCAGGACATTTTTGTTTCTTCTCAATGCATAAGGAGATGTTATTCTCCTTAGGTTCTGTACAAGGACAATATCATTCTAACTTGATTAGTTCGTATGAACAAAGGATTATGGTGAAGTATAGCTTTTCTCAAACAGTGGTGAAGTATAACTAAATGCAAAATTTACCTCTAGTGCTTTCTGGTGATGTCTTTTTTCACTCTATGTAGCATTAGCATATTTCCCCTGCTTGATAGGGCACATATACTTTTCACTAAATGCATTCTCATCTCCTTGTAGATAAGGATATATGAAGTTCATCAGAGAATAAATATCCTACCATAGACAAGAATGAAGAAAAATGTGACATTGACAAGAATGAATAAAAAGCTGCCATTGACAAAATGGGGGAGCCCAAGAGCAGTAAATCACGTATGCGTGAGGGGTGAGGAAAAGTAGTACGATGAGATCTTTTTGTAATGGAGTTCCACTTATTATGATTTTTTTGAAGCTCTGGATTGTATTCATTGACACTATGATCTTGGATTAGGATTTTTTATCTTAAGAGACTCATCTAGTATTACATTGTCCCACTTCTTTAAGAAGGATCTCATCAGTAACCGATGGTTCTAGAAGTACATATCATAAGTTATTAACAGAATCCCATCATCCTTGATGAAGAATAAAAGATACAAGTTAGTGGTAGCAGACAACACAAATAACACACACAAAGAGTTTCTTCTGAAATCTTAAAAGAATAAAACAAGCACAGAAAGAAGATGAAATAAACCTTCAATAGATCAATGTCATTACAATCAAGATTATAGAATATCTGCACATTTTTTCAAGCCCAACTTTCTCCGGCTCCTCTGATCACTATTTCAAAAACCCTACTTTAACAATAATCATGACACTTTTAATGATATCAAAATGCAGAAGACCAGCCAGGAATATCACAGTCTGAAAAGGGGGAAAAGGAACATGTGTCAAATAGAACAGTAAACTCAAAATAGCTAATAAAGAAGTTTAGAAGTTGGCATGCAGTAATTAGCAATTACGTAGCATCGTCATAAAAGAGAAGCTATTTTAAAATCTTTAGAGTAACCATGGGTTTACCCTTCTCATTGCAAAGATTAACAAAAGAACACCGGGATGGAAAGCGGATTTGTTGACACAAGCTAGGAGGCGGGTTCTTATGCAGTTTGTTCTTACTACGATGCTCATCTATCTTGCGGTGGCCACTGATTTGCCTCAATGCGTGCCAATAAAGCGATTGACAAATTCGAAGCTATCTATGGAGAGGGCGCAAGGAAGCACGTGGAGGTCATTGTCTTGCGGCATGGGAGCACAGTTTGCTGTGGGCCCAACTGAACTTGGTAGTTTGGCCATTTCCAATCTCAGAAACCTTGATTGGGTGTTACATTAAGATGGCTTTAGTTACAGAAAACGACACCATCCTTGGTCATCACTACCTATACAGAAACTGGTTCAAGTTCAGAAGCTTTTTTCAATGGCAATTATACCAGATGCTGCCAACGGACAAAATACTTTGTTCTGGACCAATCGGCAGCAACATGGGCATTGCATTAAGGATCTCATGCCTCGCCTCTTTGCTGTGATACTATAGAGAAAAGAAGAAAGGTACGTACTGTGCAGCAGGCTCTAACCAACATCGATTAGGTCTCAGACATCCAATGCGCTCTCACAGTGGGGGTCATTGTGGAGTATTTTCAGATTTGGGACCTTCTCTATGCCTAAGATGGAGGACTCTCACGTTTGGAGATTATTAGAGCAACTCCAAAAGACTTTCTATATCATTCCTAAATGCTATGAATAGAGATTTTGATGAAAAAAAAACCTCCAATAGCTTCTCTAAATGGCTATCAAATATAGTCATTTTCTATTCCGGATTTTTCGCTAGCTATAAATAGAAGACGAGAATGGCTATCTAACTCTCCAAATGATAATTTAGAGCGTGAGATTTAGAAAGGCTCTTGGAGATGCTCTTAGCTAGTGGAGAACACTGCCAAATCTGCATATGACAACTTATTCACGGGGAAAAGTCAACTAACTTAACATTTGTGTACATATAGTGTTTTTCACAGCCCCATATCATTGGCTACTATAGCACCAAGATGCTGCCAGTGGATCCCCGTAGCCACTCTAGACCTTCTTTTTGGTGCGGCTATATTTAATAGCTGGTGTACGTTACATGTTAGCAGGAAGAGAGTACTGTCTGGTCTCTTCTTCTTCAAGAGGTGAAAGTGTGTAGAGCTTCCCTTGAGGATTATAGGCAACAGACATTTGACCACCTTGTAGGGCCCAAGTCCGAGAATCATCAATTTTATTTTGCAAGAAACACAGTTATCTAAGTTAGATGCATCAATATAGAGAAACAGATATAAAAGTAACATGATTCAAGCTAATTTTTACTCTAGAATCATTTAAGTAATAACCGTTGCAGAATACCTAAATGCTATTGTAGAGATCATATTCAATCTATATACCTATGTAAAATTTCTCCCCAAAATCGATGTGTAAATTTCTAACCTTTCAAATAGAATTGGACAACTTAATTGTTAATTTTAAGATCCTGATCATACATAAGGGTTGGTGAATGTTTCAGTACCCATATGGGTGTTGGAGGTTCGGCTAATTCCAAACTTAATTACAAGATTAATAGCATTAAGTTTTTGGTCCACCTGTCATTTATTTCCAACTAAACAAGATCCACCGTGATCGACGGTAACCCTTAGATCTTCTAGAATTCAGCCCTTTGGCCCACAACACATCTATAAATAAAGAGGAGACGCCCCTGGCGGCTCCACCAACGTGAAACAAATCATATAACCGGGCACTAAGGCGCTGAAGGGCTTAGGAAGGCCGTCTCCCATGTCCACGTACTGTTGTTGCAGATCTACACTAAGCTCTTCATCAAGAGAGAGTTCTTACTCTCAATTGGTGAAGATCAGTACACTTCATCTACATCAACTCCATCACATCTCCGGCGACACATATGACGTCCACAGGCTATGGTTAGTATCTAAGATTAGTTTTCTCATTAAGATGAGTTAATGATTATGTTTAGGCTAAGTTAAGATCCTGTTTATACTAAGTTTTAATTCAATAATGGTAGGTACCCATGGGCATGAAGAGTTCAGATCTTCAAATGTACATCCCAAATGGTCAACACGTGGAATGTGGTTAGAACGTCTTGTATTGGATTAAAACATAGCAGCTATCTTAAGCCTCTCTCTTTGTGTCGCGCGCTTCGTGTGTGTTTCAAATTTTCAAACTGTCAGTAATTTGGTGCCTTTACTAGGCAGACTGCTAGTCCCGAGAGAGCGCCGATCTTCTTCCTGGCACTGTGTGATATTTCCCTCATTCCCTTCATCTCTTCGAACTACATTCGGTACTGTTCAGGACACGGATACTTGCAATGATTCAGTGATGGCCTCTAGAATCACCGATCTACATGCCGACGCAGGCCGTGTTTAGTTCCCGAGTCGGGGCGGCGACTCGGGACTACGCGCTACAGTATTCAGGTTAGGACACTGTAGCGCGTTTTGTTTTTTAGTGTAAAAAATTATCCAAAAATTGATTAATTAGACTCAAAATGTTCGTCTCGTAAAGTACAACAAAACTGTGCAATTAGTTTTTGATTTCATCTACATTTAGTACTCTATGCATTTGCCGACATTTTAATGTGATGGAGAATCTCCTTTTTGCATAGTAGAATTTAGGGAGGAATTAGGAACTAAACAAGGCCGCAACCTTAATGGGAGTTGCATCGGCCAAGATGAGTACAGGTTGTGCGTATACATGCTCCATCATGCAGATGGATGAAGGTGGATTATGCGAATGTTTGTTTTTGGACATCGTTATTGATTCTGTTTCAATGCATCCCCGATTAAGCAGTTTCCTGATGTAGCGGATGAATCAATGACGCCCTTTTCAAGCGAGAGGGCTTCTTCCGATGGAAGAATTCCATTGGTGCCTTTTTTTTTGCGAGGAAATTCCATTGGTACCTGCAGCAGTGGTTGAATATGTTTTTAAAACTTGCGAGATCATTTTTATGGTTGGGCACAGAAAACTATTTTGATGTTTTGCTAAAACCAATGAGTATATATAATAAAAGTTAAAAATACAGGTTCGAAGAAAATCTTCTGTGGGTATAGCGCTGTGTACAGCTGCTTGCCTACATGATCGAGCCGACAGGAAACTCCTTTACAATGGCACTGGGCGCACCATGGCATTGGCATGTCTGGAAGGCACTCCTATGGATCCTCCGGTAGATATAGCAGCGTGTAACACGAAGTGCAATGTTGTAAAAAAAAAACGAAGTGCAAAAACGATGCATCACCTATAAACATAATAGACATATACTAGTACAATGAACAAATCCATGCATCATCCAGGGTGCCCGCTAGATCTCACACAGACACAGGCGCAGCTTCAGGCTACGATGGTGCCACTCTTTCGGCCTCCCTTTCGCCGAGAGCTACAAGCACGACGCGACCGCTGCCGGGCAGGCACACACCATGACACGACACACATCATGTCACCAACCGAGGTCACTAATCGCCGCAGCATCGCCGGTGGTGCTCCTGAGACATGATGAGCATAAAAACATTTATCACGTCAAATTCAAAATTGCGCCTCACGATCAAGCGAAAGCTGAAAGCCAGCCGTACTCAATGCAGTACCACACCCCTGCGCTAATTCAGTCTGGGCGTTCGGTCTGACCGAACCGAGCCGATTGGTTCTTCGCATTTCGAAAGTTCGGTCATCTAAAAACAGAGATCGATCGGTTAATTTTAAAACTCAGGACCGAGCAAGTTCGGTCTCGGTTAGTTCGGTTCGGTCTCGGTCATGACCGAACTAACCGAACTAGACAAAAACAACTACTAAATATTATAATTTGTAACAAATTTTACCAATATTTTTTTCTATTTCAAGGCAAAAATATAATACAAAATATAGATTAAACATAGTGATACGAGTGATGGTTGATATAAACCCACTAGAATAAATATTATATCACTAATAATAGTCTAAATTACACATTATGTCAACAAAATTTAAATGTTCGGTTAATTCGGTTAGTTCGGTTATCCGAGGGTAATGACCGAACTAAGTCCGGTTAGTTCGGTTATTTCAAACTAAAGACCGAACTTGTGACCGAAATATTCGGTCTCGGTCACTTCGGTCTCGGTCTCGGTTAGTTCGATTCGGTCTTCGGTTAATTATGCCCAGGTCTAGCACTAATGTGTTGACCTCGTCTGTCATTATTCGGGTCTTGCGTAACGAAAGCAGAGACGCCAGCCGAACACGGCCGACAGGAGTGCGTGGCGTGATGCATGGCTCCGCTGGTGTGTGCACACATGTGTAGTGCCCGGTCGATTCACCGCATCGCAACGACCCGGACTCGAGATCGGCAATTAAAGAGACGGTTCCTCCATTTGTCAAAAAGATTAGAATTAGATATAGCCATCGCTGGGCAGTGGCACTAACACTCATATGAGTCGTTTTTGCTTTCGCCGAAAATGCAAACGCAACAAAGAGCGAGCTAGCGAGAGGAACTGGCCACCCTGGGCAGGAACATATTGCATTAGTGTGTCCACATACATGGACTGCTTGATTCAATGATTCTGTATTTCTTGGTGGAAATGTCCATGGATTTGGGTTTTCCTAGTACTAAAAGGCAACCAATTGAGCTTGATCTTGGCCATTCCTTTCGGTTTGACACTCTTCATGGATTTGGTTTATTGTTAGTGTGTACTACTAACTGACAAATTTATGGTGAATAGTTGGATCGATTGGTTGCACTTGATATTTTTTAAGCAAACACCACAATCCGCCAAGGGTAGTAGTAATATTTATGCGCACAAGCTGAAGTATATATGGTTACTTTATTTCCGAGTTTCATATCGACGGGACAAGTTGAGAGATATAGGTGTAGTTTGGTTCAGTGGTGGGTGCAGGAACGGCAATGCAATCAGCTACCGACGTTAGCCATTGCAGGGGAACCGATAACACGATTTGTTTGGTTCGCGGTTGCAGGGGAACGGCGCTGATTTTGTCGAGTCCGCGAGCAGATAACGCAGGGAGGGGAGGGGGAACGGAACTGTATTGGGCTGGATCGGTTTGCACTATAATATGTTACCACCGGGCCCAACCAAACGCAAAGCAACGCTAACAAACTCACGCCGTGAATCGATGGTGGGATGAAATGCCGAACCAAACAGCACCATATATGAACTCAAATGTCCTGTAGGAGAAGAAGTACACTGTTGGCCTGATGATTATGCATGGGCACTACAACTTCTCTCGACATAAACAAACTGAAGTGTGCGTGTGGCCAAACATTTAACGAACATGATCCTGGCGAAAGCTTGTTTTTTTTCCAAACAACAACAAAAAAAAGGAGGCACTCTGCAAAAATAGGAGTGTTCTAAATAAATAAATTAAATAACGCCACTGGCCCACTGCAGTCGGAGCATCGTGAGTTGCCTTTCGACCGCAATGAGTTCCTTGATTGCAGAATAATGAGCTAGCGAGCAAAGAATTAATCTAATCCACCGGAAGACAGACGGAACTTGACGAGTAAACATTCGTTAGAATAGAACGCTTTGGGGGTTTGAACTCGGGGCCCATCTGGCATGGAGCATCCGGATCATGCATGCTTGGCATTCGCTCAACGAGTTAATCGTAATCATTTCGTGTTAACTTTAACAAATTAAAGCTACTACTAGCTTTTACGGCTGGGTCATGCGTTGATGGGCCGAACCGCCGCCACGCCACCAATGGAAGAATTCGGAGGGCGGCAGGGGAGGAGAGGAATTGACTGACCACGCACCTGAGTGGCTGATGACACGCCTTCACTCTGCTTTTCATTTGCTCGATCGATCATATCATCGGTTGTTCCTCCTTCTCTGCAGGCTGCGTGTGAAAGGAATGGCCGGATCGGATCACCGGACGTTGTTTCGATCGTTTCCACTTGAGATCGACCTGGGCGGGACGGCACGCACTACTGGCAAAATCACCACCACTACGGGTCTACGCTTCGGTGCGCCGCGCGCGACGTATACATATATTATATATTAGCACGACCGACATGTGCACGCGAGTCGTGCCATTTTGACGCTCCTTTTTGTTGTGAGAGCCCGCTGAGCATGCATCTAGGTGCGCATCCCTGCTGCCTGCTTCGCGTGTTTCTGGTGCGACAACGACCGGGTGTGTGCATCGCCCATCAGCTCACAGCTAGCTGTGTCAGCAAATCGAAAAAGATACACTATACGGCACCGAACGATTCGACGACATCCATCCGGTCCGGCTACTGGGGGAAAGAAACGAAGAAGGAACCGGCCGGCAACAAAGATCGGCTCTCACTAACGGCCCGGCCGGGGAGGAATTGCATGCAGGTGCTGTATTCCATCCAGCTACTCGTTCGGCGACGGGTCCCCGCGTCGCTGACTCATCCCCGCGTCTGCGGTCGTATTGAATGCGAGATCGATGCGCGCAGCGACTCGGAAACGCACGCCACCACCAGGCACCAGCTGCATCTGCATGCCGCCGCTCTACTGCCGGCCAGCGCAAGTGCCAGCCAGGTTCATCGATCTGCCGCGGGCGGGAGCACGCCACCTGCATATGTTGGCCCCTCGCCGTCCCGTCCCACGTCGATCGATCTCGTCCGTCCGATGATCAAGGGGTCCCACTAGGTGACTAGGAGCGGTGTGTACAAAGCTGGGCTGGACCGGAGACCCGGCCGGCTAGGTTCAATGAATGCGCGCGCATCTGTTGCCATGCACGACGCTCCGGTTAATCCCCGTCCGCTATCGCACGTGCAGTACCAATTAGCGTAAAAAGAAGCTGCAGCGGGCCCCACTGCTTCAACCAACATAAAAATGTTATAACTCGCAAATCAAAAAACCAAATTAAATTCTGATTGTACTATTAAATTCGTTTCAATAAATACTTCAAAATAAGATGTCACATGGATATATTTAGATAAAGTGACAAGTGGACCCCATAGTGGATAGAGGATGATATAGAAGATGGATGGATACGGGAAAATTGAGTATAGAGAAGAGAATCTTGATGAGTAGGATGCATAGAGCATGAATATAAAGGTTCATAAGTGCGGATAGTCTAATTTCTCCATCCCTATATGCGCGTCCACGATTTAAACCATCATTATGTACCCGTTGGCAGCATAGTCGAATATCCGCATCTCACCGCGCAAAACAAATCTGCAGGATGGCATCTGTCCAAAGTCCAAAGTCTAAACCCATAGACCATCTGCACTATAGCTACACTGATACTGTTATCGACCCACAGATCGATCGAGCAGTAGTAGATCGAGTTTTGTTTCAACCTTTGTTCATCGTGAATAATAGTATGTATAAATCCATATATATATATATATAGACTGGTAATACAATTTT
The DNA here is from genome assembly GCA_038087645.1 of Saccharum hybrid cultivar R570. Classification (NCBI taxonomy): domain Eukaryota; kingdom Viridiplantae; phylum Streptophyta; class Magnoliopsida; order Poales; family Poaceae; genus Saccharum; species Saccharum hybrid cultivar. The sequence continues at coordinate 19,058,653 of JAQSUU010000293.1, forward strand.
TTTTGTCATACACCATTGTTACAAATACTTTTAACAACGAAGGTTTTTTGTATTTGAATTTTAGAAGTAGATAAATAAACAAATTACGCATGATCCACGTCCTAAAAAGAATGCAACTACGAATAAGTACTTTTGTTCGGGTGCATAATCATAATTTGTAATATTTTTGGGATAGAGATAATATCTTTGTATATCTTTTTAGTCAAACATATATCCGTACGATAGTGCCATTCTACTAACATAGTATACTAGTAGTATGATCATAATCAGAGCATTTGTACTACACTCTCACGCGTACGCCCTCCAATGCAAAATAAGTGTGCACTGCTTGATTCGATATGCACATATATATAGACAAACAAAAGAATGGCAACGCGCAACACGAAGTGCAAAAACGATGTATCGGCTATATATAAACATAGTAAACATATACGGAGTATGTAGCACAATGTACAAATCCATTGTTCGGAACGTAGAAATTTCATAGGAATCACACAGGAATTTTACAGGAATCAATTAAATTTCACAGGAAAAACGCAGGAAGAGGAAAAATTCTTGTGTTCCAAACAAGGCCTACAGACAGAGTCGGCACGACATGATGTTGCCTCTCTCTTTCATTATTTCAACCACCGCCCTCTCGCCGAGAGCTACACTTAGAGCCCGTTTGGCATGGCTCCCAGGGGCTCTGGCTTTACAGTGTTCATGACTGTAGCATGGAGCCGAAAGAGCTATAAAATGTGGCTCCTCCTCTTCTCAGTTCATTTTCTATTTTGAAATCCGAAACGGCTTTTTGCTACAGTGTTGTATAGTATCACCACAGTGACCTGCAAGGCGGAGCCGGAGCCATGCCAAAAGGCCCTTAGGACGTGACTGCTGCCGGGCATGCACATACCATGACATGACACACAGTCACATATCATGTCACCAACCGAGGCCACTAATCACAAAAAAAATATGTATTACGTCAAAGGGCCTGTTTAGATGGTGAAAAAGTTTGGGTAAAGTTCCTGTAGCACTTTTCGTTGTTATTTGGTAAAATTTATCCAATCATGGACTAACTAGGCTCAAAAGATTCGTCTCGACATTTACAGACAAATTGTGCAATTAGTTTTTTTTACCTACATTTAATGTTTCATGCATGTGTCTAAAGATTCGATGTGACAGTTACTATACAAACTTTTTTGGGCCTTTTCACCAACTAAACAGGCTCAAAATTGCGCCTCACGATCAAGGAAAAGCTGAAAGCTAGCCGTACTCACTGGAGTAGTACTTAATGTGTTGACCTGATCTATCATCATTCGGGCGGTCGGGCCGGGTCTTGCGTAGCCAAAGCAGACGCCAGCCGAACACGGGCGTGGCGTGTTTGGATCGTGGACTGACCACGTCCGGCACCGATGCATTCGGAATGGAATCGTTCCTAGCGGGTTCGGGTGATGACGGACAGTGTCGTCCGGCTGTTTCCTGCGAACGAGTTGACGACGCCTTTAGGCTGTCTGCACTCATGGACCTCTATATTCATCATCTATACGTCATAGTCAGTAATATTCTCTCCTATATACTAAATTCTTCCGCACCCATTCATCCTCTATATCATCCTCTATCCACTCTATCCACTATGGGACCCACTTGTCACTTTATCTAAATATATCCATGTGTGATCTAGTTTTGAAGGATTTATTGAGACGAATTTAATGGTGCAATCGAAATTTAATTTGGATTTTTGGTTTGTGAGTTATAGCATTTTTTTCCTTTTTGTTTAGCTAGTGGAGCCCGCCACTGCCCACTATATAAGCATTGTACCACTCTAAATATAGAGTAAGAGAAAGAATAGAGTATTGTTTTAGAGTACCCAGTGCAGCAATTTTTACTCTATATTCATATTGTAAAGCTTTAGAATATCACTTTAGAGTATCCACTGCGGTAGTCTTATGCTGGTGGAGGGCAGGACCCGGTGACGGACGGACTGGTCTGCTCTGCCAAACCAAACGCGTCGTTTAGCTTCGGATGTAGGTTCGGATCACTCTGCACCATTCCACTCCTTAATCCAAACACGCTGTAAACCGACGGTTCCTCCATGTGTCAAAGATTAGATATAGGCTCTGTTCGGCTGGAATTATAAGCCGGCTGAAAAACACTGTTGGCTGATTTTTTGTGAGAGAAAAATACTGTTCTGTCTGAAAAAACAAGCCGAATAAGACGGATTATAAGCCAGATGAACAGGGCCATAGCCTATATCGGCAATATGAGTCGTTTGGCTTTCGCCGAAAATGCAAACGCAACAAAGAGCTAGCAGCGAGGGGAACTGGCCACCCGGGGCATGCGCATGCAGGAACATGTTCCAGTAGTATGTCCACATGCATGCATGGTTCTAGCCTCGGCGTTCGGGGAAAAAAAAGCTGTGGATGTGTGCACTGCTTGATTCTGTATTTCTTGGTGGAGTTTGCGTGGATTTGGGTTTTCCTAGTAAAGGCATGCATGCAGCCAATTGAGCTTGATCTTGGCCATTCCTTTGGGTTTGACATTCTTTCATCATGCATTTGGTTTATTGTTAGTGTGTACTACTAACTGACAAATTTATGGTGAATAGTTGGATCAATCGGTTATTGCACTTGATGTTTTTTAAGCAAACCACCACAATCTGCCAAGGGTAGTAATATTATTGGTTATACTTATATTATGCGCACAAGGTGAAGTATATATGGTTACTTTTTTTTTTCCCGAGTTTGCTATCGAGGGGACGAGTTGAGAGATAAATGACCTCAAATGTCTTGTAGGATAAGACGTGCGTATATTGTTGGACTGATGATTGTGGGCGCTACAACTTCTCTGGACATAAACAAGCTGAAGCGTGGGTGTATTGCCAAACAATTAACGAACATGATTCTGCGAAAGCTTGTTTTTTTCCCAAACAACAAACAATTTTTTTTAAAAAAAGAGGAACTCTGAAAATAGGAATGTCATAAATTAATGAAGCAACGCCACTAGCCCAGTGCACTCGGAGAGCATCGTGAGTTGCCTTTCGACCGCAAAGAGAGTTCCTTGATTGCAGAATACTCCGTAATGAGCTAGCGAGCAAAGAATTAATTAATCCACCGGAAGACAGACGGAACTTGACGAGTAAACATTCGTTACTACACTTTGGGGGTACATTGAACTCGGGGCATCGATCTGGCATCGAGCATCCGGATCATGCCTTTGACCCTTATTTGTTCGCAGGGCTTTCTTAGTTTCTCCTCTAAAACTTTACACCCTATTAGACACATGCATAGAGTATTAAATGTAGACTAAAAAAATAACTAATTGTACATATTGCATGTATTTTATGAGACGAATTTTTTTAGCCTAATTAGTCCGTGATTAGCAATGTTGTGCTACAGTAAATATGTGCTAATGACGGATTAATTAGTCTTAATAAAATCGTCTTACAGTTACAGGCGAGTTCTGTAATTAGTTTTTTATTAGTATCCAAACACCCCTTCCGACATTACACGAAACATCCGATGTGAACTCTAGAACTTGAACTAAACGAGGCCTTAGCTTACTTCCAAGATGATTAACTTACGCTCATTCGCTCAACTAGTTAATCGTAATCATTTCGGGCTAACTTTAACAAAGCCAGTAGCTTTTACGGCTGGGGCATGCGTGTACCACCACCGGCGGAAGTGCGGAACCGCCGCCGCGCCACCAATGGACGAATTCGGAGCGCCAGGCACGGCAGGGGAGAAGGGATTGGCTGACCACGCAGCTGAGTGCCTGATGACACGCACGCCTTCGTCACTTGCTTTTCATTTGATCCATGGGTTGTTAATCCTCTTCATCTGCAGAGTGCTGTGTGTGAAAGGAATGGCCTGTCCGGATCGGATCACCGTATGTTGCTTCGTTTCTACAGCTGTGAATTTTTTTTTTGGTGACGATTCTACAGCTGTGACTTGGGCGACCGCGCACTCACGCAGTCACGCACTACGGGTCTACGTCTCAACCGGTGCGCCGCACGCGACGGACGTACGTATTATATTAGCACGACCACGACCGATATGCACGCGAGACGCGAGTCGTGCGATTTTGACGACGCTCCTTTTTGCTGTGAGCCCGCTGAGCAGCTAGCTAGGTGCGCCTCTTTGCTGCCCGTTGCTTGCATGTCAGGAACCACCTGCCAGGTGGGCCTAGGCCAGACTGGTGCTCTAGCTACGAAAGGAACCGGATGAGGTCAAGGAGCGGCATCAAACAAATCTTCAGAACAATTACCTTACCTTTACCTATACCTTAGTTTACTGTTCTTCTTCCCCCAACCCTCTTTTCCACTCTGTATCCGGTTGCTTGCCACTTGAATCGAGTTATCGGTTGGCAATCCCAATTAGGTTACTAACAGTTTCTGGTGCGACAACTACCGCGTGTGCATCGCTCAGCTCAATGCTAGCTGCGTCACCAGATAGGCAAGATATACTAGTACTATACGGCACCAGAACGACCAACGTGTTGCTGCTGCGGCCGTACTTCCAGCTACTGGGCGACGGGCCCCGCGTCGCTGACTCGCCACCAATGCATGCATCTCATCTCAAGCGGACGCGTTTGCTTGCGGTTGTGGCCGTGTTCAGATGCAAAAATGCCGGCCCAATCGGGTACTGTTGCTACAGTGTTCCTGTCGGAAAATTGTAGCAACTTTTGTTTTTTAATGCAAAAAATTGTCTAAAAATTAATTAATTAGACTTAAAATGTTCGTCTCGTAAAGTACAATAAAACTGTGCAATTAGTTTTTGATTTCATCTATATTTAGTACTTCATACATTTGCCGGCATTTTGATGTGATGGAAAATCTTTTTTTTGTATAGTAAAATTTAGGGAAAGAATTTGGGATCTAAACCAGACCTGTATTAATGCGGGATGCGCGCAGCGACTCGGAAACGCACGCCACCACCAGCCGCATGCCTGCTGCCTGCCGGGCAGTGCCAGCCAGTTCATCCATCCGCCGTGGACGGAGCGACCTCGGCCCCACGTCGATCTCGTCCGTCCGATCGAGAGGTCCCAGCCGGCTAGGCCCCGTTCATCTGGCTTATAATTCGTCTTATTCAGCTTGTTTTTTCAACCAAACCGTATTTTTCTCTCACAAAAAATCAGCCAACGGTATTTTTCAGCCGGCTTATAATTCCAGCTGAACGACTCCTGGGTTCAATGAATGCACTCTTCTCATCACGCTCTGGTTATTTATTATTTCTCCATTCCTGTGCAATTATGAACCGTTGGCAGCAAAGTCGAATATCCGCATCTCACCGCAGAAACAAATCTGTAGCGTAGCCTCCGTCCAAAGTCCAAACCCACAAACCATCTGTACAGTAGCTACACTGATACTGTTATCGACCCACAGATCGAGCACTAGTAGATCGAGTTTTTGTTGTACCATCATTACGAATACTTTTAATACAACGAAGGATTTTTGTATTTAAATTTTAGAAATAAATAAATTACACATATCCCATGTCCTAAAAAGAATGCAACTAAGAATAAGTACTTTTGTTCGGGTGCATAATTTGAATTTGCAATATTTTGTGGATAGAGATAATATCTTTGTATATATTTTTAGTCAAACAAACATCCGTACGATAGTACTCTTTCCGTTCTAAAATATCTGTTATTTTTGCTTAGAAACAACTTTGACAAAATATATATTAAAAAATATTAATATTTATGGTACATAATTGATATCATGGGAAAGATCTTTGAATCTAGTATTTTAATAAAAATTTTTAGAGATACAAATGTTGCACGTATTTTCTACGAATCGAGTCAAACTTGTGACACGGAAACTAAAAGCGACACATAATTTGGGACCGAGAGAGTACCATTCTACTAACATAGTATAATAGTATGATCATAGTCAGAGTATACTTGTACTACACTGTCACGCGTACACCCTCTAATGCAAAATAAGTACATTTTTGGATATGCACAAATATAGACAAACAAAAGAAGTGCATTTCTGAGTATGTCTCCATGGAACGGAGGGAGTATACAACTTAACGATACTACTGTACCATCCAATCTCTGGAGTCTAGAATATTCGGGACGTACGTTTACAGTTTTTCACATCACACCGGTACGTGCTGTGGACGCGCATACAGCACCCAGCTTTCTCCCCCTGGTAGTGGTGGCCGGTGTCCCACCACCAGTCTGGAGAGGCAAAACCAGCTAGCCCCTAGCGGTTTCACCTTCTTCCGTCCAAACCCGGTGGCGGCTAACACCCATGAGGCTATCCGCACTGATGGACATCTATATTCATTCTTTAAGATTCTCTCCTCTATACTCAATTCTTTCACACACATCAATTCTCTATATCATCCTCTATTCAATCTATCCACTGTGGGACTCACTTGTCACTTTATCTAAATATATCTATGTGTGATCTAGTTTTGAAGGATTTATTGAGACGAATTTAATGATGCAATCGAAATTTAATTTGGATTTTTGGTTTGTGAGTTATAGCATTTTTTCTTTGTTTATCTAGTGGGGCCCGCCACTGTCCACTGTAGAGTAAGCACTGTATCACTCTAAATATAGAGTGAGAGAAAGGATAGAGTATCGTTTTAGAGTACCCAGTACAACAGTTTTTACTCTATATTCGTACTCTAAAGCTTTAGAGTATCCTTTAAACTACCACAGTTAGTCTGAGGCCACGATGACCCACCCGCAGCGCCATCGCCACAGCGCACAGCACCTGACGATCTCACCTGGCCTGGGGCGAATTTTTTTTTTATTTTTAGCCCAAATTTGAAACAAATTTTAAATTTAACCCGTCTTTCAAAAAAATTTTAAATCTAACCCGTTTGGCCCCGCCACCATGCATGGCGGGGCAAATGCACTGAACCCCGCCATGCATGGTGGCGGGGTACAGATCCGACGTGGCAGGGGTGGCAGACCACCTCGCCAGCGTGGCAGGGGTGTACCCCGCCATGATCCATGGCGGGGTATACCCCGCCACCGGCCACGGCGGGGCGCGGCTTAAATATAAGGTAATATTAGTTATTTAGTTATTAGGTAATATTAGTTATTAAGTTATTTAGTTTGGTAACGATGATTTGTTATTGACGACACAGTTGACTTATTAGGTAATATTAGTTATTTAGTTAGTTATGTAGTAATTAGTAGTACCATAATGGTCATTTAATAATGAGATGTCAAATCGTTTTGTAGATGGATTACGGTGTAAGAGTTTTTTACGGAGGAAGTGTTAGGAGAGAGGATTGCCAGTTTGAGGATATGTATGAAGAATTGGAATGGTTTGATGGCACCCCTAGTTTCCGCGATCTATGTGACCGTTTGAGTTTGAAGTTTGGCGAGGCTTTCACACTAAAGGGTAGGTTCGATGTTGGAAAGAATAGGGCACACTATGTCATGATGGACTTGTGCAACCAAGCAGAGTGGTCCCGATACAATAGGGTCATCCAAGGTTCGAATGTCGGCATGGCTGAGTTGGTGCTGGAGAATGTTGAGAATGAGGAGCCGTCCTTGGACAGTGATACTCTAGGAGATTGTGGTGTGCAGATGCAACAAACTATGGAGAGTATGGACTTGGATGGTAATTTGACGCAGGAGCGGGTTCATTCTCCTCCAGTTGGTCATATAAGCAATGATTTTGATGTAGACGAGTTTGAACAGGAGGAGGAGGAGGCGGCAGCGGAGGAAATGATTGGTGATGATGTTAGCACAGATTCGGACGATTCAGGAAATGAGGAAGGAGGTCCCCATGCCATGCGAGCATCGGTTGAAGCCATGCCCTCTGGAGGTGCACCTGCCATGTGTACACCAGTTCGTGGCATGCCCTCAGGAGTACCGCTTGAGGTACTTCATGGCATGGAGAGTCAGGGCACCTTAGCCACCGGTTATCCAGATGATGGAGTGCAATATGAAGGATGGAGCAGGGTTAGGGAGGCACAACAATACGTTGCACCACCCTCTTATACATCGGCAGAGCTTACACAGCTGAGGGAGGCTGGCTTGCCTTTTACCGGTGTTCCAAATTATATCGATGTAAGTATGTCGCATATGGCATTTTGTGACACGGGTTTGCAGATGTGTAAGGAATCATTGTACAACCATAGAAATGTAATACTGAGGAAGGGAATGCTTTTTAATACGATGTCGGAGATGAAGTTGTTCCTTCAGGACTATGCTGTGTATCATCATAGGCCTTACACGGTTCGGCATTCCGACAAGGAGGTAAAATTCCACATATTATGTAAGGCTGGATTCCCGTGCTCGTGGAAGTTAAATGCACGAAAGAGGCGGAGTGATGGTAAGTGGAAGGTAACTTCGGTGGAACAGCCGCACAGATGCCAGACTAATGAGGGTAAAAGGTACCATCCCCAGTTAACGGCTCGGTATCTAGCCCGCCGTATATCAGGTCTTGTAGATAAGGACAACGACGTATCAGTGCCGTTCTTGCAAGAGACCATAGTCACATTTGTTGGGTATGAGGTCACGTATGGAAAGGCTTGGCGGGCAAAGCAAATTGCCCTGGCAATTCGTTGGGGTAGCTGGGAGGAAGCCTATAACAGGGTTCCACGCATTTTGCGTGCGATGGAACACTTCAACGCCGGAGAAATGGAATGGGTGAGGGAGCTCAGTTCTAGAGCGCTGCGGGAAATGGAATGGGTGAATGACCAAAAACAAGAAGTGCCCGGGCTTTTATATGGCCGGGGGTGTACCCCGCCATGCATCATGGCGGGTTAGGGCAACCCCGCCATGGATCATGGCGGGGTACACCCCTGCCACGCTGGCGAGGTGGTCTGCCACCCCTGCCACGTCGGATCTGTACCCCGCCACCATGCATGGCGGGGTTCAGTGCATTTGCCCCGCCATGCATGGTGGCGGGGCCAAACGGGTTAGATTTAAAATTTTTTTGAAAGACGAGTTAAATTTAAAATTTGTTTCAAATTTGGGCTAAAAATAAAAAAAAATTCCCTGGGGCTGCCTGGGGAACTCGGCAAAGCAAACAGGACCTCCTCGGCCCCCGCCGCTATATATACCACCCCCCTCTCCACCAGTCGCCATTATTCCACCCAAGATCTCAGAAGCAAGCCGCCACGAGCTAGAGGTTTCTTCCTTGTGGTGCTGCTAGTGCTACACATAATTAGAAAAAAGAGAGAGCGAGAGAGAGGATGAGGCCGGAGAGAGGTGAGGGTATTTCGGTGAAGCTAATGGGCGGCGGCGGACCACCGAGCCTATGGAAGACGCCGACCCCGTACATCTTCCTGAGCATCGCCTTCATGATGGGCGTCATCGCGGTGGCGCTGCTCGTGCTCATCTGCACGCGCAAGAAGGCGTCATCGTCGTCCGACGAGAAGGCGGCCGCAGCGGCGCGAGCGCTCGTGCCGCTGGACCGCGAGCCCAAGGTCGTCGTCTTCATGCCCGGCGACCACGCGCCGTCCTTCCTCGCCAGCGCCAAGCCGCTCGGCGGTGACGGCGCGGCGGCAGTAGTCTAGGCAGGGGAGAGGACGAGACAAGGCTACCCCGCGTGGCGAGAACCGAGCGACGCGCGGGGGCAATTTTGTGGATAGTTTTCTTTTTTTCGTTTGCTTGAGAGGCGGCCGGCGGGTTTTGAAATGAAATCAGTGAAACGAAGTTTGGTTTGGTTTGGTTTGTTTCGGCAAAAGCTTCCATCTTCAATAAACGCGTACGGCGTTTTTTTGGTTTGGCTGCGTGTTCAGTTTGTTGGATCCAATCGATTGTGCTTAGAATTCTGTAGGATCTTTTGTTCTGCGTCGACCATGCTTTATTTGTTCGTCCGTTAACGGTACATACGAGATGACACGACACACACGCCATCACAGCGGCGAGGAGCCTCGGCGGTACCCGATAGGTGTTTCCTCCGATCCGAGTCAGACTGACGGCCGGGCCCTTCAGTAGTGATTCATCTGATAAATAGAGTTTATTAGCGCAAGGAAATCGACTTGCAGTAGCTAGCTTGGTGCCAAAATTTCTCCAAATGAAAAAGGGCGCCCGGCCTGACCGAGCGGCACAAACATGGCGTCGTGAACTGAGGCCGCCATTGTCGCAAAAAAAAAAGAAGAAGAAGAAGAACAGAGGCCGCCATCACCGTATCTCAAGGGACCAAGCTTTTCGTAAATAAACCAATGACACAATTGAATAAGTTTGATGACCTAAATAATCGATTTGTAAGTTTAGGGATGGAATAAAACAACCAAACAAGTTGACGATCTAAATGAGGTTAGTTTAGATACTGATATAACATAACCAGACAAGTTTAAGGGCCGCCTGTGCATTTTACTCTTGTTATATAAATTATGATCAGAAGTTTTATATAACAAATTATGTATATAAACTTTTTGCATTTAAGTTATATTTGCAATTCTTACAAATTGTACACATAAGTTTTGTATAAGAAATTATGTTCACAAGTTTTGTATAACAAATTGTGTATAAAGGTCTTTTACACATTATGTATACTGCTTTATTGATTTTTTTCTCTTGCCCTTTTTTTCTCGACAAGTTATATATGCATCACTTGTTTTATTGAACTTCTTTTATACAACTTACAACCACAAATCATGTATGTAAATTTTACATGTCAAGTTATATACGTAACCTTTTCTTTTCATGGCATCTCATGAAGAAAAAAAGCGGGTGGGTACTGAATTAATCCAAGTTGCTACAGCTGTTGCGTCCCAAGTTATATTATGAGGAAAACAAGCACTAATTGTGACGCCTCTTCCTAAAAAGTGACGTATTTTTTAGTCACCCTTTGTTCATTCTTTTTTTTTTCAGGGAAGGTGCGCTTTTCTTCAACCTTCAAAATCGATAGTTTTCTATCTGCAAGGTGTGTTGGACGTTTAGAAGATTGGTGCTTAGTTTCAATTTTTTGACAAGGATTTTATGCAAATTTTTTTACTCTTGCCTTAGATAGTTTCTAAAATTAAGGGTATTATCAAGTTTTCTCTGCTATGAACATTCTCATCGTTATTGTAATTTTCATTCAAATTACCTTCTTGTAAAGCCATCATTCATTTATTTCCCCACCCAAATTTACCCAATTTTTCTCATGGGCTAACTATTTGGTTGGCCAATTGAGAAACAAAAAACATGCCAACAGATAAAAAGTTTAGCATGCCAAAATTGAACAAAAAAAAGTTCATGGAGAAAGAGCGAGCTTAGGTCCACTTGTCTTACTGTGACATTAATTAATGTAGCTAATGCGCGCGGACAAAAGAGAAATAGAAAAGCGTAAACACCCAAAACTAGAAAGTGCAGAGACAGAGCAAGTACAATAACGGGTGTATCAACTACCATATCAGCTTATTGGTTGAGCTATATTAGAGAGATGAGCAAGCTTGTCGCTTTGCCATCTACCAATTGTACAAGCACTCGAAGGCTCACATTTTTTTAGATAAAGGAATACAAATATTCTGGTCTCCCCCATCCAGGTGTGAATGAATATAACAGTCCGGTACATAAAAGCTGGTTCTTAGACCTAGTTCCATGGAGCAGAAACAAGATTAAACAAGACTACCAAACGTGGCCAGTCCAAACTAAACCGAATCAACTGAAACCAAACAACTAAGAGGCACAACCCTCGATCCTTCTCTGATGACGCCAACCAAGTTCCCCAAACACTTGTAACATCAGTATTTCCAAGCGCTTGCACCCATCCTTCAATGCTCAACAATAACCAATGCCTGATTTAGTAAGTCCCTCCTAAAGATTACCTGCAAGCAAGAATTGGAACATTTTTTGTTGAACACTGCATCATTTCTATTCAATCACAAAACCTAGCAAATTGCTGCTAGCCCCACTATGACCAGATCCATCAATCTTGGAGCAAAGCTCCTTATCCAAGCACCAAACATATGAGCCATCCCATTAGGTGGTTGAAGATAAAAAGCAATTGGCAAGGAATTCCACACAGATCTAGCCAAGCGACAATCAAAAGAAATGTATGTTTAACCAAAGACTTCCAGATTATTATAAGCAGACATTCCTTATTACGGCTAAACAGACATCTTCATTTAATAAGGAATGTGTTTAGCCTTAACAAGTAGAGCACTGAAGATTGTTGCTTTGAACATCTAGATGAAGAAAAAAATAATAGGCTTTGCTTTTTCTTTTGTCTGGGTGTCCTACTCTCTCTTTTATTTGTTCTTTATAAGAAGTTGACTGTGTAATTTTACAAAGACCGAGAATACTTTCATTTTCTATATAAAAAATGTCCGGCAACACCCTACATATAGCTTTGGCCAAACAAAATTACTCCATCTATTCTAAATTATAATCTAATTTGACTTGTTGTGGAAAAGAAAGGAGGATCAACGATCTACTGTTGGCCCGATTCTACAAGAGCTTGAAGATCTCAGTCGTGCTGTTGATGAATTTTCTCTGTCTTATGTTAATAGATCTTGTAATAAGGTAGCTCATGTTTTAGCTAAATAGGTCACTAGTATACATTGCTTGGAGAGGTGGCGTGTAACTCCGGCGTGTGTAAGTGACGTTGTGTACTCTACAAGGCTTCAGCCGGCTGAGAAGTCGCAAAAAAAAGTACATCGATTTTGTTACGAACTTAAACGTAACACCCTAGATTTTTCAGAATTACAAAATAGTTAAATATGATTTATTGTGTAATTGAGTGTGCATTTAAATATAGGGAATAATAAATTTTTTTGTGAAATTAAAATTAATCATAAGGTTAGCAACTTGTTTTTGCACTCATGCTGTTGCATTATATTTTGTGTGATGACTGGTTTTATTCAAATGCCAAAATGATTTAAAAATCTCTTGAAATTGGATTTGGAAAATCAATTTAGGAAATAAGAAGGGGATTCCTATTCATTTTCCCTCCCTCCCTCCATTTCGGCCCGTTGGCCCGTTTCCTTTCAGGCCACTCGTCTTCCCCTCTCCTTCCTTTCTCCCTTGTTGGGCCGGCCCGTCGGCGCTGGAAACTGCCACTGCCGCTCTCTCCTTCCTTCCCGCTGCGGCTGACCGCCCGGGCCCGCTTGTCGGCGCCCTCCTCAACATCCAGCCGATCCCTCCCGTTTCGCTCGCACTTGCCGCAACCGTCTCCGCGCCCACGATCTCCGTGCGTGGGAGCGTCTCCGCGCCCCGCGCCCGGCCTTCAAAGGGGAGCGCGACCCCGCCTACGCCTTCCCTTCTCCAGTTTCTTTTCACTCGCACTCGCTAGAGTTTCCCAGAAAAACCGCGGCGGCAACCCACCGGAGTCGCCGTCCGTCGTCTCCGCGTCGCCATCGACTCCGAGCCGCCCTCGTCTTCGTTTTGTCGCTCGGTGAGCTTCACCCCGCTCCCCTCTTTCTCCCCATCCACCTCCCGTGTCGAATGGTGGCTTCTAGGGCCGTTTTACGCGAGCTCCGGCGAGCTCCTCCGCGGCCGGCCATGGCGGGTGCCCCTCGGTTCTTTCTCCGGCCGCGAAACGCATCTCATTGAGTTTGCCCTTGTCTCCTCTCTCTCTCTCTCTGTGCCTTTCATTTGGTAAACCATGGCCTCTAAGGCCTTAGCCAAGTGCGCCGGCGAGCTTCTCCCCACGGTCATCCATGGCGAGCCCATGCGAGGCCTTCCCCGCATGTGTAGATGCGCTCTATCGAGGTCGCCTCTCTCTCATCTTTCTTCCTATGCCCGTGGAGTTGAAAATAGTGCACTGTAGAGCCCGGACGGGCAAAGCTGGCGAGCTCTTCACCGCCGTCAATGGCAGCGCCGCCGCCTCCACCCCTAACTCCGGCGGCCCTGTTCCCCTTCTCCCTCCCAGAGCTAATCGTCGCCGTTCATCTCTAATCCTGTGGCTCAGGATCACCCATACCCCTTCGGTGGGAATTTTGTTAAAGAAACCCCTAGTTATCTATTATTTGAACCCGCCGTCCTTGGCATATTCCCAAAATACACATTTCCATTTTGAAGACGTAGTTTCTTCGGTTTAAATGAAAAATACGTTTTCAAATTAATTACAGATTTGCCACTGTAGTAAAACACTTATAAAATCATCGTTTTAGCTTCGATTTGATCCGTTCAACTTGCGTTAGTTTTATAATTTCATGATCTACGCAATAGTGCTACTATTAGACCTATTAGGAGCTTTTGAATTTCTCGATTAAGTCTAGTTTAATAGCTAGCTTTTGGAATCATAAATAGCTCGTAACTTGTGCATTGTAACTCCGTTTTTTGTGCAATTCACGTCATTATGATCGTAGCGAGACGTAGATGATTTTGGTAAACATTTTATATAGTTTTATTTATTGTTGGTGTACTGTTCTAATCGTAGTCATGTTTTGCTTGTATGTCTGTTCCGGACACGTACGAGGAGTAGCAGGACCAGCAGCAGTTCGTGAACCAAGGCAAGTATAGCATGGGCCTACCATGTTGTCCTATTCATTATATAATATACTCATTATGCATGTGTCTAATATTGCTCGACTATAAGGACTTCCTAGCTAATTGATGACCTGTACCTTGATCCCTATGGGTTTTATTTGCATATGGGTAGAATGCTAGTGCTCTAACTAAATATGATCTACACTATGACTGATGGAACCAATGGATAAATATGATGGTAACAGTGGAACTATAGGGTAAAGGTGCAGATGATGTTGATCATGTTGCCCTAAACCCTCCGTAAGGACTTATCTGTAGGGCAAAAGCTGGGACATACAGTGCAACCATGAGAGTCATATGGCTCTGACTTTAGCTCAGTAATAGGATCTTTTCTAGCTTGTTAGAGGTTACCCCAAAGGGTGCAAGAGGGGCTTGCCACTTTGGGTATAGAACTGCCTCTGTTCTGATGTGTATAGCCTGCGGGAATTGTGCCATCGAAAGGGGAGTTCTCTATATCTGCCTGCCGAGAAAACTTCGCGGCCCTAACATGTTAGAAGAGGCCTATGGAAGGCTTCATAGTGTACCCTGCCTACTCACCTTGGGAGTGTTAGGGGGTCGACGGGCCCCGGGCATATGGGCAACACGACTCACGGGTAAAGATACACAACCTCTGCAGAGTGTTAAAACTGTTATAACAGCCGTGCTCACGGTCACAAGCGGCCCAGAAAACTCACAGAATAACTGGTTATTTGACATATGGAGGACTTATGACGACGATGATGAGATTATACTGATGCTCAATTACTCTCCTTAATTCTAGTTGGTGATCATGTGGGTTAAACGAGAGCTTAAGCATAACTTAATAATAATAATTAATAATGAAATGTTGATCTATTAAAAGTGCTAACTGCTGTCAACCGTGTCTATCCTTTTTGAGCCTCATGAATCCTCATACTATACTTGCGGAGTACGAGTGTACTCACACTTGTTATTATTTCATTTTTGGATAAAAATCCTGGATGGGTAACAGATGACAGTTTCTACGAGGATTTCCCTGAAGAATTCTAGGTTTGGGTCAACCAGTCGGCCTTCCCAGTAGAGCAGATACTTCGTTTGAGAGTGTTATTTACTTTTCCATTTGTTATGTTAAGAACTATGTGATGTAATATCGTGATGTATGTACATGGTGATGATACTTTTGTTAATTTGTCGGCTTATGTGTGTCACTATTCATGGGGCGCACATAAGATGTATGCACTCTATATTGTCCTTTAATTGGAGTGTGACAAATTGGTATCAGAGCCGTGTCGACTGTAGGACGCAAACCTAGATAGAAATGGTCGTTTCTAGGATTTTGGTTTTATTTATTTACTTGCTACTATCTCAATCTTGGTATTTTATTAAAATTTTATGCTCTATTCTTTATTCTATTGCATAAAATATTGACTTTGATAATATTTTATATCAAAACTATAGATGTCTCATCTCAGTGCAGCTACCTACGTCGCCCAGTTCACTCCAGCAGCACCTGCTCCACCAGCACCACCAGCAGTACCACCAGTGGTGCCAGAGGTCGTCCACATCACCGACGACGAGGAGGAAGAACTCATGGAAGTAGAGGCATCTTCAGCTACTGCATCAGATGAACCCGCTTCGACCCCCGTGGCCTTACCCATCCCACCAGTGGATGCGCTAGTCCCCCTGCTACACCTCCACCAGCTTCCCAGGCCGCTTCTGCACCAACACCAGTGCCTTCCCCCAGCTGCTCCAGAGGAACCAGAAGAGATGGGGTGGACCACCAGAAACAAGTTTAAGGAAGCCTCCGAGGATGCCCATTACCAAAACCTCCTCACCACCATGTTGGCCGAGTACTACCCAGATCTTGCTGCTTTGATGAAGTACTACTGCGCAGATCACCAGCTTCCAGCAGAGGCGACATACTGGAAGACCAATGTGATCATCACCGCCTGGAACAACACCGACCAATCCCAAGATGTCGTTACTACCCACAGCCACCGGTCCAGGCGTGCCAGCGCCTACGACAGCATGGAGGATGCCGCGCAGGAGGCGTACCTACACTATCATGGCCGCCAATTTGAGGACATGCAGGGTAATCGCTACAGGTTTCTTCCACGCTACGACCCGGTGGAAAAGACATGGGCGGTGTTGGCTCCCTCAGCTTCTGATCCAACCATGGACACCACAGTGAGGCACCTCAGCGCCATGCAGGAGGCCAACGAAGCACTCAAAGACGAGCTTCGTGCGGCGCAGAAGTCTGAGAAACGCCTTCAGAAACAGATAGATGAGATGGCCGTTCAGCTAGGACAGCCTACCATATACAAGAAGAAGGCCAGGGTATTCACCATGGTGGATTGCGCTCCTTAGATGCTTGCAGCCCCGTCACAATAAATACGTTCTAGATCGAGAGTCATGTTAAGTTTATGTTTGTAGTGTGAACAATTAGTTGTATTGTTGGTTGTGTTGATGAACTTGATATGATTTGGAGTTTGTGTGATTGCTGGAACAGTATGGGCTTCTCCACATGTTCTTTTTATCAAAACCTTAAGTTAGTATTTGTTTAACTTAGTTGGGGTTTAAAAGTTCGCATCACTGCTGTACAGTTTTTCAGCACAGTCTGCAATGTTTACCTCATATCTCTAAATCTCTGCATCCAAAAATTATGAAATTTTTGTGGAAGGAACTAGACTTGTGTATCTTTTATTTCTCGCTGGAATCACCTCATTATCAGTTTTGGTTTAAGAGATATGCCTGCTACAATCTGGCAAGTCTGTATAGTCTGTAACTTAGAACAAAAATTGTTTAGCTCAGTTTTTGATGATGTTGCCATCAGAATCTGTGAAAAAGTTATATATAAAAGTTGTAGCAGACTTCTTAAGCTTTCCAACGATGTATTCCACACCTCTTTTGCATCTCTGAAACTCAAGTTATACTTCAATTTCTGATCTGCTGTTGTAGACACCCATCCAGAAATTTTCAGCTATGTTATTTACCTTTTGTAAATAATTTGTAAATTTTTAGAAGATCTCTAAAAGTTTGCACATTTGCTTGGAAGCAGATGGCTGCCAGAGGAGGACGTGGCCGAGGCCGTGGATGTGGTCGTGGACATGGTGCTCTCGTGGATCCACCTCCGCCACCGCCGATGACAATTGAACAATTGATGGCAATGCAAGCACAGCTCATGCAGACAGTGATGGACCGTCTCGGTGAGCAACCAGCAGGAGCACCCCCACCTGTGTAGGTCCGTGACAAGCGTGGTGAGTTTCTGAAAGGACGCCCACCCATGTTCACACATGCCTCTGAGCCCATGGAGGCTGATGATTGGTTGAGAGCTGTAGAAAAGTAGCTAAACATTACACAGTGTAACGACCTGGAGAAAGTCTTGTACGCCTCAGCCAACTCCAAGGAGCTGCTCAGGATTGGTGGGAGTCATTCCAGTATGGACGTCCAGAGAATGCTCCAGAGATCATATGGAATGAGTTCACGGAGAACTTTAGGTCCTATCACATCCCTGAGGGACTTATTGAACTGAAATAAGAAGAGTTCTGGGCTCTCAAACAAGGGTCCATGTCTGTGGCGGAGTACCGTGACAAGTTTGCTCAACTGTCGCGATATGCCCCGGCTGAGGTGGCCAGAGATTCTGACAAACAGCGTCGTTTTCTGAAGGGACTGTATGATAGACTCCAACTGCAGCTGATGTCCAACAAGTATGCCAATTTCCAAGAATTAGTGGATCGTGCCATTGTGATAGATAACAAGCGTAAGGAAATGGACCTCAAGAAGAGGAAGCTCCAGGGACAGGCGTCAGGTAGCAACACTCGCCCGCGAGCTTTCCCACAACAAGGTTTTCCACAGAGAAACCAAGGGCCACCCAACCATGGAACAGAGGCCAGTACTCCTAGAGAAACTCGAACCAGCAGCGTCCTCAGTACCCACAGCAGTTTGGCAACCAGAATTAGCAGCGCCCCCAGCAACATCAAGCTAGCAACCAGGCACCACGTCAGGGAGTGCCCAACAATGCCCCAATCAAGAGTGGCACTCCAAGCAACCCCAATGCATGCTACAACTGTGGAGAGGTGGGACACTATTCGTACCAGTGCCCAAAGAAGCAGAACCGACAGGCCCCGCAGAACCAGCAGAGTAACCAGAGGCCCAACGCTCAACCTCCGTTCACCAGCAAGGTGAATCATGTGTCGTCTGAATCAGCTCAGGAGGCGCCTGAGGTTATGCTAGGTACGTTTAGCGTCAACTCCATCTCTGCTACCGTACTTTTCAATTCTGGTGCCTTGCATTCTTTCATATCACAAGCTTTTGTTAGAATGTATAGCATACCCCTGTGTGCCATGAAGGATCCCATGTTAGTAAATTCTCTAGGGGTAGCATGCTAGCAAACTATTAGAGCCCTTCTACTAGTATATTCCTAAGGGGTAGCTTTTAAAGTAAATCAAATTATTCTGAGAACCGCTGTGATTGACCTCATCCTGGGAATGGATTGGATGAAGCAGCACAGAGCAGTGATACAATGTCAGGAGAAATCCATTGTTGTGATAGCTCCAAGTGGTGATAGAATTTGTGTCGAAGTGGAAGTGCAAGCTCAACCAACCACCACTGTCAACCAGTTGAGCGATGTTGCCAACTAGGAGAATCAGGTGGTGGATGAATTTCCAGATGTGTTCCCCGATGAACTGTCAGGTATGCCACTCGATCGCAACATCGAATTCCTTATCGAGCTTTTACCTGGAACTACACCCATAGCTAAGAGACCATATAGAATGGGGGTAGATGAATTAGAAGAACTAAAGAAACAAATTAAGAAATTACAAGAGAAATGTTTCATTCATCCTAGTTCTTCACCTTGGGGAGCACCTGTTATATTTGTTGATAAGAAAGATGGCACACGAAGAATGTGTGTTAATTATAGGTCCCTTAATGAAGTCACAATCAAGAACAAGTACCCACTCCCTAGAATTGATGATTTATTTGATCAGCTGAAAGGTGCTTGTGTGTTCTCAAAAATTGATCTCCATTCTGGATATCACCAACTAAAAATTCGTGCATCTGATATACCTAAGGCAGCATTTACTACCAGATATGGCCTTTATGAGTATACAGTGATATCTTTTGGACTGATAAATGCACCTGCATACTTTATGTATCTGATGAATAAAGTATTCATGGAGTACTTGGATAAGTTTGTAGTGGTATTCATAGATGATATCCTAATATTCTCCAAAAATGAAGAGGAACATGCTGAACACTTAAGACTAGTCTTACAAAAACTCAGGGAACATAAATTGTATGCTAAAAAGAGCAAATGTGAGTTCTGACTGAAAGAAGTATCTTTTCTGGGACATGTGGTCTCTAATGGTGGAATAGCCGTAGATCCCAGTAAAGTGTAGGATGTGTTAAATTGGAAAGCCCCAGCCAATGTTAGTGAAATCCGTAGCTTTTTAGGATTGGCTAGGTACTATAGGAGATTTATTGAAGGGTTCTCTAAGCTAGCTAAGCCTATGACAGCCCTACTAGAGAAGAATGCCAAATTTGTATGGTCAAACAAATATCAGGCTAACTTTGAGGAGCTAAAGAGAAGGTTGACAACAGCCCCAGTGTTGACCTTACCTGATTTAAGTAAAAGCTTCTCTATTTATTGTGATGCATCTCGCCTAGGTCTTGGATGTGTGCTTATGCAAGAAGGAAAGGTGGTGGCATATGCATCCAGGCAGTTGAGAAGGCATGAACTGAATTACCCAACACATGATTTGGAATTAGCCGCAGTTGTCCATGCCCTGAAAATCTCGAGGCATTATTTGATCGGACATAAGTATGATATCTATACTGACCACAAGAGTTTAAAATATATTTTTACTCGGTCAGAGTTGAACCTAAGGCAACGTCGTTAGTTGGAATTGATTAAAGATTATGATCTAGAAGTGCATTATCATCCTGGAAAGACAAATGTTGTTGCTGATGCACTTAGCAGGAAGAGCTATGTGTAACACTCCGGTGTTACGCAAGCATTTGTATTGCAATCATGAGCACAACATGTCATGGCATTCATAATTATATGTGCTTAGGGTGTACCTTTAATAAAATAAAAATGTGGAAACTAGTATTGCATAACATGTTGTGATAATGTGCTAATGACATTCATCAAATTTATGCAACTATAAATTTCATATCACTTAGAATTATAGGTGAAATTTTTGGAGCCACTAAATCACTCAAAGTTTTGTCAAAGATTTGTTTTAAAAATGTTATTTAAAAATATTCAAAAATTCTCCCTAAATTAGCTTTTATTCTAAAAATCAAATTCTGTTGAGAATTTTTAGTTGGCCCCTTAATCAAAGTTGTAGAGGATTAAATTCTAAGCAACTTTTATTTTTGGGTCATTTCTAGAAAATGTCTTTTTCTTGCTCAAAATGAGGTTTGAAAACTATATTTGAATTTTGTTTGAAATTAGAAATTTGAAAAAAAAATCAAATCCTACCTTAAGCAGGCCGCCGCCCCGGTTTCGGCCCGCGACTGGAAACGGCCCGCACCACTCCCGCGCGCGCGCCCGCGCCCCGCCTCGGCCCGGCCCGCGTCCGCTCGACCTCCTCCTCCTCTTCCCGCTCGCCCGTGCCTCGCTGTTCGCCGCGGCAGAACGCGCCTGCCGCGTGGCGGCCGCATGCCGGCGACGCCCTCGCGTGGCCGCCCGTGGACCCCGCGCGCGCTCCGCCTCAAATCTCCGCGCGCGTCCGGTCTCCATCCCACTCGCCACTCGCTCGCTCCCTCTTTCCCTTCCTCCGGAGAAAACCGAGCGGGAGCGCCGCTCACCACCGCCATCCTCGCCTTCACCGCCGTGTTCCGACACCGGTGGACCACCATCGTTCGATTGGTCGTGCACGAAGCTCCGCCACCTTCTCCTCTCCTCCGAACGGACCTCCGTTTGCCTTGTTCGCCTGCGGTAAGGCTCAATCGAGCTCTTTCCGCCGCGCCACCACGACGGGGCCGCCGAGCTTGTGCTCCGCCCACCATCTTCCTCGCTCCCTCTCCATCCCCCTGAGCTTCTCTCTCGAGTTCGCTACCTCCTCGTGAACACTATGCGCGCGCTCGCTGGACGGGTCGTGGCCGGAGATGGCCGTTGGCCGTCGGCCACCGCCACGGCGTCGTGGCTCCGAATGCCGACGAGGACGCCCTGTCTCCCCCCGTCGGTCGTCACTGGGCCACGCCCTGTGGGCCGCGCCTCCGAGCGGGCCTGCTCGCTCTTTCCCCGCGCGCGTGACTCAGGCCGAAAACGGCTGCAGGCCGGTTTATTTCCACGGGCCGGCCCAGTTTCAATAATAAAAATCGTTTTCTGTTTTCTTTTATTATTCATGATGAAAATAATGTGGAAAAATGTTTTTGTATTCATTTGAGCTCCAAAAATTGTAAAATAAATTTCTATGAACTCATTGGAACCAGATCTATAATATAAAAATATTTTATGTCATTTTTGGGATACTTTTTTGTAGAGCTTTAATTAATTCTTGATATTGCTGATATCTTGTAAAATGGTTAGTAAATTCTATATGTATTAGAAAAATATGATTTCAAGTTTGTTAATCTTCTTATATCGTGTACTTCTTAGAAAAAATATGTTTCATGCATGTGCTGTGGAAAACTTTGGAGAAGTAGTTCAAGTACCTTTAATGGCTGATTTTTGTTATTTTTGCTAGAGAGCAAATTTTGTATAAAACATGCATGAGATAATTTTTGTACAGTCATTATATTCCATGAAGACCCTAGGAAAAATGTTAATTCTGTTGTTTGACACTTTTCATAGTACAAAGTAATTTCATGCTCATTTTTATGCTAGAGCTTGTCATTTTTGTACATGATAGTTTACTTATTCAAATGTCATGAAAATTTTATGGTAGTCTGTTTAGGGTAGTATTATGCTACTGTAATTTTCTTAGATTTTTAGGAGCATCAAAAATATATGTTGCTATTCAAACCTATTATTATTTAGGGTTTAAGCAAGTGTTGCTTTAAGTGAGATTAAGAAATTATTAAAGCTTTGGTGTATCTTTGAAGCATTTCATAAGATATGTTAACTTGACATGTTAGTAGTAGAAGAGAATGCAGTAGATGACATGTGCTTGTAGTGTATAGTTTCTTGGATGATGTTGACTTCCTTGCATTTCAACATATTCATTGCATTCATCTCCTTCGATGCACGCTTGCATAATCACTTACGCGCATTGCATCATACAGGATCGCAAACCGAGAACCCAGTCGTCTTACCCGAGGAGCCAGAGGAGCAGCTCGAGGTGCAGCAGCAGGAGGTGACAGAAGCCGAAGAGGAGGTCGATGAAGAGCTCCCTGAGTGCCCCGACCACCGTCCGAGCTCTTTTGAGAGAGGCAAGCCCCGGAGCATTTCTCTCTCGGTTTGCAAATAATTTATTATTAACTTTTCTTAATTTGATGCATTACGTTTAGGAGTTGTTTGCAAACGTTGCTGCATTATACCTTGCTTACCTTTGTTATACTATATCCTTGTTACCCTGGTATCCGCAGTCGAGTCAATGCTTAGCTGGCTTAGACTGGTAGAAGTCGGGTGATTTCCTATCACCTGCGAGCTATAGGTGATTACCTGGATCTGCTTGGATGACTATGAAGTCATGGTATAACTAAGTGTGAAATGAATTTGAGACCGGGCGGAAACTTGCAGGGTTTCGGACTGTAGTGTTTTCCGTCTGTGTCGATTAAGGACCATCCGTTGTTGTCCCTCGGGTCATGTTGAACGCATGCCTCATATTTAGCTGGCCGGATAAAGTACCTTCCGACCGCGAAACTGGGAGATTATTCGGGCCGAGTGGATTGCCCGCAACGCACTGTACCGGAGCAGTAGTGGCAGGATACGGGGGCGCGATGATAAGGCCAAAGAGCAGTCGGGCGGCCTCCGGGTACAAGTGGTTCCTGGCAAGCTCGCGACTTTACCTGAATGGTTGACTCGGTGACCAACACCTCACTTTAGCGGGTGAGTGAGATTTGTGTAAGGAATAACTTACCAGCTAGTTAATAATCGATTCGAATCGCCATCGTTCACTGGATAGTGAACACTTGACTTGAGCTACTTCATCGTAGTAATATTGATGGAACACTTGGACAGTTATATGAATTATGTCATAATGGAAGTTGTTAATGATCATTGGTTATCATTACCTGTTTAATTACATGTTACTTTAGTACAGGTGCAAATGTAGTTGACAGGTTAATAAAGATTTAACTTGATGCAAAGCTTTTGTAAAGGTTTTCCTAAATGCTAAAAATGCCTTTTTGCAAATGAGTCAGTTATCCCACCAGAAAGCCTATCATGATTCCTTGGTGTCTTTTATTTCTGGTTTATGACGGGTAAGTCTAGCTGAGTACCTTCTCGTACTCAGGGCTTTGTTCCCACTTGTTGCAGATGGGCAGATGTATTACGGGTACTGTATCAACTGCCTCTATTCTGCAATGGGCGAAGCTTAGGACCATGGGCAATGGTCATTCGCTACTTCTAGTCTGATGCTTTTGCTGGAGATGATCACAAGCTGGCACTTTATTTCAAAATGTTGTGTGTGTGCGTGATTTGAACTACCGTTTCCGCTACTTTTATTCGAACCTGGTTTTAATAACTATGTTTAAACTCCGATATATTTTATGCCGCGAACATTTATGTAACTTATGATGGTAACCGCTAAACTTAGTACGATCTTGGCTGTTATGTGAAATGGTTTGAAATCCATCGAGATTTCACGGACTACCGGGTTATACGGGCTTAAGTTTGTTAAATTGTCATTCCGTTGGATGATTTCCTACTTAATCTCGTATAATTAGTCGGTTCTGTTACAGCTGGCATCGGAGCATGGTTTAACGTGATTACTGTTCATAAGTGTATTTAAAACAAAATTATGTTTAAAAAGTATGATTTTAAAACTAAAGGTGTGCTAGTGGTCATATCCTGTATGCCCAATTAAGGACTCTAGGTGGCTATTTAAGTACTAATTTGGGGTTCTTGCACCATATTTCTCTTTCGTTGCTCATACGGCGTGCTATTGTATGAGTGCCACTTAATTGAGTGGTAATGTATGGATCAGTTACCTCTACGCTTTGGTAAGTGTGAGCTGTGAGAGCATGATCGGATACACCGCCGATCTAGGGAAAGTGCTTATATGATACTAGAATAATTACATGTTTTACACATGTTTTTATGAAAGTATCGCATGTGTGGGTGTTCCGTCCGTTGAGGCGATGCCGTCAATAGGACGATGTGTTTGGGTAGTTACTACCGTTGTACACGCAACTGGGGATTCGTGTAGAGCGTGTAGGTAGATTTACTGCTTTCATGCATTCATGGGGAATGGGCTGAAATGAATTTTCTGTAGGGACATAACAGCGTTTATCGTGTAGATCGAATTAGTTACGTATATGAGAGATCATTGTATGCCACCGAATTCATCGTTAGATGTCTTTATTTTCTAAGTTTGTGAGAGCGTAAGACTCGCGCATGCATCATATTGCCTGTATATTTCATTCATAACATGCATTCCTCCCCTTATAAAAGGATTATCCCAGTTTGATAAAAGTGACATCAACTTAAAATATGTTCTCACTGGGTAATTTAAAACTTGTGCTACAGATGGCCCGCACGAAGAAGACTGCTCGTAAGTCCACTGGCGGAAGAGCACCCCGTCACCAGATGGCCCCGCGGGAGCGCCGCAGCACGAACACTTTTCTAAGTGAGTTTGGCATGCCCACCTTGCTTTGGAGAGTGCTCCATGATGTGGGGTACCCAGAGGGTCAAGAGCCGGTGTACTCCTGGAGTGAGAGCCAGTTAGCTGAGGATGGACTTGCGGTAGTGGAAATCACCGTCCCTGCTCTTGGTGACGCGCCAGAATGGGATGGTTGGCATTTGGAGTTTGAAGGACGCACTTCAGTTGAGGGTGCAGAGGGCGCAGCCTTTCGCGTCATCCGAGACATAATGGGCAGGTTTCCTAATGAGTTGGCAGCAGCTTTGGCCGGTACTTTCCCGAGAGATGATCCTCGTGATGCCATTTGGGTGCAACCGCAAGGAAGTGCCCTGGTTAGAGGCCCAAGTGAAGGACGGGCTAGCGACAACCACACAATGAGTGCCATATATGCAGCCATCAAAGCATACCAGGGTCTTGAGAGTACCTATTGGACCTTGACTAGTCTGCGTGGCAATGACCGGCTTGAAGCAAGGAAGCAGAAGAAGAAGCAAGCACGTGCTATAGCTAGCTTGCAGGAGCAGTTGGCCGACATGAGCTTGCAGCGAGATCGGGCTCTCGAGAGAGATGAGAGTGCTATGCAGCGGGTACAGACGTTGACTCAGGCCAACAGAAATGCAGACCGCATGATGGGACAGCTAGTGTAGGAAAGGAATAAAGACTAGAACGAGAGGGACCTTCTGAGGCAGAGGGTCGAGGAGCTAGAAGGATATAATGCCAACTTGCATGAAGAGTTTCATGCCCTCTACAATGGGATGGGCCCGTATGCTCCTCTGGACGCCGCCCAGATGGACGTCGACGACGACGCCGCTACTGATGGTAGCAATGGTGATGCCTCCGACCTCGACGACGGCCCCGAGGAGTAGGCTAGTTGCCTTGCGTTAGTGATAGGCTCTGTCGCGATGGCCTTCTTTTGGTTTTCATGTATCGTGTTGTATCCTGTTCGATCTTGAGACTGGCGATCTTTTGAATCTTGGTTGTGTATGTGATGCTCGAACACATGAAAGTCCAGTGTATGTATGCTGGCAACGTGGTTGTATGGAACGCGATGTTGCATCCGAAGTAATTTAATTAGTGATGTTGTTTTAATTGGAATGTGATTATTGTGCCTCTGTTTTATTGCATGACTTGTTCTCTCCAATAAATTCAGTATGGCATGATTGTTCATTCGAATACAATTACTACCACTTCGCTCAATTATTACTTGTTGCTAAAATATGCAGATGGCAAACACTCGCCGTGCCACGTATGAGGCCGCTGAAACTGGTGGCAACGGTGCAGGGGCTGGTGGGGGTGGTGCAAACAACGTCAATCACCAGGAGCCACAGCCAAAGCCACAATTGCCCCCTCCTCCACCGCTCACTGCAGAGGTATTCTTCGCACAGTTCCTGGGAAGCCAGCGCAACGCCGAGCAGTCACAAAGGAATATGGAAGATTTTCTACGTACCATCGCTGAAAATGTTCAGAGAGGAAATAATCAAGGTAGTGGCCATGGGGTGAACCAGTACAGCAATTTCAAGGATTTCATGGACACTAGGCCACCAGTTTTCAAGGAAGCAGCAGAGCCACTCGACGTTGAAGAATGGATCAACACTATGGAAGATAAGTTTCGTGTGTTGAGGCTGACAGAAGTTCTGAAGACAGAATATGCTGCACATCAGTTACAAGGACCGGCAGGGATGTGGTGGAAGCATCACCGCACCACCTTTCCTCCCAATGCCCAGATTACTTGGAGAGAATTCACTGAAGCGTTTAGAGGAGTTTATATTCCCCCAGGGTTGGTTGAGATGAAGCTCGGAGAGTTCTTGGCCTTAAATCAAGGTACCAAGACTGTAACACAGTATCTGCATGCCTTTAATAGCTTGTGTCGCTATGCTCCAGACATGGTCAACACAGATGCAAAGAGAATTGCTAGTTTCAAGAGAGGGTTAAGTCTGAAGATGATGAAGCATGTGGGTACCAATACCCGCGCCAGGTTCAATGACTTTATCAGTGATTGTTTGAAACAAGAAAAGAACAACAACGCCTACACTGCATCCAAGAATCGCAAGAGGGTGTTTGAGTCAGGACCATCCCAGTCCAGAGTTGTCACTGCAAACCGTCTTTCTTATCATCCGTCCGCACCTGGTGCAAGGTTCCGGCCGCCACAGCATAAAACCCAGAACTACAGGGGACCACAGAAGCCGTACAAGATGGTCGTGCCGCCAGCAAAGATCACCGCAGCTGCAGAACAGAGCAACTCCAAGGGAGCTATAGGATCTGCTGGTATAGTGAAGGAGCCCTGCTACAATTGTGGTCAGCCAGGCCACTTTTCAAAGTTCTGCCCTTATCCGCCTAAAAAGAAGCAACAGACTTATACTGCCCGTGTACACCATACCACCGTTGATGAGATTCCTGAGGGAGAGCCTGTAACTGCCGGTAAGTTTC
This sequence comes from Saccharum hybrid cultivar R570, assembly GCA_038087645.1. Taxonomy (NCBI): domain Eukaryota; kingdom Viridiplantae; phylum Streptophyta; class Magnoliopsida; order Poales; family Poaceae; genus Saccharum; species Saccharum hybrid cultivar. The sequence continues at coordinate 19,086,171 of JAQSUU010000293.1, forward strand.
TTGTTAACCATCACCTTGCAGTTGTTCTATTTGATTCTGGATCCTCGCATTCTTTTATGAGTCAAGCATTTGCATGGAAGCATGAACAACTATGCACAGAATTGAGTTATGGTTATCGTATATGTTTAGCCGGGGCTGATGTGTTAACCAATAAGATGGTTAGAGGGGCAACCCTTGAGTTAGGTAGTCGGAAGTTCCGAGTGAACCTGATAGTTATGCCTGGACTAGTTTTGGATGTAATAATAGGAATGAACTGGATGAAGAACTGGGGGGCAGTCATAGATACAAGCAGTCGGTTGCTTACCCTTAAGGATCCCCAGGGAGAGGGTACTTTTCAGGTACCATTGCCCAAAAGAACAGACCTTGTGAGTGTGACCTGTGCCATGGAAGTCGTTCCTATCCACCAGATCCCGGTAGTGTGTGAGTTCACGGATGTGTTTTCAGACGAGTTACCTGGCCTTCCTCCAGATAGAGATGTTGAGTTTGGAATCGAGTTGATCCCCGGGACAGCTCCTATTTCAAGGAGACCCTATCGGATGCCTCCGGATGAGTTAGCTGAGCTGAAGAAGCAACTGGAAGAATTGCTAAAGAAGGGGTTTATCCAACCGAGTAAGTCTGAGTGGGGATGTCCTGCCTTGTTCGTGAAGAAAAAGAAAGAGGATACTCTAAGAATGTGTGTGGATTATCGACCTTTTAATGCTGTAACTATCAAGAATAAATATCCTTTGCCTCATATCGACGTTTTGTTTGATCAGTTGGCTAAAGCTAGGGTGTTCTCCAAGATAGACCTAAGATCAGGGTATCATCAGATAAAGATCAGGCCACAAGATGTCCCGAAAACCGCTTTTTCTACCAGATACGGGTTGTACGAGTATCTTGTTATGTCTTTTGGCTTAACAAATGCTCCTGCATACTTTATGTATCTGATGAATACGGTTTTCATGCCAGAATTGGATAAGTTTGTAGTTGTCTTCATTGATGACATTTTAGTATACTATGAGATTGAGAAAGATCATAAAGAGCATCTGAGAATTGTCTTGACCAGACTGAGAGATCATAAGTTGTATGCTAAGTTTAGCAAATGTGAATTTTGGTTGAAGAAAGTTCCTTTCCTTGGTCATATTCTATCTGAGAATGGAGTTTCGGTAGATCCGAGCAAAGTGCAAGAGGTTATGGATTGGAAAACTCCAACCACAGTGCCAGAAGTCAGGAGTTTCCTAGGATTAGCTGGTTACTATCACCGCTTTATCCCAGACTTCTCAAAGATTGCCAAGCTGATGACAAGTCTGTTACAGAAAGATCACAAGTTTGTGTGGACAGAGGAGTGTGAGACAGCTTTCCACACCTTGCGGAAACTGTTGACCACTGCTCCAGTTCTTGCACAGCCAGACATCGAGAAACCTTTTGATGTGTTCTGTGACGCATCAAAAACAGGATTAGGCTGTGTTCTGATGCAAGAAGGAAGAGTCATTGCTTATGCCTCCCGTCAGTTGAGAAAACATGAAATCAATTATCCGACACACGATCTTGAGCTTGCCGCCGTAGTGCATGCCTTAAAGATTTGGAGACACTATTTACTTGGTAATGTGTGCAATATTTTTACCGATCATAAGAGTCTCAAGTACATTTTCACCCAACCAGAATTGAACATGAGACAGCGAAGATGGTTAGAACTAATTAAAGATTACATTTTGAATGTACAGTATCACCCTGGGAAAGCCAATGTGGTAGCTGATGCTTTGAGTAGAAAGTCATATTGTCTGAATATGCAACCCTTACTCGAAGATGGTTTTAATCTAATGCACCCTACTGTGTTACATAGTATTCAGATCAGTTGCACCTTGGAGAGTAAGATAATAGAAGGTCAGAAAGCAGACAAAGGGATATTCCACATCAAAAAGAAAATTAAAGAAGAACCTTCAAAACACTTCAGAGTGGACGAGCAAGACATGTTGTGGTTCGACAACCGTCTTGTTATCCAAAGGATAGAGAGCTTAAGAATGAAATTATGGATGAAGCTCATCACTCTAAGTTGTCCATTCATCCGGGCAGTAGTAAAATGTATCAAGAACTAAGACCTCATTATTGGTGGACAAAGATGAAGAAGGAAATTGCAGCTTATGTAGCCAGATGTGACACATGTTATCGAGTGAAAGCTATTCACATGAAACCTGCTGGATTGTTGCAACCTTTGTCAGTACCTAGTTGGAAGTGGGACGATATAAGTATGGATTTCATCACAGGTTTGCCCACTACTCAGAAAGGCCATGATTCGATTTGGGTAATTGTGGATCGTCTTACCAAGACAGCCCACTTTTTGCCTGTCAAGACAGTTTATAGACCACCTCAATATGCCGAGAAGTATATTGCAGAGATTATGAGATTGCATGGCATACCGAAGACTATCGTGTCTGACAGAGGGTCACAGTTCACTGCTCACTTTTGGGAGCATTTGCACAAAGGTTTGGGAACGAGTCTGATTCGTAGCACTGCCTATCATCCTCAAACAGATGGTCAGACTGAAAGAGTTAATGCTGTTTTAGAGGATATGTTAAGAGCTTGTGTGTTGTCTTCCAGAGGTTCATGGGAGTCATGGTTACCTTTAGCAGAATTCGCGTATAATAATAGCTATCAAGAAAGTATCAAGATGGCACCTTTTGAGGCTCTGTATGGCCGAAAGTGTAGAACACCTTTAAACTAGATTGAGCCAGGGGAAAGAAGGTATTATGGTATTGATTTCGTGGAAGAAGCCGAAAAGAAAGTTCATATCATTCAGCAAAATATGAGAGCAGCTCAGTCACGTCAGAAAAGTTATGCGGATAAGAGAAGGAGACCCCTTGTGTTCGAAGTTGGTGACTATGTTTATCTAAAAGTCACGCCAATGAAGAAGAAGCGGTTTAGAATACGTAGGAAGCTTGCCGCCAGATTTGTAGGACCCTACAAAATCTTAGAAAGGAAGGGTCCAGTGGCTTACAAATTAGAATTACCAGAATCAATGGGTGCTATATTCCCAGTTTTTCACGTATCATATCTCAAGAAATGTTTATGCGTTCCAGAGGAAATAATTAAACCTCGAGGCATAAAACTTAAGTCAGATCTGGTGTATCGTGAGCAGCCAATTCGAGTTTTGGATTCCAAAGAAAGGGCTACTCGAAACAGTGTGGTGAAAACATATAAGATACAATGGAGTCATCATGATGAGAGAGATGCATCTTGGGAAACGGGTGAATACCTACAAAAAGCATACGAAGTTTTTTATAATAAATGGTTCGTAACTCAAATCTCGGGATGAGATTTTTATAAGGGGGGAGGGCTATAACACTCCGGTGTTACGCAAGTATTTTCATTGCAATCATGAGCACAACATGTCATGGCATTCATAATTATATGTGCTTAGGGTGTACCTTTAATAAAATAAAAATGTGGAAACTAGTATTGCATAACATGTTGTGATAATGTGCTAATGACATTCATCAAATTTGTGCAACTATAAATTTCATATCACTTAGAATTATAGGTGAAATTTTTGGAGCCACTAAATCACTCAAAGTTTTGTCAAAGATTTGTTTTAAAAATGTTATTTGAAAATATTCAAAAATCCCCCCTAAATTAGCTTTTATTCTAAAAATCAAAATCTGTTGAGAATTTTTAGTTGGCCCCTTAATCAAAGTTGTAGAGGATTAAATTCTAAGCAACTTTTATTTTTGGGTCATTTCTAGAAAATGTATTTTTCTTGCTCAAAATGAGATTTGAAAACTGTATTTGAATTTTGTTTGAAATTAGAAATTTGAAAAAAATCAAATCCTACCTTAAGCAGGCCGCCGCCCCGGTTTCGGCCCGCGACTGGAAACGGCCCGCGCCACTCCCGCGCGCGCGCCCGCGCCCCGCCTCGGCCCGGCCCGCGTCTGCTCGGCCTCCTCCTCCTCTTCCCGCTCGCCCGCGCCTCGCTGTCCGCCGCGGCAGAACGCGCCCGCCGCGTGGCGGCCGCATGCCGGCGACGCCCCCGCGTGGCCGCCCGTGGACCCCGCGCGCGCTCCGCCTCAAATCTTCGCGCGCGTCCGGTCTCCATCCCACTCGCCACTCGCTCGCTCCCTCTTTCCCTTCCTCCGGAGAAAACCGAGCGGGAGCGCCGCTCACCACCGCCATCCTCGCCTTCACCGCCGTGTTCCGACACCGGTGGACCACCACCGTTCGATTGGTCGTGCACGAAGCTCCGCCACCTTCTCCTCTCCTCCGAACGGACCTCCGTTTGTCTTGTTCGCCTCCGGTAAGGCTCAATCGAGCTCTTCCCGCCGCGCCACCACGACGGGGCCGCCGAGCTTGTGCTCCGCCCACCGTCTTCCTCGCTCCCTCTCCATCCCCCTGAGCTTCTCTCTCGAGTTCGCTACCTCCTCGCGAACACTGTGCGCGCGCTCGCTGGACGGGTCGTGGCCGGAGATGGCCGTTGGCCGTCGGCCACCGCCACGCCGTCGCGGCTCCGAACGCCGACGAGGACGCCCTGTCTCCCCCCGTCGGTCGTCACTGGGCCACACCCTATGGGCCGCGCCTCCGAGCGGGCCTGCTCGCTCTTTCCCCCGCGCGCGTGACTCAGGCCGAAAACGGCCGCGGGCCGGTTTATTTCCACGGGCCGGCCCAGTTTCAATAATAAAAATCGTTTTATGTTTTCTTTTATTATTCATGATGAAAAATATTGTAGAAAAATATTTTTGTATTCATTTGAGCTCCAAAAATTGTGAAATAAATTTCTATGGACTCATTGGAACCAGATCTACAATATAAAAATATTGCATGTCATTTTTGGGATACTTTTCTGTAGAGCTTTAATTAATTCTTGATATTGCTGATATCTTGTAAAATGGTTAGTAAATCCTATATGTATCAGAAAAATATGATTTCAAGTTTGTTAATCTTCTTATATCATGTACTTCTTAGGAAAAATATGTTTCATGCATGTGCTGTGGAAAACTTTGGAGAAGTAGTTCAAGTACCTTTAATGGCTGATTTTTGTTATTTTTGCTAGAGAGCAAATTTTGTATAAAACATGCATGAGATAATTTTTGTACAGTCATTATATTCCATGAAGACCCTAGGAAAAATATTAATTCTGTTGTTTGACACTTTTCATAGTACAAAGTAATTTCATGCTCATTTTTATGCTAGAGCTTGTCATTTTTGTACAAGATAGTTTACTTATCCAAATGTCATGAAAATTTTATGGTAGTCTGCTTAGGGTAGTATTATGCTACTGTGATTTTCTTAGATTTTTAGGAGCATCAGAAATATATGTTGCTATTCAAACCTATTATTATTTAGGGTTTAAGCAAGTGTTGCTTTAAGTGTGATTAAGAAATTATTAAAGCTTTGGTGTATCTTTGAAGCATTTCATAAGATATGTTAACTTGACATGTTAGTAGTAGAAGAGAATGCAGTAGATGACATGTGCTTGTAGTGTATAGTTTCTTGGATGATGTTGACTACCTTGCATTTCAACATATTCATTGCATTCATCTCCTTCGATGCACGCTTGTATAATCACTTACGCACATTGCATCATACAGGATCGCAAACCAAGAACCCAGTCGTCTTACCCGAGGAGCCAGAGGAGCAGCTCGAGGTGCAGCAGCAGGAGGTGACAGAAGCCGAAGAGGAGGTCGGTGAAGAGCTCCCCGAGTGCTCCGACCACCGTCCGAGCTCTTTTGAGAGAGGCAAGCCCCGGAGCATTTCTCTCCCGGTTTGCAAATAATTTATTATTAACTTTACTTAATTTGATGCATTACGTTTAGGAGTTGTTTGCAAACGCTGCTGCATTATACCTTGCTTACCTTTGTTATACTATATCCTTATTACCCTGGTATCCGCAGTCGAGTCAATGCTTAGCTGGCTTAGACCGGTAGAAGTCGGGTGATTTCCTGTCACCTGCGAGCTATAGGTGGTTACCTGGATCTGCTTGGATGACTATGAAGTCATGGTATAACTAAGTGTGAAATGAATTTGAGACCGGGCGGAAACTTGCAGGGTTTCAGACTGTAGTGTTTTCCATCTGTGTCGATTAAGGACCGTCCGTTGTTGTCCCTCGGGTCATGTTGAATGCATGCCTCACATTTAGCTGGCCGGATAAAGTACCTTCCAACCGCGAAACTGGGAGATTATTTGGGCCGAGTGGATTGCCCGCAACGCACTATACCGGAGCAGTAGTGGCAGGATACGGGGGCGCGATGATAAGGCCAAAGAGCAGTCAGGCGGCCCCCGGGTACAAGTGGTTTCTGGCAAGCTCGCGACTTTACCTGAATGGTTGACTCGGTGACCAACACCTCACTTTAGCGGGTGAGTGAGGTTTATGTGAGGAATAACTTACCAGCTGGTTAATAATCGATTTGAATCGCCATCGTTCACTGGATAGTGAACACTTGACTTGAGCTACTTCATCGTAGTAATATTGATGGAACACTTGGACAGTTATATGAATTATGACATAATGGAAGTTGTTAATGATCATTGGTTATCATTACCTGTTTAATTACATGTTACTTTAGTACAGGTGCAAATGTAGTTGACAGGTTAATAAAGATTTAACTTGATGCAAAGCTTTTGTAAAGGTTTTCCTAAATGCTAAAAATGCCTTTTTGCAAATGAGTCAGCTATCCCACCAGAAAGCCTATCATGATTTCTTGGTGTCTTTTATTTCTGGTTTATGACGGGTAAGTCTAGCTGAGTACCTTCTCGTACTCAGGGCTTTGTTCCCACTTGTTGCAGATGGGCAGATGTTTTACGGCTACTGTATCAACTGCCTCTATCCTGCAATGGGCGAAGCTTAGGACCATGGGCAATGATCATTCGCTACTTCTAGTCTGATGCTTTTGCTGGAGATGATCACAAGCTGGCACTTTATTTCAAAATGTTATGTGTGCGTGATTTGAACTACCGCTTCCGCTACTTTTATTCGAACCTGATTTGTAATAACTATGTTTAAACTCCGATGTATTTTATGTCGCGAACATTTATGTAACTTATGATGGTAACCGCTAAACTTAGTATGATCTTGGCTGTTATGTGAAATGGTTTGAAATCTGTCGAGATTTCACGGACTACCGGGTTATACGGGCTTAAGTTTGTTAAATTGTCCTTCCGTTGGATGATTTCCTACTTAATCTCATATAATTGGTCGGTTCTGTTACACTATGCCAACGGACTTCAGTTAACATTTATACCAGTAGAGTTGCTAACTGAAATTGAACATCTCAATTTGGGTCTTGTCAATAATGTAGTGGAATTGACCATAGAGCCTACATTGGAGCAAGATATACGCAAGGGTCAGTTGGAGGATGAGAAACTAAAGGAGATTGCAGAGCATGTAGTGGTTGGAAAGGCACCAGGCTTCAGGTTGGATGAGAATGGTACTCTATGGTTTAGAAAAAAAAAATATGTGTACCTGAAGTGAAAGCTATCCGTGATACGATTCTGCGAGAGGCACATGATTCTGCTTATTCTATACACCCTGGAAGCACCAAGATGTACTTAGACCTTAAAGAAAAGTATTGGTGGTATGGTTTGAAAAGAGATGTGGCTGAGTATGTGGCCATATGTGATACTTGTCAAAGGGTGAAAGCTGAACACCAAAGACCTGCAGAATTGTTGCAACCAATGAAAATACCAGAGTGGAAATGGGAAGAAGTAGGTATGGACTTCATTACTGGATTACCCCGCACTCAACACGGATATGATTTGATCTGGGTAATAGTGGATCGACTTACTAAGGTAGCCCACTTCTTGCCAGTCAAAACCACTTATAGTGGCGCAAAGCTAGCGGAGTTGTATATGAAGAGAATAGTGTGCCTACATGGGGTTCCGAAGAAGATCGTGTCTGACCGAGGAACTCAGTTTACATCGCATTTTTGGCATAAGGTACATAGTGCTTTGGGAACAAAGCTAAATTTCAGTTCTGCATATCATCCCCAAACCGATGGACAGACATAAATGACCAATCAAATTTTAGAAGATATGTTGAGAGCTTGTGCTTTACAGTATGGTACTAGTTGGGATAAGAGTTTGCCATATGCTGAGTTTTCATATAACAACAGTCACTAGAAAAGTCTCAAAATGGCGCCATTCGAAGCTTTATACGGACGTAAGTGTAGAACACCTCTATTCTGGAATCAGACAGGTGAAACTCAAGTGTTTGGACCAGATGTCCTGCGTAATGCAGAGGAACAAGTGAGAATGATTAGGGATAATTTGAGAGTAGCACAGTCCAGACAGAAAAGTTATGCTGATATCCGAAGAAGAGAGTTGAGTTTCAAAGCAGGTGACTATGTGTATTTGAAAGTGTCACCAATGAGAAATGTGAGAATATTCAATATGAAGGGCAAGTTAGCACCGAGATATGTGGGACCTTTCAAGATTCTGGAGAGACGTGGAGAAGTGGCTTATCAATTGGAACTGCCAGAAAGTTTGTCAGGTGTGCGTGATGTGTTTCATGTTTCTCAGTTGAAAAAGTGTTTGCGGGTACCAGAAGAGCAAATTCCTTTGGAAGAGCTTACTGTTAAAGAAGATCTCACATATGAAGAGTATCCGGTAAATATTCTTGAAACTGCAGAAAGAGTTACTAGGAGCCGCACTATAAAGATGTGCAAAGTACAATGAAATCGATATTCAGAAGATGAGGCTACTTGGAAAAGAGAAGAAGATCTGAGAAAATCGTATCCCTAGCTTTTTGTGTAAGCATCAAAAGATTATTACAAACAGAAATTCCTTATTACGGCTAAATAGACATCTTCATTTAATAAGGAATGTGTTTAGCCTTAACAAGTAGAACACTGAAGATTGTTGCTTTGAACATCTAGATGAAGAAAAAATAATAGGCTTTGCTTTTTCTTTTGTCTGGGTGTCCTACTCTCTCTTTTATTTGTTCTTTATAAGAAGTTGACTGTGTAATTTTACAAAGACCGAGAATACTTTCATTTTCTATATAAAAAATGTCCGGCAACACCCTACATATAGCTTTGGCCAAACAAAATTACTCCATCTATTCTAAATTATAATCTAATTTGACTTGTTGTGGAAAAGAAAGGAGGATCAACGATCTACTGTTGGCCCGATTCTACAAGAGCTTGAAGATCTCAGTCGTGCTGTTGATGAATTTTCTCTGTCTTATGTTAATAGATCTTGTAATAAGGTAGCTCATGTTTTAGCTAAATAGGTCACTAGTATACATTGCTTGGAGAGGTGGCGTGTAACTCCGGCGTGTGTAAGTGACGTTGTGTACTCTACAAGGCTTCAGCCGGCTGAGAAGTCGCAAAAAAAAGTACATCGATTTTGTTACGAACTTAAACGTAACACCCTAGATTTTTCAGAATTACAAAATAGTTAAATATGATTTATTGTGTAATTGAGTGTGCATTTAAATATAGGGAATAATAAATTTTTTTGTGAAATTAAAATTAATCATAAGGTTAGCAACTTGTTTTTGCACTCATGCTGTTGCATTATATTTTGTGTGATGACTGGTTTTATTCAAATGCCAAAATGATTTAAAAATCTCTTGAAATTGGATTTGGAAAATCAATTTAGGAAATAAGAAGGGGATTCCTATTCATTTTCCCTCCCTCCCTCCATTTCGGCCCGTTGGCCCGTTTCCTTTCAGGCCACTCGTCTTCCCCTCTCCTTCCTTTCTCCCTTGTTGGGCCGGCCCGTCGGCGCTGGAAACTGCCACTGCCGCTCTCTCCTTCCTTCCCGCTGCGGCTGACCGCCCGGGCCCGCTTGTCGGCGCCCTCCTCAACATCCAGCCGATCCCTCCCGTTTCGCTCGCACTTGCCGCAACCGTCTCCGCGCCCACGATCTCCGTGCGTGGGAGCGTCTCCGCGCCCCGCGCCCGGCCTTCAAAGGGGAGCGCGACCCCGCCTACGCCTTCCCTTCTCCAGTTTCTTTTCACTCGCACTCGCTAGAGTTTCCCAGAAAAACCGCGGCGGCAACCCACCGGAGTCGCCGTCCGTCGTCTCCGCGTCGCCATCGACTCCGAGCCGCCCTCGTTTTCGTTTTGTCGCTCGGTGAGCTTCACCCCGCTCCCCTCTTTCTCCCCATCCACCTCCCGTGTCGAATGGTGGCTTCTAGGGCCGTTTTACGTGAGCTCCGGCGAGCTCCTCCGCGGCCGGCCATGGCGGGTGCCCCTCGGTTCTTTCTCCGGCCGCGAAACGCATCTCATTGAGTTTGCCCTTGTCTCCTCTCTCTCTCGGTGCCTTTCATTTGGTAAACCGTGGCCTCTAAGGCCTTAGCCAAGTGCGCCGGCGAGCTTCTCCTCACGGTCATCCATGGCGAGCCCATGCGAGGCCTTCCCCGCCTGTGTAGATGCGCTCTATCGAGTTCGCCTCTCTCTCCTCTTTCTTCATATGCCCGTGGAGTTGAAAATAGTGCACTGTAGAGCCCGGACGGGCAACGCCGGCGAGCTCTTCACCGCCGTCAATGGCAGCGCCGCCGCCTCCACCCCTAACTCCGGCGGCCCTGTTCCCCTTCTCCCTCCCAGAGCTAATCGTCGCCGTTCATCTCTAATCCTGTGGCTCAGGATCACCCATACCCCTTCGGTGGGAATTTTGTTAAAGAAACCCCCAGCTATCTGTTATTTGAACCCGCCGTCCTTGGCATATTCCCGAAATACGCATTTCCATTTTAAAGACGTAGTTTCTTCGGTTTAAATGAAAAATACGTTTTCAAATTAATTACAGATTTGCCACTGTAGTAAAACACTTATAAAATCGTCGTTTTAGCTTCGATTTGATCCGTTCAACTTGCGTTAGTTTCATAATTTCATGATCTACACAATAGTGCTACTATTAGACCTGTTAGAAGCTTTTGAATTTCTCAATTAAGTCTAGTTTAATAGCTAGCTTTTGGAACCGTAAATAGCTCGTAACTTGTGCGTTGTAACTCTGTTTTTTGTGCAATTCACGTCATTATGATCGTAGCGAGACGTAGATGATTTTGGTAAACATTTTATACAGTTTTATTTATTGTTAGTGTACTGTTCTAATCGTAGTCATGTTTTGCTTGTATGTCTGCTCTGGAATGCGTGTTGTACTATGTGTCGTTCGAGTTCAGACGGTGAGGAGTACTTTGGGAATCCGGACACGTACGAGGAGCAGCAGGACCAGCAGCAGTTCGTGAACCAAGGCAAGTATAGCATGGGCCTACCTTGTTGTCCTATTCATTATATAATATACTTATTATGCATGTGTCTAATATTGCTCGACTATAAGGACTTCCTAGCTAATTGATGACCTGTACCTTGATCCCTATGGGTTTTATTTGCATATGGGTAGAATGCTAGTGCTCTAACTAAACATGATCTACACTATGACTGATGGAACCAATGGATAAACATGATGGTAACAGTGGAACTATAGAGTAAAGGTGCAAATGATGTTTATCATGTTGCCCTAAACCCGCCGTAAGGACTTATCTGTAGGGCAAAAGCTGGGATATATAGTGCAACCGTGAGAGTCATATGGCTCTGACTTTAGCTCAGTAATAGGATCTTTTCTAGCTCATTAGAGGTTACCCGAAAGGGCGCAAGAGGGGCTTGCCACTTTGGGTATAGAACTGCCTCTGTTCTGATGTGTATAGCCTGCGGGAATTGTGTCATCGAAAGGGGTTCTCTATATCTGCCTGCCGAGGAAACCTTGCGGCCCTAACATGTTAGAAGAGGCCTATGAAAGGCTTCATAGTGTACCCTGCCTACTCACCTTGGGAGTGTTAGGGGGTCGACGGGTCCCGGGCATATGGGCAACACGACTCACGGGTAAAGATGCAAATCTCTGCAGAGTGTTAAAACTGTTATAACAGCCGTGCTCACGGTCACGAGCGGCCTGGAAAACTCACAGAATAAATGGTTACTTGACATATGGAGGACTTATGACGATGATGATGAGATTATACTGACGCTCAATTACTCTCCTTAATTCTAGTAGGTGATCATGTGGGTTAAACAGGAGCTTAAGCATAACTTAATAATAATAATTAATAATAAAATGTTGATCTATTAAAAGCATAGTTTTTCGAACCGGACCGGACCGGCGGTTCGACCACTAAAAGATCGAACCAGAGCCTACACCGGTCCGGTTCACTTAAAAGACCGGCCATGCAATCGGACCGGTAAAAACCGGTTGAACCGGCCGGTTTTTAACGAAACCGGTGAACCGGCCGGTTCCAAGTGAACCGGGGCGGTTTTTTAAGTTATCCAAAAATGACCTCGGTGGGTTCAGGAGAAGCTGATCCATTCGAGGGTATTGTTGGAAAAGTGTGAAAATGTACTCTTTAGGGGCCTGTACACGTGAAGGAAAGGAACTAACATCTCCTTTTTGGGGCGCATTTGCATCTGGCTTGGCCCCTTCGGCGGCGGCGGCGGCGCATGGCCTGGGTCGGCGGCACATCGGGGCTCGGGGGCCGGCTACTGCTCTACCTCTACTCTACGCTCTACTCCTGCTGCACGCGGGCGCCGGCAGGGGCGGCGACTGTGGCCTCCAAGCGAGCAGCCGGCGGCTGCTGCTCTGGTGCTACTCCGGGCGGGCATCGGCCATCGGCGGGGGCTGCAGCTGCAGGTTGCTGCTACGGGCGAGCGTCGAGCGGGGGCTGCAGGCTTCTCTGGTGCTGCTCGGCGGGGGCTGCAGGCTTCTCTGGTTCTGCTCCGAGGGGGCAGGCTGCTGCTCTGGTGCTACACTGCTACCATGCTACTCTGCTCCACCTCCACTCCACGGCTAAAAAAAATGGCTACTAGAACTGGAACTGGTGAGCTACTGATCCTGTCATCCTGAGCTTATAAGTTTTAATTTTTAGATATTGTATTTGTATATTAGCCTGCATATCAATGTCGATTATTAATTAAATCATATATATATACACCGGTTCAAAGTATTTGTGGCCGGTTCGATTCACCGGTCCAAAACTAACGAACCGGCACTTCAACCGGTTCTGAACGGTTGGACCATTGAACCATTAAACCGACGGCCTCGCCGGTTCGATCTCCGGACCGGTTCGAAAAACTATGATTAAAAGTGCTAACTGCTGTCAACCGTGTCTATCCTTTTTTAGCCTCATGAATCCTCATACTATACTTGCGGAGTACGAGTGTACTCACACTTGTTATTATTTCATTTTTGGATAAAAATCCTGGATGGGTAACAAATGACAGTTTCTACGAGGATTTCACTGAAGAATTCTAGACCTTCCCTGTGGAGCAGATACTTCGTTCGATAGTGTTATTTACTTTTTCGTTTGTTATGTTAAGAACTACGTGATGTAATATCGTGATGTATGTATATGGTGATGATACTTTTGTTAATTTGTCGGCTTATGTGTGCGACTATTCCTGGGGCGCACATAAGATGTATGCACTCTATATTGTCCTTTAATTGCAGTGTGACATTAATTATATGCTATCAATCCAGATACATATATACCAAGAAAAACTGCGTTGCTGTGAATCGACCGGCCGGCCATGCGGCACTGTATTATATGCTACAAATGGCAGGTTGTACTGGGCTTGATCGGTTATTATTCGGCTTTGAGTACACAGACGGCAGCGCACGCGGATCAGATGTTCATCAACCTGACTGTCGCTCGTGGTCGTCAGATGGAGTGTCACGAAAAGCTTGCGCTCCATCATCTACGGCGATGGTGGCCTCGGCTCATGACGGCATGTTTGTGCCGCTCTGTCAGACCGGGCGCCCTCTTTTTCATTGGGAACAGATTTTTGCACCAAGCAGCTAGCTACTGCAGCAAGTCGATTTCATTGGGCTAATAAACTGCTAGATTTATCTGATGACCAGTACTGAATCGCCCGGCCGTCAGTAGTCTGACTCGAGCAAACACCTACCGACGAGCGAGAGGCTCCTCCTCGTCGCTGGGACGATGGCGTGTGTCGTATGATGATCTCGTACCGTTAATAGACGAACAAAGCATGGTCGATGCAGCTAGCACAAAAGATCGTACAGAATTCTAAGCCAAATCGATTAGATCCCAACTGAAGTACGTACTACTGAACACGCAGCCAAACCAAAAGGCCGGACCGCCGGACGAGTTTATGCAATATAGCTAGCTGCGAGCTGTTCGCCGAAACAAACCAAACCAAACAAAACTTCGTCGCACTGATTTCAAAGCCGCCGCCTTCCAAAGTCTCAAGTCTGAAGCAAATGGGAAAAAATAAATCTATTCACAAAACTGGTGCTCGGTTCGCCACGCCCACGGCCCACGCGGGGTAGCCTAGCTCGATCTCGTCGTCTCCCCTGCTGCCTACACTGCCGCCGCGCCGTCACCGCCGAGCGGCTTGGCGCTGGCGAGGAAGGACGGCGCGTGGTCGCCGGGCATGAAGACGACGACCTTGGGTTCCCGGTCCAGCGGCACGAGCGCTCGCGCCGCCGCCGCCTTCTTCTCGTCAGACGACAATGACGCCTTCTTGCGCGTGCAGATGAGCACGAGCAACGCCACCGCAATGACGCCCATCACGAAGGCGAGGCCCAGGAAGATGTACGGTGTCGACGTCCTCCATGGGCTCGGCGAGGGCTCGCCGCCTGCGCCGCCCATTAGCTTCACCGAAACACCTGGTCCACCTCTCTCCGGCCTCATCCTCTCTCTCTTTCTCTCTTTCTTTTTATGTTTAGCAGCAGCACCACGAAGAAACCTCTAGCTGTTGGCTTGCTTCTGAGATCTTGGGTGGAATGGAATGGAATAATGGCGAGTGATGGGGAGAGGAGGAGGTATAAATAGATAGTGGCGGGGGCCGGGGGAGACCAGTGGAGAAAAGAAACCACCTCCTGCATCCTGCTTGCTTTGCCGAGTTGCCTGGCTGCCTGCCTCCAGGCCAGGTGAGTCGTCAGGTTTGCCGTGGTGATGGTGCTATGGGTGGGTCATGGGTGTTTTTCCCTGTGGACTGTGGTGGTAGCGAGCTGCCGGATGCGCACGCTGTGGAAGGGGCGGGTGCAGATTGGCAGGAGGGTTAGCCGCCACCGGGTTTGGACGAGTCGTGACTCGTGAAACCGCGAGCTGGTTTTGCCTCTGGAGACTGGGTGCTGTATGCGCCTCCACGTACCAGTGCGATGTAAAAAACCGAAAACGTAGATATTCTATGGAATGGATGGTATAGTATTCTAGTATATTCCATTCGTTCCAAGATAAATACATTTGTACTAATGCGTTTGGATAAATGCATACTAAAAATTATAGTTGTTTTGTTTCTCTAGATATACATATAAAAATGCACTTATTATTTTGTAACGGAGGATGTATGCGTCATAGTGTAGTACAAGTATACTCCACTATGATAATACAATATTAGTAGTAGTAATATGGTACTATGGCGCGGCCATACGGGTACCCGTTTGACTAAAGAATACACAGAGAGATACTATCTCTATCCTAAGAATATTGCAATTTATTCATAGTTGTATATTCTTTAGGACGAGCGCGGGACATGTAGAATTTACTAATTTATTTCTAAATTTTGAAATATAAAAATCCTTTGTCGTTAATGTATTTGTAATAATGATGGTACAACAAGAAATTTATATTATCATCAGTCTACATGTATGAACTTTTACATATATTAACGATCAACAAAGGTTGAAAGGAAACTCTACTAGTGCTCGATCTGTGGGTCGATGACAGTACCAGTCTACCTATACAGATGGTCTATGGGTTTAGGCTTTAGACTTTGGACGGATGCTATGCTGTAGATTTATTTTGCGGTGAGATGCGGATATTCAACTATGCTGCCAACGGGTACATATACATCGTGGATGCATATGGATGGAAAATAAGCAGTGCGTGCATGGCAAAAGCGCATTCATTGAATCTAGCCGGCCGGGTGTCCACTCCAGCCCAGCTAGTATACTTTGTACACACACAGCGCTCCTACTCCTAGCGGGACTCTCGATCGGACGGACGAGATCGACGTGGGTCGATCGGAGACGTATAGACTATGCAGATATACCAACTCCTGACTCGTGTATAGAGCGGCGAGGTAGGTCTCGCTCCGTCGATCGGCGGCGGATGGATGAACTGGCCGGCAGCAGAGCGGCGGCGGCATGCAGATGCAGCAGCTGACTGGTGTGGCGTGCGTTTCCGAGTCGCCGCGCGCATCTCGCATTCAATACGACCGCAGACGCGGGGATGAGTCAGCGACGCGGGGACCCGTCGCCGAGAGTAGCTGGAATACAGCAGCAGCAGCAACAACAGCAATTCCTCCCCGGCCCCGGCCCGCTAGTTCCAGGCTGTGAGAGCTGATCCGATGCACACCAGAACGATGGCCGGTTCCTTGTTCGTTTTTCCCAGTAGCCGGACCCGGATGTGGATGGCTTCAATCAAATCATAAGCACGTTCGTCTTGCGGTGCCGTATAGTATAATAGTATCTTTTTCGATCTGGTGACACAGGCGGCGGTCGTTGTCGCACCAGAAAGAGCTAGCCGCCCGCACCTAGCTGCTCAGCGGCGGGCTCACAACAAAAAGGAGCGTCGTCAAAATCGCACGACTCGCGTGCAAAGCGGTCGTGCTAATATAATACGTCGCGCGCGGCGCACCGGCTGAGGTGTAGACCCGATCCGATTAGATCCGGCCAGGCCATTCCTTTCACACACAGCAGTCTGCAGAGGAGAAACAACCCATCGATCGAGCAAATTAAAAGCAGAGTGAAGGCGTGTCATCAGGCACTCAGCCGCGTGGTCAGTCAATCCCTTCCCTGCCGTGCCTGGCCCTCCGAATTCTTCCACTGGTGGCGCGGCGGCCCAGCCGTAAAAGCTAGCGCTAGCTTTGTTAAAGTTAACCCGAGATGAATATAAATAACTCGTTGAGCGAATGAGCGTAAGTGAATTATCTTGGAAGTAAGCTAATAAGCATGATCCGGATGCTCGATGCCAGATGACCCCGAGTTCAACCCTCAAAGTGTAGTAACGAATGTTTAGGCTGCGTTCACTTCCCCTCCCAACCCAAAATATTTCCTCTTCCACCCATCACATCAAATCTTTTAATGCATGTATGGAGTATTAAATATAGGTAAAAAAGATAACTAATTGCATAGTTTGTCTATAAATGTCGGGACGAATCTTTTGAGCCTAGTTAGTCCATGATTGGACAAATTTTACCAAATAACAACAAAAGATGCTACAGTAATATTTCACCTGCTTTTCGCGAAGTGAACACACCCTAGGTGAAATGTTACTCGTCAAGTTCCGTCTGCCAGTGGATTAATTATTCGTTGCTCGCTAGCCCATTATTCTGCAATCGGAGGAACTCTTTGACCGCAAGGCAACTCACCATGCTCTCCGAGGGCAGTCGGCCAGTAGCGTTGTTTAATTTAGAACATTCCTTATTCCTATTTGCAGAGTGCCTCTTTGTGTGTGTGTGTGTGTGTGTGTGTGTGTGTGTGTGTGTTTGTTGTTTGGAAAGAAATTAAACAAGCTTTGGCAGAATCATGTTCGTTGACTGTTTGGCAAAAAGCACGCGCTTCAGCTTGTTTATGTTGAGAGAGAAGTTGTAGCACCCATAATCATCGGGGCAACAAACGTACTGTACGTCTCTTCTCCTACAAGCCATTTGTCAAATTCTAACCTTATACGGCTATATGCCTATATCTAATTCTAATCTTTTTGACAAATGGAGGAACCGTCGCTATCATTGCCGATCGAGTCCAGCCGGGTCGTTGCGATGCGGTGAATCGACCGGGCACTACACATGTGTGTACACACCAGTGGAGCCATCACGCCACGCACACCTGTCGGCCGTTTTGGGCTGGCGTTTGCTTGCTCTACGGAAGACCCAAATGATGATAGATGAGGTCAACACATTAGCAGGGAGTACTCCATTGGGTACGGCTAGCTTTCAGCTTTTGCTTGATCGTGAGACGCAATTTTGACGTGGTAAAGATTTTTTGTGATCACCATGCATGTCAGGAGCACCAGCTAGCAATGCTGCGGGCGATTAGTGGCCTCGGTTGGTGACATGCATGATGTGTGACTGTGTGTCATGTCATGTGTATGTGCATGCCCGACAGCACGCGGTCACGTCCTATTCGGCTATTCATACGTGTAGCTCTCGGCGAGTACTGGGTTGAAATGAAAGGGAGAGGCAAACTCAGGCTCATCTAGACCCTTACAGACCTTGGAATTTCTTAGAGCCCAGATAAATAAACCATTCTTCCTGAAAATCATTGTCCTTATGCGCTGGGCTATTTGGAAGTACAGAAACAACAAAATCTTCAATGATATTGCTGAGTCCACGGAGCGGCGCAGGGCACATTTCAAACATGAATTTTCTTGGCTCCTTTGGCGAGCAAAGAAGAAATACTTTCCTCAGATTCAAGAATGGCTGCAGCATCTAGGATGAGCCTCCTCCTGTTGCTTCTTTTGTTCTTCGTTAGCTTCTTTGTTCCCTAAGAACTATGTTTATTCTAGCTTTAGCCCCTAGTTCCTAGCTTTATTTTTCCTTATGTATTCATATCTTCTTGTTTCATTTAAATAAATAAAATGTAGTAGGGGCGCGAGCCCCTCCTGTTCTCTAAAAAAAAAAAGAGAGAGAGAGGCAACATCGTGCCGTGTCGGAGAGATCTAGGGGGGCGCCCTGATGACGGATTTGTTCATTGTACTAATACACTGATATATATATATATATATATATATATATATATATATATATATATATATATATATATATATATATATATATATATATATATATATATATATATATATATGCTTCTGTTTATGTTAAAAGTTGATACATCGTTTTTACACTTCGTGTTACACGCTGCTACATCTACCGGAGGATCCATCGGAGTGACTTCCAGTTCCAGACAAGCCATCGTGCGCACGGCCAGAGTTCCGTTGTAAAAGCGTTTCCTGTTGGCTCTTCTAGGCAAGCAGCTGTACACAGCACTATCCATGGAAGATTTTCTTCGATCTGTATTTTTAACTATTATTTATCTTACAAACTACTCATTGGTTTTAGCAAAACATAAAAATAGATTCGGTCATGCTAGCGCTTGACGCTCGGACGCGGGCTAGCGCCCAGACACTCACGCCCCCGTGTGGGCATGCTGCTACGCCCCCCACCCGTTGCTTCACATGGGCCCGCGTCGCTCCGTTTTCCGCGCCTATGTACACCCACACGGGGGGTCGTGTCTCGATCTATGCCTAGACCGTTTCCCACACCTGCCACTCGCGTCTCCTCCACACCCACGTGCATACAGGCGGGCCCAACAGCTGCAGCAGGGGATGTGATAGATGGGTCCCACTGCAATATGTACAACATCAGATGTACTCTCTCCGTCCCTTTTTGTGTGTCGTCCGGAAAGCGTGTCTGTGAGGGAAACACAGTTTTCTAGAGACAAACATTTAGGGACAGAGGGAGTACTATTGTAACATCTAGTAAAACATTTGCTATATACGTCTGAAACACCAGGAAAAACACATGTGTAGCCATTACAAAACATATGCAATATCCAGATGAAATACATGCAACATATGTGTAAAACATATGCAACATCCGGATGAAACACTTGCAACATATGTATAAAAAATATGCAACACCCAGATAAAACACACTTGCAACATACGTCCGAAAACACACATGAAACATTGGGGATAGATCTTTGCAAGATACGTGTATAACCATTGCAACATATGCAACATCCATCTAAAATAATTAGAACATAACTATAAAACATCTGAAACATATGCTTGCAACATGCGTTTTTTGTCTTCTTCCATACGACCTAGAGCAGAGCAGGGAACGGTTGGGTCCGACCAGCTGGCGGCCGAGGATGGTGGCGCGGCCTGGCAGCAGCCAGCTGCGCCTGCGCCTGGCCAACAACGGCCTTGTTGGATTGCAGACAGTGAAGACAGGAGTGCCAATGAGAGCGCACGCGACTCGGGTGCGAGCGCGTGAGATAGGGAGGCGCCCTAGGGCCCCGGCATGCGAGGGCTGGGCGGGGCGTTCAGGTGGGAAGCTAAAATGGGAGAGGTGGTGCTGGAGGAAGGACGTGGCGGCAGCGAGTGGGTCAACGGAGGGGACGGGGGTCAGGTTGGACGTAGGCGCAGTAGCGAGGGGAGGGAGGAGCTGCATGGAGATGGAATTGGGGCGGCGGCATCACGTGGGTTGCGGCGGTGACAGGCGCCTCGGTGGTGGCGTGGCATACGAGGCGGGATTTTTTTAGAGAGCGCGTCCGGACGGATGGACGTCCTCGTCCTATCATTATCGAAATAGAGTAGTTTGATGTTGGCCCAACCATTTAAATCATTTTGCAACTTTAGAAACATATCCAACCGCTGAGCGGCAGGTAACAAATGGATTTTTAAAATCACCTGGTCCACAAAGTGAGTTTTAAAAAATCACCTATTCGTTGTGTGACTTTTTGAACCCGCCTACTTATGTGGAGATATACATTCTTATTATTTTTGCATATTAATGAATACTATGTGTCTTAAAATATAAGGTTCTAAACATTCAAAAAATCTCCTAAATTGTAGTCTCTAGTTCAATTAAACCCCGACCTCTATCTGCCATAGCTTCACCTCCAGCTTCATAAGCTGTTTGAAGCTTTTTTTTTACCAAACTGATATTTTGCAAATAGCTCCACCTATAAAGCTCCTTAAACCCTACTCTCATATGAGAATAGGGTGTGATGAAGCTGAAAATAGTAGCTTTTCACATCTTTTTCTTGCAATTGTGGGCCCCAACGTGTGTGGAGGCCGGATTCACCCCTGTCAATCTGAGATGAGCGGGCGTAGCTACGCAACCGAGGCGCTGGCAAGCGTGGCCAACGGGTGTAGGCGCGTCTGCCTGGGCGCATGCTTCCACGGCCACTAGGGCGTGCGTGAGGATGCCCGCGAGGAAGCCATGGCTCAGACATGATGTGAATAAGGAAGAAGTAGGAAAAGAGAAAAAAAGAAGGGTACTATAGTCATTTTATTCTTTTGATCTATTATATGTGAAGTAAACTCTACTGTATGATCATACTATTCTACTATGTTAGTAGTATGGTATTATGCTACGGATGTTTGTTTCACTAAGAATATAATATATATAGAGAGACATTATCTTTTAGCCTAAAAATATTGCAACTTTGATTATGCACCCCAACAAAAGTACTTATATTATTAATTGTATTCTTTCTAGGATGAGGCATACAAGTGAATTTTAGTTATTTATAAATTTGAAATATGAAAAATCCTATGTTGTTAAAAAGTATTTCTAATGATGGTACAACATCAAATTTATATTATCAATCCACATGAAATTTTACATACTAACGGTCAAAGGTTAAAAGAAAACTCTACCAGTGCTCTGTGGTCGATAACTGTACTATACAGAAGGTCTATGGGTTTTAGCTAGACTTTGGACGGATGCTACACATTTATTTTGCAGTGAGATCGGATATTTTACTATGCTACCAACGGCGGGGGTGTTTAATTCCTCCTAAATTTTTTCACCCCGTCGTATCGGATCTTTGACATATGTATGGAGTATAAAATGTAGACGAAAAAATAACTAATTACACAGATTGTGATAAATTTACGAGACGGTTTTTTTAAACCTAATTAATCCATAATTTGACAATGCCATGCTACAGTAAACATGTGCTAATGATGGATTAATTAGGCTTAAAAAATTCGTCTCACGGTTTCAGGCGAGTTATATAATTAGTTTTTTTATTAGTATCCGAATATCCTTTCCAACGTCCTGCGAAATAACAGATGTGACACCAAACGTTTTTCACCCCCAGGATCTAAAGTTCTAAACACCCCCCTACGTAATGTCGTAATTATGGTAGACCGTGGATGCACCGGGACGGGGAAATAACCAGTGCGTGCATGCTGGTGAAAGTGCATTCATTGAACATAGCCGGCGTCCAGCCCACACAGCCGTGCTTGCGGGACCTCCCGATCGGACGGACCAGATCGACGTGGGTCAGAGACTATGCAGTCGGGTCGCTCCGTCCGCGGCGGATCAATGAACTGGCCGGCTCCCGGCAGGCAGCAGAGCGGCGGCATGCAGCTGGACCGGTACGGTGTGGCGTTTACCGGACGCTGCGCGCATCCCGCATTCTACGACCGCAGACAAGTCCGCGCCCGAGCGATCGAGCAATGCCTTGAGATAGACGACGTCGTCAACGCGCGACGGACCTGTCGTCTTCCTCGCGACACGTCCCCTCCCCCGTCTTCTGGCTGTAGCAGTGGAATGCGGCTGGTGAGGCTAAGCAGATTGATGAGATTTTATCCATGTTCTTGTTTTGGTTCAAATATATCACATTCACATCGTAGGATCAGCTCATTTGCTTTCAGTTGTGTCTACCATGCTCATGTAAAATCCATTTTTTAATGCTCAAAGGTTGTTCTTACATTCATGCATTTTTTTTAGATCAAAGACCATTGGCCCTGCTTATATTGAAAGCATGGAAAGGTGGCTGCTGGATACCAGCTTACAAATGTTTGGCGCACAAAACAAGTTCTGAAAGGATAACAGAATAAGCATCTAAGCAAACATCGTAAATGTAAAAGCAAGACTAAACGATATTAACAATGTGCATCATCAGCTCTGTTTAGCGTCCTCCTTGCTTGCCATCTAAAGCACCTCTTGAAAACGTCTGAAACAAAAACATCACCACCAGATTCCTTTCGCAAAAACACCTCCTCCTATCAGATAGATTTTGGCCTCCAGCTTGTAACCTTCTCCAGTCAGCTCACTATGCCTTCAGGCCTTCTTGCAGCTTCCAGATTGTGTCCTCCATCTTCCTCTCCTCCTCCGGCTTCAATAGTTTCTTCCATTGAGACAATAATCCCAAAATTTTGTGAGCAATGGCTTTCGGGGATTTGATAAAAGTGTTATTAAAGACCCAATCATTCCTAGATTTCCATAAACTCCAAGGCAACCTGGCTATGACAAAAAACACGTCGTTGTTCCTAATATGGCCCAACCCAATTTTCATCATGTCCTCATAATGTTGAACCGAGGTAGGTCGTTCAGACCACCTACAGACTGATCCTAACCCACACCCAGATTATTTGGGCTATGCTACAGTTAAAAAAACAAATGATTTCTAGTTTCGAGCTTCCCACAGTACTTGCACCTCTCTGATTTTTTACTCTTTCTGATCTTCAGCTGTTCCCCTATCAAGACTCTATTGTGCCAGAGCATCCAAATAAAGATTTTAATCTTCAGGGGTAATTTCATCTTTCACATTTCGGTCATTCTGAGATCAACTGTCCCACTGTCCTTGATCAATTTGTATAAGGACTTGGCTGAAAATTTTCCAGATGATTCTAAAGCCCAAAACACTTCATCATCCTTATCCTGCATCATCTCTACTAAATCTAGTGATTCTTGCAATTCATTCCATTCTGCCACCTCATCAATTCCCACTCTCCTTCTGAGATCTAATGCCCAATCCACCTCTTTAAGTTCAGCAACAGACCAGTCTTGTTGCCTACAGATCCTGAACAACTTTGGAAACTTAATCTTTAATGGGCACTCATCTAGCCAAACATCATGCCAGAATATGATTTTCTTTCCATTCCCAATTTTACAATTTTTCCTCATGGCCTGAATATTTGGCTAGCTAAAGAGAAACAAAAACCTTGCCAAAAGAGAACAAAAAATTAGCATGCCAAAAGTGAACAAAAAAATGTTCCCACAATGGAAAACGTAGAGTTGTCAGATTCGCTACAATAACGGGCGTATTGACTACCGTATCAGCTTACTAGTTGAGTTGGATGAGATAGACAAGCCAGCTTGTCGCTCCCGCCGTCTACCAATTGTACACATGGTCCAAGGCTCTCATTCCAGCTATTGGCCCGTCACAATCGCTCTCATCTCTCGCAGTCCCTCCCAACTTCTCTATCACATGATAAAACGAGATATAGAAAAGTATAGTAGAATATTGGGTTTTTCTTAATCTTGCATGCACATGAGTTGAGGTTTGGGCCTGCACACCCTAAATTAGCAAAGTTCTAATCATTATATTGTTTTCACCAGAAAAACCTCCCCACCACCCTATCCCCTCCTTGCTTTGCTGGCTGATGCTGTCTCTGCTGCCAATGAGAACCGATTCAGAGCTCCACTCCTTAATCGCCAACACTTTTCTCCCGGCTCCGGTTGCTAGCGCCGCCTTTGCCGCCTCCTCCACCGCCACCAACATGAACTTCTTCGGAGCTCTACTCCCCCACTTCCAACTCCTCTGTCCTAACTCTGGCAGTTAGCGCTGCCTCCACCGCCACTCCACCGCTATCAACACTAACTGGTTTGGAGCTCCACTCCTACGCCTCCAATGCCTCCCTCTAGGCTTTGGTGGCTAGCGTCACCTCCATCGCCACCCACCACCACCGACACTAATCTAAGATGTCATTTGTATCTCTGACTAACTGACGCTCTGCCACTTGCATCACCCAACTAGCCTCTCCCACTGCCTCGGCAGGCATCATCCTCGTGACTCCACTGTTGTCTCGATTGCCACCACCACCGGTCGGGCATCCTCTCCAAAGATCCCTCTTGAGCCATAAACCACATAAATCCTGACGCTAATCCAGCCCCCAAACCCTAACCCGCCCATGCCACGATTTGAGAAGGGGGAGAGGAAGAGGAAGAGGAGGAGGACCCCACCTTGCTGTTGCTAGCCACCGAAGCACATGAATCGGAGCGGGAGAAGAGAGAGTTGCACAAGGAAGAAGAACCTCACTTGCATTCGGGAGGATAAAGCTAGGAGCGAAGAGTCTCTAAAAGTCTTTCCTAAACTTTCTATCTAAATCCTTATGTAGAGTGTCATTTGAATAAAATCACTCTTAAATTATATCTTTTCACCTTCCAAAACATTCTATATCTTGTGCACATTTTGGAGAGCTATCCCCGCTCTGTATCTTTGACTAGTGAGAAACTAAGAATGTACAATGATAATATTTGGATATGTAATTGAAGAGGTCATTGGAGGGCTTTTTCACCAATTCTCTATTCCTATTAGTACATAAGGATATAAAAAGACTCGTACAATTGCTCTAATGTGAACATAAGATGTGTAAGCCACCATTCATATATAAAGCATATTATCATGCTCCACATTTGTTCCTAACGATGAAACATTCCTAGCCTCCAAGGTTTTATCACCAATGCCAGATGCAACACATGTCATTTCTGTACACAAAACATTTGTTGAGCCAGTCAAATAGTTTTTTGATTTATTTTTTTGCAATGGTCTCTACTTAGGGACCTCTAGAAATAATCATCCAGAGATAGCTATGCACGCACCTCTAGAAATCAATTTCTAGAGGCAATTTTAGGAATTGATTTATTCGGAGACAGAGGGAGTACTGGATGATGATTTGTCAACAATGAGGGCATATACCGACTCTTAGAATTGCTACATCCCTTCCTATTTGGCATTCTGGGCATTCTGTAGTTTCATTTACGTTGTTTGTCTATTGAAAGTGCATCTAGCCCTGGTTTTGGTGGATTAATGACGCACAATCAAAGGATAACTGTGTTGACAGAGTGATTGAGCAGGGTTTAGAATTATCTCCACCAGGCTTCGTGTTACGAATCACAAAGGCGATACACAATCCCTCTTCTCTCTCTCTCTCAGTTTCTATGAAGACACCTATCACATGCCAAACACTTATTATGGAGATGATTACCTTCATTAGGGCATTACGAATGTCATTTTATAGCCACGCCAATTGTCCATCTCTAAAACAATCTACAAAGGCATTTTTTTATCCAAGGTAGATGCTTCTTTCCAAATGTGTGTGCGGAGATGCTTCATCATGCATGCACTAGAAGACAAAAAAATCAAACTCACTTACCTAGAGACGACAAGCCTGGAGACATAGACCTTCGTTGTGTTAGGGTTTAGGGTTTTGGAGCAGGGGAGAGGGGGTTAGAAGGGGAGCTTCCGAGGGGCAGAGGCTGCTAGACCGGCGATGGGCGGGGCGGCAGACGTGCTGCCCACCGAGCGGTAGGGGAGGCTAGTTGGGCAGCGTAGGTGGTGGGGACGGCCGAAGAAGAAGTAGATGAGGAGGACTGGAATTAGCGGCAGTGGCAGAGGTGGTGGAGGAGGAGGTTGGTAGCAGAGACGACAATGTGCAAGTGGAGCCAACGAGAGGTGGTGGAGGCAGGGGTGCTCTGAAAGGTCCTTGTTTGGTTTTGGTAATTGAGTGACAACCTTAGGTGGACTAATTGTGTTTATGTGAGATACACAAGGAATTAGTCCACAGATGATTGTGTCATGAAGGAGCTCATTGCATATGAGACATGACATGGAGTCATGCGACCAAGGTGGCGAAGATCAAGATGAGGCTTGGCTTGATGGACCGGTTACAAGTGTGAATGGCAAGTCGGAGGCTTTGGAGTGATGGACCACGAGGCGGTGAAGCTTGAACAAGACTTGGCGTCGATGGACCGAGGCAACGGTGAAGAGCAAGTGAGGTCTAGATCGATGAACCAATACAGTCACATGATGATATGAAGTGGATCATATCATTTGTGATATGGTTGGTGCATGTGTTGCATCAACGTCGGAGGAGATGGAGTGGAATGCGCAAGGCAAAGGTATAACCTAGGGCATTTCCATTTCACCGGTCATAGGTGTGTAGAGAAGTTGATGACCGAGTTTAGGATAGATGGTCGTACTATTAAGAGGGGCAAACTTGTTTGCATATTGGTCATCTAGTGCCACTTGAGCGATCTAACTTTGCATACGTGTTAGGATCGAGTGGCGAGGCAAGTTGAGTGTCTAACCCTTTGAAAATGTTTGTGAAATGCTAACACACATGCACATGGTGTTTTACACATGGTGGTGTTGGCACATTTGCAAAGGAGAAGGTGTAGAAGTTGGAGTTGATCAACTTGGAGAAGAGAGAAAGGTTTTTCGGTGTTCTTCGGACACAAGGATAGCTCTTAGAGTGGAATACTGCTTTGATCCATTGTGAATTGGATCAAGTGCTTTAGTGAGTTGTGTAGCCCTCTGAGTAAGCTTTCCAAAATGTCCAAGATTATCGAAATCGGAGTTCGGAGCTAAGAGTTATCGTCGTTTTACCGAAGAGTGGTCTGTGACCGGACTTGTGACCAGACGCGTCCGGTCAGCACCTGCACGTCCGGTCAGCGCGTCCGGTCAGTGTTTTTCACGGGCGAAAGTGACCGGACGCTGCAGCGAGTCCGGTCGCGTCGGGAGCTTGCTGGAACCTCTCTGTTCGCTGTTTCGCTACGACCTGCGCGTCCGGTCCCGTTAGTGACCAGCGCGTCCGGTCAATACAAGTTTATATGCGCGAAAACTAGCCGTTAGAGCACGCTACTGACCTGCGCGTCCGGTCAGTTCGACAGGCGCGTCCGGTCAGTTCGACCGGCGCGTCCGGTCGACCCGAAACTCACCCAGTGAGGGGACTAACGGCTCTATTTCGTTGTGGAGCTATAAATAGATGTTGTGGCCGGCCTTGGCCGGCAGCTGAGTACACTTTGGCCTTGGTGGCTTATGTGGTAGTGCTTGGAAGCCCTCTAACTCACTCATGCTTGATAGTGTTCATCGGATCGAGTGAGAGAGCGATTCTAATGCGTTGCATCGAGAGGATTGCATCGAGTGGCACTAGGTGATCGTGTTGTAAGCCGGTGGTGCTTGTTATTCTTGGAGGTTGCCACCTCCTAGACTTGGTGGCTTGCGACTCCGTTGAAGCACGCGTGGAGATTGTGCGTGGCTCCGGAGGAGGATTTGTGAGGGGGATTGTGCTCACCCCGCGGGGATCGTGAAGAGCAACTCTAGTAAAGCTCGTGGCTTGGAGGATCCCCATCTTAAGAGTGGATGTGCGGCACCCGCTGAGGGTTTGACTCTTGATAGTCAATTAGCTTGTGATCCATCAAGTGGGTGTATCGCCACAACGGGGACTAGCTTGGTGGCAACCAAGTGAACCTCGGTGAAAAACCATCGTGTCAACATTGTGTACATCTTCTCAGTGGTTTGCTTTTGATTCACAGGCTTGTATTTACATTCATATACTTGTGCTTGTGTAGTTGCTCTTGTAACTAGTTTGCTTGTGTAGTTAGCTAGTTACCTTCTTGCTTGTGTAGCATAGAAGTAGCTCCCGTTGCGTGGCTAATTTGGTTTGTGTAACCTTGTTAGTCATATTGCTTAGTTTGTGTAGCTAAGTAATTTGCGCTCTCTAGTTTGGCATTAGTTGCCTTGCTATTGAGCATTGCTAGTGATCATAGGTGGCTTTGTGCTTTTGCTTACTAGAATTGTGTAGGAGCTCCCCGGCTTTACTAAAGTACTAGTGCATAGGTTTATGTGACCTTGCTCTAAAATTATTTAGGAGAGCTCTTGCTAAGGAAAGCACTTTAGTTATATAATTAGGATCTTTGTGAGGTGCTTGTGAACTTAGATAGAGGGGTGTAGTCTTGGCTAGACCGATAGTTTTAATTCTGCATTTGTTTCGGTTTGCCGACGCGATTAATTTTAGAAATGACTATTCTCCCCTCTAGTCCGCCATCTCAACCCTTCAATTGGTATTAGAGCCCGGTCTCTCATTTGTGGTCTTCACCGACCCGAGAGGATGGCGGAATATGGACTAGATATTGATTGTCCTCACATGTTTGATGGCACACACTTTGCACGGTGGAAAAATTGGATGATATGCAATTTTAAGTTTATTTGCCCTCAAATGTGGTGGATGGTAGATGTAGGCTTTTCTCATGTGTTGGATGAAGATAATCTAACTCAAGCACAAGAGAAATGCCTAGATCTTGACATCCAAGCTACTAACATCATGTATAGATCTTTGGATGATAGCATCTTTGGTAAGATCATGGACCTCAAATCCGCTCATGAGATATGGGCCTATCTCAATGAAAAAATATGGAGCTATCACCGATGATGACGATGATGTCAAGCCCAAGGAGGTTGCACATGATGATGTTGAGCATGAATACAACACGATGGTTGTGGAGGATTGCTCCACCTCATGGTCAAGTGATGATGATGATCGATCTACCACAAGTTCACTTGACAAGGATGGTGATGATACATCAAGTGTTGCAAGTGATGTTTCTACCCCAAGCACACTTAATGGTGACAACGTTGGTTCATGCTTGGGCCTTGATGATGCTACTACAAGCCCATCCACTGCATCACATTGCTTCATGTCACTAGGTGACACAGAGGTATCAAATGATAATGTGATTGATCATGTTGATTCATATGATGAGCTTGTTAGTAGACTTGCTAGCATGAACATGTCTTTAGAAAATGAGAAAGCTAAAACCATGAAATTGGAAAATGAAAACTCATTTCTAAAAACCACATGTGAACAACAAGAGCATCTACTTTATGTTACTACTTGTTCATATGAGGAGCTAAAATTGGCTCATGAGGAACTTAGTGTTGCTCATGATAATTTGGTACAAGAACATGCTTCTCTCTTTAAGATGTTATTAAAGAAAATTAAAATTAATGAGAGCTCATCACATGGATCAAATGATCAATTGCAAAATGTGACTAACCCATATGATGTAGGGAGAAAGCATGTATCCACCTCTTGTGATGACTTATTAGATATGCCATGTTCTTCACATATATATGCTTGTTCTACTTCTATGTCTTGTGAGACTAACATTTTGAAAGAGAACAATGAGCTCAAAAGTGAAGTGAAGAAATTAAGCAACAAGTTAGAGAGGTGCTACAACTCAAAAATCACCTTTGAGCATATGTTGAAAACTCAAAGAAACTTTGGTGACAAGAGTGGCCTTGGTTTCAACAAGAGCAAGAAGAATATGACCAAAGGGGAAAAGAAAAGAGAAAGGAAGATGAAGAAGCTAGCTCGAGAGAAGCTCTCTCATTTCATGTGCTATTGATGCCATGAAGTGGGTCATCTTCACCAAACATGCCCCAACTTAGAGAAGCTCAAGTTGAAGAAAGAAGAAAAAAGGCTCAAACACAAGTGCTTCAAGTGCCATACATGGGGTCACTACACCTCAATGTGCCCAAGCAAGAAACTAGTGAAGCAACAAAAAGAGCCTTAACCAAAGCCACACGTTGAGCATGAGAAGAAGAAAAAGAAAACAAGAAGGGGTGGAAGAGAAAGGAATCCAATGCAAATCCAAGATACCAAGATGATGAGCAAGAATCAAATTAAGAAAAGAAATTTGGCTCACATCAAGTGTTTCAAGTGTGAAGATATGGGACACTTTGCCTCGGGGTGTCCTACCAAGCTTGAGAAGAAGGCTCAAGCAACTCATGAGAGACAAGGCAATGAAGAGCATCACATGAGCAAGAAAGAAAAGGCTCAACCAAAGAGAAGATGTTATTCATGCCGGGAAAAGGGACACATGGCTCATTCATGTCCCCTAGGTAATAGTTCTAAGCCTAGTTCAATTAATGATACTAACATGCTTAGAAAGGACAACAATGGTACCTCATTGGTTGGAATTGCAAAACATTCCGCTACCCATACTAAGGCTTTGCCTAAGTATGTTGCTCCTAACTTGAGAGGACCCAAACTTATTTGGGTACCATCAAAAAGTGGATGATTGTTTGTAGGTACCATCAGCATTGGAGGCTTGATTCATTTGGATTCATATTGGTCATAATATGTTGAATCAAGTTTTAAAGCTTAGTGCATATTCTATCCCAATGCCAAGTCAAAATAAGTGGAGTCCAAATGCTACAACATACAAGTGCAACATTCAAGATTGTGATGATTTATTGGATATATTTGAGTTGGAGCTTGCTAAGAGGATGATCATGTGATAACCAAGGTATATCTCTAGTTGATCATTTTATTTGGGTGCATATGAGTTGATTGAATTGGATATATATGCAATGTTGCTTGCTATGAGATGATTGAATGGATTAAATGCCTAGCAATCAAATTTGGATTGATTTGTATTGGATAAATTCATGAGATGACATTTAGTAAGTGGATTGAATGGATATATGTCTTATGAAAGTGTTCAAACAAGTTAGTTTCAAGTTTGATTCAATTTGGTGAAGTATAGCTCAATGTATTGAAATCTGTCCATTATTGAAAATCTGAGCTAGCTGAGATCAAGTCTGAGTTTGAGTGACTAAATCATATTGGATTGGCTTGAAATTTGGTATGCATGCTCTAGACTTATGATATGAGATGCTGTACAAATTTTATGATAATTGGATGAGAAATGCTATGGTTTTAGAGCACATCTTGTCAGCTATAGTGCAGCAGTTTTCAGTATGTAGCAGTGGTGGAAGATTTGAAATCTAGTAGCAATCTAGAAGTCAAATGAAGCTCAAATTTTTACAGTTGCTAGATGACTTAGTAATTCATATCTCCACCAAATTTCGTGGCATTTGGACCTGTACATTGGGAGATATGAATTATTCTTTGAAGGGTACAGAATCTGCCAGAAAAGTGACAATTATTGGATTGATCTAGAGTCACTTTAAGTGAAAGGTCCTCAAGTTGGAAATATATTTATAAGTGTTTGAGGTACCTAAGTTTGGTTTTGGATTGATCTAGAAGCATGACAAGAAATGAGTACAAGAGCATTGATTGTGGAATGTACTTAGTGTATAAATTTGGTACTCAAATTTGAAAATGAAGATCAAACTCAAGATGAAGATGATGTTCAAGTTCTAGTAATGATTGAAGATCATTTGGTAGAAATAAAATGACTTAAAGAAGTAGAAAGAAAAGGACTTAAAGAATAATTCAAGGTTATTCATCAAGTTAAGTCCATAAATCAATCAATTAAAGGCAATTCAAGTAAGTGTCAAGGATGGTTCTTTGGAGAGAGGTCACTTCTCCCTGCTGAGAGGGCTTGCCGCCCATGGGTGGGTAAACCGAGCACCGGCTTGGAAGGCTAACATGGAAGTGATGAATTTAAGGGACATTTGAGATGCTTAATTGAAGTAATCAATAGGGTTAATCAAGAAAAGCAAGCAACACCCAAAAGAGAGCTAGTCATAGTTATAAAATTGGTATCATAAGTACTTCTCTGATGCAAGCATTGATCAAAGAGAAAAAGCAAGCCAACCACAACAAGAGATAATGCACTTGATTATTAGTGGTTCTCATTTTATATGGGTGAAGAATGGATTTCTCTATAATGATTAGTCTTCACCAAGCTTATAAATTGGACTTCACATTTCTATTGGAGTAATGAATTGGAATCTATGTGACTATCCTCTACTCCAACATAACAAAGGTATCATTGCAATGTGCATGATTATTTTATCCCTTACTAGTATGCGATTAGTGTATATAGTACATGCTTACTAGGATCATGCATAACAAATGAAATGTTTAAATTCATAGCCTACCACTATTGCTTGAATTGTTTAAATGATCTAGTGATATGTGTATGAATTTGTTTATGAGCTAGTGAACCCAGTACTTGATCTAGTTTGGATTGCTAACAAGTGACAAGTACAACATTGGTAAGATAACCCTTAGTATGAGGAGCGAAGAAGCTTGTCATTGGAACAAACCGGACTTAGAATCTTAGGCAAATCAACTTAGTTCAAGTCATACTAGAAGCTCATGACAATGATATGGGTACAAGCACAAGACAACAATGCAAATGGATATCTAGCGTGTCTCAAATGGTATCTAGACTCAAAATATTTCTTCAATTGGTATTTACAAATGGTGTCTAGATCATGATCTACAAGTGATATCCTACAAGTGGTACTCATAAGATAGCAAATGTTCAAGAAAAGATCATATTGACAAATCCTACAAGTGGTTCCATAATAGAGGATTCTTTAAATTGGTATCACACACTTATTCGTGGTATTTCTACACATGATATCATTTATACAAGACGGTGGTTCCACAAGTGATCCTCAACTTTAAGTGATCATCAAATGAAGAAAGTTCCCTCACACACAAGAGCTCAAGATTATCAAGTGAATGACACATGCTATGACATAGGGGGAGGAGCCCCACCTAATGGTATCAAGGTCAAAGATCCTAAGTGGTATCTCAAGAGCAACATACAAGTAATGTCATTCCAACATGTGCGGTGATGTCCATCAAGAACGCAATATTCAAGTCTCAACCATATACCCCAATGCAAGCCTTTGCATCAATGAGAAGTACACCCTTTATGGAAATTGATGACAAAGGGGGAGAAATTGGAACAAAGATATGTCAATACACCAAGAGAGAGAGGTTTGGGAAGAGATTGGACAAAGATATCATGAGAAGATGAGTTTGGACATGGAGATGGACAAAGAGGGAGCAACATTGAAGAAATGAGAAGGATCAAAATTCTTGGACAAAAGAAGCACATAAGTAGGGGGAGCAAGCTCATGAACATTGTTTGGTTGCATTTGATATGTTCATATTCATATGTTTGCTTGCATTGCATAAGTTTTATATTTAATATGCATGATTGTGTGCTGTATGCTAGTTATAGAACTTGAATGATGATATGATAACTAGCATGCATAGGATGATAGCTAGACTTATATTTCTACACGTGGTACTAGAACCTTGCTTATAATGTTGATCTCATGGGGTTTCTAGTATTTTTGATGTCTAGCTACTCATGATGCTAAGGATGATGGCAAACTTGTGATTTTCAAATGGTATCGAGCTATCAAATGGTATCGAACTACAAAGGTTTATTCTATACACCTTAGCATCACTTAGTAGTGCTAACCCTTCCACAAATTTCATATTTATGCATATGTGCAAGCTTGAAATCAAACCATTTGAGTACATATGTAGGGGGAGTTATCACTACCAAGTTAGATTTTATGGTGCTTATCCAAATCCTAACATAGAGCTTAAATGTTGGATAAGTGGCATAAAGTCCAAAAGAACATAATTTATATATCTTTGTAGAGTTGTCATCAATTACCAAAAAGGGGGAGTTTGAAAGGTCCTTGTTTGGTTTTGGTAATTGAGTGACAACCTTAGGTGGACAAATTGTGTTTATGTGAGATACATAGGGAATTAGTCCACAGATGATTGTGTTATGAAGGAGCTCATTGCATATGAGACATGCCATGGAGTCATGTGACCAAGGTGGCGAAGATCAAGATGAGGCTTGGCTTGATGGACCGGTTGCAAGTGTGAAGGGCAAGTCGGAGGCTTTGGAGCGATGGACCGCGAGGCGGTGAAGCTTGAGCAAGACTTGGCGCCGATGGACCGAGGCAACGGTGAAGAGCAAGTGAGGTCAAGATCGATGAACCAATACGGTCACATGATGATATGAAGTGGATCATATCATTTGTGATATGGTTGGTGCATGTGTTGCATCAACGTCGGAGGAGATGGAGTGGAATGCGCAAGGCAAAGGTATAACCTAGGGCATTTCCATTTCACCGGTCATAGGTGTGTAGAGAAGTTGATGACCGGATTTAGGATAGATGGTCATACTATTAAGAGGGGCAAACTTGTTTGCATATTGGTCATCTAGTGCCACTTGAGCGATCTAACTTTGCATATTTGTTAGGATCGAGTGGCGAGGCAAGTTGAGTGTCTAACCCTTTGAAAATGTTTATGAAATGCTAACACATATGCACATGGTGTTTTACACATGGTGGTGTTGGCACATTTGCAATGGAGAAGGTGTAGGAGTTGGAGTTAATCAACTTGGAGAAGAGAGAAAGGTTTTTCGGTGTTCTTCGGACACTAGGATAGCTCTTGGAGTGGAATACTGCTTTGATCCATTGTGAATTGGATCAAGTGCTTTAGTGGATTGTGTAGCCCTCTGAGTAAGCTTTTCAAAATGTCCAAGATCATCGAAATCGGAGTTCGGAGCTAAGAGTTATCGTCGTTTTACCGAAGAGTGGTCTGTGACCAGACTCGTGACCGGACGCGTCCGGTTAGCACCTGCGCGTCCGGTCAGCGCGTCCGGTCAGTGTTTTTCGTGGGCGAAAGTGACCGGACGCTGCAGCGAGTCCGGTCAGTGATGACCGGACGCGTCTGGTCACGTCGGGAGCTTGCTGAAACCTCTCTGTTCGCTATTTCGCTGCGACCTGCGTGTCTGGTCCCGTTAGTGACCAGCGTGTCCGGTCAATACAAGTTTATAAGCGCGAAAACTAGCCGTTGGAGCACGCTACTGACCTGCGCGTCCGGTCAGTTCGACAGGCGCGTCCGGTCAGTTGGACCGGCGCGTCCGGTCGACCCGAAACTCGCCCAGTGAGGGGACTAACGGCTCTATTTCGTTGTGGAGCTATAAATAGATGTTGTGGCCGGCCTTGGCCGGCAGCTGAGCACACTTTGGCCTTGGTGGCTTATGTGGTAGTGCTTGGAAGCCTTCTAACTCACTCATGCTTGATAGTGTTCATCGGATCGAGTGAGAGAGCGATTCTAGTGCGTTGCATCGAGAGGATTGCATCAAGTGGCACTAGGTGATCGTGTTACAAGCCGGTGGTGCTTGTTACTCTTGGAGGTTGCCACCTCCTAGACGACTTGGTGGCTTGCGACTCCGTTGAAGCACGCGTGGAGATTGTGCGTGGCTCCGGAGGAGGATTTATGAGGGGGATTGTGCTCACCCCGCGGGGATCACGAAGAGCAACTCTAGTAAAGCTCATGGCTTGGAGGATCCCCATCTTAAGAGTGGATGTGCGGCACCCACTGAGGGTTTGACTCTTGATAGTCAATTAGCTCGTGATCCATCAAGTGGGTGTATCGTCACAACGGGGACTAGCTTGGTGGCCACCAAGTGAACCTCGGTGAAAAACCGCCGTATCAACATTGTGTACATCTTCTCGGTGGTTTGCTTTCGATTCACAAGCTTGTATTTACATTCATATACTTGTGCTTGTGTAGTTGCTCTTGTAACTAGTTTGCTTGTGTAGTTAGCTAGTCACCCTCTTGCTTGTGTAACATAGAAGTAGCTCCCGTTGCGTGGCTAATTTGGTTTGTGTAACCTTGTTAGTCATATTGCTTAGTTTGTGTAGCTAAGTAATTTGCGCTCTCTAGTTTGGCATTAGTTGCCTTGCTATTGGGCATTGCTAGTGAGCATAGGTGGCTTCGTGTTTTTGCTTACTAGAATTGTGTAGGAGCTCCCCGGCTTTGCTAAAGTACTAGTGCATAGGTTTGTGTGACCTTGCTCTAAAATTGTTTAGGAGAGCTCTTGCTAAGGAAAGCACCTTAGTTATATAATTAGGATCTTTGTGATGTGCTTGTGAACTTAGATAGAGGGGTGTAGTCTTGGCTAGACCGATAGTTTTAATTTCACATTTGTTTCGGTTTACCGACGCGATTAATTTTAGAAAAGACTATTCACCCCCCTCTAGTCCGCCATCTCAACCCTTCATGCTCGGCCTAGGAAGAAGATGCAGGATTCAATTTAGTGAGCATGGTGGCAGAGAGTAGCGTTGTGAGCACCGCCAAGCCGCATAGGGTGGGAGCGGCAGTGGGGAAGATAGATCTCAAAGGGAAGAAGATAGTAGCGGGGAGAGGGGGTAGGAGGTGAGTAGGCGGACGAGGATTTAAGTGCACAGTCACTCTTTAGTGAATTCCTATCCATTCATCACTAATGGAAAAAAGTTAGCATATCCGAAAACTCGTTTCTATGCGCAGGGTTCCACATGAAGAATTGGCGTGGAGAGTTTTCTCCACCCCCACCCCCACCCTGAGGCCCCACACGTTATAGCATGGCGTGCGACTGAATCGAAGGGCATGCTTGGTAGCTTTGCCAAGCTCGTCTTACCGCTCCGCTCAACTCACGTGGCAAAGACAGGCGAAGCTAGAAATGCCCATCCGTTTGGATCCCTTGGTAGCTAGTTTCGTTGCCGCTTTTATTCCCTCTCAAGTAGCTAGCTAGAGTTCGACTCATTGAAGAGGAGCATCGATTTGTGAAGCAAGAACTCAGATTGAGCCCCGCGCAATGTTTGGAAGAGGAGCCCCACAAAGCACAAGTGAATCTTGCTCGTGTGGGAGACCCGATCAATTTGGCTCTCCCGTGAGGGCAAGGATTTTCTTGCTCAGCCAGGTGAGTTTGCTAGGTGAAGCAAGCTTCTAGTGTGCTACCAAACGCGTAATCTTGCCTGGCGAGGTGAAACAGTGTTGGACAAAACTACCAAGCACGCCCTAATTGAACACGGGCCGCTGCCGCCGGACATTGCCAGGCAGAGCCCCAGTTCGTCGATCGATGGATCTACCGCTCATTGAGACGAACGGATGGCTCGGTGGCTGCTCCCCTCGATCACGTATACTCCTCATCGGAGCACTGTGTTACTTTGTACTAGTTTGTACATAGCTGTGGAAGCCGCTAGGTACGGTTCAGATATGCACAATGCACTTTCCCATGAACGCTTTGCTTAATAATACTCCATCCCGACATAGTATGGTTCAAAGTTCAAACTCTATCCACTGCCACGATTATTGTCGAATATCTGCATCTACCATCTCACCGCATCCATAGTCGTAGGACTGCAGGCAAGTACACTTCTCTACAACAGTTACTGGTCAAATTAGTATATGGAAAAAGCTATAGCTTGATGATATAACATGGATGTTATAATCAACATATATCATCATAAAACGCGTACTTTCATAATATAAAATACACTTTTCTATTTCTTCAAAAGATACGTGTTATCATTATCTATATTATATCAGCTAAATAGACATATCAGAGAAAGTACTTGCACTTGTTTTATAAATTTTGTTTATAACCAGAGAAAGTACCTGCACTTGTTCAGAAGTGCTCCAACAGCACGAACTGCCCCCATCCACTCCATACATTTCCACAGCGCTGGCATAGAAGGAAAGCCACAAGGAGAGCAAGGTAGAGGCCTAGACAGAGATGAGGACGGAGGGAGCTGGCGGTGTGCCGCGGGCGAGCCGCCTGTGGAGGACGCCGACCCCGTACATCTTGCTGGTCATCGGCTCCATGATGGTCCTCATCGCGCT
Source organism: Saccharum hybrid cultivar R570 (assembly GCA_038087645.1). Lineage (NCBI taxonomy): Eukaryota > Viridiplantae > Streptophyta > Magnoliopsida > Poales > Poaceae > Saccharum > Saccharum hybrid cultivar. Next base: position 19,124,031 of record JAQSUU010000293.1, read on the forward strand.
TGTGCTGGTCGTGCTCATCTGCGCGCGAAACAGTGGCCGCTCCTCGCGGCGGCGCGGGTCGGACGACGAGGAGGCGCCCTCCGCGAGGGTGATGCTCGCGCCGCTCGACAGGGAGCCCAAGGTCGCCGTCATCATGGCCGGCGAACGCGCGCCGTCCTTCCTCGCTAGCGCCAAGCCGCTCGCCTTTGTCGCCCCCCGTGGTGCTGATGAGACCAATGGCGGCCGTGCCGCGGCCGTACCGTACGTGTAGCCGGGCGCAGGACGACGCGAGCGAATCTGGTGGTGACTGGTGCCTTTGTCGGGAGATACTGTTTTTTTTCCTTTCCTCGGAATTTCCGTGGTGTGTGCCCGTCAAACGCACCTGTTTCACTGTTTGTATCGGCAACAGCTTCCAGGTGGGTTTTTTGCGGTTCCGTCACCTGTTATCAAGCAACTGCACCTGATCTTTTCTATTGCGTCTTCTACAGATTATTTTGTACAAGAAAAACACCTTAAAATCAATCTATGGTGCATATATACACACACTGTTAAAATGAGCTTTGACGTCTTTTATTTATGAACTGGAATCCCTAGGCTATGACCAATTCGACCTCGGGGACCTTGATTTTCCGTTAATGGAGAAGAAGATTGTCAATGTAATAAAATATCAGAAACGCTCCTTGTTCGCACAGACCCGCACTCGCCCATGCCGTCACTCGCTCGCGTCGCCCGCTCGCTCCCGAACTCGCGTGCGCCTCCCGTCGTGGTTGTGCTCCATCCACCTGCCCCTGCCCTTGTCGAGGTCCGTGCCGCCGACAAGCTCTACACTGGTGACCTCCACGCCACTCTGTGGCTTTGAGCTCCATGCTGACATCGAGCTCCGCATTGACGAGCCTGTCCGAGAAGCAAGCAGATGCTACACTGAAAGCGCATGTTGCAATAGCATATTTTAAGTGTTTTAGATATTTTCGAGTTATGTTGCAAGTGTTTTATATCGATGTCGCAAGTGTTTTGTCTTGATGTTGCAAAACTAGATCTAGAGGTTGCATATATATGCATGTTGTAAGCATATGTTTCAATTGTTTTCAGGTGTTTAATACGTATGTTTGCAAGTATTTCATCGGGATGTTACATATGTTTGCAATGATTTTTAATTGTTTTTCAGGTGTTTTCGCAAGTGTTTCAGAGTCTCATTTGTTTTAAGTGTTTCATCTATCTTTTTTTATGTTGCAACAGTTGTATCTGAATGTTTCAAAAGTAGATCGGGTGTTGCACATTATATGCGTGTGGGAAGCGGCCGGCGGCACGGACGACGTCTGGGGTGGCGTGGGCGACGTCCGGGGCAGTGCGCGGGACCATTACTAGTGCGCTTCCTCGCGAGCTTGACGCGCTACTTCCTTAGTAATAGATATTTTAGTGAAAAAATACTTTCCAACAGGTTTTTAGGAGTTGCTCTAAGAACTTTCAAAATGCACCTAGTAAATGAAGCAAACATAATGTTCCTTCCCCCTCCCAAAAAAGAAAGTGGAGCCCCATCTCTTTTAACGTCTACCGACTACCCAATTAATAACCTGATCGATTAAAAGTTTTATTAAGATCACCATGATCTTGGCCAATAGATTTACTACTCATTTAAATGACCTTGTTTCGTGGCTCAAAACACGCTTATCAAACAGCGACGCACCCGTGAGAGTTCCTATATATGCCGTGAGGGCAATCCAACGTCTGTACGAAACAAAGGAATCGATCCTCTTCATGAAACTAGGTACATTGAACGCATTTTATTTTATAAACTGGCCTTAGAGCAAGCATAGTAAGACTATCTGCACTCATCCTCCTCTATATCCATACTCTAAAAGAAATATTTCATCCTGGTCATTAAGATTATCTCCTCTATATCACTTTCTTCCGCACTCATTCATCCTCTATATCTTATACTCTATATTCTCTCAAAAGCGGCCTCACTTGTCATCCTCCATAAATTTTATCTAAATATATCCATGTGAGATCTTGTTTTGAAGGTTTATTGAAACGAATTTAATGATGCAATCGGAATTTAATTTGGTTTTTTAGTCTGTGAGTTATAACATTTTTTTGTTTGTTGAATCGATGGGGCCCACCTCTCCTGCGCTCTTGCGCTGGTCATGCACCAGTGCTGCAGTCACGGTTGTGCTCGCCTGCCCGCCATGCAGTCACGGTTGTGTGGGCCCGCAGCCTTTTAGCGGAGGCCTCGTACACGCGCTGTATTTCACGGACGACACGAGTGATAGCGTGGGCGTGCGGGCGATACCGTCTGCCGCTGCGAGACTTTTCTACGCTAGATTTTTTACCGGGGGCGGTAGCGTAGACGAGTGCAGTCAGTCTAACAGATTGTAAGTAGGCTGGATGCTGAGGTGGAGGAGAGAGAAGAAGAGAAGTAGGCTGTAAGCTTACACCGGCTTAGACACAAGAACCGGGAAAGTTTATGAGAAAGACAAGTGGACCCATATATTAATAATGAAAAACTAACTACTATATGGGTGGGCTGAGAGATAGGTTACAAAGATCCTTACAGCCAGCAGTCGACTATATTATTAGCCTTGCTCTTACATGCTAGAGGTCGTCATGTCTGCCCTAGGTTTCAACCAACGACGGACAAACTGGATCTCATCCCTCCTAGCTACATCCTCCTCCATAATTCTTATATATATGAGTGGTCAGTGTAGAAAAAGTATTTGTCATGTAAGAGACCTTAAAGCACCTCCAGCAGAGCCTCTACTCAGACCCTATCCTATTTTTGAGGGCCGGGAGACAAAAAAAAACTCACTCTAAAAAGAGCCCCTACTCCAGCCCTCAAAAGTAGGAGGCCCTCAGAAATCACCCCAAGGCCCTTGATCTAGGGGCTGTAGAGGGAGCCCCTACTCGATGATTTCTACGGTTGGTCTCGCGCGTCGCTCCACATCCGCCCATCCTCGGCCCGATAGTTCTTTCCAGCGGCATCAGATCCAGGACCTCCGGCCATGGCCACTCCGCGCGGCCTCTGCTCCCCGTGGCCACCTATTTCCCTCATTACTCCTCTGCTGTCTCTCCCTCACGGAGAAGAAAACGTGAATGGGCACCGGAGAAGGAGCCCCTTCTCTCTTCCTCGTCGCTCCTGCATCCCATCGAGTAGAAGCCACGGGCGGCCGCTAGAGGAGCCTCGCGCGAGCATAGCTTAGATACGGATCTCATCGCAGCGTCCGACCTCCCCAGGCGAGCGCTGACCAACAACTCCCCGGTGGTCCCCCTGCGGAACCTGTCGAGGCCATGACAAGCGGTCCCTGTGGAACCCATCTTCCCCTGCTCCTCCCCTCCCCTGCCTGAGATATCTTATATAGGAAGAGCACTGACAATGACTTGTGGGCAGGGGCGGATCTGCGGCCCAGGCCTCTAGGGCCCAGGCCCTAGTCGTTGGCCCAATAACATTAATACACCTTATATAATTTTTAGCCCAACAAGGCAACAACCAAGGCCCAACACCACAACAGGCCTCAGCTCTAAGCCTCTCACTCGTCTGTCCGTCTCCCTGTCCCTGCTACGCTGCACCCCGCACGAGCCGCGTACACCCCGTGCCCCCGCCGTAGTCCCGCGGGAGGGCAGGAGGCGAGGAGCTAGCCGCCGCTGCCCTCTGCGTCGCACGCTGCCGGATCCTGGAGCCGTCCATCCCACCGGCATCCCGGCCCGACTCCCTCCGCCGCTCCGCGTCCACGGCTTCCGCGCAGCACAGGGGGCCGCGTCGGCCGCCCGGTCGCCTCACCGGCTGCCTGCTGACGGTCGCCAGCCTGCGCCCCTCGCCCTCCAGGTCTCTGGGCCCGACCGGCTGGCCCCCAGCTGCCCAGCTGTGTCCGCCGTGAGGCCATAACCCGTCTGCTAGTCTACTGTGTGCAGTGTGAGCACATTTTTTCCTTTTTCAATCTCTACTGAATTTCTATTCAGATTCAATATTTCATTTGGATTGAATTGAAATTAGAAATATGAATCTCATCATGTGTGTTGTACAACATTCTTAGCTTCTTAGAGGCCCTAGTCTTGAGTAAAACCTGGCTCCGCCACTGCTTGTGGGTCTCAGTGACTTACAAAAGAGCTATTGTTGGAGTAGAGGTAAAAAATCAGGTACTCAAAAATGAGAAGAAGCCCTCAAATCAAAAGTAAGGGCTCTAATTTGAGGGCTAGTCTTGAGATGCTCTTAGAGCAAGACCAATAGTTGAGACAAGCTTTGGTTTATAAGACAAGCACCAAACAGCTAACTCATCACACGACAACCGTAGGTTTCTTGTCTCTAATTAAATTCAAGCAGTTGTTTATTCTTTAATCTAGCAATTTCCTCCACCTGTCAGCATTTGATTGGAGCAGAGAGCAAGATAATATCAAGTAGCAGTTGTATTGGAGGGCGTGTACTGCCGGTCGACGACTGCTGCGACTAGCTAGCTTGTCTTGTGTGCGCCATCTCTCCTCTACTCTATGTCACTGCTATTCCTAACATGCTGGACGATTCGACGAGCCGTTGTGCCTGCTCTTAGCAAGGTAACCCTTTTATCCCTGATTCTATTTGACTTGGTCATTGCTTTATTATTTAAAGAATGGAAAAAGTCTACTTTAGCCCCCAACTATGGGGGTGAACTACTTCACCCCAACAATGAAACTGTCTATTATACTACTGAACTTTCTAAAACCGGTCAAATACCCCCCAAGCGGTTCTGGACGGTGGGTTTGCCACAGTAACAACGGGTTGCTACAATAGCGTGGTTTTGTCTTTTTTTTTAATTTCGGCTAAATCTTTTAAAAATCATAGTAAATCACAGAAAAATCATAAAATGAAAATTCCAATTTTGTTGGACTCTACATAAGTATATCTACACAGTGAATATATAATATGGTATGCTTTAGTACAAAGTTTTTGTTGTAAATTTTGATCTATTTTTTGTAATTAATTAGAATAATTCATAACTACAGTTTCTATGTTCTAATTATGGTGAAATTTTTATTATGACCTAATTATTGTATGCTTGAATTGTAGTAAAAATTTCATACTCATTGGATCTATAACTAAGTTATACATGATCCAATGAGTATGAAATTTTTACTACAGTTCAAGCATACAATAATTAGGCTACTATAAAAATTTCATCCCAATTGAATCATAGAAACTGCAGTTATAAATTATTCCAATTAATTACAGAAAAAATAGATCAAAATCTACAGCAAAAACTTTATACTAAAGCATATCATATTATATGTTCACTATGTAGATCTACTCATGTGGAGTCTTACAAAATTGGTTTTTCTATTTTATGATTTTTTGTGATTTACTATAATTTTTCAAAGATTCGGCCAAAATAAATAAAAAGAAAAGATAAAACCACAGTTACTGTAGCAACCACTATAGTAAAACTACTGTCCAAAACCGTTTAGAGGATAATTGGACCGGTTTGAAAATTTTAAGGGTAGAATAGATAGTATCATAGTTTAGAGGTTGAAGTAGACTTTTTCGTTTAAAGAATCATTACAATGGCAGAGGAGGTTGGCATCATCCTCGGACCGTACCATTACCGCGCAGCACCGAGCGCGGCGCCACCAATGAATTTCATCATGCGCGGCCGGGCGGGCAACTCCGGAATGTCGACGAAAGAAACCGTGAAATCTTTCGCAGACGATTGGAGACGTGCTGTCAAAAGTTTGGAAATGAAGCTCCACAAAGACGCTGCTGGGGTTGACTGACCACCGCACTGCACGCGCCCCTTGCGCCGCTTTACGTATTTTCTCGGTTTCTTGTTTTCCATGTGTGGCTGTGTTTACTTCCTCAAAAAAAAAGTACTGTGCAAACAAAAAATTTTTCGTCACATCAAACTTGCGATACATGCATGGAGTACTAAATATAGATAAAATCAAAAACTAATTGTACAGCTTAGTTGTACTTTGCGAGACGAACGTTTTGAACCTAATTAGTCAACGGTTGGACACTATTTACCAAATAAAGCCAAAACATGTTACAATACTTTTTTACACCTTTTCGCGAAACTAAACACACCCTGTGGGAACGGATCGAGCAGTCAGTACCGTTTCCCAGTTGGCTTGGCCGGCCGGCAAAAGGTATGGGCACTAGGAAACTGCGGGCGAGTATTTCGTATTGGCACGGTGGCCACAGCCATTGCACGGGAGTCGTGCAATTCCAATGCTAGCCTCCTTGCGGCTTGCACCTGTGTCCAATCTTTTTTTTTTCTTCGGATGAACATGTCTTTCCTACAGACCGAGGAGATACATGGCACGCATAACGCGTGAATAAATAAACGACGCACGTGTCTCCGTGAATTGTGATAGTCGAAATCAGAGCAAAACGGAACGACATGGAGCACCATATGTTTTTTTTAGCAGAATGGAGCACCATACGTGGCTAGCAGCTATGCACAGGGACGAACGCAGCGCCATAGTATACACATGATGCACGTCAAACAGGCTGGGCCTCTGTTTGCAGGCGGGGCGGGCTCTTAATGAGACCCGCACGCTCGCCCCGCAAAGTTTACTTTCGTGGCTCTGGTGGCCCAGCTACCAATTTTTTGTGGCCCAACGTCTATGAACCCTCCAGGCCCGTTGGACAAAAGACAAAGCCCGCAAGACCCGCAACTGCATCTTGTGAACTACGCCGTCCTCCTCCGCTCGTCGGGCGTCGCCCTCCTCCGCTCGCCCTTCTGGCTCGTCCTGGCCGACGCAGATGGGAACGCCGATTCCGGCCGTGGCAGGCGGCGGAAACCTGCCTCCACTGGAGCAAGATGAGGCAGGAGAGGACAGGGACCATGAAGCGCCAGCTTCTGCGGGATTGGGGCGCCAGATCTCGGGTGTGGCTTCATCCTCCTGCAATTTCGGGTAAGGATTTTCTTGGTTCCCTTTGGTTTTGGTTGTGCCGTCACGGTATTGCTCAAATCTCGGTTCCTATTCTTAGTCTGGCTATAGATAGGAAACTTGGACTCGATCTTGGCCAAGTCGAGTGCGTCTGTAAGCCTGATGCATGATGCCTCCGTGCAAAGGCCTTCCTCTCTTCTAGCTGTGTAGATAGACTTAGCAAGTAGTGGTTGTCAAGTTGCAGTTTCAGATTATTTTTGGGCATAGAATTGGTCTTTTATGTTGCTATTTTCACATATATACTGGTTGCCAGAATACCGATTTGTGTCTAAATGATAACAGTGCCTAACTACTCACAGTATGCCAAGCATTAAACTTTTGGATTCAGTACAATGCATAGCTCATCAAAGTGTAAACAGTGTGTGACATTGTTAAGGGATGGTAGTTGAACAAGTGCACAGAAGCAATGACACTTTCACACTAATCAGAGCTGTTAAAATTGTTAAGGGATGGTAGTTGCAAACTGTTAAAATTGTTTTCTACACAAATTACTTGTTAAAAATTTTATTAGTTTTAATAGACCTATTTATTCAAGGCATTGAACATGGATTCATATAGTTTTAATAGTTTTCTACGCAGGTAACTTGTTAAAATTGTTTTTTGTTGACTTTAAATATGTTATTGTATTCTAATACAGATGTGCTGGTGTTGACATGGCAACCCTGCCATTTGAGCTTGCGCCAGAAGAATTGAGTGGTCAAGAAGCTGATCAACAAAGGAGTAAGCATACAACTTCAAGGAGTCTCAATGTGAAGAAGTCATTGCTAGTGAAACGCAAGTCATCTGCTGCTAATTCTCCAAAGCCTCCAACAGAGAAGCGGAGGAAGTCATCTGCTTCAAACGTGCAATTTGTGAGGTCCCCGATACTGAATAGGATCCTAGCATCGCCAAGGATGCGCCACTCCAGAGCCAATTACCAGAGGTCACCATATGCAGGATTGTCATGTTCAACCTTACCCAATGATACAAGAACGGCTGCTTCTCCTAATCTTGGCCGAGGTTAGATTTAAATTGCTGCGTGCACTATCATTATTTATCCTAATCTACTGCTTCAATGTTTACAAAAAATCAGTATATTTATTTGCTGCTTTCTTGTTGTCCTAATCGATACAAGTATACTTATGCTATAGATTCATCGAGAACAGTTAAAAGGCACAAATCTATCAGCAGAGCCCAAGGCCGGCGCTCCACTGCGGTAGAGGAAGATGAGGTACGAGAGGATGAGGGTGATGAAGCATCCAAGATCGAGGCACTCAATTCTGGGTAATGATTCCCTCAGTCCTCACCTCCCTTCAGCAACTCTTTGCACATTATTTATTTGTTTCCTAAAATTTCAAAGTTAAAATTTACTATCTTGAATCCAGCCGTTACGGGATACATTTGGAAACTCTACCATTTGAGGCTGTGCCAGAAGATGTAGGACAACAAAGGAGTATGCAGCATTAAGGAGGCAAAGTTGCAGCATCAAAGAGCGTGGATAGGATCAAGTTCTTGCTGTCGAAACGGAAGTCATCTATTGTTAATGCTTCAAATCATTCAAGAATGCAGAGGAAGTCATCTGTTTCACATGTGCATTTTGTGAGATCTCCGGTACTTAATAGAATGCTACGGTCACCAAGGATGAGCCAATCTCCGGTACTATCTGCAAGATCATCATCTTCATTTTTATCTAATGGTACAAGAATGGTCATTTCTCCAGATCTTGGCCCAGGTTAGATTTAACTTCCTGCATATTGAAGCAACCAGTTTATGTCTCAAATTTTTCTGTCTTGGGTAGGGTCCTGTTTCAACTGTCCTGGTCCTTTAAATGAAAATCGAATATTAATTGTATACTTGGTCCAAGTAAATTTTCTTGCTGCATGAGATGCCTTTAGTTACTGACTATGTATACTTTAGTGAATGCTTGTACTAATCAATACTTACATACTTATTGTATAGATGCATCAAGACCAGTTAAGAGACGTAAACTTAGATCTGATGTGTGGAAAGAATTTGAGCCTATTTATGAGGGAAATCTAGTAGTACAAGCTAAATGTATTCATTGTTTGGAGCTCTTGTCTGCTACTCGAAATAATGGTAGAAGTGCTTGTCGTAGGCATTTGAAAGTGTGCAAAGAAAGGACTAGAATGAACCAGTTGGTTGAAAGCATGAACACAGGAGGACTATCCCCTGATTCACTATCTCTGAAGAATTGAAAGTTTGACCAAGAGGCCTCACGTAAAGCCATGGTCAACTTTATCGTATTGCAGGAGCTGCCCTTTAGCTTAGTTGACCATGCACCATTTCAGAAACTTATTGCTACCTTAAATCCTTGGTTTACCATAGTGTCTAGAACTACAGTTGCTGAAGATATTATGACCTCATACGAGGATAAAAGGTTAGCCCTTTGGGAAACTATCAAAAATTCAAATTCAAGGGTCTGTCTCACTGCTGATCTGTGGACTTCAAATCAGAACCTAGGTTACTTGTGCATTACTTGCCACTTCATTGATAATGACTGGATGTTGCAAAAGAGAATAATAGGTTTTGGTCTTGTAGCTTCGCCCCATGATGGTTTTCATTTGTTTAATGCATTGTTGAAGTGTTTGCAAGAATGGAAGTTAGAGCAAAAGCTATTTAGCATCACATTAGATAATGCAAAGAACAACAACAGCATGGTTGGTTCCTTAAGGAAAAATCTTTCAGAAAGACACCTTATGCTTGGAAATGGTGATATGCTACATATGCGTTGTGTAGCGCATGTGTTGAACCTTATTGTCAAGGAGGGATTTAAGGTGATAGATGGTGCTACTGACCGCATTCGAGATAGTGTCAAGTACATTAGAAGCTCACAAGCCCGTAAACAACGTTTCGAGGAAATCATTGTACAATTAGGTATATCCTGTGACAAGAGACCGTCTCTAGATGTTCCAACTCGGTGGAACTTAACTTATTTAATGCTGAAGTCTGCAATAGAGTATAGGGCAGTCTTTGATGTTATGGAGTCACAAGATCCTAATTATATAGACAAGCCTTCTAATACAGATTGGAACATGGCAGACCTACTTTGCAATGTGTTCAAACCCTTCTATGATGCTACAAATGTAGTATCTGGTACATTATACCCAACAACAAACCGTTGTTTCCATGTCCTATGGGAAGTCAAAGGAAAAATAGAAACTTTGGAATCACATACAGATATTTCCATTACAGTTATGGCGAGCAAAATGAAATTGAAGTTTGAGAAGTACCGGGATATATGCATGCTGCAGATATGTGTACCAATAGTTTTAGATCCAAGGTTCAAGTTCAGTTTTATATCATTTCGGTTGAACGCTGGTTTTGGCGATAAAGGTACAACATACGCTGAAATGGTGAAGGCCACAATGCAAAATCTATTCTCTGCATATTCATCAATGGCACCTGATTTAAACTACTCACAACCAGAGTCCAATGATGGAAGTATTGATGAAGATGATTGTTGGGCAGACTTTAAACAACATCTTGCAGCACAAAAAAGGAAGAGAGTGAAAAGTGAGCTTGACACATATCTGCAAGATTATCTTTTTCCTCGACAAAAGAAATTTGATATTCTACAGTGGTGGATGATGCACTCTGCAAAATATCATGTGGTTTCGTGTATGGCAAGGGATGTGCTTGCAGCACCCGCATCAACTGTAGCTTCTGAATCTGCATTTTCCACTAGTGGAAGAATTGTTAGTGACCACAGAAGCCGACTAACAAGTAAGAAAGTTCAAGCCTTAGTATGCCTGCAGGATTGGTTGAGAGTAGAAGGTACATTTCTTTTAATTGTACAAAGAAGTTAAGTAGCATATTGTTAGTTTGAGTGCTCTTGTTTGAGCAATAATGACACCTTATAACTAATTACTCGCTCTTGTTTCAGGTTTATTAGATGTTAAATTATCAGAAGATGATATTGGCGATGGCGATGATCAAGTAAGCAATGTCCTGGATTTTTCTTACTGTTGTTTTCCGTTTTGATTTTGCCATCTGGTCCTGGATTTGTCAAGGTCTGAACTGAACATCTTGTGAGCTGTGTGCGTGAGACACTCCTCTGGTTTCCCCCTCTGGTTTCTTGGAAATTTGTGAGGTTTAATAGGATTTTTGGCTGTTGCTGCATATTTTTGTTCTTGACCATGCCATGCTTGCTTGGATAAGCTTTGGTTCAGCCTAGCTCGCATTGCATGATGCGTTGTTCCTAGAATCCGAGCGCAAGTTCTATGAGCTGACCACTATTTCGTGGATTGCCTGGGGTGCGGGCTGTTAATGTTTTTGGCAGTTTGGGTGGATGGGAATCTGCAATCCCTTTTCTATTCTATCTAGGATTCGATGGCTTGAATCTAATTATGTGCAGATTGTGTTGATTTCTTAATTCACTTATAGCTGTGTGATAAGAGTCACTTATATCTTGGTAAACCAAAAGTTTTCTAGAGTATTTTTTCAGAGTCCAAACATCTGAGATGTAAAAAAACTAGCTAATGATGATAGTGAGATAATCCACTGAAAGCAGATACTACTTGGCACTCTGCCTGCAATAGATGTAAATCTGTAATTGATAAAGGAGTAAAATTGCCATCAATTACCCTTATTCTTTAGCTTGTCATTGTCAATTCAACTAATTTTTGTGTGTCAAATTTTCTTCATATAGACAAGTGTGAAGAAGTTGCTTTAATTTTTTCTGAATCCTATTACTGAAGAATTTGCTTTTATTTGCTCATATTCAATTCTACATCATATTCTGATCAAGTTTCTTTTTTGTTGTTTTTCATCTAAGGACATTTAAAGTAAGGAGGTGCCGGGTTCAGTTCTACATCAAAAGAAGTTGCTTTTTGAAAGATAACTATTCTGTTGAGTTGTGGTATAGCTGAAACTCAGTTCTGGTGCTCTTTGTAAGCCTTTGGAATCAGTTGGTCATGAATTTTGTGCATGTTCTCTTTTCAGAACGCTATATAGGTTGTCATATCTAGCAATGGTTCACCGATGCCTGAGGTGCCTCTGGATAGCAAGACCGTATCATGGATTGGAAAATTGTATCAGAGATACTTTCTGTTATGTTGGGCATGTTTCAGTTACGTTTGACGCAGTTATGTGACATCCAGTTTTGGTTTCATGTCTTGAAAGAGGGCTACCGAGCAGCAGTTTGTGATTTCTTGGGCATAAACATGCGTTTCGTTTTCGTTTTCGTGTCAAACTCTGAATGCGGAGTCATGCATTACCTGGGCCGATTGCTGGGATGCTCAGGCCATGCTGAGATGTATTGTTTGTTCCAGTAGCTAATGTAGCGGGTCTCGCCAGTTTTGTCGCTAAGTCCGCGGAAAACTTGTCCGCAAAGTTTGCGGATTAGCGGCTGGCCGCAGACCCGCTAATAAACTTTGCGGCAAGCGTTGCGGGTTAGTGGCTGGCCGCGAATGGGCCCGCTTGCAAGTTGAGCTGGGCCTCTCGTAGGCGATGAGGAGGCATGAGGCATGGCCCATTTAAAAACGGTGTACACGATTGCTATCGGGCCCATCCATGCTGGCTCGGCGTGAAGCATAACTGCATGAGACCGTGCCCGGCCGCACTATTGACTAATTCTAGGAGGCCAAACCACTTTAATTTTCACATTTTTTCTCGAAAACGAAATCAATACGATATTATCAAAAAAACGAATAGGGTGTATGTTAATTTCGAAAACGATAGTAGTCGATCGGAAAAATACATTGATAATGCTCGAAATTCATGAGAACGATATCCTAAGAAATAATAAACACGCCAAATTGTAGAGCATAAGAAGAGCCATAAAACTTGACATATCTCACATCTATACCCCTCTCTCTCTCTATATATACACACACCTAATAATAAAGAGACAAAATTTTCATGTAAGATGTAAGTAAGACTCCTACTCAACTAAGATTATATGTAAGATGTAAGACTCCTCCTAAATTTATATAAAAAATCATAACTAGATACGACATGACCTCCCTAGAAGGCACGTAATTTCCTCTCGGTTACAAATTAAAATATTTTAAATCTATTTTATTTGGCCATGTAAATGAAGAAGTACGGAATATACGAGTCTAAGGCATGGCTGCTTCTGGCTCGACCGGCCAAATAATCTACACACGCACGCATGTGCATATATATTTCCTCTTATTATGTTTCCTTGCTTGCATCTTCACCACGTCATCAACCACCCAAACATTATTCTGCGCGCGTGCGCGAGTCATCTTACCGATGCACATTTTCCGTTCTTAGCTCCATTACGTATCTACTTTCTGTTTTGGTATCTACTTTCTATTTTGGGTTTGCTTTCTTTCTTTTCCTGTCACTGATCGTGGAGGGTGGACGCGCGGGAGGGGAGAGAGGCGCATGTGTGTGTCAGATCATGTTTATGTGAAATATGCATATGGTGCACAAAACTTTAAAATATAATTACTTTCTTGTCAAGCTTCTATTTTTAATTCCGTTTCCACCATTACGTTTGTTATGACGAGATCTATAAAAGTAGATCCATGTTGGATATGTTTGAAGATAATTTTTGTGATGATAAAGTTTTGCATTTAGGAGTATAAAGTTTTAAATGTTATAGTACAAAGTTTCAAAACTTGGAGTGTTACAAAACTTTTAAAGGTTGAAATACAAAGTTTTAAATGTGCCAATATAAAGCTCATGAATTTTAAAAATAAAATTTAAAATTATAAAGTTTTAAATCAAAAAATAAAAATTTTAAAATGTGCTAGTATACCGTTTCCAAATTTATAAAGTGTAAAGTTTGAAACTACAAGTATCAAAGTTTGAAATACAAAGTTTTAAATGTGCTAGTATAAAGTTTTAAATATGCTAGTATAAAGTTCCTGAATTTTGAAAATAAAATTTGAAATTCCAAAAGTTTTAAATCTGAGAGTAGAAAGTTTTAAATGTGTTAGTATAAAGTTCTTGAATTTAAAATTTAAGTTTGAAATTATAAAGTTTCAAAGTTTAAAGTACAAAGTTTTAAATATGCTAGTATAAAGTTCCTAAATTTTAAAAATAAAATTTGAAATTACAAAGTTTTGAATCTTAAAGTAAAAAGTTTAAAATGTGCTAATATAAAGTTTCTAAATTTGAACTGTGTGAGGTTTTAAAACTAGCAGTACAAAGTTTGTATTTTAATAGTTCCAAATTTTAAATATAGTGATACAAAGTTTGTAATGTGATAGTTCAAAGTTTATAAATTCAGAAGTACAAAGTTTATAATGTGATAGTTCAAAGTTTTTAACCTAGTATTATAAAGTTTATAATGTGATGATTCAAAGTTTATGAATTTTAAATGTAAAGTTTTGAATCTAGTAGTACAAAGTTTGTTTTGTCATAGTTGAAAATTTATAAATTCTTAGTGTAAAGTTTTAAAACCTAACAGTACAAATTTTAAAATATCATAGTTCAATGTTTTGTAGCTAGAAGTATAAAGTTTGCAATATCAAAGTTCAAAATTTTATAAATTCTGAGTTCAAAGTTTAAAATCTAGCAGTGTAACATTTTATAATGTGATAGTTCAAATTTTTAAATCTAACAGTACAAAATTTTGAACTTAGTACGAAGTTTATATAACTTCATGCATTTTAGTACAAAGTTTATATAACTTCATGCATTTTTTAATTTGTTTACCTTGTATTGTTTTTTCAGAGTATTAATGATAACTATTTTGGTATTAAAGAAAACGAAAGCCACATGTGCTTTATATTTAGCTATTTGTATGTTGACAAATAAGATGTACTTTTTTCCTAGTTTTTTCCATGATAACTAATTTTAATTTTCTTGTATCGGTTGAATTATCAATCTTGTATAAAGTATTATGGAACATAATGTATATGAATTTTTAAAAATAGGACTTTCACTTCCATATGGATGTTAAACCAACTATCCGCCCTTTTCATCTCCCACAAACTCGCTATCCCGAAAGAGAAAAAAATAGCTCGTAGAATCTAAATTGGGCTCCAGAAGCTAAATGAGCTTCAGAATCTAGATAGAAGAAATGTGAAAAGTGAAAACTAGACACTGAAAAGTAAAAAGTGGATAGTAAAAAGTAAAAAACTACACACGAGAAGAGAGGAGAAAGTAAGCTGATAGTAGACGTGCGCTGCTACTGCTGCTAGCGCATGCGTGCCGACTAAGACTCCCGCATCAACCAAGATACATTAATCAATTTGCTTTCCTCCAATGAATCATGTGCATGCAACGCCTCTGCTTTCCTTAAATTTTCCAATCACGTGATCTGCTTTTATCTTTTACGTGCTCTGAAGAGGAAAAACGAAATCAAAAAAAGAAATACGTGGCAAGTCCGAAACAAAAAAAAAGCACGGCAAAATAAAAAACAAAAAAACAAAATTAAAAAAGCTCCCGTGGTAATAGGATATATAATATTAAAAATTAAGATAAGATTCATATTTGAACTCATTTTTTATTTTAAAATACCTTAGTGTCCTTTTGCACGGCCGGACTCCGTATGCGTGCCGCAGATATGGAAGTTAGAAATCAACTAAAATAAGAATGCAGGAAATAATCAAACTTACTAACAAAATAAAAAAAACTCCAGATCAAAACCAAAATGGGGCACCTATGTCGTACCTGCTCAGCTCGTTCTTCATCTGGATTGGCTTATGTTTATAGAATTGAACTCACATATGCTTACAACCCCATAAATTTGTTTGCTACAACGGTCATTGTCGCATTGCCAAGCACAAACCATTATGTTGTTCAATCGGAGGAAGAGGATCTCGCCGTCGATTCATTCCGTAGTCAGGTCTCACCGATTGAGATGCTCCACGGGTCCCGCTGCTGTCGTGAGTGCCAAGTCCAGATAGCGTATAGCAACTTCACCGACATGTGCGAGCTCTGACTCCACCTCCGCTGTTTACACCAGTGCTACTGCGTATTGCTCGGGCGGCTGGGATCTAAGGAGGAGTTCTTGCCGTCCCGAAACCCTTGTTCATCAACGCATGTCGGCCATCACCATTCTTCACCAAGATGACCATTGTTCTTTGTCACACCACCATGTCGTCGTTGCTGGAGATTCTGTGCCAGAACCCAATTAAAGTGCTTGGGCATGGACTGCTTGTCGTCTAGGTGCCAGAACGGTCCGCACGCCAGACACATGCAGCGAGAATTTGAGTCGCCATCGGGCATGGACGTGGCGATGCTAGGGCCATCTGGCCAGAATGGCTGAACTGCTAGGCCCGTGCATGTCTTTGCCACTGGCGCTAGAGGTACGAACCTTGTTGTCCAACCCCGAGTCTCCAGATGTCCCATGGCTATAGCCCTAGTTGTATTATGCGCTTTTTCCGATGTCTTGGCAAAGTGCAACCAGACTCACCTGGGTTGGAGCAATGTGGGTAGCAATAACCACAAGAATTGCCGAGGAGATGGCATGCGATGGAAGAAGTAAGTAGAAAAACAAGAAAAATGTGGTGCTCGAATTAGATTGACACGCCAACACAAAGAAAGAGAGATACAGAGACATGTTTATTAAATTTTATATAAAGAGCAAAATATAATTTCTCCCTGTTGCATCGCACGGGCACTTTTGCTAGTGACAATAATAAATAAAGTCACAATTGATAAGACTATAAGCTAAAATCACAGTTCACATCATCTTAGATCTCAAACAAGCTAAACCCCAGATTCGTTCGTGATCGTGGTGAGGCTAGAGTTAGGGTGTAGTACGTGATTGACTAATTGTCTTTTTGTTCCTGTACGGATGAAATACTTGTCGTATAGTTCATTTCAAAAAAAATATTTGTTTTATGTGCTTATGTGTGTAGATGGATGTCTAGATTTGGGTCAACTAGACCTAAAGTATATGCATTATATAGTTTATAAATAAATTAGGATTCAAGGCCTTTGAATCAGTAACTACTGACGGTAAATTATCGGCTAAATACTTACTTTAAAAAAAATACCGACTAAATACGACAATCTTCGAAAACAATCAAAAGAGGATAAAATTGTTTTCGCTTTCGTTTTCGATTATTTTTATCATTTTTTTCTTTTTTTCATTATCGCCACCATTTTCATTTAGTCCTAAAAATCGGAAAAACTTGAAACGATTCCCGAAATAGGAAATTATCATTTTTGTTTTCATCCCTACTCCAATAGTTGTCACGGCACGACCTGCCTGATTCACAATCAAACTCGACCTTGGTTGCTAGTAAATTTCAACGCCAAAATATAAAATGTAAGAGTTGCTATATTTGAGATGTCTAAATTTTCGGTCAACGGTCTTAAGTAACCAATTTGTATTATTAAAGTGATAATTCATAAGAAGCCATTCATATTTTTTACAGTCAAATAATAACAAAATCACATGTTGTTTGACAATAACAAATAATGCACCCAAAACATATCGTCTCTGCTCCAAACCCTATTCACCACTCCCTCTCCTCTCTCTCCAAATGCCCTCCCTCACTCCATTGTCGCTGCCTACATTTCTCCATCTCAATCCGAGTAATTGTGGTGTTGCCTCCATGTACCTTCAAGCCCCTTGCCACTTCTTCCTCCCTATCCCCCTAGTTGTTGGACGCCTCCTTCCTCTCCCCCGCTAGTTGCCAAAGGCCACTTCCTCTACTAAGGCATTGGTTGCTGCTTTCTTCCTCCTCTCGAGCCATTGACTTTCCCTTCCCCGCCGATGGCCGCTCCACGTCGTTGGGATGAGCTTCGACCGTTCAATGACTGTTATGGTTTATTTTTTATTACTGGGCCAACGCTATCCATAGATTTACTGACCGGCATGGCATGGTTAATCTTACCTAGTACCGTGCTTTAGTCTTAAATTGAGCCTATCGGGCAGCATGGCAGGGCCTGCTGAGCTATCTTTGCTTACATGATCGGTTCCATTTAGCCATCTATACCGATAAGTTTGAAAAACGGAATGGATATTTCTCGATATCCGTCCATTTTGAAAGGGTCAAAACTCTGTATGGATAATTTTTCATATATGAATCTGAATATTTAATATAATAATATTTGTACCCTACCTGAATCCAAATTCTCAAAATCTGATTTCTAATATGCCTTGTACGTAGATAAATATCACAGGTACCAACATGTTCCGTATCTAGTTTGAGACGTGAGAAAAAGCATGGAATACAGTGCATTTCATCCCTATATATACCGACAGCTGATCGTCCCAGCTGGAACAAACAGGAAAGAGTCACCGTGCGCGGGGCTGCACGCATTCGTCATTCCGTCCAAGATAGTAGACCGGCGAGATCCATTTGATTTGAGAGAAAATCCCCTATATGCCATTAAAATCTACACCTATCCCTTACTTGCCATCATAAATTATACAATCCCTTGAGAACCATCAATATAAATTTATAATCCCTTGTATGCCACTAAACTGAATATTGACTAATACTAGTGAAGCAAACGTTATAACGCCGTTAAGTCAAATCACTTCCTTTTGTACCCCTCACGGATACTCCTGCAAAGAGAAAAAAGATCTCTCGAGAGAAAAAGGTGAGGTCGTCGTTCTCTCCCAGCCGAGCGGCAGCACATCCGGTCAAAAGAAAAAAAAAGCTCTGCACCACATGAAACCCTAGATCGAGTCCTGGGCTCCTGGCAGCTCCCTCGGTTTTGCTTCTTCGCCCAGGACGCCGCCCCCTTGGTTTGAGCCCAGGACGCCGCTCCGCTTGGGTGCGCTGCCGCTGCCTAAATCGGCTGGGCGCGCCGCCGCCATCAGCTAGGCGCGCCGCCTCCACAGGCTCGCCACGAGTGTGCGCGCCCCCTTCCCCACCGTCTGTCAGCGCCTCTCCACCACCGTGACCGCATCGCCCCCACTGACTGCGTCCGCCCCCAGTCGTGACAGCGCTGCCCCGACCGCCGTGACCGTGCCTCGCTCTGTTCTTCATCACCTGATGATCTGAAGATGAGTAGCCCAAGTGGCATGGTGATGCCTTCACAAGGCCGCGACAGCTCTTGGCTTCCTGAAGGGTAAGAATTGTTCTCATCCTTTTCCTTCTACATTTGTCTGATTGTAATTAGGAAAAATAATTAAAATTCTTGTAAAATGCATAGTTTTGATGGTCCGTTCATTCACAGGATGGACCCTAAGTCAAGTTACTTACTAAAAATCAGACTTGTTGGCAATCCTAAAAAGCGTAGGAAGGAGTTCTCATGCTTTAGATGCAGTAAGGTCATGGATTCTGATCTATGCAATTTTAAGGACCTTGTCGAAGAAATTGTTGATCAGTACCCTCATAGATATAATGAGATTGTGCATTTTTTTACCATGATGGTGCCCAGAAAACATTCCCAAAAGTCACAACAGACCAGGGCCTACTTGAAATGTTTAGCAAGCATGTTCATGGCAAGATAGTTCACTTGACTATTGCATTCACCGAGCCCAACGAGTCCTACACTCCTGAACCAGATAATGAAGCTTTGCATTCAGATGATATCCCATGCACACCATCTCTGGTTTCTCCATCTATAGCTACAACAAGCCTCTCCACTGATCATGCAACAATTCTGATGTTGCCAAACCAGCCCCCTAAGCCTACAGCAAGCCATTTCACTGATCCTCCATCTGAGTTAGATGATGATGACGACGACGATGATGGTTATCTTGCAAATCCTTAACCACATAATGAATATGTGGGTGTTGATGACGATGGCTTTACTTGAAATGCATATGGCTGTTTGGATGCTTGAAATGATGTTGTAATGGACATCAACAATGGTTTGGAAATATGCTGGTATGGACAGCAATGGATGCTTAAAAATGATGCTGGAATAAAAAACAAATATTTGTTGTCATGTTATATTTGTCTATTTTGGTCGGTCTGTATATATTGTTCACTATTATCAGAGCAATAGCATGTAAGAGATTAGACTACAGAAATAATAGGGATATAATTGTCTTTTCATCCTATCATTTAACAGCACTCTAACTGTGGTATGACGGTAATGGCATACAAGGGATAAAAGATCTATATTGATGGTTTTGAAGGGATTACATAATTTGTGATGGCAAGTAAGGGATCTTTATAAGTTTTGATGGCATATAGGGGATTGGCTCTTGATTTGAAGCCGTTTCACGCGCTTGCTTCTCGTTGTCGGGGCGCGCACGCTGCACGCATCCGCCCGGCCACAGGTAGGCTGTGTTTACTTGTATAAAAAGGTGTAAAAAGGTGTAAAAAAAATACTGTAGCACGTTTTGGTTTTATTTGGCAAATAGTGTCCAATCGTTGACTAATTAGGTTCAAAATGTTCGTCTCGCAAAGTATAACCAAGCTGTATAATTAGTTTTTTATTTCATCTATATTTAGTAATTTATACATGTATCACAAGTTTGATGTGACAAGAATCTTTTGTTTGCACAGTATTTTTTTTTTAAGCAAACACAGCCGTAGGCACGCTGCGCGCATCGCGCCGGCGTCCGCCGCACGCACTCCTATCTCTGCAGACTGCTGGCTTCCACGCGGGGAGCTCGAGTCGCGTACAGTACGTGCCAGATCGACCAGACCCCCAGCCTAGACGGCTAGCCTGCTCTCCGCCGCCGGGCGCGCTAGAAGGTTCCACCACACGTCCCGCGGAGGAGGATCCATCCAGGAATTGAATGCGGGGTGCGTGACGCAGCGACTCGGAAACGCCACACGCGACCTGCAGCTGCCGGACACAGTGCCAGCCAGTTCCGTCCATCAATCCGCCGCTGATGAGTGATGCATGGCTCGGCTCCTCGCCTCACGTACACCCCTTTGCTAGTGCTACTCCTACTCTCTCTATATACCTCTACTACCTAGTCTGTCCGTGTTTCTGGAGTTGAGAAGCATCGATATCTTTCCATCTGTATAATGTGTGTTTATATGAAAGCTCCTAGTAGTCTATTTTTTTAGATTTTTTCTCTACATTTCTATAGCTCAATCAAATTTTTGGAAACCTCCATAAGTAATGTTAAAGAGCTACAAATATTCTATTTGGGCGTATCTTGTTATGAGTTATGACACATCTCTAGGACTATTCTTGGATTTTTTTTGGATGCTTAAACATGTTTTTCATTGTTTGGAAAACATTATCTAGTGTAAGGAGAAGACTATTAACATCTAATACATCAAAGAGGTAAATTATAAAAATATATTTCATAATATATCTAATAATGCTTATTTCATATGGTAAATATTATTATTTTTTCTATAAATTTAGTGAAAATTAGAATGACAAACTTAATTTCTTTTCATTTTAGGACGAACTTATCATGATAATCAATTTTTGAAACTATAAATCTATTCTCAAAACTTTTGTTCATAATATTTTGCGGGGCTAAACTTATAGCCACAATTTCTTATCATAACGTTCTCAAATATACATTTTAAATAATTTTATAGATTGCGAGCTTTGGAACCTAATTTTTGTTCATAACTACGAGTAGATGAACTTATCATGATAATTTCTCAAATATATTTTGTCTAGCTATACTTTTATATATAATAAATTTGACAAATAACATAACTTCTTATTGTTTAATATTTTTAAAAAAATATACATAACTCATCCAACATATTTTTTGCATAATTATTCTAGGTAAACTTGTCAATCCAAAAAAATGTTCATAATATATAGAATTTAAATGGTTAGGTTGATATAAAATAAAAAAAAATTGAAAGGAAACAAGAAGCCAAGAAAAAAATGAAAAAAAGGAGACAAAAGAGTGAGAAAATATTTGGAATGGGCGCCAGAACCACAAAACATGAAAAATAATTGGAATGGCATTAATAAAGTCAGTACAGTAAAATATTTCCTACCAGACCGCCCTCTCCTTGTGCCGTCCGTGTGCATGCGGCCGCTGGCCGCCAGCATGACTGCAGAGTGCAGACCGCATGTGGCGTGAGACGGTGAGAGAAAAACAAAGCACGCACCCAGCCGCCGCACCATCACACAGCAGCTGAGCTGAGCAGCAAGCAGCAGCAGCACCTGGTGGGGGAGGCAGGCAAGGCAACTCAGCAGAGCAAGCAGAGGAGTGCGCGGTTTCTTCTCCACCCTGCCCTCCCCACTCTCCCCGCGGCCGGCCATGCCCTCCCCGCCGCCTCCCACCTTCAGTCGCAGCCAGGCAAAGGCAATTAAGCGACCATTCCGCAGCAGCAAGCTAGTCTAGAGAAAGATATACAGAGAGTGTGTGGGACGGAGAAATGGGGCCGGTGGAGAGAGTTGGAGGTGTGGCGCCGACGGTGGTAATGGCTGGTGGCGGCGGCGCGCGGCCGAGCCTGTGGAGGACGCCGACGCCGTACCTCTTCCTGGGGTTCGCGGTGATGATGGGCCTCATCGTGGTGGCGCTGCTCGTGCTCGTCTGCACGCGTCGCATGGCGTCCTCGTCGTCGGCCGACGACGCGGTGCGGGTGCTGGTGCCGCTCGACCGGGAGCCCAAGGTCGTGGTGATCATGGCCGGCGACGCCCTGCCGTCCTTCATCGCCGTCGCCAGCGCCAAGCCGCTGCCGCTCGCCTTCGCCGTACCGGCCGGGGCCGAGGCCGTGTAGGCGCAGCCGCGCAGGCGGCCGAGGAGCCGAGAACCCGCGCGTCGCGACGCGCGCGGGGACAATTTTGTCGATCGAGAGGTTTTCTTTGTTCTTTTGCTTTGGAGTTCGGTGGCGTGAGCCGCGAGGGCGCCCAGCCGCCGCCGCCGCCGCCAGCAGCTGCCGGCTGCGGGTTTGGTCTGTTTCGGCCTTTCGGGACAAAAGCTTCCAGCTTGAATAAACGCGCACGGCTTTCTTTTGGCTGCGTCCAGCAGGATCTCATCGATTTGCCTTCTTTTCCACGCGAATTCGTTCCTGCTGTGTGCGTCGCCGATCATGCTTTGTTCGCCCAATCCTTTCGATCGTGCATTCGTTCGTCGTCCAAGTGCAGGATGACAAGACGAGATCGTGTACGTCGTCGTCGTCGTCGCCACCGCGACGAGGACGAGGCTCTCTGTTTCCTCTGAGTCATGACGCACCGTGCCGAGCGGCCGTCCCCCGCAATGGCTGTCTTTTTTTGTTTTTAGTCCTTTTTTTAAAAGTATAGGCTACATGAGTTCTCTTTTTTCATGTGTGTTTGTATGAATGATAGAACCCTCCAAGACGATGCAATATCCATGCTGAATACGTTGAACTAGAAGTTTTTTTTAAAGTAATATTGAACAGAAGGTGATAATCGATTGCTAACTTGCATTGCTCTCTTGTGCATGCAACAGCTCGATCGATCACCTTCTTCATCATCAACACTCCGAAAGAAAATGTTTATTTGTAGTACGCTGTCCCTTCAGGTCACAACAACAAAGGCTTGCACACGATTCCAATTTGCATTATTTATATCATGCTTAATATAATTGTACTATAATGGCACTAACTAGCTTTGGCCCCTCAGAAAAGAGACGACGTATTCCCCAAAATAAAAAAAGGGAAATGAAGAGACATTCGCTGAAGAAGAAAATGGGACGGTTTCACGTAGCCAATGCCATGCAGCTTTGGACAAATCACGAGTCCACAGGGCGTACGGGCACGCAAATATGCGACAGAATGAAGATAACAGGGTGTAGCTCGTTGCGACACGTACGTTTGCGTAGAATTTGTGCAGACATTTTTATACATCGCGTGCTAATTAATACTTCAGCAAAACAACGATTTTTTTCGAATAAAGCTCGCCCTTAGATTTTGTTTATGTGCAAAACAGTTTTTAAAGGTCAAATTAATGCAAATAAAGTTAACGACTTTCCCTCCACTTGTACGGTCAAGTGCAAGCATTTGTTTGTACTCCTGCTGCTGCCCTCCAGCATCCTTTAAATTTCTTTTTTTTTTGTCTCCAAAAGTTGTATTTTTCTTTTTAGCTACTACTTATCCGCTTGTACTTGTTTGTTCTTGTTGCATCTGATTTCTTGCTAAATTCGGTGGCTCGGTGGCAGCCTGGCTTGCAGGTCAGATCAGTCACTCAAATCCATAAAGAATTTCGAGACTTCATGCATGGCATCAAGCCATATCAAGGGTGTGTGTAAATGAGAGCTAAATTAATTAAGTGCTGAAAAATTTCCACACACAGAGAAGTCTGTTGCTAAAAGGTGATTAATCGAAGCCATGATTTTTTTTGAACGAAACAGCCATGCAAATATAAGAAAATAAACAAGTTACAATCATTGCGTCCTGCTTATGTAATTCTAGCCAATCCATTGTTGAACTATCCAGAACTATAGCTTAGCTAGAGAGCGCTTTTAGCAAAGGTGCTTTGACGACGACAGTGCGTTTCTTTGATTTGATGAACACCAAATATTCGTCAGGATAATTCAGCAGGATATGAGTTTACAAAGCGACAGAAGGATTCGTTCTATTCTCATTGATGATGAATGAGTTCTTCCCTAGCTATATACTCTCCTTTCCCGGCCTTGAAGGGCTAGCTAGTGAACAAAATCCTTCTTTATCAGAAAAAGAAAAGGGAAATATATAAGAAATTAAAGTGGGGGAGAATAATTGAGAGGCCTAAGATTACTACTACCAGTGGTGGCAATATGATAATGCGAGTCCATCAACAAAATCCACGCACGTGGGGCCGGCCTGCCCGCTACTTTCCAAAAGGAAGGAGGCGCTCTCGGTGCGGCTAGCCTGGACCTGGAAGCGGCGCCTCGAGCGCGCAGAGGGTCGACGTCGTCATCACGCTAGCTATAGCTTGCTTGTCGTCGGAAAAGACCGTCCTCTCCTCTCGACTCCATCAATCCTCCCTAGTCACCATGCATGTACGTATATATGTTCTGTGTTCTCACCTAGAGAGCCAACACGTGTGTGTGTATACACAGCAGCAGTCCAATTCCGTCTCGCATGTGAAACTTTGTTTTATTCGCGTGTCTCAAGCAAGCTGTATATACACAAAATCGCTGTATATACACAAAATCATGATGCTAGTAGTATTTTGTTTGTGATCAGGTGCAGTACTCTTTTTAAACTTTTGCTTGACCTATAGGACTGGGTGTAACGTGCATTGTACGACTCCCGTCGCGAACTTGTACTAGCTACTAGCGATCTAGTGGAAGCGGCGCAGCGTGAGTGCGCGCGACAACTTTAGGGAGAAGTCTACGATGACGAGCTTTGCGTTTGCGTGGGCGGAGCTTTTTAGGAGTTGGGGGCCGAGTCACGAACCAGAAGGCGCGCGCGCGGCAGGCAGCAGGCTGGCCCCCGGGCATGGCCATGATTGCCTCCACCAAGCACTACTAGTATGCAGCCAAACCCTTTCCGGCTTTGCTTTATTTCTTCCTCCGATCCACTGCCGTGCCCGTGCAGAATATCCGGGAGCATATGACTTCCCCATGGCTGATGATGGCTCCGTCAGATCATCCTGCAGAAGTCTCAACAAGAGCTAGCTAGGTCAGCAAGAGCGCTAGCTACCCTAAGGTTTTCTATATGGAAATTTGGCAATAATGGATTATTCTGGTGTCTAGGGAAGAAGATGCGCACCGCCCTAAGCTGTTCTATGTGATCGATCTCGGCCTAAATAAACATACATTATTCTCCAAATATCCACCACCACCGCTCCTGACGATTACAGTCAGTGTGTGCTCGCTGGAGTTTTTTTAGGCTTCAGCCACAGACCCACATGTTGTGGCTACAGAAAAAAAAATCATGTACGGACCGACCGTATCCTGCACGGTGCGGACGTAGGGTGATTCTGACCAGTGGACCTGCTAAACACCATGCGGAACCACCGTGTTAGGTCCTGATTCTCTCCTATGTGGCGTAATTTGGTTGGAAGTCCGCATGCTGCAAGGTAAGGTCCGTCCGTACGCGATTTTTTGAACAGAGAACTGCATTAAATTGTGGCTAATACATCAAGGCAAGCTGTACCACCACGATAGTATGAGTGTTCGCGCTCGCACAAGTCATCAGACTACCCGCAGTGGATACTTTAAAACGATACTCTAAAGATTTAGAGTATGAATATAGAGTAAAAACTGCTGCACTGGGTACTCTAAAACGATACTCTATCTTTTCTCTCACTCTATATTTAGAGTGGTACTGTGCTTACTCTATACTAAATAGTGACGGCCCCACTAGCTAAACAAAGGAAAAATGCTATAACTCATAAACTAAAAATCCAAATTAAATTTCGATTGCACCATTAAATTCGTCTCAATAAATCCTTCAAAACTAGATCACGCATGGATATATTTAGATAAAGGCCCTGTTCATCTGGCTTATAATCCGTCTTATTCAGCTTGTTTTTCCAGCCGGAACAGTATTTTCCTCTCACAAAAAATCAGCCAACAGTGTTTTTCAGCCGGCTTATAATTCCAGCCGAACGGCTCCAAAGTGACAAGTGGGTCCCACAGTGGATAGAGTGGATAGAGGATGATATAGAGAATGGATGGGTGCGGGAGAATTGAGTATAGAGGAGAGAATCTCGCTGACCAGGACGTATAGAGGATGAATATAGAGGTTCATGAGTGCGGGTAGTCTCACATTCTATGATCGATATATGCACAGTAGGCTGCAAAAAGCACCAGGATTGTGCTTCTCTACAAGTAAAATTAATTGAATTTGAGAATGATCACGACAGCTCTATATATAAATTGATTTAAAAAAAGTTGAACTTGGAGCGTGCGTGCAGTGGGGTGATGTTTTAATTTGCATCAGAAAGGTGGCGAGTCGATGCAAAAAAGAAAAGAAAAGAAATACAATGGCCACCGCCTGACCGGTGAGGATCACATATATGACAAGGTAGGGGCCCTCTCCACCATACCTTAATTTCGTTGCAGCATGCATGCATCGTCGTCGTCACCTTTGCATCCTGGCTTTTTTCTCCACTGCTTTTGCTCCGTCGCCGCCATGAATCGAAGCATATGGAGATTTTGTTATTAGTGTAGTTGTGCCATATCTTAATGAAGAAACAATGTTTTTCTCTCACAACAAATCAGCAAACAGTACTTTTCAGACGAACAGGGCTGCCCTCCTCCCCCCCCAAACTTGCCGAATTTCAAATACAAACCCATTGACATTGGTTAAAAAAGGTTAATCAATTCAAAGCACTACTCCATGTGATGTGAGTAGCTAGGGCGCCATTTAAGTGGCCTGGACTGATGCATGTGTGGCTTTGGGAACTTGGGCCTGGTTTAGATGCCCGATTCGGGGTATCCCGAATTCACTGTGCTGCACTATGTAGCACTGTAATAATTTTGTTTTCATTTGGTAATAATTGTTTAAACATTGATTAATTAGGCTTAAAATGTTCGTCTCGTAAAGTACAACAAAACTGTACAATTAATTTTTTATTTCATCTATATTTAGTACTCCATGCATGTGTCGGCATTTTGATGTGATAGGGAATCTTTTTTTTACATAGGGTGTGTTCACTTCGCGAAAAGTAGGTGAAAAGTTATTGTAGCATCTTTCGTTATTATTTGACAAAATTTATTCAATCATGGACTAACTAGGCTCAAAAGATTCGTCCCGACATTTACAGACAAACTATGCAATTAGTTATCTTTTTTATCTACATTAAATGCTCCATGCATGCGTCGAAAGATTTGATGTGATAGGTGGAAGAGAAAATATTTTGGGTTGGGATGGGAAAGTGAACATACCCATAGTAAAATTTAGAGGTGAATTTGAGTATCTAAACAAGCCGTTGGAAGGATTATGCCCGCGAATATTCCGGCCCATTTTGGAGCCTTCGCTCTGCAGCGAACAAACAGTGCAGGGTGGACGCAATGCGCTGTAGGCCTTGTTCACTTCTCATCCCAACCCAAAATATTTCTTCTTCCATCTATCACATCAAATCTTTCGACGCATGTATGGAGCATTAAATATAGGTAAAAAAGATAATTAATTGCATAGTTTATTTGTAAATGTTGGGACAAATCTTTTGAGCCTAGTTAGTTTATGATTGGACAAATTTTGTCAAATAACAATAAAAGATGCTATAGTAACTTTTCAGCTGCTTTTCGCGAAGTGAACACACCCGTAGCCGGGTCTACGACTACAAGCTGAGGGTAGTAGGAACAGTTGGCTAGTTGCCAGTTGGTGACCCTTCCAATGGCACCATGGCAGAGCCATGATCTTGCTATGCGGTCTAGCCGTGCATCCATCGTCGAGAGGATGAGAACGGTGACGAGGAGTACGTACTACTCTAACCCTAGCTACTCGATGGATCCGTGCATGCTGCTTGCGGGTGTCAGGTCACCGGCAGCCTTTTCCGCCTTTTATTTGTCCTTTAATTACAGGAGCGAAATGCATGCAGGCTGTGTTTACTTTTAAAAAAAATACTGTGCAAACAAAAGATTCTCCGTCACATCAAACTTGCGATACATGCATGGAGTACTAAATGTAGATAAAATCAAAAACTAATTGTATAGCTTAGTTGTACTTTACGAGACGAACGTTTTGAACCTAATTAGTCAACAGTTGGACACTATTTACCAAATAAAACCAAAACGTGCTATAGTACTTTTTTTTACACCTTTTCGCGGAACTAAACACACCCGCAATCGTAAAAGAGCAGCTAGCCTGCTTCGGTTGGTGACACTGTTTTATCGTCTCGTGTCCTCCTCCTCCGGCCAGCAGTACGTTCCTCCTGTTAGTACAGTATAAGGCCATGTTTAGATCTACAATTTTTAGAAAAAAATTTATATAGCACTTTTCATAGTTATTTAGCAAAATTTATCTAACCATGGACTAACTAAGCTTAAAAGATTTGTCTCGACATTTACAAACAAATTGTATAATTAATTATTTTTTACCTACATTTAATACTCTATGCATGTATGTACAGATTTAATGTGATGGATACTGTATAATTTTTTTTAATCTTTTCGGCAATCTAAAGACCTAGCTAGAATAGGCTTTTGCTGCTGCTGCTGCTGAGAGAGTCGGCACCAATTAATGTGCCATGACCGACACTCGAACACCGATTAAGAGCCTGTTTGGTTTGTATGAGTTAAAGTTTAATTCATATCACATTAATATTTTCTCAAATGTATAGAATATTAAATATAGATTAATTATATGTATGTCGGCACATATTAAAAATAATTTACGAGACGAATCTATTAAACCTAATTAGTTTAAGATTGAAAACTTTTTGTCAAATAAGACGAAAGTACTACCTATTAGTTAAACTCTAACTTCTCCCACCAAACACCCCTAATGTGCCATGACCGACACTCGATGGCACCACCATGTCGACACACGCACGTTATACCCGCCGGGGTCGCGTCGGCACCGCTCCGCCGTCCGTGTGCCGTGACACGTCTGCGTTCCACTCTCACCAGTCACCACCCGGGTGCGCGTGCGCGCGGCGACCGGCCGCTGCCGCGCTGCAGTGCACAGCACTAGATCCCGAGTGCGAGTGGAGTGGCGGCGGGGGTCCGTCCTCTCAAGTCTCAACGGCCGCCGATTCGACCTTCCGACCGTTCGTCAGAGCGGAAGAACAGTGGGAAAACTTGCCTTTGGCCGTGTTTAGTTGGCCAGATTTGGGATGGCCCAAATCTGCATAGTGCCGGATTCTGCACTGTAGCATTTCGTTTGTATTTGTGAATTTTTGTCCAAACATTGACTAATTAGGCTCAAAAGATTCGTCTCACAAAGCACAACTAAACTGTGTAATTAGTTTTTGATTTCATCTACATTTAGTACTCCATGCATGTGCCGGTATTTTGATGTGATGGGGAATCTTCTTTTTGCATAGTGAAATTTGGGAGAAAATTTGGGATCTAAACAAGGCCTTTGCCTTGTAGTGGGCCTGCCTTTTGGGGTGAAATGAAATGATACGCCACCAACTGGGTCTTGCACTGCCAGCCGACTTGGGCCTATTCCTCACTGTGATATATATACACGGGCCCTGAATGGTTTCCCTCAGAAACAAAGCAAGAACACCCGGTTACTCTCCCGAAGCCTCTCTCTTTCTCTCGGCGACTGCGAAGGCGGCGAGAGGAAATCGTGCTTCCGCCGGCGAGGCCGCCGTTCTTCTTCGCCTCCGATGGCCTCCGTGGTCTCGGATGTGAGGGGAACGGGGGGGAACGGCTGGCTCTCTCCTTGGCGGCGTAGATTAGGTTTCCTTAGGTTTAGGGTTGAGTTTCCCGCCGATGGTCGCAAGGTGGAGGCGTCGTCGGGTCTGTGGAATAAGGTTCTCCGGCCCTCTCTCCACCTCGTCGTCTACCGTTCCGGTGCCGGCGATGGGCCTGTGAGGTTGGGGTTCGTCGGATTCGAAGACCATGTTGGAGCTCCGGATCTGGGCGGATCTTGTACAGGAGTTGGTTCTTCCCTTTCCGGTGATGACGGGTCGCCGGTCTTCTTCTACCAAGGTATGGAGGATCTTCTTCAGCTCCTCATCCGCCTTGCTGGTACGTGTTCCAGTGCCATTGAAGGGCTGAAGAGGTGTGCCTATGCTAGATCTGGACATCTCGATGCTTCTGATCTAGTTAGGTTTTCTTCTGCTCCCTTCCTCGTCGCCGATGAAGCTGCTGTCGGTGATGTCTTTGGGAGATACTTTTGCCAACTCATGGAGAAACTGGGTTGGATTTTGTCTACCACTTGTTTTAGTGGTTTCATTCCCTTTCGGGTTGTTTCGTCGTCCGGTGTGCTGGAAATCCTGGTGGTGGTTGGGGTGCCAGATTCCTTGTACTCCGGCGATGTGGTGGCCTGTGGCCATCTGATTCGGCTTGGGCGTCCATTGGTTACAAGGCGTATCGATGTTTTCGATATGCTTCTCGAAGTGCCAACAAAAACTTGTGGTCCATCATCGGGAAGGAAGTCGGCTTCAAGCTCCACACTCGACGTATTTCTTCGATGCGTCGTGCGGCTATTCCGACTAGTGGCGACGGGGACGACTGGGAGGATGATCTTGCTGGGATTGTGTTGTAATTTTTACTTTCTTCAAGGGTGTCCTTGCAAGATTTGGAATGTAAACTTTATGAAATATCTATGAATATAAGCCCGGTTTCTCTCAAAAAAAAGAATGGTTTCCCTCAGAAAGTCACAAGAAACAACTTATGACCGACCTCAACTGTCGCTATCATCAAACGTAACGTGAAATCAAATAAAAATAGCGAGACAGAACTATATATTTTTTCCGAGGAAAAACAGAATTAAATGTGAGACGGTGACCATGTGAGTAATACTCTCAAAGGATTACTATTCTTTTTCTTATTTTCTTATACATGGGGTAAAGGTAAACTAACAAATATGCTTGTACGTTGCAACAGGGAAAAAAATAAAACTCCATATCTTCACTGAAAAAATAAACACCTTAGCATTGTATGTTTGCCTTTATTCCAAAGGGTTTTGTTTTTCTCTTTGTTATTTTCCAAATGTTGAGCACTTGATCAACTTGTGGCCTCCTCCTTTCATCACCTCCATGGATGCCGTCTTGCTCAACCATTGGTGTGGACATCACCTAACTCAAACAACAATTAATAAGATGAAGGTTAGTCCACTAGTTGCCACTTAATTACCAAAACCAAACATAGAGCTTTCATTGCACCGTGCCCCCGAAGTGCTATTGTATTCTACCTTACTATTTCTTGGTTATCTATATCGCTATAGTTCTTGGTACACTTGTGCTTATCTGGTAGAAGTAAATTAAGATTCCTATGCTCACTCAGTGATCTCCCGTTAGCTACACCATTTACCTAGACTTCTCTTGTCCAACATTTATTACTACCCTCGATATTGTCGTTACCTCGTCTCAAGTCGTAAGATTGTTTGTAACCTAGTCATTGGATATTATATTATCAATCATCTTAGCCATACACTTTCCCTATGGATATAAAAGCGATACTCGGAATACTCGCATGTGAAGTGCTACACCGATATTCTGTGCACTTGCGGAATAATCCAAATGAGCATAAGAAATATCAACAGTGTGCATATCTTGCTAGTTTGTCAATTCTACTCTACGTACCATAGCTTAATTTTGGTGCAGCATGATCGTCGTCTCCTTTGCATCCTGGCTTTTTTTCTCCATTGCTTTTGCTACGTCGCCGCCATGAATCGAGGCATGGAGCTTTATTATTATTATTATTATTATTATTATTATTATTATTATTATTATTATTATTATTATTATTATTATTATTATTATTATTATTAGCGTAGTTGTGCCATATCTTAATCTTTTATCCGTCCTTGGCTCCTTGGCACTGCAAAAGTAAACCACTCACCACTGCACTCTGTCTATATCCCCACAAACTTGCCGAATTTCAAATAAAGCCCATTGGGCATTGGTTAGAAAAAACACTGCTCTAGCTAGGGCGCCATTTAAGTGGCCTGGACTGATGCATGTGTGGCCCCTGTGGTGTTTGGGAACTTGGAAGGATTATGCCCGCGAATATTCCGGCCCATTTTGGAGCCTTCGCTCTGCAGCGAACAAACAGTGCAGGGTGGACGCAATGCGCTCTAGCCGGGTCTACGACTACAAGCTGAGGGTAGTAGGAACAGTTGGCTAGTTGCCAGCTGGTGACCCTTCCAATGGCACCATGGCAGATCAGACTGGGCAAAAAAATCACCGAAAACCGTAAACCGAACCGAACCGAAATGTCGGTTTTTCGGTTTTTCGGTTTCAGCTTCGGTTTTTGGTCGCAAGAAGTTTGGTGTTCGGCTCGGTGTTCGGTTCCGTGGCAAAACCGAACCGAAAGCTGAAGAAACCGAACTGTCGAGCATGCACCAGATGCAGAGCGCCCGCCTCGCCGCCTCGGCCTCGGAGGCTCGGCCCACCAGCCCACCACGCGGCCACGCCCCCACCACCCAGGCAGCCCTGCAGCCCACCACTTCACCCTCTCCTCACTCGCTCCTCAATCCTCATCAGACATCAGTAGTCGGTCCTCGCTCCTCACCCCGACCCCGACGGAAGACCGAAGACGGAATCCAAACCCTAGCCGCCGCTCGCCTAGCATCGACCGTGCAGGGCGGCGCACGCGCGGTGGCGGCATGCGGCGGCTTCGGTCTCCTGCATGCTCCGCCTCTCCGGTCTCCACGGCGGCTCCGCCTCTCCGGTCTCCAGCAGGCTCCGCGGCGGCGGCGACGCAAGCGTCGAGCAGGAGCGACGGCGACGCGGATCCAACAGAGCAGGAGCAAGCCATCGGTGGCGGCTTCGTGAGGGCGGGCCAGGAGCGCTGAACGACGGTGGAGCGCGGGGCGGCAGGCCGGTGGCGGCGCACAGGATCAACGACAGCGAACGCCCGAGCCCCGGCGACCTCCAATCCTCCATTGGCTGTGAGGTCTGTACTGTGTCGTTAGCTGTCATCGGTTTTCTCGGTTTAAACCAAAAAACCAAACTAAAAACCGAAACTGAAATCGTCGGTTTTTGCTTTTCCAGTCAACCGATCGGTTCTCATTTGCTGAAAACCGAAGTTCTGAACAATCGAAAAAACCGAACCAAACCTTCGGTTAAAACCGAACGCCCAGCCTGAACGGCAGAGCCATGATCTTACTATGCGGTCTAGCCGTGGATCCATCGTCGAGAGGATGAGAACGGTGACGAGGAGTACGTTCCACGTGACTTATAATTAATACTAGCTTAGAGCTAGTCATTTGAGGTGCTCAGTGTGCATGCAGCATATATATATATATATATATATATATATATATATATATATATATATATATATATATATATATATATATATATATATATATATATATATATATATATATATATATTTGCAAGTTGTTAAATTAAAATGATACGATGAAACACATGTGTCGTATAATGGGTATAATTTACTCTTAGAATTTTAAAACGACATTTGGGCATGATAATAGGACACATGACTAAGGGTATGTTTTATTCACTACTGCTAATTGTTAGTGCCTAAACTTAACTAGTAGCTTCAAAGATTTCTACGAATAGACCAGCTAACTACTTCCTCTGTCCACAAAAAGAATGCAATAATGGGATCTGCGATCAAACTAGCTCAAGCTTTATTAGATCAGTACTTGAGCTAGTTTGATCACAGAACCCAATATAACTTATTTTGTAATTTTGTAACAGTATCGTCAAATTTTGTATCATGACTGTCAGTAAATTTATAATAAATTAGTAAAGTTATAACTAATCTAATGGTACATATTTTCTATCATGAGTGTGAGTACTTTCTTATATAAATTCAGTCAAAGTTCAAACTGTTTGACTTCTCAAAAAATGAGAATTACATTTTTTTGTGGACGAAAGGAGTATCAGTTAGTTCCACTGGCAGGTTTGGGACTCCCAATAGGTGGTAAGTGATCTAAACCGATATAGCTAACAATTAGCTAACTGTTAATACTAATGATATGAATATACTACAATTGAATCAACAGTGACGGTTGCACCTAACAAGGTTGACTATTAAAATAATATATTTTCATGTAACTATGGTAAGAGCGAGGCTAATAATACAACCGGTTGCTGGTTGTAAGGTTTCTTTGTAACCTTTTCTTAGCCCACCCATAGTAGTTAGCTCTTCACGATTAATACATGGCTCACTTGTCTGTCTCACAAAGTTTCTTGGTTCTTGTGCCTAAGCCGACAGTAAACTTATAGTCCGTTTCTTCTCTCTCTTCTCCTCTCTTCTCTGTCTCAGCATTTAGCCACCTTACATCCCACTATTATATTTGCTCTAATACAGTAGCGACGGAATGTCTACAACACCCTAATTGTCAGGTCGACTACTATTAAAAGAATAAATTCCAGTAGCATTTATACAATACAGTGACTGCAGCACCTAACGAGCTCCTAACAAGAACAGTGACTGCGTTTACTCCTATAGGGTGTTGTCTTAATTAGTAGCGTTTTATGTCAAAATTAGTTTTAAGATGTTACATCACAGTGACTGCAGCACCTAACAAGCTCCTAACAAGGTTGACTGCGTTTACTCCTATTTCATTTCAAGTTTAGCGTGTCTTGCTTATACTGGTTGCGTCCAACAAAATATATTAATTCTAGATTTAAGATAAGTCAAACTTTACTAATTTTGACAAACTAATAGTTAGAGTATCTCCAATAGTTTGACCAAATGTAACATCTTAAATAATTTTGACAGAAAATATAACATATTTTTAAGATTTTGACCAATTTTATATAATAAAATAATAACATTTATGATTCCAGATAAGTATCATTAGATGCTTCATTAATTATATTTCCTAGTTTACCTATTTGTTGTCATAATTTTTTTGTAATTCTCTATAATTTTGATTCTCTATAATTTGGTTAAACTTGAGATGCTTGGCTCTCCAAGAAAATTGGAATGACTTATAATTTGGAATGGAGGAAGTACTACTTAGTTATTTTTTCTAGACATTATTTTCGCTTAACGAGAATATCTGCTCCTAATTGTTTTCATGATTATCCAACTCATAATTTGTAAGATCTTTAATAGCATAATGTTCCACTGCAGATTTTGTTCAACGATGATGAACCCTGCTGATGCAAGTCTTCAAAGAAGAGTAGTGCAAGGTAGCAAAATATTTGTATATATAGCCTTAATGATATCCAGCTACCAGATTGTTTGCTGAAACCTCAGTGGCATGAAGATTCAATATTTTTTTTATAGATTATAGAGTAGATTATTACTTTTTTTGGACGAAATATTTGTCCCAATTTGACATGATATTTCTATTGCTGGTGTCATTTCAGAACTAAATAATTTGATGACATGGATTGATAGAGATAGAATTCTAGACCTGATTGGCTGAGAATTTTACCAATTTCACATGATATTTCTAATTGTTGGTGTCATTTCTGAACTAAATAATTTGATGACATGGATCGATAGTGATAGAATTCTAGACCTGGTTGGCTGAGAATTTTCCTGCCGAGGCTGAGAATTTTCCTATCGATGTTGTATCGATAACGAAATTCCTGTACATGAAAATTTATCCACTCACAATAAAATTTTCTATTTCTGTCGCTTTTGTCTGCTGGTGTATTTCTCTTGTTACCCCCTTTCGATATCTCCGACAGGAAAATTGATTTCCTACCTGTCGATATTTGGTGTTTCCTATCAGTTTGACACCAACAGGAGATTTCAGTTTCCGGGAGTGGCAGCAAGGCACGCGCAAGGAGCGATTGAGGCGGGCGCCACATGCATGGAGCGACATGGTGCTTCGGCGGATGGATGCACATGTCATGGGTGTATGTATGTTGTGTCTGTACCACCATGAAGTTGAGTTGGTGGGATCCGGAAGCAGTGCCGGGCCTCACCTTCCGAGGGCCTGGAGCTAAACTGAAACGCTCATGATATAAAACTTAAAAATTACTCCCTCTATCCCTAAATAAATTGATTCTTAAAGTTATTTTAAGTTAAAAATTTAACCCAATGTATAGAAAAAAACATCAAAATTTATGATATCAAACTATTATTATTAGATATACCATAGAATATATTTTTATAATATGCTCATTTTATGTCATAGATGTTGTTACTCTTTTGTATAAAGTTAGTCAAACTTAAAAAGTTTGACTAGCACGGATTATAAGAATTGATTTATTTGAGGACAGACGAAGCATATATATCTATCTAACAATAATTCATCACAAGCAATATTCATATAACAAATAATTTTAACAATAATAATTAGTACTTGAAAAATAGTGCAAAGCGACATCTGCCACAGGATATGCTGAATCCTGAGAATTAACTCCAACCAGTATACTATCAGTGACAATTTGCAATGAACACGCAATATTCAGTCAATATTGGCTTCAAACAGATACAGTGATACACCTTTAAAAAGTACTGTATAGAGGGAAGCATGGCCCTACTAGTATATGACTAATTACTCATGCACTTCAATGAGCGAGGACCCGGCCATGATGTGCCCATCCGATGGATAGAATCTGTTCGTCCAGTCCAACTACCTCTTAGGACCACTTTAATTATCGTCGGTACGAGATGACAAATATCATATAAAAAAAGGTGTTTAGTTGTGGAGAAAATTTTTGGACGCCACATCGGATGTGTTGGAAGGACGTCGGGAGGGGTTTTCGGATACTAATAAAAAAAAAAATTATAGAACCCATCAAAAAACTGCGAGATGAATCTAATGATACTAATTAATCTATCATTAGCACATGTGGGGTTACTGTAGCTCTTAGGTCAATTTCAATGGGAGTTTCATAGAGTTTTATGGACATTAAATATGCTGACATGGCACTGTATTGATGAAGAGAGAGATGATGAAAGTTTCATGGGAGTAGAGAGAGTTTCATAGGGATGAAACTCTTATGTATTGTTTCCAAAATATGACTGTGTTGGAAACTGGGCTATGAAACCTCCACTGAGACTGGCCTCAAGGCTTTTCATGAACTAATTAGGCTTAAAAAATTTGTCTCGCGATTTCCTCGAGAACTATGCAATTAGCTTTTTATATTTATATTTAATACTCTATGCAAGTGTCCAAAGATGCTCTTTGACTGTAGGAGGCAAAAATTTTTGGAACTAAACACAACCAAAATATCATCAGTAGTCTGATAGATGAACCTTTATTTAAAGCTGTTGCACCAGAAGGTTTCAGTTCAGTGATAGATGAGGCGGTGAATGAACCATGTGGAGGCTAAAGATCTCAGAGGGTGGAGGGCCATGGATGCAGACGGTGAGTGACTTCCATGGCCGGCAGGTGTGGGAGTTCGACCCCGACGCCGGCACCGACGAAGAGCGCGCCAAGGTGGAGGAGCTTCGTCGGCAGTTCACCGAGAACCGCTTCCGAAGGAGGGAATCGCAGGACCTCCTCATGCGCATGCAGGTGCGTACATATCGAAAATATCCAGCTAAAACCGTTGGTAAATGACACATGTTCTTGAGCCCATGTACGTATGTAATAAGCACAGTTCACGGGTCAAAAACATCTGCACGCGGATATGCCTGCCGCCGCGAAGCTAGAAGATGGAGACGAGGTAACGGAAGAGATTCTGCTGCAGTCGCTGACACGAGCGCTTGACTGGATGTCTGCCCTCCAAGCTGAAGATGGCCATTGGCCTGGTGATTACAGTGGGATTATGTACCTGCTGCCGTTCTGGGTTCGTGTATCTGTGTCTCAACCGTTCACAACTTCACAAATGCACACACACGCACTTGCTTATATAATGGCTCTGCCTATAAAAGAAATTAATTAAAGGGGGCTCCGTTGTAATTTCCTTTTTTTTCCTCTTTTGTTTTACAGATTTTCGCTTTGCACATCACAAGATCAATCGATGCTGTCCTATCGAAAGAGCATATACGTGAGATATGCCGCCATATCTACAACCATCAGGTATAATAACAAGACTATTATAACATAATCTAATACATTAATCTTTTTTATAAGAAATCATCATATATAATAAAACAAACCATTATTACACTCATCACGAAAGAAACATAAGACGCACCTCTTTCTTCACTTAATTAATTATTAAGTATACTCCATCACATCAAGTATACTACTCCTTTTTTTTGGTTAATATTGCTTAGAACGAGGACGGCGGATGGGGCTTTAACGTCTTGGACGAGAGCGCCATGTTTGGAACCTGCTTAAACTACGCCACCTTGAGGCTTCTCGGTGAGGTTGAAAACGATGGATTAGCAAAAGGTCGGGCATGGATCTTGTCCCATGGCACTGCAACTGCAGCGCCACAATGGGCAAAGATATTGCTATCGGTATGCCTCTTGATGCTTCTCTAAATATAGTCCTGTCATATTTGTGTGTTTTTTCTTTTTAATAAAGCGTTGTGTGTTATCTTTTTTTTTATCTATATAAAAGCAGGACTTTATCTTCTGAAGGACCCTAATCTAAATTATATTTCATATAATACAATAAAAAACATAAAGCGTAACCAGGGGGTAATGCTTATCTTTAATACCATTTCTATATCTCTTTTTATTGTCGATCGTCAAAAATAAAATGCAACTATTTAATGTACGGAGAGCATCTCAGTGTCACGGTTACTAGACATATTTTGATGAATAGATATGTAGGATGTGGAGTAGTATTCACAACTTACACCTTTTTTCACTTCTCGTGGATTTAGGCCCTGTTTGGCATAACTCCGTTGCTTTAGTTTCACGAGCAACTCTATCGGGTTGAAGCCATTTTGGTGAATCGTTTGACAAAACAACAACTCATTAATAGAGAAAAAAAGACTAAAACGCCATTTCCCATGATCTCTCTTTCTTCCTCGTCTCCTTCCCCACGGCCTCTTTCTTCCTCGCGCATATGTGTGCTCGGCCCGGTGCCCACGTGCTGTAGTGATTGCTAGTTTTTGTGAAGGGGTGGCTAGATCTGCCAATGGGAAGCACATAGCCTCGTGTGGCCCCCTCCACGTGGACCGTCGATGTCCCCTCTACCTTCCCACTACGGTCCCCTCCGCTCCCCACCGCTGCCCCTTTTGCGAGTAAGGCTGCCCATCCCCCCTTCCCCCCCCTCCCACACACACACAATAGCCTTCTCGCTGCTGCAGCCTCTATTGTGACCTCTCCTATGGGCTCCGAGTATGCGAGCACCATGGGCATCGATTTTGCGGCAGGAGATCTTTGATCAGTGGCCAACAAATCTAAAGCTTGGGGTCCAGTGAGGACAACCTCCAATCTAGGGTGTTGGCGGCACATATCTGGTGGCACGACGAGACGAAGAGGTGAGTGCACTTTTCTCTATTTCACCTCAACAACTTGTCAATGTCGACGACAAGGACTAGGCCAATAGGTATGGCCAAGGCTGGATCCGGCAACAAGGTGGTGTCATTATTTTGGACCTCCGGTACCTTTGTCATTAGGGAAAACACCCAAATGGGACAAGGTGCACCGAGCAGGCTATGCAAGCGGCCTGTTTGGTAGAGCTCCATCTGATTTTGATTCTCTATGGAAGCTGATTCTCTGAGAGAAGTGATTCTGTAGCTGAAAATGATTTTTTTAATGCTTTAGCATAAACTCTCAAAATCATGTGGCAAATCACTTCACAAAATTAAATTAGGAGAAACTATTTTTTTAGCTCTTAGCCTCTTAGTTCATTTTAGAGAATCACTTCATGGAATTAGCAGAGAATGACCTCTCTTAGAAAAATTGTTTGGCAGAGCTTCTGCTGGATTCAACAGAGAATCAGCTCTGGGAGCTCTGCCAAACAGGGCCTTAGAAACTAACTCCATTCAACTAGATTTCCTTGTGACAAACTAGAAAACCAACCTATAAACCGATCAGGACTCTACGTGTAACCCTACCCCCTGACTATATAAGGAGGGGTAGAGAGAAGCTGATCGGTTGTTGGGTCGAGATGGCGGACTAGAGGAGGTGAATATTCCTTTCTAAAACTAATCGCATCGGCTAACCGAAATAAATGTGAAATTAAAACTATCGGTCTAACCAAGACTACACCCCTCTAAGTTTTCAATCACCATATAAAAGATCTAATTAGAAAACAAAGGTGTTGGGCTAGTTAGAACTCACATAAACAATTCTACGAGCAAGGTCACACAAACCTATGCAACTAGTACTTTAAGCACCAGGGGAGCTCGTACACAAGCTAGTAAGCAAAAGCATAAAGCTCATAAGCTCACTACCAATGCTCAATAACAAGGGTACACAAGCCAAATTAGAGAGCGCAAATTACTTAGATACACAAACTAAGCAATGTGACTAACAAGGCTACCCAAGCCAATTAGTCACATAAAAGAGCAACTAATTGACTACCAAAGTAAATTAGCTACACAAGAGAGCTACTTCTAAGCTACATAAGCAAGAAGGTAACTAGCAATCTACACAAGCTAACTAATTATAAGAGCAACTACACAAGCACAATATATATATGAAAGTAAATACAAGCTCGTGTATGGGGAATGCAAACCAACGGGAAGAACAATGTTGACACGGTGATTTTTCTCCCGAGGTTCACGGTTTGCCAACATGCTAGTCCCTGTTGTGTGGACCGCTCACTTGGTGGTTTGGCGGCCAATACGTGTTTCACAAACCTAACCCACACGTGGGGCACCAGAAGAACCTACCCCAAAAGTGAGGGTAGCTTAATGACACACTTTACTAGAGTTGCTCTTTGCGGCTCCCACAGGGCGAGCATTGACTCCGCACAATCTTCTTGTGGGCTTCACGATGGAGAGTGAAAGGATCAAGATGCCCAAGAGGGGGGGTGAATTGGGCTTTTCTAAAAATTAATTGCAAGAATTAAATCCTACAAGCCAAACTTTACCCCTAGTGCTTACTTGTGTTCCTTGTGATTCTACCGACAAAAGTTTTGCACCCTAAGTTCCAGTCCTAGACTAGCAAGGCAATTCTAGGAAAGTAAACAAGCAATGAAAGTAATGCAAGAAAGTAAATGCTTGAAAGTAGGGGATAGGAACACGGCGATGTTTTGCCGAGGTATCAAGGAGTCGCCACTCCCCACTAGTCCTCATTGGAGCACCCGCGCAAGGGTGTAGCTCCCCCTTGATCCGCGCAAGGATCAAGTGCTCTCTACGGGTTGATTCTTCGACACTCCGTCGCGGCGAATCACCCAAAACCGCTCACAACTTGAGTTGGGTCACCCACAATCTTGTCGGATGATCACCAAACTCCCAATCACCACCAAACCATCTAGGTGATAGCGATCACCAAGAGTAACAAGCTAGAACTCTCACTTGACCACAACAAGCCTAATGAGAAGATGGATGCACACTTGCTTGACTCTTGTCACTAGAGAGGATTCTCAAACTTTGATTCGCAAATCACTATCCTCACTAGGGCTCTTGCACTTCCTTGCACTTCAAAGGTGTTTCTCAGCTGAACAAATGAGCAAGAGACCTCTAAAAGAGGTGGAGGGGTTGTATTTATACACCCCACAGTCGAAACGAACCGTTACCTGTCAACTCAGCAAAACACGGGGTGACCGGACGCGCCGGTCGAAGTGACCGGACGCGCCGGTCGCTTGTAACGGTCGAAATCTGAAATCTGCGCTGAGTGACCGGACGCGCCGATCTGTGATGACCGGACGCGCTGGTCTGAGATGATCGGACACGCCGATCAGATATGATCGGACGCGTCCGATCATGCAAGAGCTCTCTGGAAATCTGACCTGACGCATCACCGCGTCCGATCATAGGTGACCGGACGCGTCAGGTCACCACGGGACCTTACTGGAACATGACCGGACGCATGACCGCGTCCGATCATAGGTGACCGGACGCTTCAGGTCACCACGGGACCTTACTAGAACATGACCGGACGCGCCGATCATTTTCACAGTCGCGTCCGATTACGCTGTTTACCCTCTGGAACCTGTGTCAGACTGACCACCGCGTCCGGTCCTCTCAAGGACCGCGTCCGGTCAGTCAGCTGAAAACGCAGTGAAGTTTTAGTACTGACCGGACGCGTCCGATCATGACTAGGACCGCGTCCGGTCATAGGTAAATGGCTCAAACGTCTTCTAAACGCGATGCAACTTGAACCAAGTTGCTTCTAACTGAACTCTGAGCTTTTCTTGAGCTACCTAGTGCTAAGTTTGACAAGTGTGCACCACACCTAAACACAAGACTCACCTAGGTCAAGCTACTCGCTCATGCCCTCTTTATAGTATGGTCAAAGGAAGAAACAAAGATCCTAACGACTATTCCAGATGTATCTCAACACCTTGACATCCGAAACTAACCGTCCTTAATCTTATCGTTGATCCTTTGAAAACCGAAACGATTTCCATCAATGGACATGAATACCATATTGCCCAAAGCAGTTATCATCTCCATGACCTAACTTACCAACGTTTCTGCAAAACACACGTTAGTCATGGTAATTATGTGTTGTCATTAATTGCCAAAACCAACACCGGGGCCTAGATGCTTTCAATCTCCCCCTTTTTGGTGATTGATGACAACACTTAGATTCAGAAGATATGAGTTGAGGTTTTCGATTATGCTTGGTTCACATAAGCATAAAGCTATAAGCACAAGGGGTTAGTCAATGCTTATGTGTTCCAAGCCAACTGAGTGTACTTATAAGATAAAACATGAAGAGTTAGTACACATAGCTCATATGAAATCGGAGTAAGGCACGGAAGCACAACCTTATGAGCTATAACCAAACAAGTGACATGATTTAAAACTATGATTCGATAAACCATAGAGACTCAAGGTATCTCACAAGACCACATGTCACAAGTATGCAAAGACTGTATAGTAAATATGATGCATGAGTGTAGCACACAAGAGAAGAACGAAAAACCCTCTACCAAAAACTCCCCCTGAATCTACTCCCTCTCCCCCTTTGGCATCAACCGCCAAAAACTAATCTAAGGACCTGACGGGGGAACAGACGGAGTCGAGTCGGGTGCCGAGGAGCGCGGAGTAATCACGAACTGAGAAGTGTCTCCCTCGGACTCGGAGCTATCAGGCTGACCCTCTGAAGAAGCACGTGGCTGTGAAGCGGTCTGGGTCTGATCAATAGGAACAGGTACTGACGAAGTAGCAACAAGTGGAGCAGTCTCTGTGACCTGAGCCTGAAGTGAGCCAATAGCTGGGGGATCTGTCGAGGCAACGGACGAAGGAACTATCTCGGTAGTGCCTGTCCCTGTCACAGGAGGAATCGCTGCCTCTGAAGCTAACAACCCT
This sequence comes from Saccharum hybrid cultivar R570, assembly GCA_038087645.1. Lineage (NCBI taxonomy): Eukaryota > Viridiplantae > Streptophyta > Magnoliopsida > Poales > Poaceae > Saccharum > Saccharum hybrid cultivar. Next base: position 19,167,429 of record JAQSUU010000293.1, read on the forward strand.
GATGAAGGAGCAAAAGTGGTGTGCGAGGACGTCGACTGACTAGTCAACTCGCTGTATGTGGCACTAAGATCAATGAAAGGTGTGCCGGTCAATATGTGAGGGCGAGGCTGGTATGATGGAGTAAACCCCGTCTGAATGGGCGTGTAGCTCGGGGACTGGAACGATTGAGGAACCTACAGCTGTGGAGATGTGAACTGAAAGCTCGGCTGATCCTGACTTGAAGGTCCACTGAAAGGTAAAGCTGAAGTCAGGACAGATGCAGGTGAAGGAACCCCAACTGTAACTAGGTGACGCAGAAGGTCCAAGTACTGCTGCTGGCTAGCTGCGCTCTGTCGCTGCATCTCATACTGCTGACGCTGTATCTCGACTTGTTGGCGCTGTATCTCAAGCTGTTGTCTCTGGAACTCGTCCTGTCGAGCCTGGATCTGTGCAAACACAGCAGCTGTGTCCTGAGCCTGTCTCTGTAGCTGTAGCTCTTGTCGCTCCTGTGCCTGGGTCAGCCTCTCAAGTATAGCCACCATGGCTGGGTCTGAGCGAGAGGCTGAACCAGAGCCACCGGCCTCGTGGTCGTGGGGCCGAGGAGACCGATACCTGGGGATGGGCTGATAATCCTCGTCAGTGCTGTCAGAGGCCTCATCCTCAGCTATATCAGCGGGCTTAGCATCTAGATCTGCAAGTTCTACCTCAGCAAGTTCTGCCTCAGCCGCTGTCTTAGGCACCTCAGGTCTCTCTCTCTCTGTCCTGGCACAGGGGCCTGCTTCTCGTAACTGAAGCCCACAGCTGACGAATATCATATTCAGGGAAAGCAGTGGTAGTTTCAGTTATCTCAGCACTAATCTCTGAAGGCAGCTCAAGGGCAGATCTGATGATGAAGCAAATCCAATGAGCATAGGGCAGCTGACGGTGTCCCTTGAAGCCTTCTGCCAGGGTGTCCTCCATCTCACTGACCATAAGATCCCAAATGTCAAAAGGTGTCTGTGAGAGAAGGTGGTGAACAACCCATAGCTGCATACTGGTCAATCCCTCTCTGTAACCAAGCCTAGGAAGAAGAGTACGCCTGACAATAGCATCCAGGACTCGGGCAAGCGGTGTCAAACTAGCAGGTGTGCGACGAGACCCTTCGCCAAAAGGCTCACGGAAGCAGGGTCGGATCAGATCTGTAGGTGGCACAGTACCGCCATGAGGGCGTCTAGGTGGAGCTGTCTGACCGAAGCAGAGCTGGTGAATCTTCGTGTCTGAAGCTGGGAGTCTGAGAATCTCCCGCACTCTTGTGCTGTACAGTCTGCGGTCGCGGCCTCTGAATGCAAAGTGTATGAACTCATGGGCTGGATCAATCCATAATGAAGCATAGAACTCCCTAACCCAAGTACCACAGTATGCACCTGTCCGTCCAAGAAAATATGACAAGCCTGGTAGATAGGACAGGTGCGGACGAAGCTGCTCACCCACTACCTCAACATGTGACTCAATGCGACAGACCCTCTGTGGTCGAAAAGCAATGCCACTGTCAACAAGAGCTCTGTAAAAATCCTCCTGTAGAGGAGTATAAAAACCCTCTGAAGCTCTGGAGTCCCTCTGAGGTGGAAACCACCGGCTGACCTCAACAAATCTCAAACTTTGCATCTGACGTGCAGTAGCAGCTCTCAAGTCAAAGTGCTCGACAGGGGGTGAACCTCTAACCCTGGAAGGTGGACGTCCTCCACGACGCTGGCCCTCTGGCCTAGGAGTCACCTGAGCTCGTGTGCGTGTGGAGCGGCGACGCGGTGGAGTCTAAGCTGGCTGCTCCTCTGTCCCCTCTGGAGCCTCTGCAGGTGGATCAACTGACATAGCATCTGCATCCATTGTTGCCTCTGTGCCCTCAGTGGTCTCAGTAGTCTCTGTACCAAGCTGTCGACCTTCAAGATGAAAGCGACTGTCGCCAATGCGTATACCACTGCTCCTGGCACCCCTCTCGGCTGCATCAGCTGCATCTGCCACTGCCTGAGCAATCTCTGCATCAGTAAGAGTCTTCTTCTTCTTTCTGGCCATGATCTTGATGCGCTTTCCACGCGCAACCTTAGACAGACGAGGAGGACTTTCGTCCCCATCACTAGGAGCACCACCAGCATTCTTGCAACGAACCATGCTGTCACACTGTCGGGAAACCTCTGAAAGATGGTGTACTGACACTCGAGAGGCTTGGCCTCAAATTCAACAACAGAACAGCAGTCACCCCGACACACCGACAAACTCGCTGAAAAGACGGAATAGATGGATCTACTATAAGCAACATATATGATCTAAAAGGTATGAAACCCTAGAGATAGCAAGTATAAGATAAGATGTGAATTGAAACTCGATGGCTACCTCGGATCGACGAGAAAACGGTGATGAGATGAGATGACCTAGGTCGCGAGACTTCCCGAAGCACCGGACGAGCGCTAATTTGCCGAAACAGATGTCGATTAGGATAAACAATAACGAAATTTCGGCAAACCCTAACACGAAGATCAAGGATGTGCGCAATAACCTCGGAGAGAAGACGTCGCGCGAAGAACTTTTCGACGACAGACGAAGGAGACGCCGCAGCGCGAACCCTAGGGTTAGGGCAACGCACGATGGCCGGAAACCGAGGATGGTCGCGAGGGCAGGTGCCGGCCGGAGGTGGTGCTGGTGGAGGAGAGCGCGGCTCGCGGGCAGCAGCAGCTCACGACGGCGGCGGTGCAGGCACGGTGGAGGTGGCGGCGCGGCAGAGGCAACTGCGCTGGCGCGGGAGAGGCGGCTGCGCGGGTGCGGGAGAGGCGGCGGCGCGGGCGTGGCAGAGGCGAAGCTGCAGGGCCAGGCGGTGGCGCTGGCGCGGTGGTGGTCTCCGGTGAGCGGCTAGACGAGCTTCTCGGCGAGCTAGGGCAAGAAGGCGGCGGATTCGCGAGGTGTACGGCGCGGACGAGGAAAAAGAGAGAGAACGCGAAAGTTTATATGAAGGATTAGATCCGCTCGTCACGCGATGACCGGACGCGGTGGTCGATATGACCGGACGTGGAGAGGCAGCGTCCGGTCACATTCCAGTAAGCTCCTGGAATGATCGGACGTGTTCGATTATCCACGATCGGACGCTGACAGCGTCCGATTTTGATTTGCCCGGAAAACTGAGACGGATGACCGGACGCGGTGGTGGTTACCGGGACCGGATGCGGTGGTCAACAGGGGCACGTCCGGTGCAGCGTCCGGTCACTGGATTAGGAGATGGTCTTCAGGATGACCGGACGCGCTGGAGGTCGCTGGGACCGGACGCGGTGGTGAAGCATCACTGCGTCCGGTGCAGCGTCCGGTCCAGCGTCCGGTCACTGTTTTTCGCCCTTCTTCATTTCGAACTTCGACGCGACTTCTCCCAATCAAGTTCCAATTCAAAGAGACACAAATAAACACCAATTGGAACATAATATGAGTGACCGCACTCAAACCCTCAAGTTTCTCAAAATAGTTTGCCATAGGCTAATATTATTTTTAGGAAAATAGGCAACAAACACTCGAGGAGCAACGTATGGCCATGCAATAGAGTTTTTGAACCTTTGGGAGCGTCAAAATGCTCTCTCTACCCATGGACGAACACAGAGGTTGCTCAAAGCTTAACCGAAAAGAAATGACAAAGCAACAACCATGCAAAAGCAATGCAAAACAAGTAAGTAAAGCTAGGTTGCTTGTCGAGTTTGATCCACGGTTAGGCTTCTTCACTCCTCCAAAGGAGGGTTATCGTAACCGTGTTAGCCAAGCCCTAGATGCATTGCGGGTACTTAAACATGACATATAATACAATGCAATGCAAGGGACAACACAAGCTCATCTTTTAAAGTTACTAGAGTCAAGCACATTGAGTTCACTTCTCAACCTACAAAAGGTAGCTTCATCTAAAGGTTTAGTGAAGATATCCGCTAATTGATTTTCACTTCTTACACCTTCTAGTGATATGTCATTTTTAGCAACGTGATCTCTTAGAAAGTGGTGGCGGATATCAATGTGCTTGGTGCGAGAGTGTTGTACCGGATTATTGGCAATTTTAACCGCACTTTCATTGTCACATAAAAGCGGCACCTTTTCAAGAACAACTCCATAGTCTAGGAGGGTTTGTTTCATGTATAGGATTTGTGCACAACAAGCCCCCGCGGCAATGTATTCCGCCTCGGCGGTGGACAAAGCCACACTATTTTGCTTTTTAGATGACCAAGATACTAAGGATCTCCCAAGCAAATGGCATCCTCCGGATGTGCTTTTTCTATCAATTTTACAACCGGCATAATCCGAATCGGAGTAGCCAACTAGTTGGAATCTAGCTCCTTTGGGGTACCATAGTCCGATGCTTGGGGTATACTTAAGATATCTTAGGATTCTTTTTACGGCACTTAGGTGAGGTTCTTTAGGGCACGCTTGAAAGCGGGCACACATGCACACACTAAACATGATGTCGGGCCTAGATGCGGTAAGGTACAACAAGCTACCAATCATAGAACGGTAAAGAGTTTGATCGATTGGTTTACCTCCCTTATCTAGGTCGAGATGTCCATTAGTTGGCATTGGGGTCTTGATTGGCTTGCATTCTTCCATCTTGAATCTTTTGAGAAGATCCTTAGTATACTTTTCTTGAGAGATAAAGATCCCTTCTCTCATTTGCTTGACTTGAAACCCAAGGAAGAATGTTAGGTCACCAATCATTGACATCTCGAACTCTTTTGACATCAATTCACCAAATTCTTTGCAATAGTCTTCATTTGTTGACCCAAAAATGATATCATCAACATACACTTGACAAATGAAGATCTCTTCTTTGAATTTCTTGGTGAATAGTGTGGTGTCAACCTTCCCAATAGTGAAGCCCTTCTCTATGAGGAAGTCCCGGAGGCGCTCATACCACGCTCTAGGGGCTTGCTTGAGCCCATATAGCGCCTTGGACAACCTATAAACATGATTAGGATATCTAGGGTCTTTAAACCCGGGAGGTTGTTCAACAAAGACTAGTTCATTTATGAAGCCATTTAAGAATGCACTTTTCACATCTATTTGATATAGTTTCATATCATGATGTGATGCATATGCAAGAAGGATACGGATGGCTTCAAGTCTTGCAACGGGTGCAAAAGTCTCTCCAAAATCAAGACCTTCAACTTGAGAGAACCCTTTTGCCACTAGTCTTGCCTTGTTTCTTACCACTACCCCTTGATCATCTTGCTTGTTGCGGAACACCCACTTGGTTCCAATGACTCTTGCACCTTTTGGATGCTCTTCAAGTGTCCATACTTGATTGCGGGCGAAGTTGTTCAATTCTTCATGCATGGCATTCACCCAGTCCGGATCTTGAAGAGCTTCTTCTACATTCTTAGGTTCAAGACAAGAGACAAAGGAGTGATGTTCAACAAAAGAATTAAACTTTTGAGATTGAGTCATTACACTCTTTGTAGGACTCCCTATGATGAGATCTTGTGGATGTGCTTGAAGTAGAGGTGAGTTTCTTCGATCAACCGTTTGAGGAGTAGGATGGAGAGCATCAACATCTTGTGCTTGTGCCTTGGCTTGATGATGAGAGACATGGGTGTCTTCATTTTCAACTCTCTCATTCTTGTCATCATCTTGAGGCACATATGATGAAGATGGTGGATTGACAATTTGTACATCGTCTTCATCATCTTTAGGCTTGATGTCACCCACCGGCATGTTTTTCATGGCCTCCCTCAATGGTTCATCACCTACATCATCACAATTCTCAATTGCTCCTTGGGAGCCGTTAGATTCATCAAATTCCACATCATATGTTTCTTCAACCAAACCGGTGGCATGGTTAAATACTCTATATGCTTTGGACTTTGATGAGTAGCCAACAAGAAAACCAATATCACAACGTCTTTGGAACTTCCCTAGGTGTTGACGCTTCTTGTAGATATAGCATTTGCAACCAAACACCCGGAAGAATGAGACGTCCGGCTTCTTCCCATTTAGCAACTCATAGGGGGTCTTGCAAAGGAACTTTTGTAGGAAGAGGCAATTTGAAGCATAGCATGCAGTGTTGATTGCCTCGGCCCATAATTTCTCCGGTGTATTGTACTCATCTAGCATTGTTCTTGCAAGAGTGATCAAGGTCCGGTTCTTTCTCTCAACTACACCATTTTATTGAGGAGTGTAGGTTGATGACACTTCATGCTTGATTCCAATTTCATCACAATAGGCTTCAATATTGGTGTTGTCAAACTCTTTGCCATTATCACTTCTAATTTTCTTTATCTTGACTTCAAATTCATTTTGAGCCCTCTTTGCAAACTTCTTGAAGCAATTTGCTACTTCGGATTTGTCATGAAGAAAGAAGGTCCAAGTGTATCTTGAGTAATCATCCACAATTACTAGGCAATAAAGATTTCCACCCAAACTCTTATAAGTTGTAGGACCAAACAAATCCATGTGTAGAAGTTCTAGTACTCTTGATGTTGACATGTAGGTTTTGGTTGGATGAGTGTTTGCAACTTGTTTGCCGGCTTGACATGCACTACAAGGTTTGTCCTTTTCAAACTTTACATCCTTTAAACCTCTCACTAATTCTTTCTTCAATAGCTTGTTGAGAGTGTTCATTCCAACATGAGCAAGCCTCCTATGCCAAAGCCATCCAAGTGTGGTCTTGGTGAACAAACATGTCATCAAGTTTGCATCTTCGGAGGTGAAGTCAACAAGATAAAGATTGTTGTATCTAAAGCCCTTGAAAATCACTTGCTTGTCATCTATCTTGGTAACAACCACTTCATTTGGACTAAACAAGCATTGGTAGCCAAGATCACAAAGTTGCCCAACGGATAGTAAGTTGAAACTTAATGAAGCAACATAGAGCACATTTGAGAGAGAATGGTCATTTGATATTGCAACCTTGCCTATACCCTTGACTTTGCTCTTTGAATTATCCCCAAATGTGATCTTGTCTTGACATACCCCATCCTCTTCAAGTGAGGTGAACATACGAGGATCACCGGTCATATGTTGTGTGCAACCACTATCAATCACCCAATGAGATCCACCGGTCTTGTAGTTCACCTACACACAAGAGATCAAGCCTTTTGTTTAGGGACGCAAACTTGAGAGGGACCCTTAACTTTCTCAACTAATGACTTGGCAACCCAAATTTTCTTTGGCCTATTCTTGTTAGGAGGACCCAAGAACATGACTTTCATCTTTCCACTTGAGTCCTTTCTAAGCATGTAGTGAGCATTGAAAGCAAAGGGTCTAGCATGATTAGGCAAGGGTTGTGGTGGTGGAGTTTTGCACTCATGAGCAAAATGGCCTTCTTGTCCACACTCAACACATCTCTTTGGCTTGGGCTTTGTCTTGCTTTGTTGTTGTTTGGCCTTTACCTTCTTTTCTTGATTTGCCGAATAGCCAATGCCACTCCTATCCAACTTCATGACGGTGTTCATGAGTAGCTCACTTTGCAAATGTTGGCCTCTTGTGAACTTGCTTAGGCCGGTCTTGAGATGCTCTTTCTCTTGCTTGAGCTTCTTGTTTTCTTCAATGAGTGACTCATTTGAAGCTTGCTTCTCAAGAGCCATCAACTTCTTGTTCTCAACTTTAAGCATCTCATTTTCACTCTTGAGCTTGACATACTCGTCATAGTCATTGGCCTCAACCACACTCTTGCCTTTGCCGCTAGAGCCTTGCTCAAAGTTCTCAACAATCAAATCATCACATGATGTAGCTATATCAATCTTAACAATTTGGTTAGTAGCATCATGTGTCTCAAGAGCAAGCTCATTAGCAACAATAAGAGTATCATAATTAATTTTCAAGGCGGTGTATTCTTCTTTTAGCAAATTTAGCCTAGTGATGAGTTCACTATGCTTCTTCTCAACTTTATCATGTTTATCTCTAAGCTCCTTGTTAGAAGTTTTAAGCTCTTTGAGAGAAGAAGACATAGTTTCATTTTGGTCTATGAGCTCATCCCTAGTCTTATGTGCACTTTCAAGCTTAGATGAGAGTGATTCATTTTCTCATTGAAGCTCATCATTTTCATTTCTAGTCCTCCTTATGATTTTAGAATATTTATTTAACAATTTTACTAGTTCATCATAAGAGGGAGCATCATATTCATCATCACTATCACTATCATCATCATCACTATCACTATTTTGTACCTTTCGATCACCCTTTGCCATAAGGCATAGATGAGTAGTAGAAGATGATGGTGAAGATGGCGGTGAAGGTGGTGATGAAGATGTCGGTGAAGATGATGATGGCACAATCACAAGTGTGGCGATCTTTTCTTTGTCATTGTCACTTTCATCGCCGGAGGACTCACATGATGATTCAATGTCGGTGAGCCAATCACCAACAATATAGGCCTTGCCTCCCTTCTTCTTCTTGTAGAATTCTCTTTTCTTGCCATCTTTCTTCTTATATGACTTGTTCTTTCTTTTGTCATCTTCTTCATCACTTGAGTCATCTTTCTTGCCCTTGTACTTGTTCTTGTACTTATCTTTTGGAGGCTTTGGGCATTGATGAGCTAGATGGCCAAGTTCTCCACAATTGAAGCAATCCATTTCAGAGATTGGCTTCCTTTTGCTACTTGTGAAGAATTTCTTCTTCTTGCCATCGAACTTGATGTCACTCTTGTTGAGCTTCTTTAGCATCTTGGTGGTCTTCCTTACCATGAGTGCAAGTGATTCATCATCAATATCACTTTCACTAGAACTTTCTTGCAAAATCATGGCTTGGGCCTTCTTCTTTTTCTTCTCATGACTAGCTTTGAAGGCCAAGTCTTTCTTCTTGGAAGATGATGAGCCCTCTTCCGGAGTGATGTGCATGTACATCTCATATGCGTTGACCTTCCCCAATACCTGAGTTGGTGTTGTGGTGGAGAGATCACTTTGGTAATGTGTCCATACTTCTCAACGGGAAGAACACTTAAGATCCTCCTTGCAACATCCGATTGACTCATTTTAGTGAGTCCAAGAGCATTTAGATATTCTACAAGAACATTCAAACGAGTATACATGTCATTAGCACTTTCTTTAGGAAGCATCTCAAAAGAATTAATTTTCTTTAATGCAATATGATAGCGTTCCTCACGCTCACTCTTAGTTCCCTCATGGAGAGCACAAAGATTTTCCCACAATTCGTGAGCGTTTTTGGCATTTCGCACACGATTGAAAATATCTTTGCCTAGTGCCCGGTAGATTGCATTTTTTGCTTTTGCATTCCACCGGTCATATTTCTCCTCGTCACCACTTGGGTTAGCGGGATCCCTTATAGGAGGAAGCCCTTCGGTTGCGGCTCTAAGGCACCCAACATCTATGGCTTCGAGGTACGCCTCCATATGAATTTTCCAATATGGAAAATCGTCTTCCTCAAAAGTGGGAGGTGGTCCTTCCCCATTAGACATCTTGCTCTAGGCGGTAAAGCCTAAATTAAGAGCAACACGGCTCCGATACCAATTGAAAGGATCAAGATGCCCAAGAGGGGGGGTGAATTGGGCTTTTCTAAAAATTAATTGCAAGAATTAAATCCTACAAGCCAAACTTCACCCCTAGTGCTTACTTGTGTTCCTTGTGATTCTACCGACAAAAGTTTTGCACCCTAAGTTCCAATCCTAGACTAGCAAGGCAATTCTAGGAAAGTAAACAAGCAATGAAAGTAATGCAAGAAAGTAAATGCTTGAAAGTAGGGGATAGGAACACGGCGATGTTTTGCCGAGGTATCAAGGAGTCGCCACTCCCCACTAGTCCTCGTTGGAGCACCCGCGCAAGGGTGTAGCTCCCCCTTGATCCGCGCAAGGATCAAGTGCTCTCTACGGGTTGATTCTTCGACACTCCGTCACGGCGAATCACCCAAAACCGCTCACAACTTGAGTTGGCTCACCCACAATCTCATCGGATGATCACCAAACTCTCAATCACCACCAAACCGTCTAGGTGATGGCGATCACCAAGAGTAACAAGCTAGAACTCTCACTTGACCACAACAAGCCTAATGAGAAGATGGATGCACACTTGCTTGACTCTTGTCACTAGAGAGGATTCTCAAACTTTGATTCACAAATCACTATCCTCACTAGGGCTCTTGCACTCCCTTGCACTTCAAAGGTGTTTCTCAGCTGAACAAATGAGCAAGAGACCTCTAAAAGAGGTGGAGGGGTTGTATTTATACACCCCACAGTCGAAACGAACCGTTACCTGTCAACTCAGCAAAACGCGGGGTGAACGGACGCGCCGGTCGAAGTGACCGGACGCGCCGGTCGCTCGTAACGGTTGAAATCTGAAATCTGCGCGGAGTGACCGGACGCGCTGGTCTGAGATGACCGGACGCGCCGATCAGATATGATCGGACGCGTCCGATCATGCAAGAGCTCTCTGGAAATCTGACCTGACGCATCACCGCGTCCGATCATAGGTGACCGGACGCGTCAGGTCACCACGGAACCTTACTGGAACATGACCGGACGCATGACCGCGTCCGATCATAGGTGACCGGACGCTTCAGGTCACCACGGGACCTTACTGGAACATGACCGGACGCGCCGATCATTTTCACAGTCGCGTCCGATTACGCTGTTTACCCTCTGGAACCCATGTAAGACTGACCACCGCGTCCGGTCCTCTCAAGGACCGCGTCCGGTCAGTCAGCTGAAAACGCAGTGAAGTTTTAGTACTGACCGGACGCGTCCGGTCATGACTAGGACCGCGTCCGGTCATAGGTAAACGGCTCAAACGTCTTCTAAACGCGATGCAACTTGAACCAAGTTGCTTCTAACTGAACTCTGAGCTTTTCTCGAGCTACCTAGTGCTAAGTTTGACAAGTGTGCACCACACCTAAACACAAGACTCACCTAGGTTAAGCTACTCGCTCATGCCCCTCTTTATAGTACGGTCAAAGGAAGAAACAAAGATCCTAACAACTATTCCAGATGTATCTCAACACCTTGACATCCGGAACTAACCGTCCTTAATCTTATCGTTGATCCTTTGAAAACCGAAACGATTTCCATCAAGGGACATGAATACCATATTGCCCAAAGCAGTTATCATCTCCATGACCTAACTTACCAATGTTTCTGCAAAACACACGTTAGTCATGGTAATTATGTGTTGTCATTAATTGCCGAAACCAACACTGAGGCCTAGATGCTTTCAGAGAGTTCAATCCACCAAGCCGTCTAGGTGATGGCAATCACCAAGAGTAACAAGAAATCCCCAATCACAAAGATTTCCTAGTGCCACCAAATACAAACCTCGAATGCACGCACTAGCTCACTCAATCCCTCACTCAAATTAGCACTAAGCTTGAGAGGAAGAGGAGGGGGAGAAGGTGGATCTTCAACCTCTCATGCACACCCACAAAGGGCACTCAATCTCTCAAAATCATGGAGCACAAAGCTTGTGGGAGAGAGAGAGAGAGGTAGGGGATGAACCCTAACTTCCAATGTGCAAGAAATGGGGAGAGGAGTGAGGAGGAAGGGGGCTGCGGCCCCCCAAATACCCTTAGCTCGTGCTCCTAACTATTGGGATGTGCAAATATTGGCTGAACCGAAATATCCGGGTTGGGCAGGAAAAATATACGGGCAAGCTCCTCTGGTTGCACGCACATCCGCTGGAATATCCGGCTCGGGCAGGAAAAATATCCAGCCAAACCCTCTCTGTTTGGGCACAACCAATAGCCCCTTTTTCAACTTTTTAACCCTTTTCAAGGTGCTAACTTTCCCACATTTTAGCACTTAAGTTGGCATTTTCACAAAGAATTTTTAGGGTTTTCTCGTGTATCTCACCACGTCACTAAGCGCAATGCATATGCAAATGAGATTCACACTTAGTGGCACTAGATAACCGTTGCAATTAAAGATTTCCCCTCTTTATAGTATGGCTATCTATCCTAAACCTAGTCAAGCCATTTTCTACTCAACTTAGACAGGTGAAATGAAATGCCCTACAAATATACCTTTGCCTTGCGCATTCCATTTCATCTCTTCCATTGTTGATGCCACACAAGCACCAATCCTTCACCAAGCCTTTTGATCATCATCATGAGTCAACACTTGGCTTGGTCTTCCTTGAATGATACAATCCACATCACATCCTCATGTGACCTTTGGTTCATTGATCTTAACCTCACTTGCTCTTCACCATTGCTTCGGTCCGTCAGCACCAAGTCTTGCTCAAGCTTGCTTGCCATGTAGTTTATTGCTTCAAAGCCTCTGACTTGCCCTTCACACTTGCAACTGGTCCATCAAGCCAAGCCTCATCTTGACCTTCTTCACCTAGTCACATGACTCCATGTCATGTCTCATATGTAATGAGCTCCTTCATCACATGTGTGAGCAATGCAACATATCCAAGCCATTTTCACCTCCATGGCATAGGTTGCTCACACAAGTGTACCTGTAGACTAATCACCTGTGTATCTCACATAAACACATATTAGTCCATCTAGGTTGTCACTCAGTTACCAAAACCAAACTAGGGACCTTTCAATCTCTCCATTTTTGGTAATTGATGACAACTCTACAAAGATATAGAAATTAAGCTCATTTGGATTTGAGTTGCTTGCCCAAGCAATTTTGACCATGTGTAAATGATTTTAGACAAGTACCACAAACCTGCATTTGGTAGTATTAGCTCCCCCTGCATATGTGCTAGTGTGTTTGGTTTAAAGCTTGCACATATGTATGGATATGAAATTTTGGAAGAGTAATTACTACCGAATGATGCTAAGGTGTAAAGTATAAACCTTTGTAGCGTGATATCAATCGGAGTTCACTTTTAACACCATCCTTAGCACCATGGTCAGCTAGATACCACTTGCAACAACAAAACTAGATACCTCATGAGATCAACACTAGAAGAAAGGTTCTAGTACCACTTGTAAAACCAAATGTATGTAGCTACCATCCTATGCATGCTAGTTATCATATCATCATTCAATTTCTACGACTAGCATACACCACACAAGCATGCATATTTAAATTTAAAACTTATGCAATGCAAGCAAACACATGAATATGCACATATCAAATGCAATTGATCAATGTTCATGAGCTTTCTCCCCCTACTTGTGTGCACTTCTTTTGTCCAAGAATTTTGATCCTTCTCCATTCCTCAATGTCGCTCCCTCTTTGTCCATGTCCATGTCCAAACCCATACTTCCCTTCATATCTTTGTACTCCTTCCCCTCCTTTGTCATTAATATCCATAAAAGGTGTGCCTCGTTTGAGACAAAGGGTTGCACTAGGGATAGATGGTTGACACTTGAATCTTGCATTTTTTATGGACACCACCATATGTTGGAATGACACCACTTGTATAGATCTTGAGATACATGTAGAATCACTATGATACAAATTGATAGGGTATCTCCCCCTATGTCCAAGCATGGGTCATACCACTAGATAAACTTGAGCTCTTGTTGGTGAGGAAACTTTCTTCACTTGATGATCACTTAAAGTTGAGGATCACTTGTGGAACCACCATTTTGACATACTAGATACTACTTGTATGATTTCTTCTTGTAGCAATGTGATAATCTAAATATCTTGTACACGACCTAGTATGGAACCACTTGATTTCTATCTTGAACATTTGCTACCTTTATGAGCACCACTTGCTGGATATCACTTGTAAGTTGATCTTGGTACCACTTGGGAATACCATTTGAAGAATGAATTGAGTCTGGATACCACCTGAAACAAACAAACTAGATATCCATTTGCATTGTTGTCTTTTTCTTGTACTCTTATCATTATCATGAGCTTCTAATATGACTTGAACTAAATTGATTTGCCTAAGCTTCCAAGTCCAGTTTGAACCCTCTCTAAGCTTAATCACACACATTAAGCGGTTATCTTATCGAGGTTGTACTTGTCACTTCTTGTTGGCAATTTAAAACAAATCAAGTACTTGGGCTCACTAGCTCATGAACAAACTCATACACTACCACTAGATCAATTAACCATTCAAGCAATAGTGATAGGCTATGGATTTTAAAATTTCATTTGTAATGCATGATCCTAATAAACATGTACTATATGCACTAATTAACCGCGTACTAGTAAGGGATGAAATGATCATGCACGTTACAGTGATTCCTTTGCTATGTTGGAGAAGGGGATAGTCACATAGATTCCAATTTGTTTCTCCAATAGCAATGTGAAGTCCAATTATATGCTTGGTGAAGACAAATATTAATATTTGAATTCCATACTTCACCCATATGAATTTAGAACCACTAATGACCAAGTGCACTTCTTGTTGTGGTTGGCTTCCTTTATCATCTATCAACGCTTGTATAAGAAAACTATTGAGAATACCACTTGAAACTCTCTTTTGGGTGTTGCTTGCTTTCTAGATCAACCCTTTTGATTTTGTTTAACTAAGCATCTCAAATGTCCCTTAGATCATCACTTTGATTTTAGCCTTCCAAGCCACACTTGGTTAACCTACAAAAGGCGGCAAGTCCCTAAACTAGGCGAAGTGACCTCTCTCTAAAGAACCATCCTTGATGCTCACTTCAAATGACTTTGTTTGATTGATCCATATGATGGACTTAACTTGATGTATAACATTGAATCCTTCTTTAAGTCCTTTTCTTTCTACTTGTTTAAGTCATTTTCTTTCTACCAAATGATCTCATTGGTAGCTTGTCATGGCCTTTGTTGTCCTATGGTGGCCGTTGTCAGCAGCCTGACATGACCTTTGTCGTCCCGCGGTGGCCCTTGTCAATAGCCCACCACGACGTTCATCATCCCATGATGGCCCTCGTCGGCATCCTACTACAACCTTTAAATTCCACTTATCAAAATCTATACAATAAAGCAATATATCTAGATGTGCAACTAAGGCTTTGCTAAGAGTGTAGCTATCTCTGACACAAAAAGATTATGCAACCTAGGTTCCAATCCTATCACTAGTCTAGCAAGCTAAACTAGGAATGTAAAGCACACAACCTAAGTACACAATATAAATGTGGAAAGCTTAATTGAGATTGAGATGCAAACTCATGTTTAATGATTCTGGTATTTTTACTGAGTATCGAGAAGCTCCTGGCTTCCCACTTGTCCTTGTTGGAGCCCCTCGCAAGGATGCCCTCACAAGGGCCAAGCTTCAGGTTGGGTAACTCTGTGGATGCCCCCGAGCCTTCTGAGATGGCCTATCCCAGACCGTTCCCTATCGTCTTCACTATCGAGCTTCTGGTCAAACCACCACAGGCCTCATCCCCTCTGGTACACGTTAGCGGCCACACCACAAACATGGTTGGTGTGGTCTCACGAGACTACAATTCCCTCTAAAGTACAACAATGGCGCACACAAGCACCAAGTGGTAAGAGTTATGCAAACCTCACTAAACACTAGACCTGAATCTAGAGCAAGCGCAAAACATGGTGTCTAATTAGCCTATACACTTTGCCCACCTACACTAATCACCTAATCTTCTATTAAGCACTTGTGGTGGCTAGAGCACTTGGGAGAGTGTCTCTACACTCCAATAGCCTCAACACACTCTAACACCTTTAAAAGGCCCGACCATGGGGGTATAAGTAGGCCCCAAAGAAACTAGCCATTGCGCAAGCACTACTGCCTGCTATGTAATCACTAGATGATCCAGTAGTACCACCAGACTAATCTAGTGCTTGTCTTCGAGTAGCCATTGGAAACTAGCGTTGCCAACCATTGGAGTAGCACATAGCCCGGTGCACCAACTCTAGTACCAACGGACTAATCTAGTGAGTTCAACTCCTCTCGGTCCTAGTCTTCTGCACTCATCGGACATGATCTATTGACACAAGACTAATCTGACCTATTGATTCGGTGGTCTTCAAACTGTTCACACCGGACTGATCCGGTGAGTGGTTGCTCCCATAGTGAACAGTGCCCACGCTTGATCCTGTGAAGGCTTCTCATGGGCACTAGACTAATCTGGTGAAGCTTCAAAACCCTAGCTGCTACCCTATTGACCACATGGTTTGGTCTATGAGCACCAGACTAATCCAGTGTTGCTTAAATAGTACCATTTGATCGACTTCTTGCATCACTTGTAGGTCTTTGACATGTCTCCTAGTGTGTTGCTTGAGGTATTGATGATCAAGATCACAACTTTGCCTTAGTTAAAGTCCACCTTGTATCCATTTGAACTATATACTAGCAAATATCACTAGTCCAATGGTCATGTTGTTCATCAAACACCAAACTCAAACTTAATGGACCATAGGGTCCATTTTCCTTACAACCCAAATGGGACAAGGTGCACTGAGCAAGATGCACAAGAGGCCCAAACCAGACAGGATACCTCATGTACTTCGTAGACAAGGCATGGAAAGATGTACTTAGAAATCAATTCTATCCTACTAGATTTTCATGTAACAAAACTAGGAAAAATCGGGCACATCCTCCACCCATAGATATATTGTCCATATAGCCCCTAATCGATCGTCCTAGATCACCCTGATTAGATTGAGCAATCCTCCAGATAGCTCCACCCATAGACACATTGTTGCTATTCGCTACTCGCAACTGACACCGAGCACATGGCACATATGCAATAAAGATCATCATCTACACTGTAAGTAGGGTGCACTAGTATAAATCTCTGTCTTAGGTACTATGCTCTACACATAGGAGGAGATGTAGAGGCATGGAAGATGTGGTTCGATTATCGGCGGCATCCACACCAGTGATGGTGGCCTGTGTGGATCCGGCGTGGTGATGAACCTCGTGGTCTAGCCCACGTGGAGCTAATTTTTATCGATTTATAGAGGCAGACATGCACCACGCTTATGTTGCTTCTTATTAACACATACATCTTACCAAAGATGTGCTAGGCGCCCGCCTATGGAAACCTATTTTATTTGCTATGTAAATGTGTGTTGCAGTAGTGGAACCCAAGGTCAAGAGCTGAGACATAGGCAATATACCAACACATGCAACATCTGGTGGGGGTGTGGGTTAGGGCTTGTTCGAACCTAGACGACATCCTTTGTAACTGTTGGAGACCTTGATCATATACTAAGACAAGTTTAGGGACCTAAAATTGTATTTTGGGGCTTTGGGGCCTGAATGGCACTATAGGACATGTTTAGGGACCCGGAAGTGCATTTTCTAAGTTTGGAGACCAAAATGATAGCAGGGGCGAGTTTAGGGACTCTAATTTTGTATTTTACTTTGAGTATAAAGTTTATCTTCATCCTACTTCATTTGAAAAAGCTTTTGCGCTTTAAATATTTGTAGAGATGGGCCACCTTACTAACTACCCTTCAAAAAATTGATTAGGTGCAATTCATAAGGTAGTCCTCTAAAAATGCTCATATTTCTAGAGATAGGACACCTAATGGACCACTACTAGACATGAACATTTCTAATCACATTTCTAGAGATGCACCACCTCACAAACTTCCCATAGAAACTGATTTTAGATTTGCTTTGTAAGGTGGGCCTAGATATGGTTCATTTTCACAACCACGTGGAAAAAATGGAGGTGTCTATAGAAATCATTTTTTATAGGTGTGGTATGTTATTTTATAGAAACTTCCCATAGCTCCTAGGTCCGAAGCCTCATTAGCCTCAATTTTTTTTGCCCAAATTTCTGGCCCATACAGAGTGAGAGCTTGTGTGCACGAGAGGGAGTTCGGAGTCCTATGTGCATGTGTGTATTTTAAATTTGTTTTCTTTTTTCTTTTCTTTTCTTTTCTTTCTTTTAAATATATGTATCAATAATATAAATCAATGTATATCTCTATTAATTTTTATCTCTCCACTACCCTATGTGCTAGGTTATAGGTTCACACTCACGGCTGCATGTTTTATTATCTTGATGTAGTGATTAGGCCTATATAAAATAAAGCACCGCATGTAACAACACGGCCGTGAAATAAAGATAACATGTGCCAAAATATATTGGGGAAACCAACGAAAAATAAAAAAGTATATGGACCCACCTGCGACCGCGTGGCCGTGGAACATGCCAACATGGACAACAATGTTCAAAAATAACAATAAATTATTTTGTGATGCACAAACTCTATCATAGATTGATGAAATATATGAATTAGCCTTTGTTACATAGAAAATGCCTCTATGACGCAGCAAATATCATCACTGGATGACACCGGACTAGTCGTGTGACATTTTTTTGTGACATACGACTTTTTATTGTCACTAAGTCAAAATGCCTAAAACATAATGTCATAAATTGGATAATATAATGACATTATGCCCTATTGTCATACTAAATACGTCAAAGAGCCAACACATATCTTGTAGTGTCGAATTTCTAATGATCAACATTCTAATAGGCGATACATGTACCAACTACAATTATATAACTCAACTCTTCTACTTAACTGAAGGTTATCGGTGTGTATGATTGGTCTGGAAATGATCCAGTAATTCCTGAACTTTGGTTGGTCCCACGGTTTCTCCTAATTCATCCAGGTACTTATCCATCCTGCTAGTTCCTTTGATTATTGTCAAGATTATACTATTTACAAGAAAACAATTTGTGAATTTCTAATACTACATCAACAATGAGGATGGGATAACTTCAGAGTAACGGGAATTAGTCCACAGGAGAATGCACCAAGAGGTGATATTTGGGGCTCAGGGGGCAGTCAACAAAGCTTCTTTCTATTTTGATAAAGATGAAGAGAAAATTAAACCCATATTAGGCCATATATATCCAACAAAAAGAGGGACACCAAGAGAAGTGTGTCACTTCCCAAACATCCAGAAAGAACTAACACGTACAAAACAACACAAACATCCACAATAAATAAAGTCTAATGAAGAGACATAGAAGCCCCTGCCACAAAGTTCCAAAAGGCATGATCTTTCAAAACACATGAGTGACTTGAGGAGTCTGGTGTGAGTAATTACTTAACAATCTGCATAGTCTTGAATTGCATACTCATCAAGTTGTCCCTTGCATGCCTAAGTCTTTTAGCAAATAACATTGGTCAAGGCGAACAATCCAACAAAACGACGGTCTATCATAAGACTTATGCCTGCATCTTGTTAACATAAAAGGAACTCATCAATCTTCAAGACAGTGACATCCGAAGAGGACATTTGAAGGGAATTGAAGTGCCTCTATGCATGTAATCGTGACATAAGAGGGGCAAGTTGTCATGCTAAATCTACTCCACTGCTAGTTAATAACTTGGATAGGCAGGTTGTAGTTTTGTGAAATTTACTTCATTAGGTTTACGTACCAATCATTTAGTGGTAAATAAATTACAAGGAGCTTATAAAATGTCCCTCACAATAGTTGTATTAGGTGCGCATCTACATTCATATTATGCATCTCATGTGAAATGTGCTTTCCTCACAGGCCGGTTCTGGTGCTTCACAAGGATTACTTACATGTCAATAGCTTTTCTTTATGCTAAAAGATTTGTTGGTCCAATTACACCAACTATATTAGCACTAAGGAATGAAATTTATGATTTGCCTTATGATGAGATTGATTGGAATAAGGCTCGCAATACTTGTGCCAAGGTTTGCCACTATCCTTCATATTTGTATAAAAATATTATTGCAAGCCCATGTGACATTTATCCTTTTGTAGCGTCTATGGATCATATCCTACCTCAATTGACCATGTATAAATCCTATGTGAATTTAGTACTAAATTTTGAAGATTTACTCTGTCCATTACAAATTAAAAGTCATTTTTGGTTTCTTCTTGGTATATATCTTTTGCTACGTGCATGGATATATATTATGTCTAGATATACATAACAAAAATATGCCTAGAAAAGTCAAAATGACTTATATTTATTTGCAAAGGAGCGAGTATATCATTCTAGTCATCACTAACATCAAATTTGAGGAACTTTATCGACTAGTTAAGCACAAACAAATATACACATAAATTCTGGTCAAAGAGGATATTTCTCACTTCACAATACAAATACACATTGATATAGCTCCAAACACCATCGATCTGAAACAAGGTAGTATTACTTGATTGTTTAATTGGGGCTTCAAAGTTCTAGAATTAATAATGACACAACAAGCTTGCAAGGAAATATCTCTATCTCTACGTAACCAATACCAAAAGCAGGAGCATGAATTTCCTCCGTACATCTCGTTCCTTCCACCCAAAGACAGGTGCCTCTCCCATAGCCGGACAGGACTCCACTAACACTTTTATTTTATTAGTACTATCATTTAAGAGCCTTCTGTTCGTGATCAAATAGCCACTATATGAGTTGGCCGCCATAGCAAGCCTTGCTGCAAGGCCCTTGCATCACGGCAAATTCACTATACGTCTAGGTTCTACGTGTTCTACTGGGTTTAGGCCTAATACAGCCTGGTTCGTGAAGTTGCTTTTTTATTTTTCTTTTTATTTAAGCCACTGGGAACGGAATAAAGGAAGAGTTTGCCAAACTGAGTTATGAGCTTAATTCTATAGTTTTTAGATTACTTTTTTAAATACACAAATAAATATTATTGTCTAACAGTGATGTATAGTTTTGGGCCATGTCGATCTATTGGCTATGGGCATGCTAGGCATTTTTCTTTTATTGTAATTGACGGACATACTTGCTACTACACACATAGATTAAAATTGCTAAAATATAGTTATTAGAAATGTGTTACACTATTATGTTATCACATCTAAGATCAGGAGATTTTGTATCGCGATCATGTGTGTTAACTTTTTTTTTACTAATATTCATGCCCTCATACTCAACACATTTCTTTCCGATAAAAAAATGCACGTATGCACTCAGACATTGCTTTTGCCGAAGGTGAAATCGTCCAACATTTATTAATTTGCTTGTGATTTGACGACATTATTTATTTATATTAATCTAGCTTTTCATTTCATAGGAGGACATGCGCTACAGACCTTCAGCAATATACAAAACTGTTTCAAATTTTTTGAACACTTTTGTGGAACCAATGTTGAACAGTTGGCCGATGAATAAGCTAAGAGAAAGAGCTTTGAACCACATATTGGAACATATCCACTATGAAGATGAAACTACTCAATACATTGGCTTATGTCCAGTTACAAAGGTTGTCCGCTTCTCTGATTTTCTCTCACATATACTCTCTCAAAGTAATGCATTTAATTTTTCGTTCTACTCATAAACCGATGAAATCATGAACATGTCGGTTGTATGCATGGATGGGATGACCTTGTGGAGACACCTAGCTAATGGACCATGGTAGAAACATACTAAAATTCCTTATTGGAATTTCATGTCTGTACCTGTATGATAGTCCCAAGATACTTTGGCTGTCACATACATCTATCACTTGATCTATATAGAGAAAAACATGAGACATTATTCATAGTATACCATTATTACATCACGTAGGTATACAAGTCCATAGAACTAAATCAAGGAGACACATGACATAAGAGTAGACGATGTCTTGTTAGCGAACCAGAGAAGGAAGCCATCTAACCTTAATTTTCCCAACCATTGTTGAAGTAGCAGTCAGCCTCAAAACCTGAGACCCATCAGTACTAAAATGTACTAACCTTGTATCCACCTACTCCATCTATTTTTTAAATATATATGAAGCCATTGAACCTTTTTGCTTAAACTTATTTGACCAACAATATTTGTTCAATTACTCCCTCCAGTCCAGTTTATAAGATGTAATCTAACATGGCATGATCTTATAAATTATATTTTGGCCATCTATTTTTTTATTTATGATTATAAATTTATCATTATCGGATAGTACATTTGATTATAAATTTAATAGTATCAAGTTTATATTGCAGTAGTTAAACATGTTGGGCAAATTTTTTATCAAATATTATAAAGTTTGACTTAAACTACGCGAAATGTCTTATAAACTGGACCGGGCAGAGTACTTAGTTATGTAAAGTGAAAACAGTACCCCCTAGATTTTCATCAAACGTACATTAAGCATGCTTTGCATGTTTGTCTATTTGCGCAAATATTTATAGAAAAAATGAATAGTCAAATGAATAATGAAAAGAAAGGATCTATTAAAGGTGTCATATATTTAAAAGTGGAGGGAGTATGAGTTTTGCCAATGTAGTATAACAGGAATATAGAGGTGCAAAGTATCCCCTAGATTTTTCATCAAGAATACATTAAGCATGAGAATCATTGCAGAGGCCACACACCAATTCTTATCAAATGGCGTTTGTGTACAAATATAACACACCCAGTTTAACCCTTTTATAGGAAGGGGTGACAAAAGCGTAATAGATGCACTTAAACAAAAATCATGTCTGTATCTTTAGAATAGTAGTAAGCATATGCCTTCACCTCTGTATTATGTTATTCTTTACTAGTTGCATATTCTTGTTTTTATGTTGATCCTGATCATAGGACCTTAGAACTAAAATATCTACAAACATTGACAATCAGGCATTGAACATGATTTGTTGTTGGGTGGAAAATCCCACTTCAGATGTACTCAAACGACATCTTTCAAGGATACATGATTACTTGTGGATTGCTGAAGATGGCATGAAGACTAAAGTATAATTTTGCCCTACTCCTGCTATCTTTATCCCTTCTTGCATTATATATTTCAAGCACTAGGATAGGCCCGTGCGTTGCTACGGGAAAGGGACAAATATTGCTTGACCGATTAATAAGCAACATTTAAGTGGCAAAAGGATAATCGCATGTTAGCCAACGCACGGGCCAAAAGACGGTATCAAATTATAAGACATTTCAATTTTCTTGGAGAGTCAAGACATCTTAAGTTTGACCAAATTATATAATAAAACAAGAACATTTATGACACCAATTAAGTATCATTAGATTCTTCATTAGTTATATTTTCATAGAATAACTATTTGATGTCATAAGTCTTTGTAATTTTCTCTATAATTTTGGTCAAACTCGAGATGTTTTGACTCTTCAAGAAAGTTGGAATGTCTTATAATTTGGGATGGAGGGGGGTATTTGTTTTCCTCAAGTGACTCAAGGGGAACTTTCATTTAAGAAAGAAATTGAGAAAACTTTGATGTGTGATTCTCAATATAGATATACGATGGTACCCAAAACTGGGAGATAGGCCTTATTATTCAAGCCTTCTTATCAGCGAACATTATTGAGAAATATGTGCCAGAAATGGATAAGGCCCTCAGATATATCAAGAAAGCACAGGTATGTTGTTCTACCACTTCAATTAATATATATTATCAAATTTGATTAACTTGGATTTTAATTTGTTACAATATAATAAGGTTACACGAAACCCCCCTGGCGACCCAAGATATTGGTTTCGGCATAGATCAAAAGGTTCGTGGACACTTTCAACTGTAGACAATAGCTGGGCCTCAAGTGATAGTTCTGCCGAAGTAATTAAGGTTAGCACAAGTTTGTTTCTTCTTCAATGTACATGAGTTAGAATAATTGTTTTCCTAGTACAAGCATGTCAAACAATTATTTCTGTGACTTCAATTATTCTATATACCTTTAGGCTATACTACTGTTATCAAAGGTGTCTCATAACCTTATTGGGAACGCAAAAGAATGGCTATTCAATGCTATTGACTGTCTTCTTACCTTCAGGGTATGTTTTTCACATGTTATGAATTTCTATTTAGAACAAGTTAAACTGCACATGTCAAATTCTTTTAGTAATAAGAACTTAAAAGTTGTGATAGTTCATACCCATAATATATACAAAATGAACAGATCGTAATATTAAATCTTCAAAATTCCATGGGATATGTCCAAAATTATACGAGCATAATATTTTTTTTACAGTTGCATTGCAAATCAACAAGAAGACTGCGAACTAGCAAAATTATACCTAGCAAAATTACAAAAGGATTTTTGAGAACATGAGTACTATTTTGCACCACATGCAACTAAAATATAATTTCTCTTTTTTATGTATTAGCTACTCCAATTTATGTTGCACCTATTTCAAATATTTAGTTGCTTCCACTTGTCTGTTTAACATGAATTTTAGTGCCATTTATGTCGTCCATGATTTTCATTGGCTTCTAGACTTGCAGTGGCTTCTCAATTTACTTATTTGCGAAGTTTATTTAACAAACTTTATTTTTGTCCTTTTCAAGAATAAAGACGGTTCATTCTCTTCATTTGAGTGCCAAAGAACCTATTCGTGGCTGGAGGTAAAGTACCAATAGTTAAGATGCAACCATATCCATCTCACCAGAAATGTATAGCATTGGATTACAGGAGGTTGTTGACATTTGCTTTAATAACAACATATTAAACCATTGGTGGAACTACCTTTAATAACAAATTAAGTGCAAACGGCTGCTAAACATGCACACAAAGATTTGATGAAGGGATAGTCAGCCGGATATCACTCCAATTTAAGAAATGTTTTTTTGAAAATGGTGTTGCAATCTAATCACTTTGTTATTTTAGTATATTTTAGCTCTTGGAACTAACTAAATCACTTCTAAGAACATCCCGAGAACTGGTGGATCAGATGAGATAGTATATTGAGTACTGTTATCAAATTGTAATGTTTAATTTGCAATGTCATATTTTTGTACCATTAGCTGATGACATGTACCATTCCTCTCACCAATCACCACTAACCTAGCTGCTATCAAATTGTAATGTTTGCAATGTCATATTTTTTATAAGGTTAGTGAAAGAAAAATCACATCAGGTGAGGATAGTATTAATATGTCACATTTCTAGCTACCAAGTAAATGGATACATCAAATAACATGTTTTAAGTACACATTTATTTCAAATTTTATGTTCTTCAACCATTATTGAATTGATTTCGGTAGAAACTAGTTACATCAAAATCATAACCATTTAATAATTGATAGTCCAAATAATATAACAATATTGTTTTTAGGAATATAGTATGCAAACGCTCATATAGATACACATATAACTAATGCAAAACTGAAATCTTTAGGCGTCTTATTTTTTCTTCTCACGTTTGGATCAAAACCTTGCCTCTAAAAAAAATCTAGAAATGGGCCACACCTCCAAAAATCAATTGGTGTTCCCAGCGGCCCCTAAAAAGCCATCCATTTTTAGTGGTGGTTAGTGTTATGAACCACCTCTAGAAGTAGAGGCATGCATTTCTAGAAACGGTTGGAACTGAACTCTATTTTCAGTCATGGCAGGTGATTTGACCTGCCTTGAAAAATATATGCAGCAAAAAAAAGTAATTGTTTATTTGAAATTGTTCAGAGCCCAAATTTTTTGAAATGACCCTAGATGGAGATATGTCGCATACATGAGTTGTAGTGCTCAATGAGATCCTAGGAATCGCAAGTTCACATATTTCGCACAAAAGAAAACATATGACTTGTGATCTTTAGACCGGTTTTTATTTCTTGGACAATGATTTTTAGAGGCATGCCACGTTACTAACTGTCGCCTGTAGATATCAATTTTTGGAGGTGGCAGAAACACCAACTGCCTCTACTAATCGATTTCTAGAGGTAGTCTTGAGTTTACAAATGAAAATCTAGCCACCTCTACAAATCAATTATGTAATACAACCGCACACATGCACACCCTCACCTACAAATTTAAAGCTAACGAGGGATTGTGCTGGTAGAACTTGAGATAGACAAAGTGAATGTAGCCAGAATTATCAATTTGCATATCACTTTTCACAGTATAAATAGATGGATTGGTAAGGCACAAAGGACTTCTAACCTAGGGTTTGATCTCAGAGGGGATGGAGATATAATCACCTCTACTAACCTCCCAGTTACTGCTTTTTTCTCAATATAATATTGTCATTGATATCTTATTTGAAAATTAACCTTCAATTTAAGTACTGATTTTTCACATTTGTAACTACATATGCACTGATATAATTGTTTTGTTTAACAACCTAGATTTTGAATCCTTTGGAGAGTTTTCGAAATCTTGTCGTCGATTACCCGTAAGAACACATGAACAACATTTTCTCAATCTGAATTGATCGAATATTGTACTATTATGGAATTTGTAACTGAATGAGTCCAATAACAGGACGGTCGAATGTACTTCCTCAATAATGCATGCTCTAATACTCTTTGGAGAGAGTTATCCTGGGTACCGCAGTGAACAGATAAGAGAATATGTAAACAAAGCTGCCATATATATCGAGAACAATCAAAAGAAGGATGGATCTTGGTTTGTACAAATACATCTTTTATTTTTGTACAATATATATGTTCTTTATTAATATTTAAATTGATTTTCATCTAGGTATGGAACTTGGGGCATATGTTTTATCTATGGAACCTTCTTTGCAATAAAAGGCTTAATTGCAGCCGGTAGAACTTACCAGAACAATGTTTGCATTAGGAAAGCTTGCAACTTTTTGTTGTCAACACAGCTCAAAACAGGTGGATGGGGGGAAAGCTATCTTTCATGTGAACGAGAGGTAAATGTGTATACTTGTTTTTCCCATTCTATATATAAATTTTGTTATTAATAATCATTTATTGTAAGAACCATGCATATTTGTTGAGAAAAGGTCACAAAAATGTCTAACTTTGTTACTAGCTTCCTCAACTTATGCACCCTATGACTTC
This sequence comes from Saccharum hybrid cultivar R570, assembly GCA_038087645.1. NCBI lineage: Eukaryota > Viridiplantae > Streptophyta > Magnoliopsida > Poales > Poaceae > Saccharum > Saccharum hybrid cultivar. Next base: position 19,193,901 of record JAQSUU010000293.1, read on the forward strand.
AAATATAGATCATTTTGGCCTTCTCAATAACTATTCTAAAGGGTAAGTCATCTTAATGTTCTCGTAATACCCTAGCCCATTAATAGTGCAACCGGTCCATGTGGCTCATGTGTGGTTATAGTTGGCTAGTTATTAGTACCACTTTGGAAGTTTAGAAGGCTGATGGCTAGCTTATAATTCTTGTCGCTCCAAACATAGCACCTCTGGTTTAACCCTTTTACATGAAGTTAGGATGAAAGTGTACGCGATATGCTATGCATTTGTGGCCCGTTGCACATGAGGAGCTAGGTCATAAGCAAATTTGGATGCGAAGTGTCCCTTGTTGTATGTTTCCATGGAGGGGTACAATGCACACTCTTGTGTGTCCGTGGAGTGCTGTGTTGCATGTGTCGGCCATGGAGGGGTACAATGCACACTCTTGTGTGAGTGTGCCCATGGAGGGCTGTGTTGTACATTGCCCATGGAGCGTGCATTGTATGGGGTACAATGCACACTCTTGCATGCTCATAGAAAGGTAAGAATGGAATAACCTAGTATCAAGGGGTGATTCTAGGTATCTGCTGTGTATGTTGTGAGCTGCCGAGGGCATTCGCCCTCGAAGAGGGGTGAATGTAATACTTGTAATAGTGAAAATGGTCCATGTGGCCCGTGTGTGGTTGGAGTTGGTTGGTTTAATACCACTTCGGAAGTTTAGGAGGGTGATGATGGCCAGCTTAATTATAATCCCTTTCACTCCAAATGTAGCACCTCTGGTTTAAGAGAGGTGCTACACATATGCGCACTCGTTCCATGAGCTGGATCATAAGCAGATTTGGACACATGTTGTTACAGTTCTACCAATGCTACTGATGTGACAAATAAAGAAACATATTTTCTAAATATTTGAGAGTTAACTTATAACTACAGCTGGCCAAAGGAATGAACTAAGTTACCTAGAGTTTGTAGGGTTTATCTGTTAATTCATTTGTCATAGTTCTAGAAATACTATCAATATTTATTGTATGTTGCTTAGCTAGTTGTGGTCCTAATCAGAGAAAAAATTGTAACATGTGCAGATCTATGTAGAGGGTCATAGTACGCATGCGGTACAGACTGCTTGGGCAATGCTAGCTTTGCTTCATGCTGGACAGGTTCAATTTGTACATCAAATATTAGTTACTCCAAATGAATATTCCCTAGATATAAAAAGTGATGTTTTTCAATAAATGTAATCAATCGTTGCAACATTTATGAATATGAAGTTTATGTTTTGGATACATCATTTTTATTATCTAAAATGTCACTAGCTTGTCAATGACTAGTAATACCATTTATAAATATATGTTGATTGCATCCACCTTGTTATTCTAATTTGTGTAATAAACAGATGGAACGGGACCCAACACCATTACATCGTGCGGCAAAAGTATTGATTAATATGCAGTTGGAGACAGGCGACTATCCTCAACAAGTTAGTTTTTCCAAATAATCTTGTGATACAACCATTACATTTTATAAATTTTGTTTGAACAATCTCTTTGTTCAGTTGACTATGCAACGCTTTCTCCCATTAGATTTTATGAGAAAAATCCTATATAATAATTTCATGGCTCAAACAAGTAACAAGGTGATATCTACTCATACTTTGGTCATGCTATATGCATATGCTAGGTCCTTTTCTAGTTCATTATTTTGTTTTAGTGTCACATTTCTATGTATTGCTCATTTAGATATGTAGTTGTAGCATTAAAGTTAGAAAGATGCATTCTTTTAAGAGGTTGTAATTGCATCTTTGTGTTCTACGTATACTAGAAGTGTTCAAGTACAATATGTTCATCTAGTTAGTACTTTGTAGCTATATATTTTGTTTTATGCATTTACACCTTATTATGGACATCTTACTCTTGAATTATTACATACTAAGACAAAAGTTGCATAGTTACATTGTCACATAAACTACCATTACTAACCGTGTGCATGTGTTTTGATTATAGGAACATGCTGGCAACACCAACTCTTCTGTTTACTTCAACTACCCTAACTACCGCACTTTATTCCCTATTTGGGCCCTTGGGGAGTATCGTTGTAGACTACTTACCAAAAATAACTAAAGGCAACTCAAGCAAAGCAAATACCATACACAACTTTATGTCACACAAGTGAAATATATTGAATGCAATAGATGAAATCCTTGTACTTTCTATCATGGTTTGTAAGTTTGTATAGCACATACAAGAAATATGATGACCTCCATAAATGACTCAATTTTATTTTATCTATGAAAATACATGATATTAACTACTCCTTTGGTCATAGATATGTGAAAAGGTGGTTTCTATACAATCAAACTATCTATTCTTTCATTATAGTTTGGCTTAATAAATGTTTAAAATTGTTGAGTTCCTCTACCAATAGTTTCATAACAATATACATATTGTATACTTCATAAACATGATGCCACATGAATGAATTTGTAGTTAATATTTATTTTTAGAAAATATGATTAAATATATAAAAAGCATAATTAATTCATTTTAAAATCAGTACCAAAATATTTTAAAAATTGCAATCTGTTTATTGGTGCTCTATTTAGAGTTCTTTGGATCTTGTTCCTGTTGCTAGTGTTTTATTGCACATGTCTCCGAACAATATTTATTTGAATTGTCATTTTGTGATGTACTTTATGTTGATCTCGCATGATTTTTGTGCCCCTGCGTTATTACAAACCTATTACCTAGTCAAGCGATCAAAATCAAGTACACTACTAGACATGCAATGCCTAAATAGGATCTATATGTAGTGAAGCATGGCATCTACGAGGTTGTCATCACATTAATATATTTAATGCGCTTGGGATCCATTGGATCATTTTGGGTCATGTTCTATTATACTAGTGCACAACAATAACTTAAATAAATAATAACTGCAAGTTTGTAACTATGAGCAATAAATAACTAGTAGTATGAACTAGTAAGATCTAAATACCTCTAAATAGAGCACCAGAAAAAAAAAATTGGTACCTGCACTACAAGATATCTAGCCTTTTGTGACAATTATATCATTGATTAGTGAATATATGTCATAATATAGGATTTGTGAAACTGGTTCAACTAGCTTTCATCTCTAACATCCTTCTATGATGAATCGAAGTTTTTCTTCATAGAATTTGTGAAGATTTTATTCCATGATCACTACTTTTATGATATTACTTGTTTTCATTTATTAATAAAAAATCATCATAGATTATACCAAGTGTCCAAAAAATCATAAAATCTTGCACCTTAGTCACATGGATCTAATGTGGCAGTGGTTATGGCTCCGTTTGGGAGAGCTCCGCTACCTGATTCTTTAGCTCTGCTCCTTGATTCTCCGATAGAGTGATTCCATTGGATTTCTAGGAGGGACCAGGGTGAGCTGATGAGAATTGATTCTCTGCTGATCTCCACAAGAATATAACAGGGAGCATGGTGAAGCAGATTTTTTTAGCTCCCAGCTCCTAGTGTAAATGGAGAAGTGATTCTCTCCTATCTCTACCTGAATCAGTTGGCATTTTGAGTGTTTGGCCGGTTGGGAGTAATTCTCTTCGGAGAAGCTAAAGCTAGAGCTCTCCCAAACAGCCCCTATGATGTTTTATGTACCTGCATGGCAATACATTATGACAAATGTTGTTGTCTCAATTTTATCGAAGGCCCAATTATATATGGGCCAAAGCCATTTTACTTATCATAACAATTTGAAACCCATTTTAGAGAAGTACTTATCATTGGTTGAGAGCAACTTGCATTGTATTGGTTAACCTAGGAGAGATCCTTTTTCCTCTGCCACCGCCTAATGCACACCACCACCGCCAAGAAGAGATCTGTCTCCTGCTCCTATATCGTCATTGCCACCACAGCTATAAGCTAAGTCCTAGGACAAAGGCCGCACATTGAGGTCTACTGGGTTGAAGAAAATATCCAACCCCTCGGTAAATCAGGCTCCCAAAACTCGTGGGAAAAGAAAGTAGATGAATGGGAGAATAACTGGCTTAATGAAAGAGCCACGTCAGCAGGACACACTCGCCAAGGAAGAAAATCTCTCCTTATTGAAAAGGTTAGAGAGACCCTCGAAGAAATACATATATCCATCAGACTACGAACGACAACACATGAAAGCATCCAACAAAGCAAAAGGTTGACAAGTACCACCACAAGGGCATACTAGTGAGAACAATTATTTTGCCACAGATATCTTGTTAAATAGTAACAAAACAATGTTTCATCACTCAAATTTGCCACTAAAGATGGATCCTATGATAAAATAATATTTCACTAATAACCGACATAAGAATGACAAAAACTAGTTTTTTTCACAAATAGTAAGGCAAGGAGTGGCAAATTTAAAATTTGCCACAATATTTTCTCACTAATTGTGTGTCCTGTGGCGATAATTTTTATGCCACTAATAAATGTCATATCAGTGAGGTAAATATTTTTTGCCACAGATATCTTGTTAAATAGTGGCAAAACAATGATTCGCCACTCAATTCACCACTAAAGATGCTTTCTATGGCAAATTAATATGTTGTCACTAATAACCGACATAATAGTGATGAAAACTAGTTTTGTCACAAATAGTATGAACATTAGTGGCAACGATAAATTTCGCCGTGTCATTTTATCACTGATGCTTCGTCTTCCTATAGTGTACATATTGAAACTAGTTTTATCGCTGATGAAAACTAGTTTTGTTAAATAGTGTTCATGGCAGAGGAAGAGTTGCTACTATTAGAGCATGGAATTTTTGAATTGAAGTCGGCAACTATTGCATACTAGTACGAGCATGGCAAAGATCTATTGGAGCACAAAGAAAGAGATTACAAAATACAGAGCACTCTGAAGGACCAAACAACGTTTGGAGTCAGAATCCCACCAGAGATATTTCGTAATAAAGAAGACACGATATTTGTGTACTGAGGGATGAAGTAGTCACTTCGGTTGGCCCCTAATTAGCTCAAGGACGAAAAGCTTGATACCGGTACTATTTCATTTAGAGTACTCTTAACTACAGTAGTTACTGACTGGCTAGCTAATTAATTATACACCCATACAGCACTGAACGCGTAACGCCTACAAACAAAAACACTAATGTTCAGAAACTTAACACACGAGCTAACTAGCAAGGAGTAACAGTTTATGGGTGCTTGACGTCTTGGGTGTATATGTAATCCGTGTGCATTTCTGTCCATTTTGACGTATCATCACACGGCAGTTGGCCCTTGTCTGCACTTCCTGCACCACCTCCCGTAGCATCACTGCACGGTTCCTGCAGATTATTCAGCAAATAGCACACCAATTATTTTACATATTCTGCATATAATATATATATACTTAACTATCTGGACTTGTGGTTGTGGATTAGCATGGATATATGAACATATATATACTACGTACTACTAATAACAAGGTAATAATCCCTCCATCAACTGTTGGTAATACTTGAGTCGTCCAATCGCATATCAAAACGTGGGCATCCATAGTATGCAAGTGCTTGGATTGGATCATGTGTAGTGTAGATAAGAATGTGAATATATATCGGTAGCATCAAGAATGGTGCTGCCGTTCTGGGTGCGGGCTGCTTCACATGCTATTGCCCTCCAAACTCTCAGCACAATGCAATCAAAAGTTAAATAACAGCAGCAGCCAGAATGATGCACTTCTTAATACTCAAGGGAAGCGTGCGTATATACCAGCAGGCAACCGCTCTCAGTCCTCAAGGAATACAAGAATATACGTACTGCATCAGTATATGTCTCTCGGTACGCAACATTCTAAGTTCTCTCTGTACGCAACCAAATGAGTACTTTCCATATGCGCACGAAAGCATTCATGCATACAGCATACCCATCGAAGATAAGCACAAATATAGTATATAGTAAGACAAGAGATGAACCGACCAAAACATTTTGACGCAATATATATTGTGAATTCGATTTGCTGCAGTAGCGAAGTTCCATTTTCAGAGAGGCATTTAGCATAGTAGACTAGTACTCCCTCGGTTCCAAATTATAAGTTATTCTATGAATCTTGGAGAGTCACAACATCTCAAGTTTGACCAAAATTATAGAGAAAAATATAAAGATTTATAACATCAAATAGGTATACTATAAAGAATCTAATGATACTTGGTTGGTATCATAAATATTATTATCTTATCAGATAAATTTGATCAAACTTCAGATTCTTTAACTCTCCAAAATTCTTAGAATGATTTATAATTTGAGATAGAGGGACTGGTCCGCACAATAGTTACGAAGATTCAGAGAGACGCTTACCAGGGTGGTGCTTCGGCCAGCAGCAGCAGCGCCATGGTTGCCAAGGCCACCATGGGTTTCCTTCTTCTCCTGCTCCGTCCACAATAGCTTCCTGGACTGAACATCCTGGACTAGCAGCAGAGCCACCACCATGCACACAAGGCAGGCCACTGCCATGGCGGTTCTCCTCCCATGCATCATTGTGCCTAGACCAGAAACGAGACACTATGCCAAGGCTGGTTTACTACTTTTCATCAGTTTCTTCTCTCGGTCACTGCTTTGCTAACCATGGCCAAACAGAAGCAGCAGGAAGAAGATATATATAGGCAAGCAATGGAGGTTGTAGACGACGATGGTCGATGGACGGAAAAAAAATTGGGTACGGCCCGTACGCGGCACCATGAGGCTGTCCACTTAAATGACGACGTGTAGCAGGGTTTTAAATTGGCTCAGCATGTTCGTAACTGAAGATCCACGTGTCACGGGTTCATTATGCAGCCGTATGGTGCCGCGTACAGGAGTCCCATACCCCCGATGGACGTACGTACGTGCGTGGTTTATTTCTTGGGAAAATATCATACTACGTGCGCACCGCGCATGCGCTAGCATCTCCGATGTGATAGTAGTAAACCAAAAAAATTGGTACGTGTGCCTCGGCTCACCTCGCGGTGCTGAATTAAAATCTCTGTGATCCGATAGCCCATTTGCCTGGCGCACCATTTGACTTTTGCACGCACCGAGTATCCTGCCAGAACACGACCCGGGTAACGAGGCCCCCCTTGCACGCCCGGCCGATCGAGGCCATGGCGCCATGCACATACCAATGCAAAAATGTTAATGTGTGGTACGTTGACCAAGTGGAGGAATAAAGCGAGGGAGACACGAGCAAGGAAGACTGAGAAGACGAAGTAAATGGCATTGCATTGGGCGATGCGAGTGAGAGGGGAGGAGACCTCTGCATCGGGAGGAGCACGGTGAGTGGGAGTGCCAAATTAATGGGTTACGATCCGAAGTCAAATCTCAAATCAGGTGCCCACGCCGTGCGCAAGCGCAAAGCTTCTATTCCCTTCTCCTTGCAGGTTTTGGCAGAGGCTGGACACATCCTTGGGGAACGGAACAACGATGCCTTTCCACAGGAAACCAAACTAGCACACGTCTATGCAATCACATATGTCATGTGTGGATCATGGTTCAAGGGTACTAACTGACTTTTGTTTAGAACAAGTATAATAAATAATTGTACTATGTGGTTTTTATACAGTGATAGAGAAGAGAGATGAGGAGAGAAGAGAACTAAGTTGTAAGACCAGTCTAAGTGAGTTTTATATGTTAGTTTTCAAAACTCTCATATGTTGGAAATAATGTAACAAGTTTTATCCCCATAAAACTCATTTCATCCCATAAAACTTTTGTAATCTCTCTCTTTATTTATATTATGCCATGTTAGCTTATTTAAGGCACATAAAACCTCCACTCAGACTGGTCTAATTAAGTTTATAGCTAATTAATGCTCGAGCCCTAAAAAACTTTGTGAGAAAAGAAAGTAGACCATGTATTAATAAGAGCAAGTATAGTAAAGGGTTGTAAGTGGAGGAGAGAGGAGAGGAGAGAGAGAAGCGAGTAGCAAGTTTACAGCCGGCTTAGATACAAAAACGAAGAACTTTGTGTGTGAGGTCACTTTTTTTGTTTTCTCTCACCTAACACGTCGGATGAAATCTGAATCAGCTAGCGAAGTTCCCTGTTGTTGCCAATGCCCTCAGCAGAGAACCATACCACTACAGCTGTTGGCTGTAGCAATTGTAGCTTTAGCTGCAGCGAACATGGCCACAGGTTACATAGGGCCTGTTTGGAATCCTGACCGAGGGTGACCCCTCTGGCCCAACACATGGCCTAGGCAACCGCAGCCTAGTTTTTGAGGTGCACAGAGCTATGTTTTCCTATCTCAGCTGGGCCTAGCCCTTTAGAGGTGGTGTTTGTTTCTTGAACTAGAAGTGGGCTAGGGAGCAACTACTGTCTCAGGGCAAGGGGGGGAAACAGGCCAAGAGAGCGCAGCGCCAGCCGAGCCCAGGAGAAACGAAATTCCCTCGGGCTGGCCCAACGGTGCTTTAAAGCCTTCGCTGGCCAGGCCCTGGTGGTCTTCAAGAAAACAATCAGGCCCAGCTGTATCCGCTGGGTATGGCCCAAAGCCTGCTTGAGCCCAAGGTAAATCCAATTTAAACCGCCACTTCTGCTAAAGTGCCCAAGAAGTCCTTGAAATGTTGAAAAGTTCTTCATGTCTTGTTATTTTTTACATACCAATTAAAACAAATTCAGAGCATGTCTAGCGAACACTACATGGTGCGAGCAGAGAGAACAAAAAGAGAGAGAATAAAACTGCGGCCCTTATGTTTCTTTAACTTATTGTACGTAATCCACTATCATGTACAACATGTCTATTTTAAGCTCTATAACCTTCCTTTTCATTGCTAATGGACTGCTAGCTTTAACTCCCCACGCTAGCTCTACAATGGGATTGCCCATCGCAATCCTAGATAGGTCACTTATACTTTTGGTTTCCCTTATTAGTAATCTTATTACAAGGTGCAAAAACATTCTCAATTTTGCCACGCGATTCCTTTTTCTAGGTGACGACGTTTTTGCCATATTTTGTTTTCATCTTGCAAACGTAACAAAGATAACAAGGGTGTACTGAAAGCTGAAGCCACTAACAATTGTTGATAACAAATGGCATTTGGATCGCTAAGCGCTAACCGCGCATCCATATCTTGTCCATTTCTATATCAAAAGGTTTGCCAAGTAGATGGAAAAAAACCGGCCATTTACGTCACTGAAAACTGTTTGTCAGCTAAAACCAAGGCAACGAGGATAACAGGAAGGTTAGGCTTTACTTTCAGAAAAGTTGTTTTCATGGTAAACTGCGCACATTGTCAACTGATGTAGGAGATTAACTGAATGTCTTAGATGTCAGTAGTTGCCATTATTTCTGAATACTACCTGTCTACCTGGATAAGCAGAAAGAAATGTTTCTAGATGGCATGGCAATAAAAACAGGAAGGTGGTCTGAAAAGTGCTAAAGCAAAGTTTGGCTAAGACAGTAACCTGTAGTTGAGCTGATGGTGGTTGTTGAGAAAATTGGAAGGCAATGCTTCAAAAGTTGATGGTCAGCAAGAGTCACCATAAACAAGTTTATGCCGTCAGATAAGTAAGCCCTGTTGTCCTACTAATTAAACCCCTATAGTACTAGCTCGTCAATTCCACATATACATTTTGCTTTTAGACATGTCCCGTTGTCTTATAAGTATCATACACCAAATTGGAACAATTATTGCTGCTAATGGCATTGGTAGGTAAGCAAATCAAAACTGATGATATGCAAACTAAGCCTACAATCCTAAAGAACATTATCATATACATACACTTAGATGTCGGTCGTTAACACACAAATATATTCATAGATGATGCATGTCTGCATTCAAGTTCCAAATATATTCATAGATGAACACAAGACATCAGCATATGACAAACAAAAGTCTCCTACTGTGTTCAGATCATGATTGCAGCCATCATCACTTGTCAATCTGCTGATGTATATGGGGGTGTTTGGATGCTTATATACCACTCCTTGTCTAACCTTGCCCAAAGAGAATATGGAGCAGTACATTCGTTTGGTTGGCAAGCAAGGTTTTCTCGGACTCTCTACACATTCTTGCTAGGCGCAGCGAGCCAATTTGGCTCGCCTGACTTAGCAAGGTGTGTCAAGGCATTGGCTCATATACCACCCATGTGTGTCAAGGCATTCACATATACCACCCATTTGCCCATTGTATTTATAGGAAAATTTATTTGCATATACGATACCACCCATTTGCCTATGTATTTTTGTTAAAACTAGCTATTTTAATAGAGTTTATCAAACCAAATTAAGGGTCCCTTTGAACCATAAGAATTGTATAGAAATTTCATAGGAATCAATTTATTTTTCACATAGAAACGTAGGAACAGGAAAAAAAAAATCTCGCGTTCCAAAGGGGGCCCCAAAAGTCTCTATAGAAGGCCAAAGGGATTGCCCAACAGTACCAGAAAGCTCACAACCACATGTAACATATATGCACCCAAGGAAGTGCACCAAATAGTTTGGGTACTACTGGCATTATTTGTGGCGTCACTATACATAAACATCTTGCTATCATATCTTGACACAAAAAAAGGCATGAAAGGCAATGCCGTCGTTACTTTGTCACGCAATGAAAAGACTTGCTGTACCTCGTGGACAAGTAAACTATTCTTGTCCTCACGCGTTGTTGAGCAAAGTAAAAAAAATCTTTAACATGATAGTAATCTCACAGAAAAAGAAAGACGCGAAATTTCTCAAACTAATGCTTCGAACTCCAAAGCTCTCTGCGTGCTTTGCGTGCAAATTTCCAATCAAAGTAGTGGGCAGGAATTGCAGCTACTTCATGTCATAATTTTCCACACGAGAAGACAACTATTTCTGAATAAAGGCCTATATCTCCTCCCAATCACCCTACGATGATTGACGTGTACTGCTTGGCAAGCAAAATTTGCAGCCAGGGCCCTGTTTAGTTCCCAAAAAATTTTGCAAAATTTTTCAGATTCCCCGTCACATCAAATCTTTAGACACATGCATGAAGCATTAAATATAGATAAAAAATAAAACTAATTACACAGTTTAGACGAAATGTACGAGATGAATCTTTTAAGCCTAATTAGATCATGATTGAACACTAATTGCCAAATAACAACGAAATTTGCTACAGTGTCATTTCGCAAAAAAATTTGCAACTAAACCGGGCCCAGACGACAGCACTCGGATCCCAAAAATCGACAGGATAATCCTGCATGAAGACGCAACAGGACGCAAAAGGAAGGTTCGCTCTCAGTCTCAGCACGATGCCTGAAACTTTAGGGCTCTCTGTGTCTGTGTGCAGTTTAAAGGAACTCACTCACCTCGATCTGTATCTGTATATATATACGTCGTCGTCATCTCCCCTAGCTCGGTCCCTCCATTGATCGAAGAAGACTCGATCTCCTTTAAATACGACAACAGGTAGCTTCCAATCATCTCCTCGTCATTGCAACTTTGCCGAGCGAGAGCTACCCTGCAGCAGCTAGCTTCCAGTCATGCAGAGAGACGACATCGCGACGCTGGTGTGCCAGTGCCACACGCTCGGTGCAGCTGCAGCAGACTTCGCGAGCTTGTACATGCTGCAGCACGGGCACGGCTCGCTCGCCCACGAGCCGTCCTACTACCCGCCGGGCACCGCGGACGGTTCTTGGGGCACGTACTGCGGCCACGGCACTGGCGCCGGTGCCGGCGGCGTCGGCGCCGGGGCGAGCATGGGCGCGGGAGAACTGGAGCAGCAGCAGGCGGAGCGCGACGAGCGGAAGGCGAGGCGGCAGGCGTCGAACCGCGAGTCAGCGCGGCGCGCGCGCGCCCGGCGGAGGGGGCAGCTCGACGAGCTGTCGTCGCGCGTGGCCGCGCTCCGCGCCGCGAACGCGCGGCTGGCCGTGGAGCTGAACCGCGTGGCGGCCGCGCGCGGGAGGCGCGGGAGGCGCGGGAGAACGCGCGGCTCAGCGCGGAGGCGGCCGCACTGCGGGAGAGGCTCGCGGTCGCCGAGGCCGCTGCGGCAGCGGCAGCGGCGGTGGCGGAGGCGGCGGCCAAGGACGCGTCGGGGAAGGGCGACGCCGGCGATGAGGAAACGCCAACGCCAACGGACGACTAGGCAGGTGTTCGGCGGCAAAGATGACATAGTAATTCACTACTAGGACAAGATCACAAGAAGAGGGAGAGGACCATTTGCCTTTGTGCATAGCTGGTTGTGTGTTCGTAAATCGTAAGTATGTAGTCGTGGAGCTCCTGAGATTTGCTCATTCTGAATCTCCGAACACTCTGCAAAGAGCAAAGTACAGTAGGATACTCGATCTGGCGGCGATCGGATCGTCCACAGAGGTCG